>CM059571.1:53101695-53752996 GCA_030386875.1 Morinoia aosen
CCCGCTCACCTCCTTGATTAAACCTAAAAAAAGAGGCAAACCCGTTACGGTCGAGTGGACTGGGGAGGCAGAGAGAGCGTTCGAGGTCATCAAAGAGAGACTCGCTACTGCTACAGAATTAGCTTACCCACACCATGAGGCAGAATTCAGCCTGTTGGTGGATGCGTCGAATATAGCGGTCGGTGCTGTGTTGCAGCAAACTGTAAATAATATCACTTCGCCGTTGGCGTTTTTCAGCCGTAAGCTCTCCCCAACCGAACAACGTTACAGCACGTTCGGGAGAGAGCTCCTAGCCATCTACTTAGCGGTAAAGCACTTTCGCTACACCCTTGAAGCTCGTCAATTCATAATTTATACCGACCACAAACCTATCCTCAACGCTATCCGAATGCCTCCCGAGCGCCATTCCCCTAGGGAAAGCCGGCACTTGAGTTTTATCGCGCAGTTCACGAGTGACATCAGGCACATCAAAGGCGAGGAAAATACGGTTGCTGACTGCTTATCGCGTGTGTACAGCGCGGTACTAAACCCGTCAGCACCCGAGTTCCGACCCTCAGTACAAGCGATTTCGCTAGCCGATGTCATTCGTGCGCAGCAGTGCGACTTGGAAATCCATAACTTAATTGAGTGCCCCGACTCCTCCTTAAAACTCTCACTCAGAGAAGGCGTTTACTGTGACGCCGATCGGCCGAACCGTTATTACCTGCCTAGCAACTTGCGTTTGCCCGCCATTAAGCATTACCATAACTTGTCACATCCTGGGACGGATAGAACTTTCCGCCTAATCGCGGATCGTTTTGTCTGGCCCGGGATGCGTAGGGCCATAAGAGAGTTCGTTCGTCATTGCCCAGATTGCCAAGCAAGCAAAGTCACTCGGCACAACAAAGCCGCAATTCACCCTTGTGCATTTACCGGCAGAAAATTTGACGCAGTCAACCTAGATTTGGTAGGCCCCCTACCTATTTCTCGTGGGTATAGTTACTTACTTACCATGATCGATCGCTTCTCCCGCTGGGTCGAGGCTGTCCCCATCGCTAACATAACTGCAGAAACTGTAGCACGCACTTTTGTCGAAACGTGGAAATCCCGGTTCGGAGTCCCTTTGAGCATAACGCATGATCGTGGGGTTCAATTCACTTCCGCCTTGTGGTCAGAGATCTCCAAAATCTTAGGTTGCGCAAACATCTCGACGACGGCATATCACCCCCAATCGAACGGACTCATCGAGAGGGTTCACCGCGACATCAAAGCGGCATTACGCTGCTTAAAATGTCACCACGATTGGGTCGAAAGGCTACCGATCGTATTACTTACTCTGAGAAACCTGTTTCGGCAGGATCAAAAGTGCACGTCCTCTGAACTGCTTTACGGGCAATCATTACGATTGCCTGGTGATGTTATCGATCCCACGTACCAAACCGACGAATCCCCCAGCCAAATCGCCGATTACGCAGCACGACTAAAGCGCGTCATGAGCGAAGTAGTTTACATACCACCTCGCCTCCCTTCACCATCTGAAAGTTTAGACCCTTGCTTACAAAGTTGCACCCACGTTTACGTCCGGGTAGACGGGGTAAAGACCCCTCTGCGACGCCCCTATGATGGCCCCTTCAGGGTCCTCAAGAGGTCCCCGAAACATTTCATTATCGAAAGGGGTACCAAGAGCGACAGTGTCAGCATAGATCGTCTTAAGGCGGCGTTTTTGTCCCTTCCGGACGACACCCCGACACACTCTCGTGAACCACAACAACCCAGGCTGCAAATCAGCCCCAGGTCAACACCTGTCGAGCCTCCTGGGTTGCACCTATCCGCTTGGGCTAAGACCCTTCCTCCCACTATGGAGTGCAACGAGTTCGTAGTCCCCCCGTATACCGTTCAAAGAACGCCGTTGGAGACTAGGAATTCGGGTGCCTCCACCTCAGATAGCGCTTCTACTACTTTAACCCCCCATCACGGGAATCCCCCAGATACTCTGTCATTGTCCCAGTTGGGGATCCGAACGTCAACCTTCACAGCCCCCAAGCTTATTCCTCCTACAGCCCCCGAGCATTGTAGCAGGTCTGGCAGACCCCTTCGTCCGCCAGCTCGTTACGCGCAGTCGTAGGGTGGTTAACTCTGTTCTGTCCTTCTCTCCTAATTTTCTTTGGCTGTCACGGCCCTTGGAAACTTCTTCGCAGCCTGTTATCTTTTCGCGTAATTGTCGGAGATCGGCTTCGCCGCTCCCAGACCTTTCGGTCTCCTTTGGGGGGAGGGTAGCTGTAGCGAACCTTCGGCACGCAACTCAGTATAAATTTCGGAAATTCTCAAAATGATCATTAAAAATTCAGTAAAATAAATCCAACCATCAGAATAAAATTTCATTACGGAATTAATTAACTTCTATTCTCAATTCCATTAAAATTGTGCATTGAAAAATTCATTCTCTAAGAAATCACTTTTGCGTTGTAACGAAACCCTCCATGACGCTTTGTCGGCAACATTTCCACTCGCACTAGCGCGACTCGTACCAAGTCATTGAAAGTGTGTGCACCGCGTGTTTTCTCTGAAGATCCTGGGAGGCCGACGCACAAACAATCACCTCCAACCTTCAATCAACATTCCTCACAACTCTGTTCGCCACACGGCTCTCAATTCAACTAAGCCACACGGCTCTCAATTCAACTAAGCCACACGGCTCTCAATTCAACTAAGCCACACGGCTACCAATCAACCACCCATGCCTCAAGGCACTAGCAGAAAATAACTACCTCCTTCGTATACTCATATAATCAAACTGTACCGCGACCGTGGAATATTACACTAACAAATCCACTCTCGCCGGGATCCACCCCGGATTCCCTCGAGCCGCGGCACCCGCTGAAGTGCGGTTACTCACTGGACCCGGATCTCCTTCCTCAAGAAGTGGACCCCCATACTGCTGCCGTAGTCACGGCAGTCCGAGTCGTCAAAATAAAAACCGAGGCGAGATTATTCAGTTCCGTCATTATCCCGCAAAGTTCATAGTGCAAGTGAGAAAATAGATGCCAGGAAGGCAACTCGAATTACCTAAACAGAAACCCTTCTGAGTCAGATTCATTCATTTGTTATCAATTAAGTGTGCTCTACACCGAGCACTGGTGGCCCTTAAAAATAAAAATACACCCTCCTAGTTACTTGAGAAATTCCCTCGCTATTACGCCTTTGAAAATTCAAACTCAATTAGTTCTCCAACTTGGGAGAAGTCCAAAAAGTTCATAGACGTTTCTCCCAGCGTTTCACGTTTACATACTATCATCTAGCTTCTACATTAGTGAAATGAGCAGAAAAATAACTGAAAGCATGAATATTTGGAGCAACGGAAAACTATTGTATTGCAGAGCTTTCGATACAGCACATCACTGAAATATGTTTTTTCATTATCGACTTATGAATCTACTCAAATAGGCCGAGCGGTACAATTACTAATGAACAGATTTCGATTAACTCAGCTATAATTGATTTTGATATGTTCTTCATTTAAAATATAATGTTTTATTGACACACTAAGCTCCCTATTTGTAGGCATGGCTCATTAATGATATTTTGTGCATAAAAAGTTTGCTTAATCAATGTATAAATTAAGTTAACAAAAATCTGCTACGATATAAAACTAAACGTTCGTATAAATCTAAATTTCTCGCCGTTATGGATCTCAGTTTCATTTGAAAATCTAGAATGAGGGGGGTTTTAAAAAGAAATATTGTCATATCAGTTTTTTATTTACTCTTTGTAAGTTCATTTTTATTTTTCCAAAGCGGGTCATGAGCGCGGAGGCTGCTTTCGGTGTATGAGATAGCGTAATTTCCCCTCACTGATTTGGCAGCACTGTGCCATCTTTGATTCCTTCGACCAGTGTACGAAGAGCCCGTGCGGGGTGTGTGTGGTGCTACTGTCGGCTTGCGTGCTCTCTCTCTCTGTTTCAGTTATATTAAGTGGTATCAGTCAGGTGACGCCAGTGGAAACAATGGCGGGGCAATCCATTAACGATCGTTTGACAGCTGCACGGTATAGTATAGCGGGACAAGGACTAGCCAAATCTGTCTGCAAAGCCACAACAGAAGAAGTCATCGGCCCTAAAAAGAAACATTTGGATTGTAAGTAATTCTCATGTAGTGCGATTCATTCGTCACCGTTTCGGTAATATTTCTTTCTTGTATGAATAAAAGCTCAACATTCGGAAGTCGGGCATTATCATAAAGATTTTTTAACCTTTTAATAATTTTTGATCAAAATATATTCGAGTAATAAAATCTGTGCTAGTTAAATATTTATTTTACCTAGTTCTAGTTATTATTATTTTATTATTAAGCATGGTAAATCTGAAGGAGATGACAGTTGTCGATTTTGTAAATTTTGATGCCTTAGCATAGTTAATTAGATCGAAATAAACAAGTTTTCTTCTATGCACTTTTTGTCTCAAATGAGTATTTTATTAGTTATAGCGGTAAATGACTTACCGCAACTCCAGTCTTTGAAGCGGAAAGAAATTCTTTGATCGAGTTGTATGGCAATACTGCAATGGCGTCTCGCTTCCAGCGCTCTGTCTTGAAAAACAAAACCAAACCTACCGCTATACCTCGTTAAATACTCATTTGAAAAAAAAGTGTATAGAATACCGCAACTCCAGTGTTTGAAGCGGCAAGTAATTCAAGGAGCACATTGGACAGCAACACTGCAATGCGCACTCGCTTCCAGCGCGATCGTCATCAAAGATGAAACCAAACCTACCGCTATACTTCGTTAAATACTCATTTGACGAAAAAAGTGTATAGAAGAAAAGTTGTTTTTTTAGCTGTTATTACCATGATTCAAGCCAGGGTTGCGGAGTCGGAGTCGGGAGTCGGAGTCGCCGGAGTCGGATGTTTTAGGGTGGAGTCGGAGTCGGAGTCGCTTCTCTGAAGTGTGGTGGAGTCGGAGTCGGAGTCGGAGTTGCTACTCTGAAGTGTGATGGAGTCGGAGTCGGAGTCGGAGTCGCTTTTCCGAATGTGGTGGAGTCGGAGTCGGAGTCGGAGTCGTTCATTCGGATGTGGTAGAGTCGTGGTTGGAGTCGCTATTTTTTGGTGTCTTCGATTCTAATTTTTGCTGAAAATTATTTATAATTCTTTAAAACTAGAAGTAAACCAAAACAGAGTTAGAATGCTTTGCTGAAAAATCTAAAAAATACGCAATGTTTTTGTTGATTGTTTTGTTCTAAGTTTGAAACAGCGTATTTATTCCTATCACCTAATACCGTCATGTTATCTAGTCATTGAGGGTTTGCACAGATATATATGAGAAACCAACGAGTGCGAAAAATAATTTTTGTACCCAGCATTAATGTATATTTTGTAGTTAAAAGCGGGAATTAGTAATTGAAAGCATCGCAAATTCATTCTGCATATTTCTGTTTTGTTCATTTTTCCTTCAATTAATACATAGGAACTGGAAAATAGTAGTAAATGTGTTGCAAGTTACTTGCAGAACATTTCAGCTGATGCAATACATTGTACTCACATAAAGAGTGGTACCTCTGTATGCTCAAAATGATGCATTGATTGATAATGATCATAAACATTTCTAGTCTTTTGGTTATGATTCATTGCCAATGAGTAGTCTTTGCCGAAACCTGAAGCTATGGTCTAGTGCACAAAGACTTCTAGTTTTCAAGTCATGTTACCAAAATTGATATGGCTTCCGTGTTTTTAAGTCAAGTTAACATGTATTAATAATAAAAATTTCTGCTCATTTCTCAAGTTATACCTTGAATGTAATTTGGTTCTTTCAGAGTTATATTGTATTTCACTATATCATCATCATGTTTAATTATTATCTTCGTATCACTCCCTAGTTTCTAAGCAAGTATACGCTGAAATGGAGAATTTTATAATTATGTTGATACATTTTTTAAAAACTGAAATAGTATTTGTTTTGTAGCATTATTTAATTAATTACTTCTTGTTAAGGAAGATTTGGAAATGTTGTAAGGTGATCTATATCGGCATTGAGACACTTGAAAAAAATTAAAATACGATGTAAACGAGCTGCAATGAAAATAATTACACACACCAGCAAAAACTTCACTTACAGTCACACACACATAGAACTGAAAACAATGCACTATCTCAGCTGCAATGGTTTTTGCATTTATGCGATAGTACAAATTCTCTTGCTGGAAACGTTTCAAATTGCTCCAAAAAACACAAAATGAGAAGAACCTGGGCGTTTATTAAAATAACAAAGTGTCCAATACAAAGTAAAAAGTTAGACGAAAATAAGAGATAGTATCATATTACACGCAAAGACGCTAGAAGTGACTTTTATTCGTAAAAAAAACGTTCCGAAAACGTCAGGCCCCTGCAATGAAAGCAAAACAACTTTTGCTTATTATAGCCAAAATGTAACATAGTGTTGAGCAATAATATGGCACCTTTTCTGCATTGTTTCCCTGCATAGTGTAGATACAAAGAAGAACAGTCAGTGTGCAAATCTTACCTACCTTATCTACACGTATATCATAATTTTGGGGATTTGAAGCATAGTCATTGAATTAACTATTATAATTTCACTGAATTAGTGCATACTTAGTAATAAAAAACTGTTGATGAATATCTATGCTTCTCAGTGTAGACAATGCCTACATTACCTACTCAGAAAACACTTGTCAGTAATATACAGGATGCTTCAGATTCAGAATAAGAGGCAAAAAATTGCACACCGAGTAGAAGATATCCAAATGAAAACTTTTTCTTCTCTAAAATTTTCCGAAGAAAGAGACATTGAGATAGTAGCAGTTTATTGTTTTAAAGGGTGAAATTTAATGAATAAACTACTCGCAATACTTATTTGAATTTACGTTGATCGGGCGAAATGTGCTAGTTGCAAGACCTCCTAGATCTCCTGACATGACTCCACTCGATTTCAATTTTTGGGGACACGTGAAGAGCCTTGTCTATGCTACACCCATTGAGTCTGAGGAAGATCTTGTGGCCAGAATTGCAGTGGCTGCAGGTGTAATGCCAGACGTGTTTCCTAATATTCGGCAGTCGTTAAGGCTAACATTCGAAAAGTGCATAGATGTAGGTGGAACACATTTTGAACAATTTTTGTGAAGTAAATTCAGAATCAATATCGCGAGTAATTGTGCCATTAAATTTCATCCTTAAAAACAATAAACACCTAATACCTCCCAACCCCAATTTTTTGGGGAAAGATTTCATAGGACAAAAGTGTTTATTTGGCCATTTTCTACTTGATGTGCAATTTTGTACCTCGTGTTCTGAAACACTCTAATTGTGTACACGACTCGTCAAATGACGGGATTCGATATTGTCTGTATAGAAATCTTCCAGATGTGGACCATAAAGAAATATTTTCATCCTAGTAGCACCCGCGATTAAAATATTCTAATGCTTGTGCACTGGTGAAACGCGCATCACAGATACAGTAGTTAAGTATCTTTAAGAGCGTGAAAGGGAGACAGATCAACCAACAAAGACGAACAGCCAATTTTGTTTGTTCAATGAAATTTCCTGTTGAATATTTTCCGTATTTCTGATGTCGGCTTTGTGGAAGAAAAAGTTTTCTTCAGTTGGCCTCTCATTTCACAGACAAGAATTTGAAACTGATGAAATTAGATCTTTTTGTTCGTTGTTTTTTGTTTTGCAGCTGCATATTTTCTTTCCGGTTTTTGTGTTTGAATTTAACTTTCTATAAATAAGCATGTTTGCGCTTCTAGCAGACCTGCATTAACCATAAATAGCTTTAATTAACATTACTTGTGACGCTTTGGCGTTCACTCATTAAATTATCTTTGAGCTTGCTCTGCTTGGGCAGCATGTCGTCCTTTTAATAAAAGTGGGTCTGGTACCTCTAACTTATTTCTATTGCGTAAAAAGCAGTCTCTTTCTGTGACTTGAACTCCTCGACCCGGCTTTTGCAGCCTCTTGAATAAGCACTTACTATTCAAGGTAATTAATTGTCAATTAATTGTTAAAATCTTAGTGCTATATGTAATCTTACAATAAGATACGATATTCACTTAGTCGGCGACCGGACATCTAAAACTCTGTATCTCTCTACTCAGAACGCCTCTAAAATTTCCTACCGGAGTACCGTGCTGATGACCGGCCGCGTCCATTGGGTGTCTTCTATTTTTAGCGAGTATCGTTTTAAAAACTAACCTTACGTTAAAGAAGATCTTCGGTCTCCATTTTAAAGGAATTTAATAATAAAAATATCACAGAGGACGCTCCTGTGCGTACTGTTGGAATCCTCAAGATCCGTCTAACTTGGGTACGGTTTCTCTTTTTGCGCATCTCGGGAAACGACTTGCAGTTGTTCCCTTGAAGTTCTTCTGTATTTGAAATAAATGTTCGAACAGTTGCTCTTAAGTTTTAAATCCTAAAACTCCATTGTACTAATATAGGAGAGATTACGCTCACGAAATAGCTAAACCTATTTATTAATTTGTTCAAAGGAGACACTTGACCATTTATTGTATAAGAACAATCAATACTATACTGCGTGTCCCACAAAAATGTCCCGGACTTTTTAATTGATAATATCTCCGCTTTAAATTAACATATTTTAATTGTCTTTTATTTACAATTTATTCAATTTTGTTTCCTTTTGAAATAATATATGTTTTTGAAAATCAGTTGAATAAACTTCAAGATGATCGATTTACTGAAAGGGGTAGAAAAATTGTTCAAAGGGAAAGTTTTAAAAACAACACTGGTGTTCTTCTTCATTCCTCAATACCTACTGTTGAGAATAATTTCATAACGATGTATCGTACATACAACTAAGTATTTAAACCCTCTGAGAGGTTTCAAGTTTCAAGTGTTCTCAATAATAGTGTTTCAAGGACTGATAGAAAACACTGGAATAATGGGTAAAACTCTTCGTTCAAGGGTGGCTAGAAGTAATACTTGCCTTGAGAGAAATGGAGGGTATGTCGTTGGATACTAAAATTACTTTATTTATTTAAACGTTATATAAGGTAATGATTTGTTACTCCTCAAAATTTTTGTGTGTTCAGTTTTATGGAAACTTCAAAATAAGGAAGAATATCAATATTGTTTTAAAAACTTTTCCTTTGAACAATTCATTTTTCTACTCCTTTCAGTAAATTGGACATTGTAAAGTGGTTATTCAACCGATTTTCAATAACTTAAATTATTCTAAAAGGAAACAAAATTTACTACATTGTGAAAAAGGCAATTCAAATATGTTAATTTAAAGCTGAGATATAATTTATTGAAAATCGGGGACATTTTTACAGGACACCAGATAATATAAAAAGCCAGGTGTCCGTCAATGATAAGTATATGTTCTCGTGCGTAATTTCCCCTATCTCATTACAATGGGAATCTGCTTGCTTGGACAGTATCATAAATACCATCGAAATATGAAAATCCAGGCATCTGCTCACTTATGTTTATAAGTAAAAATCATTGCGTGAAAATCGAATCAACTGTCAAGAAAATGCGGCTCATCGCATTTAAATTTCGAAGACATTTAAATGCTTAAAAGGTATGGCAAATTTTTTAAAAACCTCTTGCAAACAATAATTTAAATTACAATTCAGATAGGTATTATGTTATACAATTTGCTTGGTAGTTGTGTGCGTTTGTGACGTTTTTAAATATGCTTAATGACCGTATCTGTGACACGAGTTTTACCAGTGCACATGTACGAGAATACTATATTTTAATCGCGGGTACTATTACAATGGATATATTTGTTTCCCATTTTTATCTTGAGATTTTTTTAAAACGATACCATTGGATCCCGTCATTTTTGACCAATCATGTACACTAGTATCTTGATTATTAACAATCTGTAGTCAATTTAAAAGTCGTTCGCTAATAAAGAATATAATGAATATATGCACAGGTTTCAACACCTGCAACCGTTTACTACTAAGAATGACTGTCGTGTGTTTATTTATACGTTTTGTGTCACGCTGTTAAGAATAATTGATAGGAAAAAATTTGCACTGGCGGTCTTGGTTCCAGTTCACGGTCAATTAATACACTCATTTTCGTTGTGCAATAGCTCTATAATTAGTCACTTTCATCACAATTAGAGCAATCCATAGCCTTATATACTCAAATTTGTATCGTGAATACCGAGTTCGGCGGGGTATGGCATATTACAATATGCTGTATTGTACATTACAATATACTGTATTGCAATGTACTGTATTGCATATTAAAATATACATACACAAGTTCGCAGTTGCTTTCATTAATGCTGAATTTCTGTATCTTGGATACGACACGAATGGCTATAACTACTTCTCTTGCGATTCAAAAATGCTGTGTTCTGAGTGTTTATTACTCTTATAAGAAAATTAAGTTACCTTTGGGATAAGCTGAAAGCATGGAAACTCCACTCAAACGAAAATTTGTTGAAGAAAGGTATTGAATCTCGTCATTTTTGACGGTCTGTGTACACTAGTTAAGAAATAAAATAATCATCTTATAAATTATGAATAGGTGAAGTTGGAGTCACAAAATTGTGAATAAGCGGAGTCGGTGTTGGAGTCGCCAAATTCTGGAGAAATGGAGTCGGAGTCGGCAAATTCTGAAAAGGTGGAGTCGGAGTCGGAGTCGCCAAATTCTGAAAAGGTGGAGTCGGAGTCGCCAAATTCTGAAAAGGTGGAGTCGGAGTCGCCAAATTCTGAAAAGGTGGAGTCGGAGTCGGAGTCGCCAAATTCTGGAAAGGTGGAGTCGGAGTCGGAGTCGCCAAATTCTGGAAAGGTGGAGTCAGAGTCGGAGTCGCAAATTTATTCCACCGACTCCGCAACCCTGATTCAAGCAACAAAAATTCGAAAATCGAGGAGTAACTGTTTATTCGAGCGCATTCGTCATCAAAGATGAAACTAAACCTACGGCTATAAATCGTAAAATACTCATTTGAGACGGAAAATGCATAGAAAAATTTTTTTTTGTTTTGATTCAATTAATTAGGTTCAGGCATCAAAAGTGGAAAATTGATAACTGTCATATCCTTCAGATTTACCTAAGAAAATAACATAAATGTGTTATAGACCTATTTTTTTTCATCGGCGTATGTATCATTCGCTGGCCAATTTCTGGAGGCAATTCTTTGATCGTATCATTCCTCGTCATTTTCTTCTTTACTTCAGGAATCTCAAGGTTGGGGATCGAGACGGAAGGCCTCATTTATTCTATTTTGTTTGTATTAATAAAGATCGAAATATACTGAGACCTTTCAATGTCATTAGTTACAATTAAATATAATATTATAGCAAATCAAATAGGACCTCATTAAGGATAGTGACGACATGGTTGCAACGTAATTTAATGTTATGAAAATGACGTCTTCAAACTCAAATAATAAAGGAATGATACATGTGGAAATAAGAAGCGACTAACGAAGTATACAGCATATTAGAGGTTCTAAATAACTACGATGCTATCAGATCTCGGTGATTGAATTAATTCTTAACTGTTAGACGACATAAATCATAAGAATTCGCGCTATGATATCGAGATAAATCGGTGAAGCCTTTTAACGTGAAATGATAGATGGAAACATAGATTATCAACATATTGAGTAGTCTGACAAGAACATCTTAAATGAGGTGAAGCCTCGGAGTTGAATCATTTAATATAGAAACATACTAATAATTATAAGAAGCACATCTTAGCTGTGAGATGAGGTCTCGGCGCTGGGTAATCAACAGAGAAGCAAAGAACGTCTAGAAATTACATCGAATAAGATTAATCTATGCCTAACACATGAAGTTACGAGGGGCTTGATGAGAATATAGATGAATACATGGATGATCATGGGATACTTAGCTGGGGTATTTCCGAATAGCGGTTGACAAGTCAAACACGACTTTGAACTAACACTTCCCTTCCGCTCCACCCGCGAGGGTGTAAGCGGAGGTTCACACGACTTGCTATGTTGGCGGTCCAGGACCTTCTGCCGCTTGCGCACACTGCCCAGAGGGAGGCTGAGTGACGCTGTTTCTAGTTGGAACAGACGCGTTACTTATCTTGAAGCTTTACATCAAGATATTACAGAAAATATCAAGTGTTGGGATATGATTCAAATGGATTAAGCTTTATAATTAATAAGCAAGTAATTTATGTAGAATGAACAACATTTTAGGTCAACAAGGAAGGAGTTGAAATATACGCGAAGAATGGAAGCGTTTGGAAATGATCCTTGGTACAGGCGTTGTCTACGTGGCAGTGTGTCCGAAGTCCAATGGTGGTTCGTAGAGAGGGGGTGAGGTTCGCTGGCTGCTTTGCTTGGTGGTTGGTGACGCTTGGCTCGAGGCGTAGTTTTCAGAGTCCAGAGATGCTGCGTTTATTGTTGAGAACATATAATTCGATGTCGGGTCTTTTAGAAGATGGTTGCTTGGCCAGAACAACCTTTTCTTAACGTTTTTTGAACACGGCGAAAGTCTGTCCCAGATGAATCACGACAAATGTACAAAAAGATGTAATTGTAGCAAAAATGTTTTAATGGTCAATGTGAAGCGTGATGCGATCACGGAAAATAATAATCACTGAAGGAACCCATTTAAGAACGTTTTACCTAAATGACATTCTGCTCGCTGATGCGTTATTTTCGAATTATTAAACTTTGAAGTTGGCTTTCGCACGGAAAAGGAAGCAACTGAGCCAAGCAGAATTTAATTAATAACAGAAGCTAACACTCTATTAGAAATGTAAAGAGGTTGGGTCATGTAGGGGGGCCATAGTTCTTCTAGTGAAAATTATAAATAAAGGTTCAAACCCACCCATTAGGGTGACGTCAATGTTTGCATCAGTTCCAAAATGGTGGCTGCCATTGGAGATAAGGTAAACGAACGCCACTAGAAACCTTTCTTTATAATTTCCACTTGAATAACTTTGGCTCCCCGTCACGACCCAACCTCTTTACATTTGTAATAGGGGGTTAGCTTCCGTTTTAAATTAAATTCCGCTTGGCCTGTTCGCTTCCTTGGCACGCGAAAGCCAAGTTCAAAGTTGAATAATTTTAAAATAACGCATCAGCGAGCAGAATGTCATTTGTGTTAAACATTCTAAAGTGATTTCCTTTAGTGATTCTTGGGAATAAAATTCCCAGTTCCTTTGATCACATCACGCTACACATTGACCCAAAATAAACAACTTTTATTCCGTACATTTTTTTTGAAAATTAGGATGAATGTTGAGGATTAACTGGAAATTGATACTTGATTTTTTGGTGTCTAATTTAGACGTAGTTAATTAAATCGAAATAAACAAGTTTTCTTCTATGCACTTTCCACCGTAAATAAGTATTTTACAAGTTATAGCGGTAAATTAGTTACCGCAAGACAAGTGTTTGAAGCGGGAAGTAATTTATAGAGCCCAGCAAATGGCAACGCTGCAATATCAAAGACGAAACTAAACTTACTGCGCTAACTTGTAAAATATTCATTTGACAAAAAAAGTGTATAGAAGAAAAGTAGTTTATTTTGATGTTATTACCATGATTCAAGCAACAAAAATTTGAAAATCAATGAGTAGCTGTTTATTCGAGCGCATTTGTCATTACAGACCAATGTAAACCTATCGCTATAATTCGTAAAATACTCATTTACGGCGGAAAGTGTAGAGAAGAAAACTTGTTTGTTTTGATCTAATTAACTATATTTAGGATTTGAAAAGTGAAAATCGATTCCCGGTTAATCCTCAATATTTCCCAAATTTAGTATTTAATGAGTTATAGCTGCATGTTAATTTCTGTTGTTAATGGTGATTAGTCTTCAAAGGGGCTAAAATTGGTACATTTTTCACGTAAAGTTGCGTTTTGGGCGGGTTACATTATCTAAACAATTGAACTAACCTGCACCTATAGAAAAAAAGACTCCATTCATTGTCTGAAGATTCAGTTTTGAGATGTACTGCAATCGAGGGCATTAGAGTCAGCCGAACAGAGATCTTGTTGGAGAGCTACGGTTTTTTCCGCTCAAAGGACGAGAAATTGCGGTAATTAACCTTCCGCTATAACTTGTTAAATAATCATTTCCCCTAAAAGTGCATAAAATAAAAGCTGGTCAATATTGAACTTAATTTTGTGAACAACTTTGGTAAATGTTAAGCGTTTGCTAGTAATAGATTTTCCAGTTTTCGGTGCCTAATAATACTTAATTAGATTGAAATAAACAAGTTTTTTTCTATGCACAATGAGTATTATACGAGTTATAGCGGTAAATGCCTTACCACAACTCTAGTGTTTGAAGCAGAAAGAAATTCAAGCGTGTCGTATGGCAACACTACAGTGGACTCTCCCGACACATTCGAATGATCAAGCGCATTCCCCCCCCATCTTAGACGAAAGTTAACATACCGCCATAACTCGTTATTTCTGGGTAATAATTTTTGTGTTATTTACTAAAAGATCCTAGAAGTGGCTTCAGGCTCTGCGAGGTGAGCTAATAATGATTTACAAAGTATTCAACTGTACTCTAACAGCTCAATTGCGCAAAAAATAAAACTTACCACTCTAACTCGTAAAATACTCATTTACTGCAAAAAGTGTGTAAAAGGAAAGTAGTATATTTCTATGTTATTACCATGATTCAAGCAACAAAAATTTAAAAATCTATTAGTAGGTGTTTATTTGATCGTATTCGTCATCAAAGACGAAAATTAACATGCCGCTATAACTCATAAAATACTCATTTCCGTCGGAAAGTACATAGAAGAAAACTTGTTTATTTCGATCTATTTAACTATGTATAGGCATCAAAAACTCAAATATATTACTAGCAAATGCTGAACATTTACCACAACTTTTATAATTTCATAGCAATATTTAGGTAATTGGAGACATTTTAAGACATTTTACAAGAATGACATTGTGCTCTCAAATGCATAGTTTTTGAAGTATATCATAAATAAAGTTCAGGTAAGAATAGCATTAACGGCAGTTTTGATACGGCTCTTGTAGTAAAAGGCAATATTGAATTGAATGTTGTCAACGACGTTTATAATTTCATTATAAAACTTAGTTAATTAAAGACTTTTAAAACGTTTTAGGTTAATGTTAAGGAGATGCAACTAATCAATTTTTGAGATTTTGTTGCATGTTTCATAGTAATTACATCAAAATGAACAACTTTTCATCCATGCACTTTTTGGGGCAAATGAGTATTTAACGAGTTGTAGCGATAAATTACTGATAGCAATTCTAGTATTTGAAGCGGCAAGTAATTCGTCAAGCGTGTCGTATGGCAACACTCGCAATGGACTCTCCTTGCCGACGCGCTCAAATGGTCGTGCTCATGCCTGCCATCTAAGATGAAAATGAACATACCGCTATAATTCATTGTTTTTCTGTGATAATTTTATTTTGTTATTAACTAAAAGATCCTAGAAGTGGGTTCAGGCTCTGCGGAGCTGGCAAATAATGAATTACTAAGTACCCAAACGTACTCTACCCAAACTAAATCTACTGCTATAACTCGTTAAATACTCATTTTCCCCAAAAAGTGCATAAAAGAAAAGTTGCTTATTTTGATGTAATTACCATGATACAGGCAACAAAATTTTAAAAATCAATTAGTTGCATCGCCTTAACATTCCCCAACGTTTTACATAAATGACATTGTGCTTGCAAAAGCTTAGTTTTTGAAATTTTTAACGTTGAAGTTATAGGAGCGGTGTATGTAAAATCGAATAAACGGATATGTAAATAAGCTGAAATATGGTATTGACATAATGATAGCTGAAGTTAGATTAGGTAAAGTTAGATTAGTTAAAGAAACTAACCTAAGCAAACCTAAAATAACTAAACTTAGCCATACTGGCACCGATGGCTTTTTCCTGCTAAATTGACTGCGCATGTTCCATATCCGCTATACACTGGAAGAGCCTTTTCAAAACTGCTGTTAATGCTATTCTTACCTGAACAAGACTCATGCTATATCTCAAAAACTAAGCATTTGCAAGCAAGATGTCATTTCTGGAAAATGTCTTCAATTCTACCACATTTATTTGTAGCAACAAAATTATAGAAATCATTGACAACATTTAATTCAATATTGACCAAAAGCTGTTTATTGTGACCTAATTGTTATGATACAAGCAACAAAAACTCAAAAATTGATTTGTCTGTTCTCCTGAAAGTTTACCTTTTAAAATTCCTCTGTATTTGAGTGATAAATTTTGCAAAACTTTAAAAAGTTGAATTTAATATTCTCAGTTATCTACTAGACTATTACACCTGTTCTCAGCTGACATTAAAACTTATTGTTCATTTTTTAATTTAGTTCAGTAGAGTAAAAATGAGTTATTGTCCTTCAAATTCTAATCCAAGCAAGTACCACAGAGGGATCCAAGGACAAGTAGGCTATAACATAGGGAAATTTAGCTTCTTCATTGAACATTGTGATATTCAGATCATTGTGTCTTCTATTAAAAAGCAGCCTGGTATCTGATTTTGATTTCTCACATAAGGTTTTTCCTACTGCAAACACTAACTATTTTTTTCCAGTTCATCATGCATTAAAAAAGAAAAAAATTGCTTACCATCTTTGCTATAACACTTTATACAAAATTCAATATCACTGTATTTATAAAAAAGTTTTGATGTACAAACATCATCAGGCTGAAAAATAGAGAAAATTTTATAGCCACAATACTAAGAAATGTAAATCAAATGCAAAAACAGAACCAGATGATATAAAAACTAACACAGATCACATTGCAAGAAGACTAAAGGCCATATGATCTGTGTTAATTTTTATATGGTTTGATTCTGTTTTTGTTGATCTGTCAATTTTCTACATACCTTTAATGCCACATTTATTTAGTTTAGAAGACAAAACTTCTACTGTAATATTATGGTTATAAACTGAAAAATAAAGTACTTAATCTTATGTTATGCCATTTTTCTAAGTGCAGAGAAGCAATGGGTGGTATTGTTTCATTTCAGATTTGCTGCAGTGCACCAACGAGCCCAATGTTTCCATTCCACAACTGGCAAACCTGCTTATTGAGCGCACCCAGAGCCAGGCGTGGGTGATCGTGTTCAAGGCCCTCATCACCGTGCACACCCTCATGTGTTATGGCAACGAGGTCAGTCACTTGCATCTCGTCAGCTTTTGAAGCCAACCAATGTAAAGTAAAGCTGATATTTTCTATTGGTTATGTTGGACCTTGTTCCAGTCAGAATATGATGTATTGTTATCACAACATTTTATTCATGAGGCAAGTAAAATTAATCATTTACTACCATTTTTGTGAAAGTTGAGCTTGAGGTCAGGGCTCATACATGCCTTCCTACCTTACAGCAGTGGCTTCCACTCGCAGGGCTGCAACACTATTATCATGGGATTGCCAGTTAACTTTGAATGGAATATGAAGATTTTATAAGTATTGGTGCCATGCTTGAGAGGTTTTGAACCATTGCCTTACAGCATGAAGATTATTATTTTTGCTTGTGGATTTGAATAGTATGTTTTTTCATTTTGGTAGTATATTATATTAATTTATTGAAAGTGACAATTTAAATTAAGAATACCTACTGCACTTTCAGTTCCTATACTATTGAATAATTAGGTTTGTACGAGTGGCATGCTCATATAGAGAACTCTTACTTGTATATTTCATCTTGTCACCTGATTGTCCCATAATTCATGCACTTAATATCAATCTTCTTGCTTCATTTAAAATGTGAACAACTTTACTGGCTTGTTTGCTCACATGTTCCATTTGTGTGTTTGTGAAGAAAGAAAAAAGATATCTAGTGTCAATTTGAAGTATTCTATAAACAACTCATTTTTTCTGCTTCCTTTTTCAACTGAAAATTTTATAAGTATAATGTTGCTTAGTTTATGTTAGACATTGCTAGGAGATTTTGCAACTGCTATTTAAGTGCATTTGTGTATTGTATGAAGTGCTGATATGAAGATTGAGGCTTCTAAACTGGTATGAAACAGATGCTTATTT
Source organism: Morinoia aosen (assembly GCA_030386875.1). Taxonomy (NCBI): domain Eukaryota; kingdom Metazoa; phylum Arthropoda; class Malacostraca; order Amphipoda; family Talitridae; genus Morinoia; species Morinoia aosen. The sequence goes on from CM059571.1 coordinate 53,119,662, forward strand.
TCGTGTGTCTGTTATACTTGAACTGTGAATATTGACAGCCTTCTCTGGTTTGTGTTGCAGAGATTCACTCAGTATCTGGCATCCAGCAACTGCTCCTTTAATTTATCAGGCTTCCTGGACAAGACAGGAGCATCAGGTGAGTGGGTGTGGTGCTTTGCTTCAATGTGCTGCCTGTAGGGGCCTGGCTGGTGAGGTGTTCCACCACCAGCTTCATTGGCCAGCAGCTCTTGAGCAAGGTGTGAGTACAAGATCTGTTGTTACTCTCATGAGTTGTAATCAAAGTTGATGGAGGGGACAGTGTATGTGATGGTATTTTGCAGCCTCACTGCTGGGAAGTATAACTGGGAGACAGTAGTGCTGCATCTGAGTAACTTCTGGTCCATTACAAAAACTATGGATGCATTGGAGTGTGCTAATTTTGATGTTTTTCTTCACTCCAACACTTGGTAACATGTTTTTGATTTCATTTTTTATCAGATGATTCAACCTAATTTGTTCTGAGTGGAGGCATCACCTCAAGGAGATACAACTATTATATCTACTAGTCCACCCCCTTTATTTGAAATATAAAAGTGGGCAAAATGAGTGAAAGGCTGTAAGAAATAAAAAAATACAATCTCTCAAGAATTGAAGTAGCCGCGTGAACATGGCCCGTCAAAATATATTGGACCGGAGCTCGTATCACAGAAACGCTCATCACACACTGCAGGCTGGCTGCGGACAGACAGAGAGACGGACGGACGGACACGCCTCTTAATATAGTATAGATGGGAATTAGCTCTCCCAGAGGGAATTTTAGAGAGGGTTCAAATGGAAGGTTAGATAGGCCTTCCTGTTATTGAAATAGAATGGATTTTTTTGTTTTCAGCACCTACTACTTTCTTCTTCAAGAAATCTTGAAACTATCTTGTTTCATGAACTTGTTCCTCAACTTTGTTTTTTGTTTTGTTATTGTAATACATTTTGCATTCCAAGTCCATAATGAATGGTGCCTTTCTCTCTTTGGAATGTCTTTGTTGTGATGAGAGAGACTTCACCTAACATCTAATTGATCTGTTTGAATAGAGGCAATACTTTGTCAATGTTTGAATGTGCTGGACAGTTCTGAACTTTTTATTAGGGCAGAGTTGTCTGAATATGATGATGTGGCTCCCAGAAAGAATTCTAACAAAGTGAGTGACTGATTTATCATTTCCATTTATTATATTGATATACTTGACTCAGAGGGTACAGTTGATTTTTATTGCCTGAATAGGATTTGCCATGCTTGTTGTATTTTATATTTGAGTGTTAAGTTTTGAAAATCTTTGCTGGGCTCCACATGACATGTCTGATACCCTCCTTGGTGGTGGGTGTGCACTAGATATCTTGTGCTATGTAAGTGCTTGTATAAATATTTTCCTAATCTGGTGAACATGTGAATTATAGTAGAATAACAATTGGTGAAGTTTCTACTTGTGTTTGTTTACTCACAAATGTTCAGTCCAAGTGATGGTGCAGGCAATGCCTCGCACTTGTCGCCAGTCCTATGGCATGAAAAAGTTTCATTAGGTGCCTTGTGGGAACTAATATTTAATGGCTACATGTGGGTTTTTATTATTTGATGTGTGTCTCATGTTCATTTTAAAACCTTGTTGTGTTGTTTCCTTGTAGTTAGTGTGACATGGAGCAGTATATTGAAGCTGTACCTGCAATGACTGCTGAGGTCATGTTGCAATTTTTGTACTTTGTGGCAGATCATTTCTGTTTTTGTGGACATTTGAAGTGAGGTGCACACTTCATTTTTGGGACCAACTGGCCAGATGCTTGTGCTAAATATGCCGTATAAGAAAGGCTCACATGGACCTGCACTTCTCAGATCCCATCATGGCTCATTGATTGCTCGCAAAATAGAACTTCAGTTTACTAAGCACTTGGAGTTGAGTTGTGGCTCTCTTTTGTTTCCTTAGGTTTTCAGCATCACTTACAAATTTTATTTTAATAGTGCAATTTATGTTCAAAATAAATATCAGCATCTATGTGATTTTGTTCAAATTATGATTTTACATACTTTCTTAATATACAATACAGTTAGATACAAATTGTGTGACTAGAGGCAAATCTTCAAAAAAACAATGAATAAGGAATGATCTCAGCACCTTGCCAGTTTTCATAGATTTGCCATGAAATGACTGATGCCACCAATGAGTATTTATACCACTTGACATGATGGCTGTTTGAAGGTGCTGTTGGTTCTGCATATATTTGCTCTGTTATGAATAATTTGGTTCACAAAATTGAGTGTTGCTAAACTTGTCATGGAAATCAGCCAAAATTAACAACCAGCATCTGGCCAGGCATTTGGAAAAAATAAAAAGTTTGAGTGCTCTGGTAATCCATTGATCTTAAACAGCTCAGCTAATGGGCTGATTTCTGGTATTTCCATATTTGGGATTTGATAGCCTAACTGATGAAATAGATTGTGGGCAGGGACACTAGTTCTGTTGCAGTTGCATGTGGTGAGTTAGAGCTCCGGGCAGCGTGAGGGATTTGCAAGTGCGTTGTGTTCAGTGATTCTCTCTCTTTATTTCAGATCAGCCACAGCTGAGTAAGTATCGTGCAGTGTGGAGCAGGCAGGTTTGTGTAGGGGACATGAAGAGCAGTTGTGGACTGCTCGCTGCTGCTGCTGCTGCTGCTGCTGCTGCTGCTGCTGCTGCTGCTGCTGCTGCTGCTGCTGCTGCTGCTGCTGCTGCTGCTGCTGCTGCTGTGTGGGCTTGTGTTAAAGTGGCTCTGAAGGGGTCACAGCTCCCCAGTGAAGACCAGCCCTGTACCTGGCAGATGCCTGGCTGTGCGCAGCAGGCTTGTGTGCATGGTCTTTTGATCTTTGTATTCAATTCTTCAATTCAATACAAGGAGTAAAAGGCAACTTTTGAGTGCTGCTCACTGCACTCACGGTTATCTTAGGCCTGCCTCTCCTGCAGTTAGTTACATAAATAGGCTTTGCTCAACTAATGGCATGCATATTGAAGTTTTGATATTGATTTCATTTTTTCTCTTTCCTCATATCTCAATTCAAATTGTCCTTCCTTTAAATTCATTTCATCTGCTCATACCTGCATCCTGCAAATTTGTGCCTCATTTTATTTTGGTGCGTGCGTTGCTTACGTCTCGTGCAATTCTTCTCACTAATTTTGTGCTCGCTCCTCATGGCTTGGATGGTTTCACCATCCCAGCCTTGTTGGCTGGCAAATGATGTATATTACAGAAATTTTTCTATTTTTGGGTTTCAAGTTTTCATGAAGTAAAGAATCGTTGACTTCCGGTGTGTGTTACTTTTAGTGTGAGAGCACGAGCTGTAGTTGGGCCGCGCTCACGAGCGCCTTGCATAAATTTACGCTACGTGGCTGCACTGAAGAATCTGCTGTTGACCTTTGACTTTTTCTCTCTGGAAATAGGCGTAATTCTCTCTTATATCTTGAGAAAAAAATATTCTTGGAGAAAAATAAGGAGAATTTCTGTTGTGGCATTGGATGTGTTAAAAATTAACTGTGGATGAACGCATGTTGAACAAAACGAGGAAATGAAGTGGTTAAAAGATTTGATGTGTGTGTGCGGTGACGTGCAGGTTATGACATGTCCACCTTCATCCGCCGCTACGCAAAGTACATCAATGAGAAGGCGCTCTCCTACCGCACCGTCGCCTTCGATTTCTGCAAGGTGAAGCGGGGGTAAGTGAGCTCTCCACTCTCTTCTGTTCCCCTCGTTTTGCTCCCTTCCATTTCAAATTTTGCTAATTTAACTCATATATTGCTGAGCTTTATTGAGGCCTTTATGTCAACGAAAACCAAATTTCTTCAGGTTCTGTAGAATTGAGGCTTTCCTGCCAGTATTGCAAATATTCACAGCTGCTTTGCTGTCTTGTTCAAGTTGTTATTGATTTCAGGAAAATCGAAGCAGTCATTTCCAACATGTCAGCAATGCCAGCTCTTAGTTTTGTTCCATAAAACAGTCAGTTGCTTGTGTAAGCAAAGTTCTCAGAAATAAACCCAGGGTGGAAGTGTCTGAACGTTTCATAAGACTTTCCATATTGCTTAATTGATCAGCTTGGGGGATGGGATGTTGGAATTGAGAATGACCTCTAGTGTCTTTCATAATAGGACTCTGTATCGCTTAGTTGGTCAACTTTGGGGGGTTGGAAATGAGAATGGAGTGTGTGGGCTGGGCCGCGTGAGAGCAGCTGTATAGCATGAGAAGACCCTGAGGCCGCTGTCACATAGAGATTAAATGGTAACGTTTCGTCATGATCGTCTACAGTGAGCGGTAGATCGTCTACCTCCGAGCACTAACACATACTACATACGGCCACTCCAAGGAACACCTAACAGTATACAAACAGTTCATCAGACCCATCCCCACTTACGCACACACATTTTGGGACGCAGACACTGCTCGCAAACACTTACAGAAACTACAGACCACACAAAACACAGCGTTGCGCATTGCCACGGGCTGTACACGATTGACCCCTATAGCACACCTACATGAAGAAGCCCTTGTCCTCCCCCTCCTTGACCACATGAACATGCTAGGGACAGACTTCTACACCTCCACACAAGACCCTGCCCACCCGCTACACTACATGCAACAACCCCGGCCAACCCAACGAACATTACACACAACCCCGGCCACACACCTCAAAACATTATCCGACTCCCTCCCTCCCTGCCCCCCTGACACCTCACTACGCACACACGTACACACACAGTTCACCTCGCGTGCCCTCGCTGCCCTACCCCCTAACTCACTCCTCGGAATGAGACCCCCCCCCCCCCGTCCCCTCGACGGAGCGATCCCTCCCCCAGCAGGATCGAGTCCACCTGGCGTGGCTGCGGTGCGGGCACCACACTTCACTCCCCTCATACATGCACAGAATAGGACTTGCAGAGGACGACAGCTGCGTCTGGTGTCATGCCAACGTGGGCGATCTTCCGCATGTCCTCCTACACTGTCCCGCCCTACACGCACACCGACACACATACCAGATACATGCACTGGAGCACCTCTGGACTCGCCCCGCGGACGTCGTGAGGTTTCTGCACGACGCGGGCGTCTTCCAGAGGCCCATATAACCACACCCTTCTTCGCCTCAGGCCGGGCTCGGTCTGGGGCGGCTCTGGCCACGGCGGACTCCTTCGAGCGGCCGTCGGGGCAAAACAACAACAACAACAGTGAGCGGTACCACTCGGTCTGTCCAGCGTCTCAAAACCGTCAGATTTCAGCCATATTTCGATCATACCATAACTTCAGAAACCGTGGTATGACCAAACTGGTTTCAAACTACGGCTGAAATCTGACAGTTTTGTGGCGCTGGACAGACCGAGTGGTACTGCTGCTATTGACCTTTCCTCCATCAATGACCCCATCTGCTTTATGTATTAAGTAGGTAAGGCGGAAATTTACCTCAACCAGGCGTAAATTTAACCCTGGTTGAGAGCCGCTCCTGTAGACCATCATGACGGAACATTAGCCACCACTCAGTGTGAGGGCGGCGTAAGAGGTACGGCTCGCCGTGCAGGAAGACGGAGGGCTCAGTGCGCACGATGAACACGGACCAGCTGCTGAAGACGCTGCCGGTGCTGCAGGCGCACCTCGACGCGCTGCTCGACTTTGACTGCTCCGCGTCCGAGCTCAACAATGGCGTCATCAATGCTGCCTTCATGCTGCTCTTCAGGGACCTCATCCGCCTCTTTGCCTGCTACAATGACGGCATCATCAACCTCCTCGAGAAGTACTTCGAGATGAACAAAAAACAGGTCAGTTCGCTATCCTCATCTAATGGCCGCGTTCTTGCTTAGCTTATTGCTCGAGGGAACTTTTACTATACACATTTTTTAGTGGTTTTGGTTGTGCGGGTTTTGCTAGGATTTTTTCCATAGGCTCAATTTCTTTTGCTTTAGCAATGCCTAAATTCTGCGCCTCGCATGTGCTGCATGGTCCATCATGCCGCCCTGCCGCGCTCTCACCCACCAAAAAGAGCAACTGAGCTCAAGAGGAACCAGTCGAGGCAGTGCGTGCGCTTTGTGCTCCCTTGCCTTCTGCCTCTGTGAAATGGCCAACTCTCAATACAAAAATTTCAATGGGAACACAACTCTAATCTTTTGTAATGACAATTTTAATGTACACATTGAAAAAGAAAACTTGTGTGGTAACTGGGAAAAGTCTGATACTTATTAAACCATGTGCCCTTCGGTGCAATATAATCTGAGCGACTGAAGCGCTAGCACACCCATGTTGCTACTACTGTTTGTCCCTCGCATAGCCATTGTGTGGTGCAGAGCTGCCCGCACACCGGGGCCGTGTTGGTTACATCTGGTGTGCGGGGCGAGATTGTCTTGTTTATTCTGCAGCTGCAGGGCAGTTGTACAGCCGGTGCCGGCAGCTGTGCAGTCGTTACAGCTGTTGCCGGCAGCTGGGCAGTCGTTACAGCTGGTGCTGGCAGTCGTTACAATGTTGCTGGCCCCTGGGCAATCGTTTCAGCTGTTGCTGGCAGCCAGGGAGTTGCTAGAGCTGTTGCTGGCAGCTCAGCAATCGTTACAGCTGTTGCTGGCAGCTCAGCAATCGTTACAGCTGTTGCTGGCAGCCAAGGAGTTGCTAGGGCTGTTGCTGGCAGCCCAGCAATCGTTACAGTTGTTGCTGGCAGCCGGGCAGTCGTTACAGCTGTTGCCGGCAGCCCAGCAGTCGTTACAGCTGTTGCTGGCAGCCGGGTAGTCGTTACAGCTGTTGCCGGCAGCTGGGCAGTCGATACAGCTGTTGCCGGCAGCTGGGCAGTCGTTACAGCTGTTGCCGGCAGCTGAGCAGTCGATACAGCTGTTGCCGGCAGCTGGGCAGTCGTTACAGTTGTTGCTGGGAGTCGTTACAGCTGTTGCCGGGAGTCGTTACAGCTGTTGCCGGGAGTCGTTACAGCTGTTGCCGGGAGTCGTTACAGCTGTTGCTGGCAGTCGTTACAGTTGTTGCCGGGAGTCGTTACAGCTGTTGCCGGGAGTCGTTACAGCTGTTGCCGGGAGTCGTTACAGCTGTTGCCGGGAGTCGTTACAGCTGTTGCCGGGAGTCGTTACAGCTGTTGCTGGCAGTCGTTACAGCTGTTGCTGGCAGTCGTTACAGCTGTTGCTGGCAGTCGTTACAGCTGTTGCTGGCAGTCGTTACAGCTGTTGCTGGCAGTCGTTACAGCTGTTGCCGGCAGTCGTAACAGCTGTTGCCGGCAGTCGTAACAGCTGTTGCCGGCAGTCGTTACAGCTGTTGCCGGCAGTCGTTACAGCTGTTGCCGGCAGTCGTTACAGCTGTTGCCGGCAGTCGTTACAGCTGTTGCCGGTAGTCGTTACAGATGTGGCCGGCAGTCATTACAGCTAGCTGTTGGCCGGCCGCATGGCAGTTGTTACAGCTGTTGCTGGCAGCCGGGCAGTTTTTACAGCTGTTGCTGGCAGCCTGGCAGTTTTTACAGCTGTTGCTGGCAGCCGGGCAGTTGTTACAGCTGTTTCTGGCAGCCGGGCAGTTGTTAGAGCTTGTGCCGGCAGCCGGGCAGTCGCTACAGCTGTTGCCGGCCGCCGGGCAGTCGTTACACCTGTTGCCGGCCGCCGGGCAGTCGTTACACTTGTTGCCGGCAGTTCGGCAGTCGCTACACCTGTTGCCGGCAGTTCGGCAGTCGCTACACCTGTTGCCGGCAGTTCGGCAGTCGCTACAGCTGTTGCCGGCCGCCGGGCAGTCGTTACACCTGTTGCCGGCAGTTCGGCAGTCGCTACAGCTGTTGCCGGCCGCCGGGCAGTCGTTACAGGTGGTGCCAGCAGCCGGGCAGTCGTTACACCTGTTGCCGGCAGTTCGGCAGTCGTTACTGCTGTTGCCGGCCGCCGGGCAGTCGCTACAGCTGTTGCCGGCAGTTCGGCAGTCGCTACAGCTGTTGCCGGCAGTTCGGCAGTCGCTACAGCTGTTGCCGGCAGTTCGGCAGTCGCTACAGCTGTTTCCAGCAGCCGGGCAGTCGTCACAGCTGTTGCTGGCAGCCCAGCAGTCGTTACAGCTGGTGCTGGCAGCCCAGCAGTCGTTACAGCTGGTGCTGGCAGCCCAGCAGTCGTTACAGCTGGTGCTGGCAGCCCAGCAGTCGTTACAGCTGGTGCTGGCAGCCCAGCAGTCGTTACAGCTGGTGCTGGCAGCCCAGCAGTCGTTACAGCTGGTAATGGCAGTCCAGCAGTCGCTACAGCTGGCGCTGGCAGCCCAGCAGTCGTTACAGCTGGTGCTGGCAGCCCAGCAGTCGTTACAGCTGGTGCTGGCAGCCCAGCAGTCGTTACAGCTGGTGCCGGCAGCCCAGCTGTCGTTACAACTGGTGCCGGCAGCCCAGCAGTCGTTACTGCTGGTGCTGGCAGTCGTTAAAGCTGGTGCCGGCATCCGGGCAGTCGCTACAGCTGGTGCCGGCATCCCAGCAGTCGTTACAGCTGGTGCCGGCAGCCGGGCAGTCGCTACAGCTGTTGCTAGCAGTCGCTACAGCTGGTGCCGGCAGCCCAGCAGTCGTTACAGCTGGTGCCGGCAGCCCAGCAGTCGTTACAGCTGGTGCCGGCAGCCCAGCAGTCGTTACAGCTGGTGCCGGCAGCCCAGCAGTCCCTTCAGCTGTTGCTGGTAGTCGCTACAGCTGGTGCCGGCAGCCGGGCAGTCGCTACAGCTGGTGCCGGTAGCCCAGCAGTCGCTACAGCTGGTGCCGGCAGCCCAGCTGTCGTTACAACTGGTGCCGGCAGCCCAGCTGTCGTTACAACTGGTGCCGGCAGCCCAGCAGTCGTTACAGCTGGTGCTGGCAGTCGTTACAGCTGGTGCCGGCAGTCGTTACAGCTGGTGCCGGCAGTCGCTACAGCTGGTGCCGGCAGCCCAGCTGTCGTTACAACTGGTGCCGGCAGCCCAGCAGTCGTTACTGCTGGTGCTGGCAGTCGCTACAGCTGGTGCGAGCAGCCCAGCAGTCCAGCAGTCGTTAAAGCTGGTGCCGGCATCCGGGCAGTCGCTACAGCTGTTGCTGGCAGTCGCTACAGCTGGTGCCGGCAGCCGGGCAGTCGCTACAGCTGTTGCTAGCAGTCGCTACAGCTGGTGCCGGCAGCCCAGCAGTCGTTACAGCTGGTGCCGGCAGCCCAGCAGTCGTTACAGCTGTTGCTGGTAGTCGCTACAGCTGGTGCCGGCAGCCGGGCAGTCGCTACAGCTGGTGCCGGCAGCCCGGCAGTCGTTACAGCTGTTACTGGTAGTCGCTACAGCTGGTGCCGGCAGCCGGGCAGTCGCTACAGCTGGTGCCGGCAGCCCGGCAGTCGCTACAGCTGGTGCCGGCAGCCCAGCAATCGCTACAGCTGGTGCCGGCAGCCCAGCTGTCGCTGCAGCTGGTGCCGGCAGCCCAGCTGTCGCTACAGCTGGTGCCGGCAGCTCAGCAGTCGCGACAGCTGGTGCCGGCAGCCCAGCAGTCGCGACAGCTGGTGCCGGCAGCCCAGCTGTCGCTACAGCTGGTGCCGGTAGCTCAGTAGTCGTTACAGCTGGTGCTAGCAGTCGTTACAGATTGTGCTGGCAGTCGCTACAGCTTGTGCTGGCAGTCGCTACAGCTGGTGCTGGCAGTCGCTACAGCTGGTGCTGGCAGTCGCTACAGCTGGTGCCGGCAGCCGGGCAGTCGCTACAGCTGGTGCCGGCAGCCCAGCAGTCGCTACAGCTGGTGCCGGCAGCCCAGCTGTCGCTACAGCTGGTGCCGGCAGCCCAGCAGTCGCTACAGCTGGTGCCGGCAGCCCAGCTGTCGCTACAGCTGGTGCCGGTAGCTCAGTAGTCGTTACAGCTGGTGCTAGCAGTCGTTACAGCTGGTGCTGGCAGTCGCTACAGCTGGTGCTGGCAGTCGCTACGGCTAGTGCCGGCCGCCGGGCAGTCGTTACAGCTGGTGCTGGCAGGCGGTACAGCTGGTGCTGGCAGGCGGTACAGCTGGTGCCGGCAGCCGGGCAGTCGCCACAGCAGGAGCGGGAGGATCATGTGTAGCGCGCTGCTCGCTGGTGTCAGGTGTCGGGCCCGCGTGCCCGCAACAGCTGCCCCGCTGCGTCACTGTACGAGATGTTGTTTTCCTTCGTAATTTTATGAAGCACAAAGCTGCGTGCATTGTGTGAGAGCCCATCAGGTGGGAGGTGTGGCGATCGTGTCTGCCGCTAACGCGTACCATTTGAGAATGTGTGCAATGTGAGAAGTTCTTAAATGTACCTGAATTACTTGCTTGGGTCTGACTGCGTTGCCGCCGACCTCAAGTTTCATTAGAGTCTGTGTGTGTATCATCTAAGTGTATTAACTTTGAGATATTTAAAAACCAATGATTGTAATACTGTACAACCTCTATTGGAAATAGTTTTTTTTTTCTTAGAGATCGTATCGCTGAATTGTGCCTTAATTATGGTCTAATTGTAAGGTTAAGTTTGAAGTAGAGTTTTTCATTTCAAATTTGAAGGTGTCATGTTTTAAGTTCATGAACTCTTACTCTTTACGCCGCCAGTGTCGGGATGCCCTGGACTGCTACAAGAAGTTCCTGATCCGCATGGACCGCGTCTCAGAGTTCCTCAAGGTGGCCGAGGTGAGGCGCGTCTCCTGAGTCTAGCGTACGGCGCGAGGTCACCTGGTTATGCTGTTCAGGACGCCTGTAGTGGTGTTCAGAGCAAAGTAGAGTAGTGTTCCTCTACACACTACGATCACCACCTGATCATGCTCTTCAGAAAGCTTGATGTGATGTTCAGAGTAGTCATGCTCGACATGCCTCTCATCATCCTTTATTATTTTTTCACTTTCTGGAAATATATATATATATAGGTTCGATAACTTAGTGGGTTGTGGGTTGTACGCATATTTTGCAGTCTTTCAGTGTTGTTAGATAACAGGAATTGATTTGTCCGACACGGAGCGCGGTAAATGGTACTCCTCCTACTGCTACAGTTTGACTATGTTATTTGTTCTTTACTTCTATGTTCTCATTTCATAGAGATATATAGTCACTCATATGTACGAGTTGCAAATTCCCTAATTGAGAAGTGTACGGAGATAACTTGAATATAACAAATAAGCTAACGAATGAGGCTGAATAGCAGCAATGACTCAGCGTAAGTGTACGAGCACCGTAGTGACTTGGCTTGTGTGCCCTGACCTCCCCTCGTGTTGCAGGCCGTCGGCATGGACAAGTCTGAGATCCCGGACCTGAAGCAGGTGAGGGGGGGTGACGAGAGAGAGAGAAGCTGGCGGCACCCATCACCTTAGATGAAAACTTTTGTAACTAGTTACGCGTGACTTGAGAGATTAAATGTAATGTATGTGTGAACAACTATGATGTATGTGAATGGACTATGTTTTGGTATGTCCTATAATGTGTAATGACCAGGCGTTAGTTGAACCAAACGCCTTCCATGTGGCGTGCGCCGCGACGGTGTGCTGCTGCTGTTCGCCGCGCGGTGCTGTGCAGCATCAATACTATGTAATAGAACGACAGGTGTCTCCCTAAATTTATATAAATAAATACATAAATTTATACACTTTCTGTGCGTTATTTCGCTTATGTTATTACAATGGGGGTCTAGCTGAACACATTAAATTGGTTGGTGCGTGTGTCGGTGACGCTCATAAAGTGGCCCATAGACGATCAATTTAATTGCCAATATCATTGACTCGATATATTGATGAGACTTTTTGTTGTCCACAGTCAATTAATTGGCGGTCGTCAATCAAGCACACAGACGATCAATTTAATTGTCAATATTCATCATGGTCAATTATGTTCACAATAAAATTGATCGCCAATGGGCCGCTTAAGGACGCTCAATGACCGTATCTGTGATACGAGTTTCACCAGTGCACAAGTACAAAAATATTTTAGGGGCCTGTACTATTGGTATGGATACATTTGTTGGCCATCCACGTCTGGAGGATTTGTCTAAAGCAAATATCAAATCCCGTCGTTTTTGACGGGTCATGTATCACTAGATAACTAATAAGGGTCTGAAAGTTTCAAAATGCGTGGAGCTGCACCTGTCCATAAATTGTGCCCCTCATGGGGATACAACTATTGTATCTATGGGAATTAGCGCTCCCAGGGGGATTATGTTAGGGCCCGAGCTAAAGGTTAGGTAGGCTTTCTTTTTGTTGAATAGAATAGGTTTATGTTTTGTTACTGACCATTTCTTTTCGGTTCACTGCTGTCCTGTTTTTCAGCACCTACTACTTTCTTCTTCAACTTTTTCTTGTTTCATGATCTTCTTTCTTAAGCTTTCTGTTTCTGTGCCCTTTCTGCATAGATTCCGCGTTTCCTTAACTCCATACTAAATGGTGCCTTCTTCCTTCCTCTCTTAGGATAGCCTTTGTTGCGGATAGGGAGGCTTAAACTAACTAATAATCAAATCAAATTAATCTAATCCAATCCGTAAATTGTGTTCAATTCGACTTTGTGCCCGTGACTGACTGCGCCGCTAGCTAGAGCCATTCTGTGCGAGGCTACTGTGCTCTTGGCGAGGCTTGGCGGTCGCGACTTGCAATAGTTGCGGTCTCATAGATTTGCGCGAGTTGAGCTCGACGGCTATACTGATGGTGCTTGTGTTTGCCAGGCCCCCAGCAGCCTCCTGGATGCCCTGGAGGGCCACCTCGCCTCGCTGGAGGGCAAGAAGCCGCCTCCGCCCTCCGGGTCTGCTGCCGCCACCAGGTACTGTTCTGTGCCTGCCTCCAGGCACAGCAATCGACACAAGCTCTGGTGTGGTGCAAGCGGGCAAATATTCTAAAATCCTCTCCGCTTTTTTGAGTGTTGCCTCGCTCTTTTGAGACCATTAGTTGTTTCTAAGACATTTGGTTTTTGCAGTGGTTGGATTTGCCTATTTTTGCTGTTGCTTCATCCTTGAAGTGTACTCGCTTACGGTTGTGGCCATGCACTTGAACTAGTGCGTCTTTGTAAATGTTAATGAGACTAATCTGAGTATTATGAAAAAATTCTAATGAGACTAGCGGTAGTGTGCTGTTTTGATACAGAAGTGTGACTCTGCTCATCACCCAACAGATAACTTAAAATCTGATTTTTTTTTATTATTTTGCAAAATTTTTGATTTCTGGAGGTACAGCGTTCAAGCTGCAAGTCGGGTTTTGATGGTTGAGGAAGCATTTCCTTGAATTATGCGCGACTCTCTGTGGTGGGTGCCATAGCTCTCACCAAACACACCCCAAAGCGTCAGTATGAAGTGAGCAAGACTAATCTACTGAGAAGAAGTCAAATATGACAAACAGCAGTTATGTCTTCACAGTGCCTGCCATAACGCACTCTTGAATGGAGTGAAAGAAGGCATTTGAAGTCAAGTTGGTACGGGAGTCAGAATGAAATTGTCGGGCACTAAAAGAAGCTGGTTGTCTCTTGAGAATCTGTTAACTCTAATTTACGACTATAAAGTCAGGAGCATTAAATTGTTGTTCATTCCATAGCAACGGGACGAGCGAAGACCCGACCGCTGCCGGTGGCGGCGTGGCGCACTCCGCCGCGGTGGCCGCTGCTGCTGACGTCAGCTTTGCGCTCGACGAGGTCACCAAGCAGCAGGCCCTCGCTGAGGAGGAGGCCATGTACGCCAGGCTCAGGGTGGGTGCTGCACGAAAGCAGGCCAAAAAGTTAGAAAAATAACGTATACGCAGGTTATTTCTTCTCACCCTGCCTCTTAAGCATTTCATTTCTTATGCTTGCTAGAGATCTGCGTTTAAGCAAAGACTAGCTTACGCTTTAAATTGCTTACGATTTAAATTCTTGCTTTCTGATTTGGTGCTGCACCAGATTCGTTTTGAACATATGAACCAGCTTGGACTCTCATATAGAAATAATGTGATGCACGCAAAATAAAATTACCACTAAAATGACAGACCTATGTTTGTAGCTGTGTGAGCTTTGAGACTTGAAGTGCGATCTCGGCTTTGCTGCTGGAGCTCTTGCAATGCTCTCCATTACTGCGCATGAATGCAGTCGTTGTGCATATCCTGTTGCCTGTCTGACTGGCGTCTCTTGAGTTCCCTGCCTTCTTATGGCGATACAACTTTTGTGTCTACGGCAGTTAGCACTCTCAGGGGCAAATGTGTGAGGGCCTGAGCTGAGAGTTAGGTCTGCCTTCCTTTCGTTGAAATAAAAAGTTTTTGTAATGTTAAGGACCACTTTTTTAGTTCACTTCTGTCCTGTTTTTCAGCACCTATTACATTCTTCTTCAACTTTTATCTTGCTTCATGAACTTCTTTCTCTACTTACTGTTTCTGTGCGCCTTTTGCATAGATCTACTTTCTCTTATCTCCATACTAAATGGTGCCTACCTCTCCTCAGAATGCTTTTTTCAGCAGTTAGGGAGGCTTGAACTAATATAAAATCTAATCCATCCTCTCTTTGGAACATTTTTTTTTTTTTTTTAGCGTTCAGGGGGGCTCAAACTGAGATCTAATGTAGTCTCGCGTGCAGGCGGAGGCGGCAAAGAACAACCCGTTCCTGAGCTCCCCCAGCAGCGAGGCCCCCGCAGCCCCCGCCCCCCTGGACGGGCCCCCCCTCGGTGTCGAGTCCCCCGCCCACATCGACATCTTCTCTGCCTCACTCGACACACAGCCTCCCGCCCCGCCTGTGAGCCTACCACTTGGAACACCTTGAGTGCAGTGTGATCAACTGAAGGGATTTTCGTGATGCTGCTCGCCGACCAGCAGTCACTGACTTGATTTTATAAGCATTAAATGAAGGCATGATCCAGTTGATGTTTGCCATTTTCAGAATTTCTTACAATTGCCTCTAAATTTGAGTTGGGTATTGAACTTCAGTTTAACCCGCCACACTCAACGTGTTACTTGCCCCGTTTTCTGCTGTGAACCATCTACTTCGAGGGTCTTCCTGCCATCTAGATATGGAGACCATTGCAACTTCTGACACTATCCATTCCGTTAGTCACTCACGTGCCTGTACATTATGTCTTCTTCCTGTTTGATTGTGCTTGCTCTCCTCAGGGGGATACAACTATTGTGTCTATGGGAATTAGCGCTCCCAGGGGAACCATGTGAGGGCCCCAGCTAAAGGTTAGGTAGGCTTCCTTTTTGTTGTAATAAAAGTTTTTTTTTGTTATGGACCGTCTTTCGGTTCACTGCTGTCCTGTTTTTCAGCACCTACTAGTTTCTTCTTTAACTTTTTCTTGTTTCATGAACTTCTTTCTCATCTTACTGTTTCTGTGCCCTTTCTGCATAGATTCCACGTTCCCTTAACTCCATACTAAATGGTGCCTTCTTCCTTCCTCTCTTTGGATCTCATTTGTTGAGGATAGGGAGGCTTAAACTAACTAATAATCTAACCAGCCTTTTTATCGACAACCGTGTGGCAATGCTGACGTGATGGCAGCGGACCAATAGCAGCGCTCATATTTCACCTGGCAACACTGCTAGCCCCAAGTCTGGCACCACTATTGCTAACGACGTGTTGCAATGGTGACATAAAGTTTGTTTGAAATAAAGCCCTTCTATTTGCTAGTAGAACAAGAGGAGGTGTATTTTCCCCCATAGAAATGACTATAGCATGTTTCCTCTACGGTGATTTTGGCCTGAAGTGACGGTAGCTGTGTCACATTGCAGAGCAAAGCATCGGAAGACCTGCTGCAGCTCGCAGGCAACCCCTTCGCAGACCTGATGGCAGCGCCTGCTTCTGTCCCTGCTGTCCAGCCTGTCCTCCAGCAGCCACTTCTGCAGCAGCAGCAGCAGCAGCCTTTAAATGGTGAGTCTGTCTCTTCAGGCAGCCAAAGGAGAGGCTGTAGTTCCTGTCCTAGAAGTTATTTTCACAAGCGGACAAATGCCGAGTGCGACGCAAAGATATTGGCAAAATGTTTTTTGGTGTAACTACACAAAAGTTGAACTAAACGAAATTGCTTCCACGTGTCTTCCAAAACATGGGAAATTACATTGAAAAAACTATAATATTGGGTTGCCCTTAGAGTTCATTGTTTTTTTTAATTGGGAAGCAAAATCGAATAAAAAATGTATTTGATCTGTACAGTAGTTATCATTTGCTTTTATTATCATTTGTGATTTGTTAGATTTTTAATCCCCTGTATCCCTGAGGGGGATATAACTATTTTATCTGTGGGAATTAGCACTCCTAGGGGTAAAATACGAAGTCCCAAGCTGAAAGTTAGGGAAACCTTTTTTTGTTGAAAAAAATGCTTTTTGGTTTGTTCAGGATCACCTTTTTTCGGTTCACTGCTGTCCTATTTTTCAGCACCTTCTACTTTCTTCTTCAACTTATTTATCTTGTTTCATAAACTTCTTTCTGAGCTTACAGTTCGGAAATCGAGCGTTCAGCTTTCAGTGTGACGGCGCTTAAAATGTTTCTAGAGAAGTGCAACTTGATGTCTCAAATTTAGCCAGGAAAGGGACAGCGTAATCAAGGAACTTTTTCACGTCTGAACTGTGAATGACTAAACTACAATATGGCCGGGTGCGCTGCGTAGATGCCTCTGGGGATTTCAGCGTGGGTAAGGCGCCCGGTCATAAATGGGTGGGCAGCTGAAATCCCCTACGGGGTTTTTGGCTGTCCTGTGTTTCGCGGATTGTGCGCCGCTCTGTAGATGATCTCTTCAAAGATCAACTAGGACTCTTATAAAATGACAATGATGTGGGTGGCAATTGAAGCGGTCTTTATGAGGGCTGCTGTTGTGTTTCCATGATGGTTATTGTGACAAACTTTGAACAACATTTATATAGTGTGCTTTTGTGTAACGATGTGAATCCTGTATTTTAAACTGTGAGATCTACAGCGCGATATAGTACGAATTACTGAAGCGCTAGCAAATCAATGCTAATACTACTACTACAGTTTCTATACACCTCGTGCACAGATTCCGCCTTCCTTCTCCATACTAATTGGTGCCCTCCTCGTTCCTCTCTTTAAATGCGCTTTTGTTACGGTTTTAAGGTAACGTCTCATTTAATCTACTGCCTTACTAAGATGTCAACATGAAGTGGTACAACGTTGATGTCAGCATTTTTCCCCATGTTTTGGATGACTACAGAGTTCAAAATCTCGAGTGTAACCGACTGAAATCAGGCGCAACTTGAGACCGTGCGTGTAACAGCCTTTACAAGCTTCTCCATGCAGCAACTTACGCATCAGCTGCTGCTTCTTATTCTTAGTGTGCTCTACTATACGTGGGTACAATAAGAATAAAAAGCAATAAATTGTGTATTTCAATATTTACCTCTCCGTCCATTGTCTGAATTGTGCACTAGTTAGTGAGTGGCGTCTGCAGTGTACGAGTATGAGCTAACAATGCCTAGATTGCTACTGTTGTTGAATGTCTTATTCCTTGATCTCCACACGAAATTGGGCGGCCTCTTCTTTTGACAACGCGCTGTGTGATGGCAGCAGCACAGTTGGTATCACACAGTCAAGCACTTGACAGCAAGTCATCTGGTCATGGTTGAGTTTCGTGCTCCATGGTAATGGATGGCCTTACGTTGATTTTGTGTATTGGGCGACGTGGCGAGCACCCCAGCTGGCCCTCATGATGTGCTCCTGTACCTGCCGCGCTGCCCTTCTGACAATCTCTGACTCCCTGTGTGATCTGAGACGATAATGTGCTTAGAGTAAGCGTCTTGGCTCTGTACAGTGTTGGAGTGTAATACTCCGTGAGAAATTATAACGCACAAGTATCAACCTGAGAGACTTTCGGGCGCGACATGTACTTAGTCTGCAAAGCGTTTGCAATTTGCCTTACTTCACTCCTACTGCTGCTGCAGTGCTGGACGGCCTGGGCGATATTCTGAAGCCAGAGAGTGGAGTCTCCTCAGCCTCAGTGCTGCCCCCCACCTCCAGCCAGCCCCCTGCTACCGCCACCCCCGCCAAGCTCATCAGTGGGGACTTGGACTCTTCCCTGTCCTCTCTTGTGGACAACCTCAACATCAAAGGCCCTTCTGGCAAGTGAGTCTCTGGTGGAGCCTCGCTCCCTCCCTCCCTCCCTCGCTCGCCACTACTCGGCCGGGTAGTGGCCGACACGAGTGTGAGGTGTGAAAAGAGTTAACCCGAGCTCTGAGATTAGAAATAGCTCGAAGCTACTAGAAAAATGTAGTATTGGCCATATTGAGAATAGTGCAGGTGAGTGAGTTTGTTGTATAGAAATCTTTTCCCGTCTAGTTGCACTTTTTCAGATGCTGCAAAATGCTTGCGACCGTGTACCTAGTATAAAGGCAATCGCTTCAACGCAATCAAACGGAAGTTTGTACTCAGAGGCAATAGAGTGTCAGTGTCTTGAATTACGCTGCAACTGGTAGCTTTTCCTTATAAGAAATATAAGAAATTCATTGTAGCAGTTTCGATTGAGGGTTTTAGATGTAAAAAACTCGGAGTGTCTATTTGTTACACCAGACGTAAAAATGTTATGGGTTAAGGATCATGGAGTTGCAAATGGATTATCTTCTCAAGCAGTGAGATGTTTTTGATGTGTGTACAGGGTGGGGAGAAAGTTGCCGGACCAAGTTGAATGGTAGGTGAGGTATCTACTGCAGGATAGTGTAGGTAATGAAACAAAAATCGTACTCAAAATAATTAACTACCATGAAATCAAATGGAATTTCATTTTTCAATGTGCAACAACTCGGGCAAAGATGGAGGTCACATTGGGCTTCATCTATTATCAGAATATCACAGAAGGTTTTAACTACAAAATCTGTCTGAAAAGTGGAAGCAAGACATTTGTTATTGAGTATGTATTTTTTGGAGGTATGTATCGGTAGCTTTTATTTGAAATTGAGAGTCCAGGGGCTATTGCCACTCTTTGTGCGAAGAATTCCTAATTAGTTCCTTTTAAGGGTACGGTTCGTTAGATGAATGGCGAGGTGTGATGATGTTTATGTGAGAACTCATGTTCCGAGTGAAGACACAGAGTCCTGAGTTCTCAACACTACACTGAGTGCTGCACAGGGCAGTGATATATTTAGCCAGCACTTTCTTTCAAGTACAGTGGATGAGTTTATGGAGACGATGTAGACTGGACGGTCGTGTGAAGGCGTCAGCAGACGTGAGTGGGTCAAGGGTACGATCACCCGGGTTGCACTCATGTGTGATCCAATGTGGAAGTAGAAACCGCAAAGAAAGCAAACTCAAGTAAGCTTGGTCAAAGTTTTTGTTGGTCACTGTCAACTGTCAACTGTCAAACTCAAGTACTTGATGAATTCAAAGAGATACGCGCATCAAATTATCGTTTCTTTCAATTGGAGAACTTTCATTTAATTAAAAGTTTAAATACTTACACTTTCCACCAATTTCCAAGTATTTAAACTTTTAATTAAATGAAAGTTCTCCAATTGAAAGAAACGATAATTTGATGCGCGTATCTCTTTGAATTCATCAAGTACTTGAGTTTAGAAGTGACACGATGTCGTTTGTGAGCAACCAGAGCTTAGAGTGAAATTAGTGACAATCACGCACGTTTGAGGCCTCCAAATATCACAAACAAGATCATAATTAACTCATTAAGCTCGTCTTGGGTGTTGACGGTTACACGACATTCCGACGCTGTCTCTCCCAAGCTTCTGAAGTGTCGTGATAACTTGTCCACTGCAATACATTCTTCTGGGTACGGTAATTGGCAGAAGCATAATTTTATCAAAGGTGTTTGGTGCTCAGTTGAATTACGAGCGTGTCACACTATACCTACCAGTGCTGAATTTTTCTGCTTCTCCAACAAGCTGACCCGTTCTGTTGCCATCAGAGCGCAGTGGGCGTCCCCCAAGACCCCAAACAAGACGGGGGGCGCGACGTGGACTCCCCCACAACCGACACAGGGCAGCTTCGCCAAACCCGTCATGCCGCAACAGTTCCCTGTCGTGAGTAGCGCTCTGCACTTGCAGCCCAGCAGCTGTTTTGTCCTCTTTTGTTTTGATGTCCATTCTAGGATATTCTCTTTTGACAAGGCTCGTGCTCACACACATATTTTTCGTTCCTATGTTTCCTAGCTTGGTGTGAATGTTGTAAATTGTCGTTTTCTGGTGAACGGATTGGCCGCGTAATTTTTTATGCAATAAGGTGTTGTCATTCCTACATGGAAGCTTTTGTCAATTGCTCTTGAACTGGGCACAACTTCTCTGAGTAGACATGAATTCTTAACCTGCTATCAGCGTGAGCTGTGGCTTGAGTATAGAGACCGGCAATATCAACCGAGAACGGACAACATTCTGATTTTAGTGTCATTTCCGTGTGCCCCCCAAAGTGACTGTTATAACACCACGCTTGTGTGTGTGCGCGCAGGGTGGTGGCGCCCCGCTGGTACCTGGTGCCGGCATCATGCCCATGAATATGGCTGCCCCCCAGCAGCCTCCTCCTCCTCAAACCACGGCAGCTTTCGACCCCTTCAGTGTCCTCTAAGCCGTAGGTTCATCTGCGTTTTGCGGCCCCCGGTGTGTCTGTTCAACATATATGCGTGGACAGGTACTGTTGTCAAAGTAGCTATACATGTTGCTGGTGTCGTTGCCTAGAGACAGAGAGGATTGATCCTCTTTTGTTACTGAACGCATCCCCGAATGTCCCCGAGTCACTCGAGAGACAGCGACTTGAGCCTCATATTCGCCTCGGAAACGGGATGCCAATCCCTTCTTACACTCAACTGCCGTTTAGCAGCGAGCATGTTCATACTCATTCTCACGTGCTGTACGCGGTGGGGGAAGCATCCACGAGTTATAAATTTCTAACTTTATGTACCTTGTGGTGGCCGGGGGTACTTGATGAGGTTCTTATACTTTACCTAAACTGGTTTGTTCATAGTGAGTAATGTAGTATTTATTGTGGCAGGATTAGCGGTGCTGGCCTCCCATTAGCCTTCACATGAACTTACTGTTCTGTTTCATTTACTGCTGGTCGCCTCCTCAGTCGGCATTGACACGAGCAGCTCTGCCTGTCATTTTTTTTTTGACAAATTTATCTAGTGGGTACACTACGACATTCAATATAACATTTTGACAATATTTAACGTCTTAAGATTGTGGCTATTGCCAGGTTTTGTTTAATTTATTTCTTCTCAAGAATGATCACAATTTTGTTTAAAATTAAATGAACTATTGCAGTCTGAGCGTAAAGCTGTCTTTGGTATGGAGGTGAACGGAAGAGGATCTCTGTGTAAAAATCTCATAGGACCAAGCTCCCCAGCGTCCGACGCTGCTGGTACTCTGCACGGCGGGCTAGAGATCCGTGCTGCGTTCCATTGCGCCTTCACTGGCCATTTTGGTGGTATTGCTGCAGACCATTTGGTGGTACTGCCATCTATCAGTTGATCCCGGTAGCATTGATAATTCCATCTTGTGGGTAGTTCCTGATCATTTGACAGCTTTGTTACCTACCATTTTGGGGATATTGGGACTAGCCGTTTGGTGAAATCTATCCTTCTTACTCAAAATTGTTATAGCCAATCGAGAATATGTGTGTGGGATCAATACTGGATGTTCGTTGTTATTTTGTTCAAACGTAAATGTCCGTCAAAGCTTACTTAACATTCCAACGCTGTCTCACCCGAGCTTCTAAAGTGTCGTGGTAACTCGTCCACTGCAATTCATTCTTCTGATTACTGTAATTGGCAGAAGTATAATTTTATCAAAGATGTTTGGTGCTCAGTTGAATTACAGGCGTATCTCAATATACCTACTTGTAGTTTGTTTTTCATTGTTTCGCATTATTTATGGTCTTCTGTTTGTCGATGCTATTGCTCATGTGAATATACATTGCTTAGTTTTCAATTTATTTTAATTGTAAAATCCATTTTCCTTATCACAATTTTCAATGGTGTGAATATTCATTGGATCTTTGTGAGCTCAAAGATAAAGGATTATGAACTGCCATCCGTGGTGTCGAGACCTAATGCGCCAGTTTCTCCTAGGCTTAGGCTTAGCACCTCTAGGGAACAGCAAGGGACATCCAAGAGCTGACCGTAAATTTTTATTAGAACAAATCTGAGTTCAAGAACCTGTGCTTTAAGCTTTGGGAAAGACCGTCCAGTTTACCATTTCATGAATGAGCTGGTCATTGGCAGCTCATGATCGCATTCAGTTGTGTTGTGTGTTGGACTTGTACATGTAAGATCATCTCTGGTGGTGTTTGCACGTGGCTCTCTTCGTAGCTCGGTTGGTGCTTTGCTCTCTCCTAGAATGTACGGTCGTCTTGCTCTGCTGCTGCGTCATGCAGGTCTGATTTCTCTGTACATTACAGTGGCGTTAGGATGCATGAAGACCTAAGTGGCCACTAGGTGAATGCATCCAGGGAAATTTTTGGATACGTCAGAGTCCATTACAATACAATGTAATGAAAGCTTTCTATTGAGCCCCTTCCATTCTGATGACCGCAGAGGGAACCATCGCGGGTGGTGCACTATACTTCAGGTGTGTTTGATGGCGCAAGAATTGTTGCAGCAATTCTTGAGATTTATTTTCATATTAGCCTCAAATGTTGTTCTCGTACAGCTAATTCCTTCAAAAATTCTCACATCTATACCCGAGTAAGGCACTCAGTTCAGCCATGTTTTGAGGAAATTTAAATATTGACTTGCAAAAAGTAACTTTAGCTCTGAAGCGTCATGTTTCTGTAAACTAAAGCTGACCTATTGTTCGCCTAGACGTTCTCTCGTTACTTTCTCAATAAGGAATTGTACCTCGCCACTGTATCTATGATGTGTGCTCGATTACGTTCAGTATTAAGACGCTATCAGGGGGTCAGTGTTCTACGTAGGAGTAAACAGTGATGGTATTCCATCATCTCTATTACTGAATCAATCAATAAAGTTAAATAGCGTTTTCATGAGACGCTGCAGGCTCTTCGCACCAAATTTGCAAGACTGAGTTCACGTGAGCTCAGAGTGTGAGAACACAACCAAAAAAGAACTACGTGCAATGCCTTATAGTCTAAATGTTGCAGCTATTGGCTGTTGACATGCATCAAGCTAGTGCAACCGTTGTTTGACCTAATTTGATCATTGATCTCGTGTTAGTGTTCTGAATGAAGAGTTTATTTTTATTTTGAACTCATTTTTCTTTATAACGTTTCCAGATATAAATTTTAGTGGCCAAAGTTGGCAGTTTCAACTAGAGGCCTCGTCAACTATATTGCAACTCAGACGACCTCAAGACCGAGTTTAAGAAAGCCATACACTTCGTACTTGCTGAGTCAAGTTGATATTTTTGAATGTGTAGCATCTGCATGAAATTAACCTTTACTGCGAAGGTTTTTCTTGTATAAAGGTTGTTTTCGTATTAACTAACTATTCATTTTAAAACAGTATCAAATAAGTAATGTGTAAAAATCTCCTACATGCTATGAGTTAGAGTTTTCAATATTGTTTTCTATATAGCGAACAATGTATTGAATAAGACTGTTTAATGGTTCAAGAAATTAGCTTGCACATCTGAATTGTGAGGCTGCTCCTCGTATCACAAGGCTCTCAGTGTCATGCTGATGTCGAAACCCTTGGCTAGGAAGCTGTTCTCTCATGCTGTGTTCAGCCTTGGCCGCTGCAGAATGGCTAGATGTGCGATGGATCTGTCCAGTGCCGTACTGGACGCGTGTGCCAGACTGAGACGCGCTCCCAACGCCAGTATGTAATGTTTGTACTTCCTCCGAACTCGTTCTGCATAGTCTAGCCTCTGTTGGCTGCCAGTGCGAGTCCGGGAATATTTTCATTCATTGGTTGTAACGTAAATGATACTATTTTCGTAGAAAGTTTAGTTGTAGATACCTCTTTCTGTGTACATAATCGGCAGTGCTAATGTTTGAGAATAAGAAGCTGATGCGTTGACTAGATTTTGTGGAGGCGACAGTCTTCTGGAGGAGAGACTTGCAGCTTTCTTTTGTGTGCGTCTCCGGAGATTTGAAGAGACGAGGAAAGCTTTCTTGCCTACCGCTGGAGTGCTGAGCTTCCCAACACTTAGCAGGTCGTTTTCAGAAACTAGAGCTACCGTGTCTGTCTCAAGTAATCGTCAGTTCTAACTAGAATGCTGGTCCTACTCCTTCGTATTTGTGCACATCACGTACTTGTTAAAGCTTAATGATTCGAAAATCTGGCGAGGATAACATACAAGTAAGAGCGGTGTACTGTCTGAGGGAACGAGTCGTTTTAATAAATTTAATTCACGGACAACTAGACTAATTATACAACTGTTCTGATCATCAGGCTAAAGTTGCGAGCCAGCGGTTCTGAGAACCGAAACGTTTGTTCGAGCGTTACGAGTGTCCTCGTGTTGTGGAGACCATCGTTTACTGTCACTGGCTTGCTAGTGCGTCGTGCCTCAAACCTCAGTTGATTAGAGGACGAAAAACTGTTCTTGGAAATCGTAGCCTGCTTGTTCTTTATTAAAAATGTGTTCTATGACAGTGTCTGTATAGGCTCCTAACCTAAGAAACTCTGTAAATAGATCATTAGTAGCTACTCGTGCTTCTCTTGCTGGAGACGAGCATGAAGATTCGGAGATGCAGTATTAGGATCCTTATTAGATGATTAGTAACTACTGTACAAAATGATTTGTCGTTGAACCACCGTTAAATTTACAGTGAGCTGAATATCAGTCGTGTTAAAAAAATATAGTAAATTGATCGTTATTTGGCTAAACTGGGTGGAGGCCGCCAGTTCATAGTGTAGAGCCTGTCACTCTGGTTTAGCTGATATTTCAAGTGGCATTCGCATGTGTGGTGGCTTGAGCCACGCTGCCATGGGCTGCCTGGAGCTGGTGAGAGTGAGCTCGCTGAGTTGTAAGCTGTAGTACTATTAAATACATGTCGTTTGATTGCTGGTAGTCAAGTCTGTGTAGATGTTCGTTAAAGAGTCCCTAGCGTACATGAGTTGCTGTATCATCTTTCTTGCTGCTCTCTGTAGAGTACGAGTATATCACTCCAACAACTTCCATAGGTGTGAGAAAGTTTGGTGAAATCTTTGATTTGATAAAGGCCTCGGACTTGCGGCATCACAAGTTGCATCCGAACTGCTGTCGTCAGTGTGTTATAAATAAGTAAATCTTCATTAGATAATTCATCATGGACGAACTGATCGTGACCAGCACGTGCAGGTCAGGGTGAGGAAGGCTACTGAGTACTACTTCGTCTCCTGTACACAGACTGAAAAGTGCTCGCCATCATCGTTGACTTAGAAAGCCTACGCTCTAAAGGTTTTTCTTGGCACTCCACTGGTTCAGCAGTTACTCGAGTTATGTTTGTGTAAGCTAACTGTTAGGTGAGAGGCCTTATTTTACTTTTCTTTTTTCTCGTGGGAGGAGCTGACACATTGAATCAAATCTTTCAACTTGTGCGTTTGTTCTCAGCAATTATTGCATTGAGTTCCTATTCCTTTTTTTTTTGCGGCGCTCCTAGGGGTTTCTAAAGCTTCTATTTGTGAAAAAATATCTTCTTGGTAAATGTTATTATAGTTACTCTTTCCGTCCCCTCAGGAGGATACAACTATTGTATCTATGGGAATTAGCGATCCCAGGGGGACTATGAGAGGGCCCGAGCTAAGTGTTAGGTAGGCTTCCTTTTTGTTGAAATAGAATAGGTCTTTGTTTTGTTACGGACCTGTTTTTTTTCGGTTCGCTACTGTCCTGTTTTTCAGCACCTACTACTTTCTTCTTCAACTTTTATCTGGTTTCATGAACTTCTTTCTCAACTTACTGTTTTTATGCCCCTGCTGCATAGATTCCACATTCCCTAATATCCATACTAAATGGTGCCTTCCTACTTCCTCTCTTCGATACGCTTTTTTTTGTAGCGGTTAGGGAGGCTTAAACATATAATCTAATCTAATCTAGTTACTCTTTCCGTGGAAAAGAATAGGGTGCATATGTATGTTTCATGACGGATTATTTTTCATTGTAAACAAAAATGTTTGGAGCGGCTCGTGAATATTTTCGTGTGTATGCAAAAGAGTTAGTTCCGAACGCCCCGCCTTTACCGAGGATGCGCCCGTCGTCACAGCTGCGCCCTCGGGCGTCCCAACGAAATCGATGGACTTACGCACACGCAGTTGCCACCGAGCGCTGCCGTGATCACCGATGACGCCGACCTCAACTTTTGCTGCAAGCACATGGAGCCTCAACACTGCATGCTCAGCAGCGTGAATCAACTATGTTTTAGATGGGCTAGAGAACTGGCAATTTTTCGACAGTCTCACAATTTATGGATTGGCTAGATTTCGCTTTTCTGACTATTCCTTACGTGTAACTTATCTGAAAATGACGAATAGTTTGTTTTTCTGCTGAATTCTTGGTAGTTAACTTTACTCTTTTTCGGTCTAATAGTTTCAATTGATATAGCGTTAATTTTTCTGTGTTTTCGACTTGTGCCTTTATTTGATTGAACCTCGGGATTTGAAAATGAATGATCTTATTCAAGTAAAATATCTCATACGTTTTTCTCGGAGTCGTGAGGATGTGCCATGTGCGTGTTGAAGCAAGTATTTTTCCAGCGGCATTCAATAAGGCATTGCTAGGAGCAGGGAGTAGGGAGCGAGCTCTTCTGATAACTTCTGCTCGTACGTCCTTCCTAGTTTTCCCAGAAGCCTTTCTCATGTGACGTTTTCATGATTATTGCAGATGTAATCGAGGCGGAGTAATTTGTCCTCCATTTTATTTTAAGGGATTATTGACTCTCAATTGTACGTGATGTTCCTTTACTCTTCAATAATGCTAGTACCCTCATGCAGGCCGTCATTTCTCTTAGAATTTTCTGTACACGGGGCACGTGTCGCCTCTGCTCAGTGATGCGAAGTAACTATTGGCTGTGGCTGCCTCAACGCGAGGTCCCAGCTCCACAAAACACATGAGGGCACGTCTGCTGGCCTGAGCTGTGCACGAGAGCGTCGCACGATGTGTGCGGTGCGCTGCAGGCGTCCAGCGACAACAGCGCTGTGGCCGAGGCACCCGACACAGCTGGGAGGGAAGGGATTCTTCTTGTAAGGAATCGTTGGCGCGACTTGGAAAAACTGTTGCTGCTGCTGTTTATGGGCATCTTTTATGTTGCTATTGTTTCAATTATTTATTACTATAAATTTGTAGTCGATAGGTGTATTATATTCTTGAACGTTGTAATAATTGTTATGAGAATTGTAGACCGGGTTCAACAGTTAGTCTTATAGTTCTATCTGAAGTATTGTATCTATTCATTTGAAATATGCCTTTTCTAATGGGGCAAACGTATTGTTCTCTGTCGGGCTATTTGTGCTCAGAGTTATTTGAAATGGTGCTCTTCTTACGAGCACCTTGTAATAGAAGTCAGGCGGTATATTTGTGGGAATTTATGACAAAACACGCCAAGTTCACAGAGAACTTCTTTGTCCCCCGTAACTTGATCCTATCTTTGCAGCTTAAACTCTTATCGCCAGTTCGTTGTGCAAATTACCAATTCATTACTGCGAGATAATGAAGATCGAACGTAATTATACCCGCAGTAGAGTCTGTATAAATTTTCACAATTATTTTATTACTGTTATAAATTTGCAGCTATGTGTGTACAGCTGCGTTGGTTGTCTTTACAATTACCTGAGATAAACACAGTGATAATGTGATTTCATTCGTCACGTGGCACTGTGAGTGACAACAGAATGATTTGTTCAGACGCCATGTGCATTCAACAATGTATTTTCTGGGCCAGCTTTAAGTCTGAGTTCAAATTCTCTAGCCAAACTAAAACGTATTAGTGGTGGTTACTGCAAATATATTGCGTATGGCATGAATAACGAGTGCATTTTCTAAATGCTATGCGCTATTTATTTTCTTTAAATGATTTCATTCGTTCAGTACTAGGGAACACTACGGAAACACGAAATCATTTGTGATTCTGTGAGTTGAGCAAAGTTAGATGAAAATAACCTTAGGGACACTCTTCTGTATTCTAAACAGAGCTGAGTTGATCAGAAGTAGGAACCGTCTCTACTGACTGACGTACCATGGTCAGAATTTTGTTAGTGATCCACGTGAAGTTAGCAAATTGTATTTGCGCATGCCCCTGATCAATATACCACGTTTCAATACTCGTAAGCTATTTACATAATTTAATGTCAACATGTTGATTTCCAAACGATATAAGTAAATGGTAATAGTTGAGCATCGTTTCCCTCTAAACTTTATTATTGACGCCTAGAATGTAAAGGTTATTAATGGTGAATGCAACAGATCTGCTGACGATCAATCTTACGTGTGCCCGAGTTTCGTTTTCTTCCGCTTCTAGCCGTGTTGATGAATAGATTCGTATGAGGCACCTGTTTAGGATACTACCCATTGTGTCACTGCTGCTGCTCTTCAAGTGGAGCACAGTTGCTAGCGTTACACCGAGTAGGTAGCATATGGCACCGAAAGTCACAAATTTATATATATAGATAGTGCCCATTGTTTGAATGAAATATCTCGTCCATAACAAGACAGAAAAACACCTGTACTTTGATGCGACATAAACTACCGAAAATTTCTTTCAACTGATAATCAAATTACACTGCAAAATCTTTTATACGCGAAACCCTAGCAACGATCTCTTATCCGTATTAGTAAATGCTGTAATGTAAATAGCTCTAATACTCAATATCGATATCTTTTATAACGAGGAACTTGATAGACATACTTTCAGCTATCTAGAATACTTCACGCATCCCGAAGTCAAGAACTGTTTTCACGGGTAACACTTTAAGATGTGTAAGCTACATCAGTAAGAAATACTGAGAATCAATACCATAATACTACGAGGACAAAGAACAGCGCATAAGAAGTAAATAGTGTTATTCACCTCCATACAGTAGTAAGGAACAGGAATGTCAGTAGCCTCTTCTTTGCCTCCTCTCTAACTTTTTCTGCTTCTTGGCGGCTCTCTCCTCGAGCGCTGGGTCGCTCTCCACGGGCTCGCTACCTGAGAATATCCACGGCCCGATGAAGCTCGTCCACAGCATCTGGCCGGCACGGAGGGGGGCCTGCACACGCCACATTCCAGTGATATGTACAGTAATGAGAGACCGGTCCACACGAAAAAATTCCGATTAAAGTAAATGCCTCATATACTGAAACGATAACGAATCGACAAAATATTTGTACTGAAAGGCCTAGAATCAGAAATGTAAGAAAAATTAAGAAAATCCAACCATTAAAGAAATTACACACCGTTTCGTATATTTAAGGGTGAAAAAAATCACTCTTGAATAAATTTCTGCTTCTAAAATACTCAAATTACCTCATAGCATTTAGGACAAAACTTTCGAGCTCAATAGTTAAGTGTAGTATCTCAATCTTTTCGTCATCAGACAATTACCACAGCATCACACAGTGCAGCACAACCATGATCCAAAACAAAGAATTTTCGAACTCGCTAAAAGAAATAAGCACTAAAAAGTGGAGAGTAAGGTATCAGAACATCTCATAATCCGTCCATAATCCATAAGCGAAGAAAACTACAGATCTGGTGCACCACACATGAATATCTCAAGGTATTTGAGAAAAATGCACCGAATTGTTCAGAATAATCCATACGCCATGGGCAAAGAATTAAGAGAAAATAGGTCTGCATCGTGCACAAGTGCTCCACTGTGCACTTGTGCTAATGTTGCTTTGCACAATGAGCAATGAACTATCAACCGAATTAAGGAAAACTTGCGCCGTTAAACTAAAGATGTAAAAGCAAAGGAACTGCTAATAAAATTAGTTTTATTAAAAAAGCTGAAACGTTTTAGAGACCAGTACCATCACTAGTTTTGTAAAATACTAAGTATGACGAAAACTACGCAAGCATAAAATCGTGATCGATGATAAATTTTCGCCTAAACATCAGAAGGATTAAAGTGAAAACAGAAAATAAAGGTAACTAAAATAAATGCTCTGAATGGAGTACAAGCTAAGAAGGCTACTTAACACATTCATTGCGGTATGACCCACCGGTGGGTCGTAGTTAGGTTTTTCCTGCTGCGAAACGACCCATCGATGGGTCATTTTGAAAAATTCTAACAACCTTTCTAAATTAATGGCATTTAACAGGCCCAGTTAATGTTTGATATTTACAAATTTGATTATCACTTTTGACTTTAAATTCAAGTTGAATATTGAACTTCAGTTTAACCCATCGCAACTAACGTGTTAAAATTGTTTTTCCCCAAAATGTGCAACGATTCTTACATCCTGAGGTTAAAACCGCGAAAAGAACCGCCAACCTTCCTCTAAAATCCACATCGTAAGTAATCGTATTGCACTTCTCAGCATGGCAGCGCATTGCTAAATAAGGACGAGCCAGTAAATCACCGGCACGAAAACTCTGTCCGCGGTGCTCTGCCACTCTTGCGTAATATTGGGTGACGTCATTCCGACGTACGCAGATGTGCACAACTGATTGGTTATATTAGTTTTAGCCTCCCTTTACCACAACAAAGATGTTCAAAGAATGAAAGGATGGAGGTATCATTTAGTATGGAGTTAAGGGAACGTAGAAGCTATGCACAAAGTGTGTTTCCGCAAAAGATCCTGTGCGTATTGAAACACTAAGATAAAAAGGAAGGTTATGAAACAATATAAGAGTTGAATAATGAAGTAGTAGGTGCTGAAAAATAGGACAGCAGTGAACCGAAAAAAAGAGGTCATTAACAAAAAAAATCATTTCATTTCAACAAAAAAAAAAAGCCTACCTAACTCTGAGCTCAGGACCTCACATTTTCCCCAGGGAGCGGTAATTCCCATAGAGATAATAGTAGCATCCCCCTGAGGGGCTGTGCACAACTATACATATACACAACAGACGAGCGCATGAGAAAGGGAATAGAGTTCTTGCGCCGAAAAAAAGAACTGACTAACTTTGCTAACAAGTGTGCCGCATGAATTTACTTTAGGAAGATACTTGCAAAATGGAAACTTTAGTTCACCTGTTGTTTTTCAGATGGAGACTCGAAATAGGGAAGAGCAATACAGGTAATTTTCACATTCAACAGGAGCGTTGGACTCGCAATTTTTTATTGATTACAACTTTTTATTTTGGCAGTTTATAATTCCCAGAGCAAATAGCAGAACCAAGAAATCATGTGAATAATTAAATGCTGCATGCGTGTCATTGAAAGATAAACGGATACTGTAAACCCTCTTCAACAGCGTTTTGACTTGTGGATTTCGGAAGTGTCAGAACAGAAGCTAAAAACTAATTCGCAATCCCGTAAACGTTGTTTTGCGGTACACACAAGTTGCAAAGTTTTCTCCATTCTCAGGGACCTGATAATCGAGAAATGAATGCTCTCCAAGAAATAAGCTCTGTGCTCTGACCAACCCCCTTCCCCTGCCCTGTCCCCCACCACCACCACCACACTACTCACAAATAGGAGCAGCAGCCAGAAGTATGAGGATATGCACGCCAGCGCCACTGTAGTCGAGGTCAAAATTATGGCGTCCTTCACGTGCCTGCAATTAAAAATTAAATTTAGGAATTATTTGATTTAATATTTAGAAATAGCGATAAAAGTTTTGTCAGTGATTTGAAAGAATAAATATTACAGCTTTGAAAAACAATGGGGCGGGTGAAACGGTTTTCTAAACGTTCGAACTAAAGCGAAGAAACGGGTTTTTCACTTTTAGAAAATTTACTAAAGTTGACAGGACAGATCATTATGATCATTCTGACGGAATATGTACGTACTAAATGTGGCTGGTTCCAATATTATTGCATGCAAACTTGCAATTAAAAATTTCAAGTATTAGTCGATTGAAAACTACAAGCTGACTGCACTTATACTTAGAAAAACACGCGCAGATATCACTTCCATTTCATTTTACATTCAGAGGCTCTGTTCTTCTGAAAGCTGTTCCGAGAGCTACGACCGACCACAAACCTCAGCTACGCCTAGAGCACGACTCTCGCACGAAATGCCTGCAGTCTCACGCAGCCTCCCTCGAGTGAGAGTAGCCTAAATATTACACATCGCTAAATCCATGAAACGTTTCGGAGTCCTGCTCCATCCTCAGTAAGTACAGTCTGATTCGGAACCAAGAATTTTGGAATCATTGTACATAGCCAAAGAAAAACCCGTTTTTAACAGTATGAATAGTTCTTATCCGCTGGAAGTTTTTGCGTGAGTTTTTCTATCAATTTTTTTTTTCAACATGTCTGACAAACTTTTGTCTTTTTACGTTTTTTCAGACTGTAATTACTGAGGATGTAGCAGGACTCCTGAACGTTTTATGGGTTTGACGATGTGTAATATTAAATAATGCTTAACCTACGAGCAGTGTTCCTAGTTTTTAAATTTCTAAAGAACGTTCGATTAAAGAAAAATGATTTTCAACAGCCTAAACATAAGACGTGACAAGCGTAGACATGCTGTCCAGCGCCCCAACCTCGATATTTTCTCGTCTTGCAAGTGTTACAATACTCAGCAGTCACATGGAAAAAAAATTACATCATTAACACTGTGGTTGAACTGAAGTTCAATAATCAACTTCAATTTAAAGTCACATGTATTGCGTAATTTTGAAAATAGCAAACATTAACTGGATTGTGCCTTGACTCAACTTTAATTATTTATGAAAATTGAGTTTATGACTACTGGTCGGTCAGTAGCATTTTGAAAATCCCCTCCATGGCCACCGGTGGCGCACGTTGCAGTCCAAGTGTTAATATATCTGAACAAGTCAGTAGTTAGCTTAAATCCTAACTCTACTCGAAACTTGAAAATAAAGAAAATTAAAAGATATTAATCATACTTACAAGAAAATGTTCTGGAGTCGAGCTCCATCATCGGCTCAAAAATCATCGTGTCTAAAATCAAAGCTCAAACTAAAGTGAATAGCAGATATAGAAAGACATCAAAAAATAATAACAAAAATGTCGAAAATAAAACGAAATTGAGCTTGTAATAAAAAAGTTGCTATTGCTAAAAGTAAAAAGTATAAGTTGCTAAAAGTACTATTTGTTAAGGAAATGAACTCTCTATATTTTTAGGGTAAGAGTTTTGCTTAAAAATATGCCAGACTTAAATTGTAATATCCCGAGGTCTTTGGTGGTCGAAGCAGTCTAAAATTTGGAAATAGGTGTCAAACAGCGGTACATGGTATTTTTCAGCATGAATGCGCACTGTGGAGTGAGATGGGGGTGTTAGTTGGATCCCAGTATGGAAGCTTCTACCGCGATGCTCCGCCACTCGGGTATAAAATTTATTTGCGTCATGCTGACGTACGACGGTGCGCGCCGCACCCAACTGTAAAAGTAAAGCAGAGAGGCTCGCATATCAATGGGAAGCGTGTTCTTGTACCAGAAAACAGATGCAACCTTGAAATTAGTAACAAGCGGGACACGCGACTGGAAGCTATGGAAATATTTTGCGAACTGTGATTTTAATTCTTTTGACAATTTATCAGACAACGCTCCGAGTTGCGGAAATAAGCAATATAAGTGGTCTTTATTATTTTTTTCAATAGCTGGAGACGCTGTTGCTTTGAGAGAAATTTCTTAATTTGCGAATTAATGACGCTTAATGGAAACCAATTAATTGTAAAATATATGCTTATAAATTGAAATTCAATGTGGACATTTTAAAAGCATAAACATACCTCGTTACTCCTATGAATCAGAGTATGAATGAAATTAATTTTGAAACCTGTCAAGAACTAAAGAAACTGATACCTAATTTTGTAAAAGTGGCCTTAGGTGCACTGGCGTCTAGAGCTGATTTTCGTCTCTTTTCACGAGGTAGTCTGGAAATGCCCAGGTATTGTTTTTTTCCATTGCCGCGGCGGAACTATGAATTTATTCTCGAGATTGAGGTATTTCTAAAATTGTTGAACTTGCATAAGTGTTTTCAACGTAGCAGTTGTGGAACACTGGTTTAAAATCAGAGGAACAATCGTCTAACCACTTCGGTTCCTGAAAACACATACAAATGTTGGCAAGTGACGGTGCTGATGGA
Source organism: Morinoia aosen (assembly GCA_030386875.1). NCBI lineage: Eukaryota > Metazoa > Arthropoda > Malacostraca > Amphipoda > Talitridae > Morinoia > Morinoia aosen. The sequence continues at coordinate 53,153,567 of CM059571.1, forward strand.
AGGCCCAAAGCAAAACCATCCATTTGATTGCAAAGTTTGCCTACAAATATGAACGAGTGCATTACTGATAATTTCAGCATAGTTTTGAACAGCTTGCGATTGAAACTTATAAATTTCAAGTTACTGTTCGAAGATAAGCAGTAGAGACATCAATAGTTTTCTGGGGATGAATATTGGTATAAAGCGATTTTACGTTAGGTGAAACCGAGGTCAGATCTTGAACTCTAGGAATAGTTCTGTTTTCTCTAAATTTAAAAGTATTGTCAGTTGTTCACTGATTCGTAGTTAAATCATTGAAGACTGGTACAAGAAGTTTACTCAATTTATAACTGGTGTCATCGTAAGTTGGTACCATAAGCTTGAATAAAAATTTTGAAGGAAAATCGGGCTTGTGTATTTTCAGTAGACTGTACAGCACCACAGGCAAAGAACCCGATACATGGAAGTTGAAGTAACTCCGATGGTGAATTTAACTTTTTTAGCCCATGTAAGAATTTATTTATTGTATCGTCAGCTTTCAGCAGCATTTCATTGATTGGCTCCTTGTAATCCTAGTGAGTTTTGCCGTATCAGATACTAGATTCAGCATTCTTACTTGACATTTTTTGCGATTAACTTTGCCTCTACCTTCATCAGGCTTGCAAATTATCGACTCCTCGTGAGCTGCGTGGTATTTCAAGCGGGATGTCATTTTTTACGAAAAAGACAAAAATATTCTGAGGCTTGAAACTACAATAATGCCTATAAATAAGCTAATACATACTTTTAAATTGCGAATGAATTCTGGGTAGCCTGTATTCACCTTATTTTTTAAAAAAAGATGAAATTTCTCGAACACTGAGAAATATTTGAAGAAATTCGCTATTTAACAAGAGTGGCAAAAGGCTAAACCAAATGGTAGAAGAATCTTCTCTTGATGAGGTAGCTCAACCGAACTGAAATTGGGAACTGCCTTATCCGGATGACAAGGTTAAGTTTCGTTGTAGATTCCCAAACTGATTAGTTTATTCAAACGTGTTTTTATTTTGTGTGGTCACAAAACTGGTTCCTGGTTCTGTTGGGCGTCATTAATTTGCCTATTTAGGAATTTCTTTCGATGCAATAAGCGTCTAAAACTATTGGAATAATAATGATAAAGATTATTTATACTGCTCATTTCTGTATTTTGGAGTGCCCTCAGATAAATTGTCAAAAGAATTAAAACCACAAATATGCAAAATATTTCCATAGCTTCCAGTTGCGTGTCCCGCTTGTTACTAATTTCAAGGTTGCATCTGTTTTCTGGTACAAGAACACGCTTCCCATTGATATGCGAGCCTCTCTGCTTTACTTTTACAGTTGTGTGCGGCGCGCCTCGTCGTACGTCGGCATGACGCCAATAAATTTTATACCCGAGTGGCGGAGCATCGCGGTAGAAGCTTCCATACTGTGATCCAACAAACACTCCCATCTCACTCCGCAATCATACTGAAAATTGCCATGTACCGGTATTTGAAACCTATTTCGAAACTTTAGACTGCTTCGACTCTCAAGATATAAGTTTTACACATTTTTAAACAAAAGCTTATCATGAACAATATGGATAGTTTACTTCCTTTACAAATGATAACAAGATAGCAACCTCTTCAATAAATACACATGTTTTTTTCTTTCAATATTCTTGTTTGGCTTTGATATCTTCCAATATCTGCCATTTACTTTAATTTGATATTGTATTTCCAAAAAAATGAATTTTAGATATGAAATGATAATGGCGCAGAACTCCAAAAAATTATCTTTGTAAATGTAATTAATTTCCATGTAATTTTCTTCCTTTCTAAGGACCTGATTTTGAATTAACTGAACTAACCTTGAATTATAATTTGCAAATAATAAATTCACAAAATATGAATTGCATGTCAGAAGTAAAAGTTTATTTTTGCTCAGTAAATTAACCTTATTACATATTTTGCTGAAACTTACTTGGTTGAATAAATTGGCATAGGCTCATGGTGGAACATAAATTTGGAAATAGCTCATGTTAGTACTGCTCATATTTGACAAAACAGCAATTAGACTGCAAATTATATTTATATATACATATTTCTTGTATATAAAATATGAATATAATCTATTTATGTAATCATGTATATAATTTTCTGCATAAAATATGCATATAGTTGTTAGAGATGCAAAAACAATTTAAAACAGAAACAGAAGATTTCAATAAATGACCTACACAAAACTTCAACAACTACAACTGGATAGCATCATTTCACTATTACCCTTAAAACTTTACCAACTAACCATACTTCAAATAATAATCAAATGGTCAATAGTGGTTTCAACTTCCATGTTTCAATATTAAGTTTTCAGAACAAAGTTTTTCTGACTAGCCTAGACTGGAACCTGCCCTGTAGCACAACAATATTAATTTTTCATAACAAAGAACAATATTTTTTTTTTTTAGAACAATTGAATAATTTCATAAGAATATTAACTTCACAGAAGTGCCCCGTGCCCCCATTTTGCCTCACTCGGCAATGCCGCCCTCGATGTTGAGGTCACAGCCGGGGTCGAGCACCTCCCCCGAGGGCGCCCGCTTCACCGTCGCCATGGAAGACAGGAACATGTTGGCGGCGGCGAGCAGGCCGCTGCACAGCACCATCATCACCTGAAAGATAATCCCCTCATCAACTCGCATGTCCCTTACACATACTTAGCTGCACATGATTGCTGATGAATGAGTTACCATACCACATGCTCATTGTTTTACTCTGAAGTATATGGTACTCCATAGTTATAGAGTACCATACAACTCACCATAGTTATACAATTGTACCATAGGTATATGGTACAATTTAGAAGCTGACTCCTTCACTAATACAGTTTATATTCTAGTTTCGACTCTAGTAACTTGTAAAAATTGAATATGGCATCACAATTAGGATAAATCCAAATCTCATTGGAAGATAAAATTGAACTATCTATTAAATGTTGGGTGGGCACCGTGGGTGGAATCACACAACACACAGTGTTTACACAAGAGAACTAATACGTTTCAAAGATCACTGCAAGAGCAGAGCAAATTTAGCAAGTTATCTACATTGGATACCAAATAACTGTTTGTGAAATGCCTTACATCATGTAAATAAAAAATGCCTTTTGCTATGAATGGAACCAATCTCAATGCTAGCTAAGGACTAAGGTCCAGCAATGATGGCAAACATGCAGATGACAAGGAGCAAAACTACCAGGGTTTAGACTGTCACACCCTTTGTGTTACACAAAACACCTCAAAGAAAAATCTCAACATAGAATAAATAAAACACACATTTTTAAAAATAATATTTTACATTCTGGAATAAAAATGATTACTCCTTCTGAGCGGAAATATTTGCTACACAAGGAGAAAACTACGCATTTGAGTGTCTTGACAAACTTCTGTTTAGAGTAGAGCAGATGATTGTGCACTTTGTGTTGAATTTAGATTTTAACCTTTAATAAATAATGGGGTGAAAGTTTATATCATTGTCTTTTTCATTTTTTGGATAATATTTAAAAAGTTTTCATATTATCTGCAGCATATGGCAAATAAAGTTGATACTAATAGAAAGTGTACATATAACCAACAGACAAAAGATTTGACAGGTTCTGAGAGAAGAGCAGCATTGCAGACACATCTTGAGAGATCTAAATCCCCTCGATTATTTCAATTCAACCCCATCAACACCAAGAAGCAGCACGTAACGATGAATTAATTGAAGCAGTGACAGGTAGCTTTGAGGAATTACAGAGATCAACATTGAGCAACATTTTCCTTACTTTGCAGCAGTCAGTGGAGCAGATTTTTTTTTGGGGCGAGAGCAGTAACATTTACAGGCCTCAACATCAGTCAAAAGTTCAACTAGAAAGAAAAGGAATTATTCCAAATACAATTCCGATCTCAGAAAAACTGAAGACTAAATTACAAGTACAGCATTGCGTAAATGCAGTGGCAAATATATTCCCTTCTGTTGATACATTATTCATTTCATGCATTTAATTACAATATAAAGTTTGTTTTTTGTTATTTATCTTATTAAAAATATTATTCATTGATGTTTATACATAATCAATTTCATGTACTGAATTTTAGAATAAAATTATCTTTTTGTTACAACCAGTGTTTTTGTAAGAATCCTTTCTACAAGGTTTACAATTATTTGTAGCAAATATTTCCAACCAACTTCAACATTGATATGGACCAACTATTTCCGACCAGAGGGAGTAATATCTTTATTACTATTCTATCAATTCACGACTACCTAGCCACCACAAAGGCAATCTCATAAAAGATGAGAGAAGGGCTATTTCAGCATGGATTGTAAAAAATGAATCTATGCAAAAGGCGTGTTCTTACGCAGGATTCCCTGCACTTGGAAACATCAAGTAAAAATAAATAAAAAGACAAAGATAAGACAGGAAATACAGTAACAAAACAAACAAAAAGTGGGCACAAAAACGGTCCCAAAGGTTTAGCTACAACTACGGAAACTTAACAGTACTCCCCCCTTCGACCCCCTTTGAGGGGCGCCAGTCCATATAGAACACACAAGCCTAACTTAACAAATTACCTATTCTATACCTACTGAGAGGTCTGGGATAGAAATGTCAGCACGTTACCTAGCACACTTACAGGTGTGTAGAACTGTGTAAGCAGCATAGAACAGAATATGCCACAAATACTTAGAAGCAAAAATGTTTGGCATTTTCTCAAATGCATCACAAGTCAGAGAAAAGAATTTCATAAAAGGTTATAAAATGGTAATTGATGACAGTTCCAGTCACAAAGAACTCTGTTTAGTGATCAATCAAACAGCATTTCTGAAGAGTATAAGCCTATTGAGCTCTTGGTAACCTGACTGACATTCCTCTACTCAGGATTCAATAAATGATATAAAGTTTAACTTGCACATTCACTCAATCCTGAATGAAACTGATGGTGTCTGTGCATATGCATTGATTCTGTCATTGATTAGGCGTGAGTAAAAAGTAGGAAAAAACCTCACAGGTCAGCAATTGCTGCTGCTGCAGTTATATATATGAGCATACACAAGAAGCCCTAAGAGATCTCAAGTCTGAGATACCATCAGGTACACTGGCAACTGCTGCTTTAGTTGCAACCACTGCTTCAACTTGCAACTACTCACATAATCTGTAACTGAGCAATTGTTGAAGAACATCCAATAGAAGAAGCCATACCCTGCCACCACGGCAATGGTCATGATGCGGTAAAATGAGAGCGTCGACACATTTTCTTCTAAAACTTGCTTCTGTCCTCTGGCTCTTTCTTTCTGAAAATCAAACAAAATGACGGCTACCAGAAAACAGACCTGAGATAATTCTAATTATTCTCAAAATAGCACTAGACATCTATTTACCCTACAAAGTACAATACATCACATCAAAGTTGAACACGGTTATTAACATTTAAATGCAGCTAAATTTCAACTGCCTGCAATTAAGAGAGAACATCGTCTGTGCTTCTCTAAATTGCACCAAATAAAACTTTCTCACAATACCAATGCTAAAATGAACAAAATCTATATGGCAAAAATTGTATTGAGCAATAGAGTGTTTGCCATACTAGCGGAGCTGGTTTGGTTGTGTCCCCAGCATGATGAAATCTAACTGAAGACTCAAAACAAATTTTGTGGCATAGATATTGGAAAAGTTTTGGTTGTGCTAGGAAAAATGACATGTTATACCAGCTGCAAACGACATGGCAAAAATTGTATTGATCAATAGTGTATTTGCGATACTAGAGGAGCTGGTTGTGTATTCAGAAAAATAAAATCAAACAAAAATTCTAAATGAATTTTGTGATGTGAATATTGAAGAAACTGTGGTTGTGCTAGGAAAAGTAGTACATGTTGAATCTACTTACAAATTTCCACCAGTAACCAACAGACAAAAGATTTAATGTAGATATTTTTTCAATGGATAATGTAGACTTAGCCCTACTCTGCAAAAATTTTCACTCATCTCTAAAATTGATAAAATTAGGTGTCCAATTGGTAAACTTATTTCTTACTTGGTTGTGCTCTGTCTAAATAATACCTAAAAAAGTTTAACACGTTCCCTGCGAAAGGACCCACCAGTGGTCCCTTAGGTGGTTTTCAAAGTGCTGCTGACCCACCTGCAGTCACTAACTCATTGGTTATAAATACTTAATGAAAGGTAAACAAAAGCCCAATCCAGTTTATGTTTGCTATTTTCAAAGTAGATTACTACAACTGAATTAAAATGTGAATTGAATATTGAACTTCAGTTTAACCCATCGCAGTTAACGTGTTAATGAATATGCGAAACTACAGATCATTTTATTTCTCACTGAAAAAACATATGTATATATGGTGGCAGCGCAACTGTATTTACCTATAACACTTTGACTGCAACTACTAAATATTAAGCTTAATGCCAAACTAAAAATTAAAGTAAATTGTAGTAAACTATTTGGAAAATACCAAACATGAACTTGATTGTGCCTTCATTTAGCTTTGATTCGGTATTTCTGAAAATTGAGTTTGTGACTACTGGTCAATCAACATTGTGAAAATTACCTCCGTGTACCACCGGTGGCGCACGTTGCAGTCAAAGTGCTAATTACTTGAAAAGAAAATAATTCCTACGAAAAAATAGTTCATCTCACTTTTATAGAAAAGCTACTCACTGAAAGCAAGAAACGCATTTAGCTCATTTTTCCATAACACAAGCTATGATGATGTATAATCTGTGGTGACTGATCTGAACAAGCCAACAATGGAAAACTGTGAAACAACTGTAAACTTTGTAAAATATAATGCAACTTAAGTTTATTCTCTCTTTCTGCAGTAAACCAACAAGAATTTTTTCTAATGCTACCTCATCAACCGTTTCATAACAGATCTAACTATTATATGCACTAGAATGTTAACCTCTGACACACAAGATCATTTTCCTACTTTCATCATGAAGGAGGATATCACAAACAAAATTTGAACTCAATTTGGATCTTTTGGTACTGCTGCATTAATTCACACATCCTTGTAAGAATCCTCATCAGCATTAACAACTTGTAAGAATCTTCATCAAAAGTAGATCCAAGTATACACAAAACGCAAGAGTAATTAAGCCATCATTGCCCTAAAATTTACAACACCAATAGGAATATTTACATTTTACATCATCAATAGGAAAATTATTCATATAAAAACAAACCAAGTATCATCCATAGAGTGACACCTATATTTTTCCATCATATGCTAAGCTTTTCAATACTGCAGATGACAACAAAAAATGAGTAATGTATAGGAGAAAAATCAAACTCTGACCATGTCTAGATCTTATAACTCAATTCTAAAAATCGTAAAATAGAATATTAAATTGAGCATTTGCTAATTTCCTTTGTGTAAATCTAAATTTATATTTATATATACACCCACACAAAATTTTCTCATTGCACAATATAAAATATGAAAAAGAAAAAGACATGTCCACTCCTCTCTTCATATTTACCAAAATCTCTTGCCAGCTTAAATATCAGTGTGTTACAAATTACCTCCGGAGTAAAATATACTGCTATATTCCACAAGTTCACATTGAAAAACTTACCATTTTTATAGGGCTATGTTGGTAGCAATGAAGTAAACAAAAATTTTAACCTGGTTAATTAAAAATGCTGCAAAATTGAGAAAAAATATAAGTTTATATAATAATTAATTATTAGAGCACAAAATTACTAAACTCAACTACCTCTAGTCATGCAATGGAGAAATAAAATAGCATATGTTCAGTAGACATTTCCCAAGCAGTTGAAATGAAAGCATAAACCAATGTGGTAGACAGAACCTTAATTATGATCTATTTATAAATCTTACTACACACACATACCTACAAATTTGGAGGTAAGAACTCCAAGTTCCTAGCCTATACTTCATACTAATTTTAAAAAATCATTCAAGATTAATCCTAAATCATTTTACTTATTTAATAGAAAATGTTGATCAACAAGCTCTCATTTACTCAGCTGAAATCTTTATATTCAATTCTTGTTGACCCCAAAAAATGAAGCTAAGTTTTTTAACAAGTAACAGATAAATAAATTAGAAAAAGTTCATAAATTAAACAAAAATATTCATGAGCAACTATAGGATTAGGACTCTTGACATTGAGATTAAAGTAAGAAGCCAAACTTATTCACTAAGTTTGCTTACGGTAGAAAGCACCTATTACCACTTTCCCATAGATACTTAAGAATAGCATTCAACTAGGAAATTGATTTAAAAAATTTTAAATTTATTTTCCTTAATGTACTACACCTAGTATACAGTATGTCCCACAAAATCCAAACAAGTATTTATTTTCCCGTATCAGTAATACCATCATAAGAATACCGTAAGCACTTAATTTCTAGCAAAATAATCCTTCAAAATTAACCTATAGAAAAGGTATTACTGATTATGATGGTATTACTGATACGAGAAAATAAATACTTGGTTCGGGTTTTTGTGGAACACTGTATAGTATTTACTACCAGTTTGTGCCAGAAAAGTCATTTCTTACAGTATTCTTAGAATAGACAAGCCTAACTTGAGGGGGATGTCAACCCAAAATCAAGGAAGTGGCTGTAACATTTGTTATATGGGATCTAGATCTAGGAAAATTGGCACTGGAAACTCCAAGATGGCTCCCGCCATCTTGGGTACCGGGAGAAAGAAAAAGAAAAAAAGAAAAAATGTGTATTTCCAAGTTGTCACATGAGATACATGCCAACATATTGGCTTTTAAAAAGTTTCTTAATATAGGACATCCTAAAACAAATGTTCCATACGAGGAGTACTAATTGACAAACCATCCGAGGTGTACAAATAGATAAGCCATACGAGGCATAATAATAGGCAAACTATACGAGGTGTACTAATTGACACGCTATCAGAGGTGTACAAATAGATAGACCATACGAGGCAGATTAATAGACAAAATATACGAGGCGTACTAATAGACAAACCATACGTGGCATGCCAATAGTCTATCTCTGTCAAGGGTAGTTGAATGAGAAATGAAAAATTTGCCCTAAAAATATGCAAAGCCCTATCACCACCAAAAACATATTTCATATCTTATTGATATTCACTACATCATGCAGACATGGGTATATGGGATAAAATAGACATACAGTGTAAGCCGGTTACCACTCATGATTGACAAATATCTACAAAATATTGGTAGAAATGGGTAAAAAAAATATATACTCAATATCAAAATTCATAGCTTGTACAACATACGGACAGAAAGATAATTTTACTACAATTCATATGCTCAAATTGCACTTTATTTCATTAATTATATTTGACATTAATCAGATTCACAGAAACGCCAGTTTTTTTTGGAGGCGCCAGTTCCAAAAAATACGCCAGTTTTTTTGGAGGCACCATGGCGGCAGCCACTTTGGAGTCCATGTAAACGGACGTCACTAGAAACATTTATTTATAATTTTCACTAGAAGAACTGTGGCTACTCCTCACGACCCAACCTCTTTATGTTTGTAATAGGAGGTTAGCTTCCATTATTAATTAAACTAGTCTACCCCCCTTTATTTGAAAATAAAAAAGAGGGCGAAATGAGAGAAAGACAGTAAGAAATTAAAAAATACAATCTCTCGAGAGTTGATGAGAGTTGGTGAACACGGCCCGACAAAACATGTAGGGTTGGAGCTTGTATCACAGATACGCCTATCACACACTTTCGGCTGGCTTCGGACAGACAGAGAGACGGACGGACTGACGCGGCTCTTATTATAGTATAGATTACGCTAAGCGCGCACAAGCCAACTTCAAAGTTGAATAATTTGAAAATAACGCATCAGCGAGCAGAATTTCATTCATGTAAAACATTCTTAAATGCGTTCCTTTATTGATTCTTTGCAACAAAATTATGAAAATCGTTCACAACATTAAAGTAAAATTTGACCGAATGCAGGTATGATTCTAAAAAAAAAAACTGGCTTCTGATTTACACAAGTTAAGAAATTGCAAGAGCCAATGGCAGTGAAGTACCATTAAACTGTCTACTAGTGCAAACATATGCTGTAATTTAACATAAAACAAGTTGCTGATACCACTACTTGTGTTTTCCAGTTACTTGAATGAAACAAATTAAAAGGAATAGATTTTTGTACACATTTAAGATTATTATAATTCTTAATATGACTGATACATCAGAAAAAAGATATGCAGCGAAAAGGTTATATATAAAAAAAATTTCTAAATGAAACATTATCAAGGTTTCTAACAAATGCATAAGAATTTTCTTAAAACTGCAATATCCCTCAATAAGCAAAAAAATAAAAATAATTGCCTATTTTCTGTATTGAACGCAGTTAAAATATGTCTGAGAGGTATTTTACTGCACTAATCTTTGGCATACAGTACAAAAAATTCTTGAGAAAATACCTTTTCTTTTTGAGCACCTAGGGTAATTCATCAAATATCGAACAGAAGCCACTTGTGTCTAGAAACAACCTTCATAAATCGGTAACTTTTGCTCTGAATAACTGTTGCGGGCCTCAAGATTATTCTTGAACAGTTGCTTTCTTGTTCTGTGATGTTGCTTTAAAGACAACGTAGACTGTTTTACTTCATTTATTGTTCTTTAAATGGAACACTTTAATAACATAATTTCATCAATATCAAACATGAATCGAACAAGAATTTTGATCCGAACAGGTCTTTTGTTCGAATTTTGAATCTGAACACAACTTACTAAAAACTATATATGGCAATATATACGGACGTGTTTAACAATACAAGGTGTATTATACAGGTCAAAGGTCAATAAAAAGTCAATTTAATTACTGAAGAATATATTTGTTACAAAAATAAGTAAAATAAAATAATATCTCAGTCTTGACTGTATACAAGCTTGGTCTACCTTCCCAGACAATATACGTTGCAGTATTTAGCCATAATCGTAAATCTAAGATCTAGAAAATGTATTGTAGTATAAAGAATAAGGCGCTCCTTAAATATATTGATATATCTCACAGCCTTTATATTGATATATATATATATCAATATAAATATTTATATTGATATATCTCACATATTACTATATTTATATTGATATATCTCACAGCAAACACCTTCGTTCACTATTTAATACTGACATGAAATAGGAACTGAATATTGAACATGGAATAATTATCAAGGTTTTAGCAGCAGGAAAGAAAAAAATACAGCAACAGAACATCATATGGCAACACTACTCTCTAGTTATGACGGGAGGTTGATGGTAGCACAACAACAGTTAAACCGTTGCAATTTAACCGAGGTGCGTAAGATCTTTCAAGTGAAAAAATATTATCAATTTGTAAGGGTTGTACAGAAAATGCGTTCGCAACAGTAGCAGTTTGCAGCTCACAGAAATGAGTTTTTATCACTAAAATAAAAGTTTTAGATGTAAGATCACTGGCACTGAGCAAGTTTGGATGCTTACTAAATTTATTACGCGCATATTCTCAAAGTTGTTCGATAATCAGTTCAGTTAGATATTTGATGAATTACCCTAGGTATCAACAATTAAACTAGCTGAGTCTGACTATTACAAATATTTTCTTATTAAAATACTAAAATGATCAGCAAAAATTGAACTAAATAATCTTTCCTTCTTAAGGAACTTCTCAATAGTAGACTTTGCAAATATTGTAATAGATTTAAAAATCCTGGTAAAAATACTTTTAGGAACCAGAGCTCTCATGAACTTGAACTTGAAATTGTGGGCCGACAGCGTCGGGGCCTTTGTAACGGCCTACAATTTTCTCCACAAATTTCACACAAAGAGTTCAGCGCCTGGTACCAGACTTGTCCACTGACCTACTCAGGAGCTACCAATCCTTGTCACAAGCTGCCATTGGATGGCATCACTGGGATAACCAGTGTGTAAAAACCCCATCCTAAGGCATATTGGGTCATTACTGACCACTCTACCTGACTGGCTCATTCCAGTTACTGTCTCTTACTCCAGGCATGCACAAGAAACATTTTCATTGCTTCAATGATACTCAAATTACACTCCTGATCCAATCCAGCAAGACAGCTCATCCCGCAATCATCTTCAGCACATCTGGCATACCACTCATTCTCTCCATACTGCACAAACACCACATTTATGAAACTTTCTCTTGCTTGCTTATACTTACTACATTCCAGCACAAAATGCTCAATTGTTTCCTCCACTCCACCAATACACTGCCGACATAATCTGTTATTCTCATTCCACCTCCATGTATGTCTGTTTACACTCAATGACTTACATCTCACAGCAAACAAGACTTGACTTCCAAAACTACCACCATAGAACATCTCAAACTTAGGTGCTTCTTTTTTCATATACCAGTCAAGTGTAGGCTTCTGCATCATGCTAAGCTTCCACTTATTCAATCCATACTCTTTTGTTTGCCTCTCAATCTCTTTCTTCCACCTCTTGCAGTCCCACTCAGGCCCTACACCTCCAGTATTTATTAAACTCCAGTCATCTACAGCTCTCTAAATTCTAACATGAATAATTTTTTGCATACTAAGTTTCCTTGCATGAACCCCAACATACTTTCTCCCAATAGCTTACACTCAGATTCCATTCAAAAATTTGGTTAACCCCTCTGCTATTCTGCATTCTTTCAATTCTCACCTTATAATTCAGCACCGCTTTCATCATTCTTTCTGAAATAGGCTCCACCCAACGTCACCTCTAATGGCTTCTGTAGCTGTCCATTTTGGAGCACCCAATGCTAACCGTCCTACCTTATTTTGTATTACATCCAGCTTTTCAAGATCACTTCCATTCCAGGCAAGAGAACTCATACCATATATGACACTAGGTACAGCAACATGCTTCCACATTCCTCACACACATTCATACTTGTTTGCTCTGAATCTGGCCACGCTAATTAATCGTCCACTCCACTGCATAGCTTTTGATACTTTCTCACCCTTAGTTCTAGTGCATCCATCTTCACTTATCATACAACCTAGATATTTGTATTCTTTTGTTCTACCAATTCTGATTTCTCCAATATTCCACAGTCTGTCTCTATCAGTCTCATCACTATTTATAACCATAACCTTGCTTTTGTTGGCACCAAAGTTCATCTTGAAATCTGTACTATATCCGTTCACAATTTCAAGCATCCTTTGCAGTTTATGTCCACACCCACTAACCACAACCACATCATCAGCATACAGCAAACAGCTCAGTCTCTTATTACCAACTTTCAGTCCTAAGCCACTCCTTCTCAGTCAAACTGCTAATTCTTCTGTGTACAATCCAAACAACAGGGGGGACAGAGTACAGCCCTGTCTCACTCCTCTAACACTCCTCACTTGCCCCGTTTCCAAATTTCCTAACCTGTATATAGCGCTTGTGTTCTCATACAGACTTTGTACAATTTTTACTATTTTTCTGCTAAACGCAACTTTTCTCAAAACTTCAAAGAGCCTAACCCGATCTACTCTGTCATATTCTTTTTCAATATCCAGGAATGCTAAATACACTTTCTTATCATCCTTCCTCATTCGCTCAATTATTTCACTCACTACAAACAGATTATCTTCCCACGTCTATCTTGCCTAAAACCATTCTGTTCTTCACCTAGGACTCCTAATCCCTTGACTAAATTTTTCATTCTCTCATTCAAAATACCACAAAATATCGGTCAATGTGAAGTTTCATGCAATCACGGAAAATAATAACGCTGATCCCAGGAATCACTAAAGGAACACATTTCAGAACGTTTTACAGGAATGACATTCTGCTCGCTGATGCGTTATTTTCGAATAATTGAACTTTGAAGTTGGCCTTGGCGCCAAGAGAAGCGAGCGCGTGAAACGTAATTTAATTAATAACGGAAGCTATTACAAACGTAAAGAGGTTGGGTCGTGAGGGGGAGGCACAGTTCTTCTAGTGAAAATTATAAATAAAGCTTCTAACCCACCCATTAGGGTGACGACCGCAATCTTGTTGACATCAGGTCCAAAATGGCGATCAGGTCCGATGTAAACAAGATTGCGGTCGTCACCCTAATGGGTGGTTTAGAAGCTTTATTTATACTTTTCACTAAAAGAACTGTGGCTACCCCTCACGACCCAACCTCTTTACGTTTATAATAGGGGGTTAGCTTCCGTTTTTAATTAAATTACGCTCGCTTCCTTGGGCGCGCGACGGCAAACTTCAAAGTTCAATAATTCGAAAATAACGCATCAGCGAGCAGAATGTCGTTCTTGTAAAACGTTCTTAAATGGGTTCCTTTAGTGATTGTTTGGAATATCATTATCAATTTCCGTGATTGCATGAAACTTCACATAGACCAAAATATCTTACATACAGTGTCACCCAGTGCAATTGGTCTGTAATTTTTAAGTTCTTTCATACTCTTATGTCCACCCTTATGCAACAGAACTACATTACACTTGTTCCAGTCATCCGGTACTCTTTCACTCTTCCATATCTCATCAAATAAACATTTCAACATACTGACTACACTCTCTCCTCCACATTTATAGAACTCATATGGGATCTTATCAGGGCCACATGCCTTTCCATTTTTCACTTTCTTCAAAAAACTTACAATCTCTTCACAAGTGATTCTACGCTTCAGAGCTCAAGCGTATTGCTCACGGTATCGTGGTCTTGCTCGAGTCCGTTTATCATAATTCATAACGGTAGCGAAAGTGGTTGTCACCTAAACGTGGCCTTCGTTTTAGCCGTTCTTACTTTTTCTTTTGTATTTTAAAGATGTCTATTTGACCATTATCAATAGTTAATAAATTTACGTTTTTTTCTAGTGTTTTAAATAACATGCAATGGCAATGTTTTTTTAATAGAATCAGACATGTCAGAAATTTTTGAAATTTTTTCATATGGTAAAAATTATATTGCATATTATACGAGCACTTGAAGTTAGATTTCCTATGTGTGGTTCAATCTCGGAAAAAGCTGATCAGCATATGTTTACCGACTATTTTGCTTATGGACAGTCGAATTGTGGTAAGAGGAATCCCCTGCTTCC
The DNA here is from genome assembly GCA_030386875.1 of Morinoia aosen. Taxonomy (NCBI): domain Eukaryota; kingdom Metazoa; phylum Arthropoda; class Malacostraca; order Amphipoda; family Talitridae; genus Morinoia; species Morinoia aosen. The sequence continues at coordinate 53,168,631 of CM059571.1, forward strand.
GGCACCGGCCAGTGATCCACTTGATATTCTAGCTGAATTTTGTAATTTTTTTCTGCTTCAAAGAGTTAAATAAAAATATGTAACGATTTTATTATTTATTTAGTCATAAAATGTATGAAAAATGTTTACTCGCCCAAGCATTGTGCTCTCCGTGGTACAGCGGTTAAGGGATCAGGCTCGTATGTTGGAGTCGCGGGTTCGTATCCCGGCGGTGGCGCGGAGATTTTCCCCGTTGGGTATAAGGGAAAGCTCAAGCACAATACCCCACTCAACCCAGGTTTCGGAAATGGGTTGTAGTGAATCTCTATTCCGCAAACCAGTCGAAATTTCGAAATTCTCAGAATGATCATCTAAAAATCCAGTAAAATTAGTTCGACCATTAGCATAAAATCACATTACGAAATTCGCTAATCTCTATCCTCAATTCTATTAAAATTGTGTAACAAACAAATTCAATCTCTAAAAATTCACATTTGCTTCTTAACGAAACCTCTCACGCACGCGCGACAGCAACACCGTATGCGATCTAGCGCTCATTGTTCCAAATCATACAGAGCGTGCATATCTAGGTGTTTGGCTGGTGAGATTTTTAATACTGTGTTTTTGTGTGATAATTTACGGGTAACTATATTTATGCAATTCATGTAAAGTGTCAAGAATATTATATTATGCATTAAGAAGTGTTCATGTGCTTAAATTCCCCAAGAGTGCTAAACGCTTAGGATCCCGTGCCCAGTACTCTTGTTTCCCCACAGTCCATTTTCCTGGTGCACTGTTGTGTGCCATTTAGAAGTTTCTTTTAGCAAACAATTCACTAGTTAATATAAAACCATGTTAAGGAAATTTTCCCTTTTTTTTTTGTGTTATCAAAAATTCCTTTTTTATCAAAAAAGGATTTATTATGCCAAAATTCAATAGGATGTATTTTTGTGAGCAAGTCAAGCTCATTGTTTTAAAAAGTTTTATATCAACATCTCAATATGATGCTTTTAAATCAAACTAAAATTCCCTTTGTTTAAAGCATTCCATTGGATGTATTCTTAGTCAAGCTAAAATTCCTTTTTTTCTATCAAAAAGGATTTATTATGCCAAATTCAATAGGATGTATTTTTGAGCAAGTCAAGCTGGCCCCAATTATCTTTTTAGTCACAACTATATCCTTCTTAATTGCATCTAAGCCAATACTCACTGTATTATATATTTATCAAGTTTAGGATTCTCCCTGTTGTATCAGACATAACATTCTTAACCAATTTTTTAGTCAATATTCAATCAACTCAACTTGCTCATTATTTTACAGCTGTATTGTCTTCACAGCTGTATTCTCAATTAAGTAGAGTGTTGATACAAATTTTAGTAAATATTGTTGTTAGGATATTTACAGCTGTATTGTTTTCACAAAACTGTAGTCTCAATTAAGTAGAGTGTTGATACAGTCAATATTAAAAATCATTCTTAACCAATTTTTGTATTGTAACTAGGAATCTCCCTGCAATTGTATTTTAAGGAAATCAGAGTTAAATAACTGTCTGGAATTCCTTAGCAATTTTTCAAGAATTCTTTTATAATCCCAGTAGTGACAACTCTCACTATTGATTATTGTTAGTTCAATTTTTGTTTATAATGCTAATGATTGGTCGCTACCTACTCAACTAAATTAGGGTGATATTGCTTATCTCTGGTGAAGTATCTGAATTTCCTAAATTTCCAACTCCTGGAAATTCCAATCCAGTAAACCTACTTCCAGAGTTGTTGTTCATTCTAACTCCTAGGATGCCCTAACACTATTCTCATATGCATCATCATGACCAATGTTTTCTGAATCCTTCTTGTGTTCTGAACTTCCTCCTTAGCAACCGATTCTGTGCACTTTGTGCATGGATTCCGTGTTTCCTACTCTTTTCTAATTGGTGCTTTCCTCTCTCCTCTCGTAGGAACACCCTTCAGAATAGAGGTTTCACCTTTCTCGTGTTATTTTTGTGTGTCTTAATTTTCTTCTAATTGTTAGTTCATATTTAAACACTTTTGCCTTTAGAAATTAGTTCCCTGTACAGGAGGTTTAGATCTCCAAGTCCCATGCTGAGTGCTGAGTGTAGTTTTGCTTTGACTCAAGCACATTTTACCGCTGATTTTTCCTAATTTTTTCATTAAAAATTAGTGATGTTTTATTTAGGTTTAGTTAGATGGTAATTGTATAGTTCTTAGTCATTGTATATTGATTATTTCAGTTAGGAAGAACTGGGAACATGTGTTATCTAGTTCAATGGCATTTAGCAGATGCTGTATGTATTTTTACATTAAAAATTGGTGAGGTTTTTCTTGGTTTAGTTAGATGGTAATTGTATAATTCTTAGTCATTGTATATTGATTATTTCAGTTAGGAAGAACTGGGAACATGTGTTTTCTAGTTCAATGGCATTTAGCAGATGCTGTAGATTTTTACCATTAGCTATTAAATTAAGTGATTATGCCATCTTAGTTTCGCCAGGCAAAAGTTTTGCCTGTGTGAGTTACTAGTGCAGAATTTTTAGCTTCATGCCTTTAGAAATACTAAAATTAATATTGGCTCCGAGCAAATTGCCAGTGCTCCGAAGTTGATCCCCGCTTGCACTCCGGCGCCAGAGTGCTGGTGGGGGTCGTTTTCGAAGAGACTTCTCGCTTTGAGGCGGCATGTTAATGCCAGAATTGTTGCAGCATAGCATGTGTTGATGTGTGGTTTTTCCAATAGACCGTGTGCATTTTCACCCAGCTCTCTCGTCCCGTACAGGATGCTACGAGACACCTTACACTCCATTGCCAACATCACCACCTTGCCAAACTTGACAAAGGGCAAAAAGACTACCTCCTTACCTTAGTCCTTTTTATCATTCAATATTCACCCAATTACTGGACGGAAAGTGCAAATACTCATTCCTCATCCACCTCACTCCAAACTTAGACCCTTGTAGTGCAGCTAAACCACTTGCTGCTTCACCTACAGTCTAGGTGCAACTCAAATCTGGAAGGAATCGCACTTAACGACCTCTATGATCAGAGACACCATTGCCGTCTCGAACCATTCTCTACCATTGCACACGGCATTTCCACAATTACATTTTCCACATTGCCGACACAGCTGCGTTCCCGAGGCGGGCCTTACTCAAGATCGGACCTCAACATCAGCGCCGTGAAGATACCAAGCTGCCTGGCATCCCTCGAATAAAGGCCAGAAAATTCGTAACATATCTCCCTTCTTATCCTTTTCGATGGTCCCAGTCCGAGGTACAAAACAAATAAAATAGAGTATTTTGTGTCATGATTAAAGACGCTAGAAATACAGCGTCCGAATAACCTGAAACTCCTTCAGAGTCGGAGGCCGCAATCATTCAATTAGTAAATTAAGTGGGTTTGAAAAATAACCCTGGTGACCCTTTTTATAAGAAAAACATCTTACCTGTCACTTGATAAAATCCTCAATATTCAACCTTTAAAAGTCAAATTCCGTTGGTTCCCCACTTTGGGAGAACTTTACACTGGTGATAACCCAGAGTAGTTTAATCTGATATAAATGCTCACCCGGACCACCATCGGAAGGATCAGGAGCGCATGTCTAGTGCTGTCAACTTCTGTGCATGGTTGACCTTGAAGGAGGTAGTCTCTTTCCCTACTCTCAGTAGCTAAACAGAGTATTTCCCTCCAAACTCTTCCTAAATAATAAGTTATTGCTACTGCAGCCTATACTAACAAATTCTTCATGTTTATCCAGTGCTACTGAAGCCATCTTTTACAAAACTCTTCATGCATTTCTGTTGCTACTGAAGCAAAACCGTAGGAGATCTGCTAGGATTATTTCCATTGCTACTGAAGCTCTTTACTAATAACCTTCGCAATTTCCATTGCTACTGCAGCACCATTGCTACTGAAGCACAAAAGTAACATAACACTTGTACGAAACAAAAAGCAATCGCAACGCGCGTTATCAATAATTCTTGGGGAACATTAGTAGCGTAATGGCGCCAAACGATGGTAACGAGATTAACGACTGTCAGGTGGTGTCCGTAAAATTAACACCGTTCGCGATACAAAGTTTGGATTCTTGGTTCTTCCAAACCGAAGAACATTTCGAAAGCCTAGCCATCGATTCCGAAAAAGTCAAATATTATTCTCTGCTAAGGGCCCTGCCCTCTACTTGCCTAGACGACCTCTCTGAGGTCTGTAACGCTAACTCAGCCGAACCTTATACCACCCTCAAAGAGCATGTTTTAAAACGTTACAGCAAGGATAGAGCCCAGAGAATCCAAGCTTTGACGAGTAATCTTACCACCTACATTAGCCAGACACCTCTAGCGCTACTGAAAGAGATGAGGAAACTGGCGAAGGGCGTTATGGATGACGATACCCTTAAGACATTGTACATCCAACGTTTGCCCTTACGCCTTCAACCATTCCTCCATACACAGGATGCCTCTGTGAAACTGGACGTTCTCGCAGAATTAGCCGAGAAAATTATTGCCTGTGAAAACCAGACTCCGAATACCTCTGTCGCTACTCCAATGGTCAATCAAACCGGCCCAAACGAAACGGAAAGATTATTGCGCGAGTTAGTTCAGCGAGTTGGAGCACTAGAAGTTGCTACCCAGCAAGCCGAACACGCGGATAGAGTTCATGGGGTTGCACACCAAACAGCGGCGTATCAGCAAGCCGATAATCCCACACACACCGCCCCGTTTGATAGGCACAAAAAGCCTAATCGCTCGTTTAAACAACAAGGGGCCGGTAGTTCCAATACCGCTCAGGGCCAGGATTCACGAGGCAATCTGGAGGAGGAATGGTGTTGGTATCATAGGAAATACCTACATAAGGCTCGTAAATGTGAGTCGCCGAATTGTCCGCTTTATGTACTCTTGTACCCAAAAAACGGGAACAGCGCGGCGTAAATGCGAGTCAGACGTCAGCGCCAGCTAAATCAAATGCCACTCGCTGCCTATTCCTTTCAGATCCGACTTCCGGTTTTCGATTCTTGATCGATACCGGGAGTTCGGTGAGCCTAATTCCGGCAACTGCCAAAGACAAACGCACCACAGGTATTCCAAACTTGCGTGCTGCTAATGGCACTCCTATACTCTGTTACGGCACGCGATCGTTGTCATGTTCCCTAAATCTCAAACGTACCTTGAGCTTCGAATTCATAGTGGCTGATGTGGACACACCCATCATTGGTGCCGATTTTCTGCAGAGGTTTGCATTGGTGGTGGATGTGAGAAATGGATGCCTTTATGATAGCGAAACCAGAGTGCAAAGACCCCTTAGTGCCGTCGATATGGTGAACGTTACGTCAAGCGTCTCCCCTAACCTAGAGAGTACATGTCCCTACCAACGGGTGTTGCTCGAATTTCCCTCACTCTTTCAACCTAATGTAACGTTGCAAAATAACACGCTGACGCAACACCACATATCGACGAGCGGCCCTCCTGTTTACGCGAAAGTAAGACGTTTGCCCCATGATAGATTGCAAGAAGTAAAAGCCGAGTTTACAAAAATGGTCCAGGAAGGGACAGTTCGCGTCTCGAAAAGTCCCTGGGCCAGTCCCTTGTTGATTGTGCCAAAGAGTAACGGCGAGTTGCGTATTTGCGGCGACTATCGCCAATTAAATTCCGTAACTGTACCCGACAGATTCCCCATTCCCCACCTTCACGATTTTACTGCAAATCTGTCAGGGGCAAAAATCTTTTCCACCGTGGATCTGAAGAGAGCTTTCCATCAGATTCCAATGGAGGAAAGCTCTATTCAGAAGACCGCAGTCTGTACGCCGTTTGGTTTGTACGAGTATCTTCGTATGCCGTATGGCTTGCGAAATGCTCCGCAGACCTTTCAGCGGCACATGACTGAAGTCCTTTCCGACCTCCCGTTTTTGTATTGTTACCTCGATGATGTGCTTGTGGCTTCGGGGACGCCTGAGGAGCACGTGCATCATTTGAGAGAGCTGTGCAAACGACTAGCGTCGCACGCTCTGCTGATTAACCCAGCAAAGTGTGTACTGGGAAAGAAGGAACTGACTTTTCTAGGTCACCACATCTCAGATAAAGGCATTAGGCCACTTCCCGACAAGGTAGAGGCTATCCGAAATTTCCCGAAACCCTCTACACAGAGAGAGTTGCGCAGGTTCTTGGGATCGGTGAATTTTTACCACCGATTTTTAAGGAACTGTGCGGCGACTCTGGCACCACTCTCCTCACTCATTAGAGCGAAGAAACGAGGGAAGTCTGTACTGATCGAGTGGAACAGTGAGGCTGAGGAGGCATTCACAGTAATTAAAGATGAACTTGCGAATGCGACGGAGTTGGCTTACCCACACCCGAACGCAAAACTGAATCTAGTAGTAGATGCGTCAGACCTTGCTGTCGGCGCGGTACTACAGCAGACCGTGGACAACAACACGACCCCTCTGGCGTTTTTCAGCCGGAAGCTCTCTCCCACCGAACAGCGTTATAGCACGTTCGGGAGAGAGCTCCTGGCGATTTACCTTTCAATAAAACACTTCCGATATACCTTGGAAGCACGTCAGTTCACGGTCTTCACCGACCACAAACCTTTGATCAATGCAATAAGAATGCCTCCTGACCGCCACTCCCCTCGTGAAAGTCGGCACCTGAGTTACATAGCACAGTTCACTAACGATCTCAGGCACATTAAGGGGGACGAGAACACGGTCGCCGACTGCTTATCGCGTGTGCACAACGTGGTATTAAACCCGTTGGCGCCCGAGTTCCGACCTTCTGTGCACATGATTTCGTTAGCTGATATCATCACCGAACAGAAAAACGACACGGAGATCCAATCTTTGATTGAGTCTCCTAGCTCGTCGCTAAAACTGTCACTCAGAGAAGGCGTTTACTGTGACGCTGACCGGCCTAACCGATACTACCTACCTACCACCTTGCGTTTGCCCGCCATCAAACACTATCATGCGCTATCTCATCCTGGGACGGAGAAAACTTTCCGCCTAATTGCGGATCGTTTTGTCTGGCCCGGGATGCGTAGGGCCATAAGAGAGTACGTTCGCAATTGCCCAGATTGCCAAGCTAGCAAAGTAACTCGACACAACAAAGCCGCAATTCAACCTTGTGTTTTCTCTGGAGGTAAATTCGATGCAGTTAATATAGATTTGGTAGGCCCGCTTCCAAACTCTCGCGGGTTCTCGTATTTACTCACTATGATCGACCGCTTCTCTAGGTGGGTCGAGGCTGTTCCCATTGCTAACATAACGGCAGAAACCGTAGCCCGAACCTTCGTAGAGACGTGGATCTCCCGTTTCGGGGTCCCTCTGAGCATCACTCATGATCGTGGGGCTCAATTTACCTCCTCCTTGTGGTTAGAAATCTCCAAAATCCTAGGTAGTTCAAACATCACAACCACCTCTTTTCACCCCCAATCAAATGGACTCATCGAGAGAGTCCACCGCGACCTAAAATCGGCACTTCGCTGCCTTAAATGCCACGACGATTGGGCGGACCGATTGCCGGTCGTATTACTTACCCTACGGAACCTGTTCCGGCAGGATCAAAAGTGCACGTCCTCCGAATTGCTGTACGGGAAGTCCTTAAGATTGCCCGGAGATGTTATTGATCCCGTGTACAAAATTGACGACTCTTTCAGTACAATTACTGATTACGCGGCACGTCTCAAACGCGCCATGCGCGAAGTGGTTTACCACCCGCCTCGCCTGCCTTTACCATCCGAAAGCCTTGATCCATTGTTGAACACGTGCACACATGTTTACGTTCGGGTGGACGGTGTAAAAACCCCCTTACGGCGTCCCTATGATGGCCCCTACAGGGTCCTAAAGAGGACGCCGAAATATTTTGTAATTGAGAGGGGCACCAAAAGCGATAGTGTTAGCATAGATCGACTTAAGGCAGCATATGTGTCCTTCCCTGATGATAGTTCTACCAACACTCATGAGCCGCAACCTAGGGTGCAAATTACCCCCAGGTCAACACCTGTCGAGGCCACCGGGTTGCACCTTTCTGTCTTGGCTAGGAGCTATCCTCCCACTATGGAGTGTAACGAGTTCGTTGTTCCCTTGAAGACCGTTCAAAGAACGCCGTCGGAACCTCGTAATTCGAGTGCCTCCAATTCGGCTGATGTTTCTGTTGCTGTTGTTCCTCATCACGGAAAAACCTCAGAGACCCGTTCGTTGTCCCAGTTGGGAATCCGAACGTCAACTTTCACAGCTCCACAGCCTAACCCTTCTGTTGCCCCCGAGCGCGTTAGCAGTTTTGGCAGACCTAGTCGTCCACCAGCTCGCTACGCGCAGACGTAGGGTGGCGATTTCTGTTCTGTCAATATTTTTTTCTTCTATTCTCTCCTGTCAAACCTTCTGTTAGGATTTTCCTTTTATGATCATTTCGGGCATTTACAGGTAACAGCTTCACTGTTACCAGACCTTTCGGTCCACATGCGTTGGGGAGTAGCTGTAGTGAATCTCTATTCCGCAAACCAGTCGAAATTTCGAAATTCTCAGAATGATCATCTAAAAATCCAGTAAAATTAGTTCGACCATTAGCATAAAATCACATTACGAAATTCGCTAATCTCTATCCTCAATTCTATTAAAATTGTGTAACAAACAAATTCAATCTCTAAAAATTCACATTTGCTTCTTAACGAAACCTCTCACGCACGCGCGACAGCAACACCGTATGCGATCTAGCGCTCATTGTTCCAAATCATACAGAGCGTGCATATCTAGGTGTTTGGCTGGTGAGATTTTTAATACTGTGTTTTTGTGTGATAATTTACGGGTAACTATATTTATGCAATTCATGTAAAGTGTCAAGAATATTATATTATGCATTAAGAAGTGTTCATGTGCTTAAATTCCCCAAGAGTGCTAAACGCTTAGGATCCCGTGCCCAGTACTCTTGTTTCCCCACAGTCCATTTTCCTGGTGCACTGTTGTGTGCCATTTAGAAGTTTCTTTTAGCAAACAATTCACTAGTTAATATAAAACCATGTTAAGGAAATTTTCCCTTTTTTTTGTGTTATCAAAAATTCCTTTTTTATCAAAAAAGGATTTATTATGCCAAAATTCAATAGGATGTATTTTTGTGAGCAAGTCAAGCTCATTGTTTTAAAAAGTTTTATATCAACATCTCAATATAATGCTTTTAAATCAAACTAAAATTCCCTTTGTTTAAAGCATTCCATTGGATGTATTCTTAGTCAAGCTAAAATTCCTTTTTTTCTATCAAAAAGGATTTATTATGCCAAATTCAATAGGATGTATTTTTGAGCAAGTCAAGCTGGCCCCAATTATCTTTTTAGTCACAACTATATCCTTCTTAATTGCATCTAAGCTAATACTCACTGTATTATATATTTATCAAGTTTAGGATTCTCCCTGTTGTATCAGACATAACATTCTTAACCAATTTTTTAGTCAATATTCAATCAACTCAACTTGCTCATTATTTTACAGCTGTATTGTCTTCACAGCTGTATTCTCAATTAAGTAGAGTGTTGATACAAATTTTAGTAAATATTGTTGTTAGGATATTTACAGCTGTATTGTTTTCACAAAACTGTAGTCTCAATTAAGTAGAGTGTTGATACAGTCAATATTAAAAATCATTCTTAACCAATTTTTGTATTGTAACTAGGAATCTCCCTGCAATTGTATTTTAAGGAAATCAGAGTTAAATAACTGTCTGGAATTCCTTAGCAATTTTTCAAGAATTCTTTTATAATCCCAGTAGTGACAACTCTTACTATTGATTATTGTTAGTTCAATTTTTGTTTATAATGCTAATGATTGGTCGCTACCTACTCAACTAAATTAGGGTGATATTGCTTATCTCTGGTGAAGTATCTGAATTTCCTAAATTTCCAACTCCTGGAAATTCCAATCCAGTAAACCTACTTCCAGAGTTGTTGTTCATTCTAACTCCTAGGATGCCCTAACACTATTCTCATATGCATCATCATGACCAATGTTTTCTGAATCCTTCTTGTGTTCTGAACTTCCTCCTTAGCAACCGATTCTGTGCACTTTGTGCATGGATTCCGTGTTTCCTACTCTTTTCTAATTGGTGCTTTCCTCTCTCCTCTCGTAGGAACACCCTTCAGAATAGAGGTTTCACCTTTCTCGTGTTATTTTTGTGTGTCTTAATTTTCTTCTAATTGTTAGTTCATATTTAAACACTTTTGCCTTTAGAAATTAGTTCCCTGTACAGGAGGTTTAGATCTCCAAGTCCCATGCTGAGTGCTGAGTGTAGTTTTGCTTTGACTCAAGCACATTTTACCGCTGATTTTTCCTAATTTTTACATTAAAAATTAGTGATGTTTTATTTAGGTTTAGTTAGATGGTAATTGTATAGTTCTTAGTCATTGTATATTGATTATTTCAGTTAGGAAGAACTGGGAACATGTGTTATCTAGTTCAATGGCATTTAGCAGATGCTGTATGTATTTTTACATTAAAAATTAGTGAGGTTTTTCTTGGTTTAGTTAGATGGTAATTGTATAATTCTTAGTCATTGTATATTGATTATTTCAGTTAGGAAGAACTGGGAACATGTGTTTTCTAGTTCAATGGCATTTAGCAGATGCTGTAGATTTTTACCATTAGCTATTAAATTAAGTGATTATGCCATCTTAGTTTCGCCAGGCAAAAGTTTTGCCTGTGTGAGTTACTAGTGCAGAATTTTTAGCTTCATGCCTTTAGAAATACTAAAATTAATATTGGCTCCGAGCAAATTGCCAGTGCTCCGAAGTTGATCCCCGCTTGCACTCCGGCGCCAGAGTGCTGGTGGGGGTCGTTTTCGAAGAGACTTCTCGCTTTGAGGCGGCATGTTAATGCCAGAATTGTTGCAGCATAGCATGTGTTGATGTGTGGTTTTTCCAATAGACCGTGTGCATTTTCACCCAGCTCTCTCGTCCCGTACAGGATGCTACGAGACACCTTACACTCCATTGCCAACATCACCACCTTGCCAAACTTGACAAAGGGCAAAAAGACTACCTCCTTACCTTAGTCCTTTTTATCATTCAATATTCACCCAATTACTGGACGGAAAGTGCAAATACTCATTCCTCATCCACCTCACTCCAAACTTAGACCCTTGTAGTGCAGCTAAACCACTTGCTGCTTCACCTACAGTCTAGGTGCAACTCAAATCTGGAAGGAATCGCACTTAACGACCTCTATGATCAGAGACACCATTGCCGTCTCGAACCATTCTCTACCATTGCACACGGCATTTCCACAATTACATTTTCCACATTGCCGACACAGCTGCGTTCCCGAGGCGGGCCTTACTCAAGATCGGACCTCAACATCAGCGCCGTGAAGATACCAAGCTGCCTGGCATCCCTCGAATAAAGGCCAGAAAATTCGTAACATATCTCCCTTCTTATCCTTTTCGATGGTCCCAGTCCGAGGTACAAAACAAATAAAATAGAGTATTTTGTGTCATGATTAAAGACGCTAGAAATACAGCGTCCGAATAACCTGAAACTCCTTCAGAGTCGGAGGCCGCAATCATTCAATTAGTAAATTAAGTGGGTTTGAAAAATAACCCTGGTGACCCTTTTTATAAGAAAAACATCTTACCTGTCACTTGATAAAATCCTCAATATTCAACCTTTAAAAGTCAAATTCCGTTGGTTCCCCACTTTGGGAGAACTTTACAGGGTACCGGCTTTACGGGGGAACCGTCATGGTGTCCTATATATAGAGTTAGTTATAATACATTTGAAAAACCAATGCTAAGATCATATGTATCAGGCTTGATTGGAAATAAAGCATCCCAAAGATGCCGATGTTAACCTATAACCTTTATGTTAACCTTTGAATAAGCTCAATGTATCGTACGTCAGCCAAGAACAGCGGTGATGTCAGATATTGATGATTGTCGACATCGTCCAATGCATGCTGGAAGGTGTCTGTTTCAACTTTTGTAGATAAATTTATCTAATGTTATTCCCGTGAAATAGGGTTTCACCATTCACTGTAATGCTGTGAAGGGTAATATTTCTGCTCATTCCATTTTAAGCATAAGCCTTACTATCTAATAAAAATAATAACAAAAAATTGTTAGACTGTTTCTCGAAATTGCTAAACTCTGTATTCGTTCTTTTACAGGTGTTTATTGTGTAGAGAATATGAGCAATTCAAGCTATGTTCACTGCCCAAGCTCAAGGGGCAACACAGGCAGAAACTGGTCTAGTGAAAGTAAGTATGGCAAGTTCTTACTTCAATCTCATTTGCTGTGTTACAGTTCATTAAAAGAAACAAACTTCAACATTAGCCCAGCCTAATTTAATTCTGCATTCATCTAAACTTGAAACCATAGCTTTCAGACTGGCTATTTCTTAGCTTTGACTGTTATCTCTACTCTGTAACTTACTTTGCTGCCTAGAGGTATTACCCTTGACTTTCTATGTAGTCTTGCCTGTGTAACCTTGACTTTTATAACAACTAGTCCAACCCACTTTATTTGAAATAAAGGAGGCCAAATTAAAGAAAAGCCATAAGAAATAAAAAGTTTAATCTTTTGAGAGTCGATGAATTCAAGCGCACGAGGCCCATCAAAAATGTTTAATAATCTTCTATTAATCACATGACACAGATTAATATTTCCTGAGAATTCCCGTGATATACATTCCTATTCAAATCTGATGGATTAATGCACTGGAAATTGTGGAGTTGATGAAGCTCGTATCACCAAAACGCTTATCACATACTGTAGGCTGTCTTCGGGAAGACAGACAGACATCCTCTTATTATAGTGTAGGTTTGGCCACAATACTGGCTTGCATCACTGCCTTGATCTTGAATTATTTCTTCTATGCATAACTGGGACAGTATCATCAATTTATAATTTCAATAAAATTTGGGCTGGTCTGAAACAATTTTGTAAGAAAATTGGTCAGAATGTCAATTAATTTCAATTTTGGGTAATCTTACTGATCATTTGCTTGCATTTCTTACTTAGTAGTATAATTTATTTTTTATATTGAAATTGAGAATTTTGAACGAAAGTTTGCAAAAATAGGCTAGTACCTGTAATCATTGAAACCCTTCAGAGCGATGCAACTATTATGTCTATGGTAATTAGTGTTGCCGAGAGAAATATGTGAGGCCCTGAGCTAAAGGTTGGGTAGTTTTTCCTTCTGTTGAAACTGAAAAAAATGTTTGGTTTGTTATGGGCCATCTTTTTTCAGTTCACTGCTGTCTTGATCTTCAGCACCTACTACTTTCTTAAACTTTTATTTTGTTTTATAACTTTTTTCTCAACTCACTTTTTCTATGCACCTTGTGAGTAGATTTTGCATTCCCTTGAGTCCATTCTAAATTGTGCCTCTCTCTTTGGAATGCCTGTGTTATGGTTAGGCAGGCTTAAGCGGACATCTCAAATGTACTCATAACAGGAAATATTTATCCTCTACTGTCTTGATTTCACATATGTTTTATAATACAATAAAAAATTAATGTTTCAACTTAACTCAATTATTTTGATGGAAAGAGGAAAAATTATTGGTAAATCTGAAGGATAAGTCAGTTATCAATTTTGTAAATTTGAATGCCTAAGCATAGTTAATTAGATCAAAATAAACAAGTTTTCTTCTATGCGCTTTTCGTCTCAAATGAATATTTTATTAGTTATGGTGGTAAATGACTTACCGCAACTCCAGTGTTTGAAGCGGCAAGTAATTCAAGAAGCTCGTCGGACAGCAACACTGCAAGCGCACATGCTTGCAGCGCGATCGTCATCAAAGACGAAACTAAACCTACCGCTATACCTCATTAAGGAGACCGTCTGGGTAAAAAAAAAAGTCCGTTATTCATGGATGGATTTCTCTGACATTTTCATAGTAGGTGTGAAATGATGCAAAGATCAATTGTTATTTCGACGAAATTTTTGTATCTGCACTTTGTTTTTAATTTTTTTTGAAAAATATAAAAAAATAGGGGTTTTTTTAAAATCTATCTTCTTCTACAATTTTGAAGTTACAGAACCAGTACTTCGTTTTTAGATTGCTTATATGTCTATATAACCATAAGCAATAGGGAATTTTGATAACTCCTTTTTGTGGATTTTGGCAATTAAAAATAAAAAAAATTGATTTTTTCTTCATTTTTTTTTCTTTATGTCGTGTAATTTTCAAAATAATGAATTTATCCAAAAATGCCATTGCTTAACAATACTCCTTGCTAAGCCCTATCGAATGGTATATAAACCATTCTTGTAGCTCTAAAACTGTGGAAGAAGATACATTTGAGAAACCAATTATCATGTTTCCAGAAAAACGTGTTTTTCACAAAAAGAAATTGTTTTTCTTTTTTATCTTTTGAACCACAAGATGTTCTACAATAAACTCTTGAGCGTTTGTAGCTCTTTTTAAGCCCTTTCGATTGATATAATTTACATTGCTGTAGCTCTTTAACTCTGGGAAAAAATATACAACAAAAGACAATACGTGTAATTCTTCAAAACAACCACTTTTTACATTTTTTAATTTTTTTCCAACCAAAATACGTTTTTTTTTCATGGCAACTCCTCTGTTTTGTAGCTCTTTTGAAGCCCTTTGAATTGGTGTGCTCGCCATAGCCGTAGCTATGATACTGCAGCTGTCATTGAGCTATGAATGAAAGCTGCGGTATCATAGATACGGCAGAACAACTAAATTCTGAAATTGTCAAAAATTAAAAAAAAATATTGAAATGTTTCGTTTATATAATGGAAGCACTTTGAGTAGCCCATGAACAAACTACATTGTCATTCCCGCAGAGAAACACGCTCAATTGACCCCAATAATGAGTGGGGTAGGGTTCAAGGTCACGCCACCCCCATCGCTTTCCCCCCCTCTGGTGCATGCACTATTCGGAGTAGACGTAAACGGAAGGTACCAATGGAAGCGCAAGAAAATTCTCTATAAGATGCATATTAAAACAGAAAATCAGTACATATCCCGATTTCTATATAGACGGTGCCCAGACGGTCTCCTTAAATACTCATTTGACGAAAAAAGTGTATAGAAGAAAAGTTGTTTATTTTGATGTTATCACCATGATTCAAGCAACTAAAATATGAAAATCAATAAGTAGCTGTTTATTCGAGCGCATTTGTCATCAGAGACGAAACTAAACCTACCGCAATAAATCGTAAAATACTCATTTGAGACCAAAAGTGCATAGAAGAAAACTTGTTTATTTGATTCAACTAATTAGGTACAGGCACCAAAAAGTGGAAAATCGATAACTGACATATCCTTCAGATTTACCAAATTATTTATTGCTTCAAATGTGGGACTTACAGCCACTGCTTGAGAATGGACAAAGTCCATCTCTAAGTCCTCCACAATTTCTGACAGACACAGAAGCAGGAGCTGTAGCTGCGGTGGTTGCAGTGCATGGCGGTGCATGGGACATCCCAGCAGCTCTGTGGGAGGCCTCTGTGGCGGGTGTCAGGCTTGCTGCCCTGCGTGGCTACCACGTCAGTAGTGTCAAGACCTGTGCTGGATTTCTCATGTTCTAAAATATTTGTTTAATTTATAAGCAATAACTTATTCTACCTCATTGCATGCTTGAACAGCCCTGTAAGAGGCCTCTGTGGTGGGTGTCAGGCTTGCTGCCCTGCATGGCTACCATGTCAGTAGTTTCAACAACTTGATTTCATATTCTGAAATCTTCCAACGTTTTAATTTATCAGCAATAATTTGTTCTACCTCAATGCCTGTATAAATGAGCTTCTATCAAGTTTGTCTGATACCTTGAAGCAGTTATTGTTGTATAATTATATGCTGTAAATGTTTTATACAACATTAGTGTCAGTGTTTATGGTTTTATCTTATAAGAATTATGGGATGATGCTGCAAATTATTTGTTTGTATGGCATCAAGAAACTTTCAACTTGTTTGTGAATCAGACCAGTTCCTTCTATTGTTTCCTAAATTTGTGTGATGAGCAACTTGATTGTTTTATTACTTGTATTGGTTCGGGCGTGCAGTGTTGAGTGGAATTTTATTTAAGCAAGTGTGCAGTCATGTATATTGAAGGTGTGTGCTGTTTTATTTTTTCATGTGCCTTAATTCATTTCATGGATATTGACTATTATTCCAATAATGTAGGAGAGGTTTTTCCTCACAATTCTTGCAAATTATGCTTGCTTAATTTTTGAAAAGCATGCATAACAGTTCTTTGAAATTAAAAATCTGTCAGAGACAGTCACAACCTCTATATTTTGTGTAGATTATATTTTAGGTTCAGTATGTTTCAAATGTGCCAACTTCCCTTTGACTTTGTCTGCATCTAAACATTTGATTAATATTTCTATTAGGTACTTCTTTAGTTTCTACCAGGGGGGCCACAACACTCAGACTACTGCATGTTGACTGGAACAATCACTAGAGTTCTAACATAACTTCAATGAGTAAATAATAAAATATTGTAGCTAGCCTTTGACAGTAGAGTAAAAATTCTGCATTCAAACTTCAATGAGTAAATAGTGGTGTACCATAGTTAGCTTATGAAAGTGGAGTAAAAGTTCCTGCATTTGAACTTCAATAAATAAATAGAGATGTACCTTAGCTAGTTATGAAAGTAGAGTAGAAGTTCCTGCATTTGAACCTCAATGAGGAGATAGTGACATACCATAGCTATTTTTATGAAACTAGAGTAGAGTAAAACTTCATGCATTTAAACTTCAATGAGGAAATAGTGATGTACTATAGCTAGTTATGAAATTAGAGTAGGAGTTGATGCATTCGAGCTGCCTTGTGTTGCAGGTGATGCAGGCAGGTGGAGGAGCTGTGGCGTCAGTCGAGGCAGCAGTCACGTCCATGGAGGACGATCCTGTGTTTGATGCCGGTACTGGCGTGTGCAGCTCATGAAGAGTCAGAGCCTGACCCCAGGTTGTGAACTAACATTCTCTCTGCCTCTTTTTCAAGTTTTCTGCCTCTTTTTCAAGTTTTCTGCCTCTTTTTAAAGTTTTCTGCCTCTTTTTCAAGTTTTCTGCCTCTTTTTCAAGTTTTCTGCCTCTTTTTCAAGTTTTCTGCCTCTTTTTCAAGTTTTCTGCCTCTTTTTCAAGTTTTCTGCCTCTGTTTCAAGTTTTCTGCCTCTTTTTCAAGTTTTCTGCCTCTTTTTCAAGTTTTCTGCCTCTTTTTCAAGTTTTCTGCTTCTTTTTTCAAGTTTTCTGCCTCTTTTTTCTAGTTTTCTGCCTCTTTTTCAAGTTTTCTGCCTCTTTTTCAAGTTTTCTGCCTCTTTTTCAAGTTTTCTGCCTCTTTTTCAAGTTTTTTGCCTCTTTTTCAAGTTTTCTGCCTCTTTTTCAAGTTTTCTGCTTCTATTTTCAAGTTTTCTGCCTCTTTTTTCTAGTTTACTGCCTTTTTTTCTAGTTTTCTGCCTCTTTTTCAAGTTTTCTGCCTCCTTTTAAAGTTGTCTGCTTCCTTATCAAGATTTCTGCCTCCTTATCGAGTTTTCTGCCTCCTTATAGAGTTT
Source organism: Morinoia aosen (assembly GCA_030386875.1). Taxonomy (NCBI): domain Eukaryota; kingdom Metazoa; phylum Arthropoda; class Malacostraca; order Amphipoda; family Talitridae; genus Morinoia; species Morinoia aosen. Next base: position 53,186,110 of record CM059571.1, read on the forward strand.
TCTGCCTCCTTATCGAGTTTTCTGCCTCCTTATCGAGTTTTCTGCCTCCTTATCAAGTTTTCTGCCTCCTTATCAAGTTTTCTGCCTCCTTATCAAGTTTTCTGCCTCCTTATCAAGTTTTCTGCCTCCTTATCAAGTTTTCTGCCTCCTTATCAAGTTTTCTGCCTCCTTATCAAGTTTTCTGCCTCCTTATCAAGTTTTCTGCCTCCTTATCAAGTTTTCTGCCTCCTTATCAAGTTTTCTGCCTCCTTATCAAGTTTTCTGCCTCCTTATCAAGTTTTCTGCCTCCTTATCAAGTTTTCTGCCTCCTTATCAAGTTTTCTGCCTCCTTATCAAGTTTTCTGCCTCCTTATCAAGTTTTCTGCCTCCTTATCAAGTTTTCTGCCTCCTTATCAAGTTTTCTGCCTCCTTATCAAGTTTTCTGCCTCCTTATCAAGTTTTCTGCCTCCTTATCAAGTTTTCTGCCTCCTTATCAAGTTTTCTGCCTCCTTATCAAGTTTTCTGCCTCCTTATCAAGTTTTCTGCCTCCTTATCAAGTTTTCTGCCTCCTTATCAAGTTTTCTGCCTCCTTATCAAGTTTTCTGCCTCCTTATCAAGTTTTCTGCCTCCTTATCAAGTTTTCTGCCTCCTTATCAAGTTTTCTGCCTCCTTATCAAGTTTTCTGCCTCCTTATCAAGTTTTCTGCCTCCTTATCAAGTTTTCTGCCTCCTTATCAAGTTTTCTGCCTCCTTATCAAGTTTTCTGCCTCCTTATCAAGTTTTCTGCCTCCTTATCAAGTTTTCTGCCTCCTTATCAAGTTTTCTGCCTCCTTATCAAGTTTTCTGCCTCCTTATCAAGTTTTCTGCCTCCTTATCAAGTTTTCTGCCTCCTTATCAAGTTTTCTGCCTCCTTATCAAGTTTTCTGCCTCCTTATCAAGTTTTCTGCCTCCTTATCAAGTTTTCTGCCTCCTTATCAAGTTTTCTGCCTCCTTATCAAGTTTTCTGCCTCCTTATCAAGTTTTCTGCCTCCTTATCAAGTTTTCTGCCTCCTTATCAAGTTTTCTGCCTCCTTATCAAGTTTTCTGCCTCCTTATCAAGTTTTCTGCCTCCTTATCAAGTTTTCTGCCTCCTTATCAAGTTTTCTGCCTCCTTATCAAGTTTTCTGCCTCCTTATCAAGTTTTCTGCCTCCTTATCAAGTTTTCTGCCTCCTTATCAAGTTTTCTGCCTCCTTATCAAGTTTTCTGCCTCCTTATCAAGTTTTCTGCCTCCTTATCAAGTTTTCTGCCTCCTTATCAAGTTTTCTGCCTCCTTATCAAGTTTTCTGCCTCCTTATCAAGTTTTCTGCCTCCTTATCAAGTTTTCTGCCTCCTTATCAAGTTTTCTGCCTCCTTATCAAGTTTTCTGCCTCCTTATCAAGTTTTCTGCCTCCTTATCAAGTTTTCTGCCTCCTTATCAAGTTTTTTTGCCTCATTATCAAGTTTTCTGCCTCCTTATCAAGTTTTCTGCCTCCTTATCAAGTTTTCTGCCTCCTTATCAAGTTTTCTGCCTCCTTATCAAGTTTTCTGCCTCCTTATCAAGTTTTCTGCCTCCTTATCAAGTTTTCTGCCTCCTTATCAAGTTTTCTGCCTCCTTATCAAGTTTTTTTGCCTCATTATCAAGTTTTCTGCCTCCTTATCAAGTTTTCTGCCTCCTTATCAAGTTTTCTGCCTCCTTATCAAGTTTTTTTGCCTCATTGTGTTTTTACTGCTGCTTGGTAAGTTAGGAGGAAGATCTTGGAGCTTTGCTTGAAAGTTAGTTACATTGTTATAATAATTTGGCCAAAAATTATAACTACAATGGGATAGTTTTATGGTCAACTTGAGCTTGATTAGCAAATTTTTTTTAGTTTGAGTAGCATAAAAATAGCATACATTTCTTACAAAGGATGAAAACTATTCGAGCCGGTTAGTCGATTTTCCCCAGTCTTTTTTTTACAAGCTAACAAAATCAACTTTATGACCCGTAGTCAACGTGTTAAGTAACATGAATGTTATTGTGGGTGACCTTACCGGAACAGAGATTATAAAATGTGCGTGTGCTGAAATGATGTGAATATTGTATTTTTTGAACTCTGAGACCTACGGCGCAATATAGTACGAATTATTGAAGCGCTAGCAAATTGATGCTAATACTACTACTACTTATTGTGAGTGCACAGTTAATATCTGAAGGCTGTTCTGAAAAAATGCTAACATTATGCGCAAGTCATCATTACTAAGAATTGTAAATGAAAATTCTCTTCATTGTTTGATATAAGCTAGCATGTGTGCATGGTGGCCTTTTTCAGGATGTTTTTTTTTTCTGGATGTCATCAGTTGACAGTCTGTGAGCTTGTCTTGATCAGTGGATCATTGTAGTGCTGCTGAACATTTAAATGGATTACCTGTAACATCTCATAATACAACGTTGATTTGCAGGCTCTGACTGATGTGCTTGTCTTGATCAAAGAAGTCTTTGGTGGTGTAGCTAAACACTGAAATATACACCAATACCAAGTGTGTTCAAGATAAATAGGAGAACCAACGTAAAAATAAACATTTTTATTTGTTTCTATTTTGGCAAACGTTTCGGAATGTTAAAATTCCATCTTAAGTGCTGAAAAACATACGAGGTCAAAAATATTAAAAAATACAAAAGTTAAAAAAATATGAAAAATAAGTAAACAAACATCAATAAAAACTTCAAACCTATTCCTCATTCAAGTGCAGTAAAAATGATCATTCTCATTTGCTCACCTACCCACCCTTTCACAAGCACACTCCCTCCCCATGTCCTTACCTTGTCGTGGTGGGAGGGCTTGCGTGCTGCAATGAAAGTTGAGGCTATACTGCCGGGGCCCTGGTTCTGGTAGGTTCAACCATGGTAGGCTGGCTCAACTGGAGCAGCCTGACAAAAGGGGGACCATGGGTGAGGTTTCCCATGTAAATATAAACCGGGCCCCGGCAGTTACGGGTTATAAAGTCTCTGTTACCTCGGGCGTACTTGGGGACTGCCACGGGCCGGGGTCGACGGTGGGAGGAGGTTTTTACTTCCTAGTGGTCAGCGTGTGCCCGCCTTAAGTGCAGAGATGCACCAGAATGCTGCTGATCGCCCGAGGGGTTCTTTTCCGGCTTGAGCCGGCCTGGATAGGTAGGGAAAAATCCCTATCGAAAGAGAATCCTAAACCTGTGCTTGCTTCTACTACTGAAAATCCCCCTCGATCTCTTGGAAATGACCCGGCGCTCTTCTTGGTTCCTGCGGAAAGATCTCCAAAGAAAACTTTTCCTGCTCACCGCACTGCTCTGAAATCGGGGCTTGCCCCCTTGCAGCCGGCTGCTGCAGATGGAGCTGGGACCATAGGAACCGTAACGGAAACTTCACATGACCGTCCCCCTTCTCCGCCGTTGCAACCTGTATCATCGCAGCTTGCTGCAGTGAGTGACGCTGGACCCTACGTAAAATCTGACGAGACAAATTTAGTACTTCAGCCATATATACCACCTCGTAATCAAAGGCGACCCAGTTTTCGTACTGAAAACTCATCTGGACATCGCCGCCAACGTACCAACCAAAGATATCGCACAGATGTGCCCCTCTATGAGAATACACATCCAGATTATAAGAAATTTTACACCATCAACGCGGGTGATGGTTCTAACCTAGCAGAGATGGATGTAATTGTGGCAAATAGAGAACTTGAACGAAAAATTGGTGGTAAACCTTTGAAGATAACAGAGACGCGAACGGGCTCGCTCCTTGTGGAGGTTCGAAATGAACATCAGGCAAAAACTATCTCAAGAATCCAAACCCTTGCTGGGGTGAGCATCACTGTTGCTCCTCATGGAAGGTTGAATGAAACAAAGGGGACTATTTGGTATACAAATAAACCAAATTACGGAGATGGAACTCTACTCGAAGAACTTGCCAGAAGTGGAGTAAAATCTATCTACCGGACCAAAAGAAGACAGAACGGAGCTGAAATACCCACCTCGTTGTACATACTGACCTTCGATTCTACGCGCCTACCTGAGTCCGTGAGTATAGGCTGGACGCGGTGCCCGGTGAGGCAATATATACCCAAGCCGCGTAGATGTTTTAAGTGTCAAAGTTTTGGTCACGGTGCAAGTAGCTGCCGTAAACAAGAAGCTGTCTGTTTTCACTGCTCCCGAACAGCACATGAACTCCCTTGCACTCTACCACCTAAGTGCTCCAACTGTGAGGGGCCCCACCCCGCCAGTGACCAGTCCTGCCCTATCTATAAATTGGAACAGGAAATAGTTTCTACACAAACTACTGAGCGCGTAAGCTATGGTGAGGCAAAGCGGAAGGTTTCCGGTCGCTACGTGCGCCTTACACATAGTTATTCATCGGCTGTGCGTCAGCCGCAATTACAGAGAGCTGAGTCCGGCGGAACACGCATCAGCGAGGAGATACCGATGAGAGTCGGAGGCGAGTTTGCTCATGCCGTAACACAGACTAGTATAGCAACCCAGACTGACGCTCCAAATGAGGAACATGAAAGACCCCGAAGTTCTTACTCTAGATCCGAAAGACCAGAAAAGTTTTCCGATGGTGACTTACCACGCGCTACCGGTACTGTGTCAGACCCTTCACCGTCCTGTGCGACTTTGGGTGATGTCTGTGTGGATGCCCGGAGCCATTTTGAAGCTGTGGTTGATCAACCTGACTGCGATCAATCAATGCAGGTTTCATCTATTAGGGAGGAAAGAAAAAAGGAACAAGGCTCTCAGAGCCCGGGGTCAAAAGGAATGGATAAGGGACCTGAATCCCAGAGTAACACCTCCCCTAAAAATCCACCTACCGCAGTTGGTGCCCGAAAGCGCCTGCAAAGCGGCACTCCGTCTCCAATTGGAGGGATGACAGGGCAAGCCCCCAAAAAGCGTCCCACCTTTAAGCATATTGATAATTCAGATGACCCAGCGGTTAAACCTCAAGGACTGGAATGTATACCTGTCCAAGTGTCCAGTAAACCTAGAGAGGCTCGAGAACAAGGACGCGAGGGAAGTAACATCGTGACCCATCGTGTTCGCTCTCTGGAACGTGTTGTTGTGGTACCTGAAAGTATAGCAACTAAAATGAGAAAGAAATTCCCTATGCCAGCAGATATGCCCTCAATGCCCCCGCCTAATGTGCAGCTGCTCCCTTGGAGCTCGAGGCAGGAGAGTGGCAAAAACCCAAAAGATAGTAAACAAACTTCAGAGAAAAAACTGACCCCAACTGAGAGATCTTCAAGCCGATAAACATAATGAGTCTTCTGCAATGGAACTGTCGAAGCTACCGCCGCAATTATGGTGATCTGAGGAGGTTGCTGCAAGAGCTTCAGCCGGGCTGTGTATGCCTCCAAGAGACAATGCTCGGAAGTCTGACACCTACACCACCGGCGAGTTACGTCGTAGAGACCTTCTCCCCTCTACCAAATCCGGTGCCAGGTACGGGCTTAGCTATTTTAGTGAGGCGGGATACGGGCTTCACAAGGCTTGGCCTGAACACTGCACTGCAGGCAAATGGCGGTACGTCTTGGTATTGGCCCGCGCTTGCTCACCGTTTGTAATTTGTACCTACCTCCAGCTGATCCCATCACTACAGCAGATCTCCTGACCCTTTACGACCAGCTACCCCGACCAGCGCTCATATTGGGGGATTTTAATGGAAAACACATAACTTGGGGCAATCCCTCCACCGACCAGCGTGGGAGGATCATTGATGGCCTATTCACAAACTCAGACGCATGTTTATTAAATACAGGATTGCCCACCCATTTCCATGTGCAGACGGGCGTGTCATCGGCTATAGACCTCAGCTTGTGCACCCCTGATGTTGTTGCTGATCTGCACTGGAATGTTTGTGATGATCTGTGCGGTAGTGATCATTTCCCTATAGAGATACGGTTCGAGGAAAATCGTCCGACTCCCACCGAAGCCAGCTTTATTTTGAGGCGAGCCGACTGGGGGAGCTTCGAAGCACTCGCTCAAATGTGTGATGTTGACGAGACCAGGCCAGTGGAAGACTTATTGGAAGAGTTTGTGGGCTGCCTGCTGATCGCTGCTGGCGTCAGTATCCCTAAGTCGAGGGGGGGTGCCCTCCAGCACAGAGTTCCTTGCTGGACAGATGAATGCACCATCACCAATATTGAAAGAAAACATGCCCTGCGACGCTATCAGAGGACGAAAAGTATGGCAGACAAAATATCCTACAATAGGGCCAGAGCAAGAGCACTACACACAAAGAATGAAGCAAGAAAACGTTCGTGGCAAAAATATGTATCGTCCCTAAATGCTGAAACGCCCATGTCGAAGGTATGGCAGCGAGTGAAGAAGATGTCTGGGAAGCAGAGCTATAGCCCACCCTGTTTGGAGGTCAATGGTGAGAAAACCGCGGACTCACAGCGCGTTGCGGCAGCTCTAGCCCGGCACTTCGCTAACATCAGTAGCGGTGATCATTGTTCACCAGCTTTCTTGGCCTTTAAAAGACAGCAGGAGAGGCGAAGTCTGATTTTCAACACAGATGAAAATCTCCCCTATAACGAACCTATTACCATCTTAGAAATTTATAACGCTCTCAAGGAAACTAAAAACACCTCTCCTGGTCCAGACGGCATTCACTATAAAATGTTGAAGAAAATGCACCCTACAGCCCTGAAAGTGCTTTTAGCAATATATAACCAGATCTGGACCACACACCAGTACCCCGATGCCTGGCGTTTTGCCACTGTCCTAGCTTTTTTAAAACCCGGCAAACCTCCTACAAATCCTGGCAGCTATCGCCCTATTGCCCTCACGAGCTGTATCGGCAAGGTGCTTGAAAAGATAGTTAATGTTACGCTGGTGAAGTTTTTGGAAGCTCGTGACCTCCTCTCGCCTGTACAGTACGGCTTTCGCAGAATGCGAGGTACTACGGACGCTTTAGTCCGTCTGCAGAACCACCTAGTTAAATGCAAACGTGAGCGCCGGCATACTATATGTGTGTTTTTTGACATGGCGAAAGCCTATGATACTGCCTGGAGGTACGGTATATTGCAAAACCTGCATCGTGATGGGCTGAGGGGAAATATGGCTCTTTACCTGCAGCAATTCTTGAGCAGGAGGACTTTTCGAGTGAAAGTCGGCTCTTCGGAGTCTCCGTGTGAGACGCAGTCTGAAGGAGTCCCTCAAGGAAGCGTCATCAGCTGTACGCTTTTTGCTGTGGCTATTAATGGAATCACGACAGCTGTGCCGCCTGAGATCTGCTCGTCGCTATACGTTGACGATTTTATGGTGTACGTGTCTTCACACTTTTTGCCTGCTCTGGTTCGTAGAATTCAAAACGCTATAAATAATGTAAATGGTTGGGCATCGGAGCATGGGTTCACGTTCTCTACTGAGAAAACTATGGCTCTTCTTATTCCGGGAAACCACAAAATGCGTGACCCTCCACAACTTTTCCTGAAGGGCAGACCAATAGTCTACGCAGCAAATGCTAAATTTCTTGGTATGACCATTGATAGCAAACTTACGTGGAAACCTCACCTTCAGTCACTAAAAGCAGCGTCTATAATGAGATTAAATTTGCTAAAAAGCCTCTCAGGTCAAACGTGGGGCGCCGACCGTGTGACTCTCCTGCGGCTCTATAAGGCCCTCATCAGGTCTAAATTAGACTACGATAGTGTAATATACCAGTATGCCAAAGAAAGTACTCTCTGTATGCTGGACCCAGTACACCACGCAGCCATTAGGCTCTGCACTGGAGCTTTTCGAAGCTCCCCCGTCACCAGTCTCTGCGTGGAAAGTGGGGAGCCCCCCCTCAAGCTTAGGCGTATGCAACTGTCATTACAGTACCTAGCCCGGCTACAGCAACTCCCTCTCTCTCCAACCTGGATGAGTTTTCGTACCGACGTGGATGAGCGTATACCCACTCCGTATAATTTGCCATCCTCCGTAGATTATGGTGCGCTTATGAATAACGTGCGGTTCCCCCCCATGGAGGTCCTTCCCGCACGGGTTGCAGGTGCACCAACGTGGCGCATCCCAATTACTACTTTTTGTACAGGCTGCAAGATCCCTAAGAAGGACCTGCTGCCGGCCTCGGTTTTGAGGGGTATCTTCTTGGATCATGTACTGGCGGAGCACTCTGATCAACGTAAGATATATACAGATGGTTCTAAAACGAATCAATCTGTTGGTTGTGCTGCTGTGTCTGGCGACTATGTGCGTGCTCGAAGGCTCCTGCAGGAAACTTCTGTTTTCTCGGCTGAACTACTTGCAGTTGTCGAGGCTCTAGACCTCGTGGCGCAAATACCCTACTATGATTTTGTAATATTCACATACCACAGCAATCACCCAATAATTAGTGACATTGTTGTCCGACTGTCACGCCTTGCCCGGAGCCCGAAGCATGTGCAAGTCTGCTGGGTGCCGGGCCATGTAGGGGTGGCCGGCAATGAGAGAGCTGATGCCGAGGCCTGGCGTGCTGCTGGATCTGATGACCTGCCGAACAACCCAGGTGTCCCCTGTAGGGATTACTACCCCATTATTAAGTCTACCGTGCGTGATGTGTGGCAACAATGCTGGGACATGGAATTGAATAATAAACTGAGAGTACTTAAGCCTATGGTGGGGGAATGGGCTTCAGCTGAATGTCGTAGCCGGCGTTTGGAGGTGATCCTATGTCGGCTGCGTATCGGGCACTGCCGACTTACCCACAGTCATCTAATGGAGCGTCGCCCACAGCCGCGCTGCAACACCTGTCATGTACCACTAACGGTGCTGCATGTACTTGCCGAATGTCCAAACTTTGCTGCTGCTAGAAGAGAATCCTTCCCTCATCTTCGAGATGCGGACGCCCCGTCGCTGCACATTGGGATGCTTCGTGAGCCCCTCCGTGCTCGTTTCAACCTCGGAGCGCTAGCGACCTTTCTTGCACGAAGCGATTTGATAGGTAAAATATAACAAGCTTTTATGCCCAGAAAACGGAAATCCGTGTGCACTCTGCAAGTGCAAACTCATGCCGAAGTTATAACTTGAGGAGAAGAAATGGCCGAGCGTACCGTGCTGCCACTCTTGTCTTTGTGAGGGGGTTCCAGCGTGGGTAAGACGCTCGGCCATAGTGTGGGCGGGTAGCTGGAGCCTCCGATTCGGGGTCCCAGCTGTTCTCGCACTCTTTACCCTGCTAAAATTTTAAAAATCTTTTTTGTTTTGTATCAACTCGCGGTGTATACCGATACGTTTTGCAGGTGCGACCTGTAGAATGGATCCTGCTTATTGAGTGAGAAATCATAATGTGCTTATGCAAACAAATATAACTGTGTGTGTTGAGGCAATAGAAATTGAGTTGACCACCGAAATAATGTTCTTATAATACTACCTCGGAGGTGATGTAGAATTCAGGTATCTTTAAAACCATGAGACCTTCGGCGCGAAATAGTCGGAGCTACTGAAGCGCTAGTAAGCCTATGTTACTACTACTCACAAGCACACACATTCATACATTTATACATAGGAACCTAACAAACAGACGTGCGCAGACACACTCCACATACATACACACCCAGAAATATGTCAGTAGGTTGAAGCAATGTTTAGTTTGACAGCACTCAAATCTTTATTTAAGTCAGGTCTATGGGTAGATATGAATAAAGATTCTAAAATGCGAAGATCCTGTTCGTTGTTGGTGGTATACAGAGTAGAGAAGTTTTTTGTTCTGAAAAGAGTAGAGAAGTTTTTGGTTTTCCTATTTATCTTGCGCGTGAGATTCTCTAAGAATTGACCTATTGGAAATACAAGTGTGTTCATTCACAAATTTTGAGTCCCCTCGGGAGGTACGACTATTGTATTTATAGGAATTAGCACTCCCAGGGGGAAAATGTTAGGTCCTGTTCTAGCTGTTAGGTAAGTCTTTCTTTTGTTGAAATTGATAAGTTTTTTTGCATTATTATAGACCATCTTTTCTTGGTTCACTGCTGTCCTATTTTTCAGCATCTACTATTTTCTTCTTTAACCTTGTATGTATCTTGTTTCATATCTTCTTCCTCAACTTCCTGTTTCCATGGAACTTGTGCATAGATTCTGGGATCTTTTAACTCCATACTAAATGGTAAGTTTCTCTCTTTGGAATGCCTTTTTTTCTGTCAGGGAATCTTAAACTAACACTTAACGTAACCACAGGCTGTGGGTCAGTCCTGACGAGTTCAGGCACCGTGGAGGGCTGTGCGCTCATCATGGAGGGGACCGCGCTACGCACCGGTGCTGTAGCCGCTGTCACTAACCTTCAGAACCCCATTAAAGTGGCTCGTAAGGTCATGGAGAACACGCCTCACGCTATGCTGGCCGGTGAGTTGCAAGCTGTATCATACAAAGATTGCTGGGCAGTGAGAGAATGTCTGGTATGGAGTATTGTTCTCAGGGCTCAGTTAGGACAGCCTACGAGTACACTAGTATTGTATTTATACTTTAATTCTAGAACGTTTACCTGGGGCGATTTTCTCCCTAGCAAATTTTAGGATGTTGCAATTCATCCCCGAGAGTTACCCCTATAGGGTTAAATGCTGCAGAACAACTTACACACTTTGCTGCATAATAATCGTTTTTCTTGGTTCAGGCTTAATTCTCAAGATCATGTAAGTGAAGCATTACTCGGAGAAAAATGTTTGGATCTTTTTCAGATAAGCCCGCCGCTAAAGCAAAACATAAGTTCACCAACTTGTAACTTACAAAAGAATGCACCTATCGTCATCAAATTATTCTCAAACAAAAGATTGAAACATTCTTTTGTTTGAGAGTAATTTGAAGTTGATATTTGCATTATTTCAAAAGTTACAAGTGGGTGAACTTAAATGTTATGATGGCGCGTGAGTTAGATAGGTATATCCAGAAATTTATGTAGTTTACAGAAAACCGTTTCCGTACCGTCTACAGTACAGAAAGAAAGAATGTTTCAATCTTTTGTTAGAGAGTAATTTGAAGTCAATAGGTGCATTATTTCAAAAGTTACAAGTGGGTGAACTTATATTTTGCATTAGTGGCAGGGCTCATCTGAAAGAGGTCCGAATGTTTCAGCATCTGCCTGAAACTGCTAAAGGTTATGTGAGAAGAAACAAAAGTATTGATGAAAGTGAATGAAATAAGGGATGTGTATGAGCAGAAAACCGCTCGGTAACTTTGACGTATAGAGAAGCAATGCAAATGAATATGCATATGACATATGAACTGTTTGTCAACCTATTCATTCAATTGTTTTCCTTATTTGGTTCAAGTCGAATCAAATATGAGTGAAATTTCTAATCAGCAAAATTGTATAGGTTTTCTTTTGTTCGTGTCAGTGAATTGAAAATGTAAAAATTGGTTGATGGCAATATTATTCAATACTGCGGTTTGAAAGCACTTATTCTTTGAAACTTATTTTTATAAATTTTTTTTACATTGTGTTGGATCTTTTAGCATCTGTCGTTAGGTGAAGAAGAGCAACAGCTCCGGGTTGTCAGGGTTTAAAATGTATTTAACACTTTGACTGCGACGTACGCCACCGGTGGTACACGGAGGTAATTTTCATAACACGCTACTGACCGACCAGTTGGCCCAAACTCATTTTTAATAACTTAATCAAAGCTAAATGAAGGCATGATCCAGTTCATGTTTGCCATTTTCAAAATAGTTTACTACAATTGACTTTAAATTTGAGTTTTGAACCTAATATTTTGTAGTTGCAGTCAAAGTGTTAAGTATCGTGCTGGGTCTCATTGGTTGGTAAGTGGACCTCTCTAGCGGCTCTCCAAGCTTAATAGAAGTTTTTGTGTCCTTTCTGTTGTCTTTGTTGCTTGGCTTGCTTCAGATATGGCCGGAACTTTCAGCTGATTGGCCAGCTGAGCTGCTTCTTTGAGAAATTACTTCCATATCATCTGTGAATTGTTCTACTTATTCAATGCTGAGTTCTATCCTAGCACCATGGCTTCCACACTGCTAAATTACCTCCTTAAAACTACGTGAAAATGTTGAAATGACTCTGTTTTCCCGAACTATTCCAGTGCCACTGAACAGTTCATCTAATCGTGAAGGAATTCGAGTATATCCAATTTTAGCTGTTTCTTTTATAAGCCTTATCTGTTTTCAAAGGCAGGAGCAGACAAATTTACCTTCAATGGATTCAATTTCAGCTCTTTCTTTCACAATAATTACCCGTTTCCAGGCTCAGGAACAGACAGATTTGCCTTCAAATCGATTCTATTTTAGCCGATTCGTTTATAAAATTACTACGTTTCCAAGCACAAGGGTGGACAGATTTGCCTTCAAATGGATTTTATTTTAACTGGATTTAATTTCAATTTTAAACGGTTTCAATTATGACAAGAATTGGCCATTTCCAGGCGGAGGAGCGGACAGGTTTGCGGCATCAGAGGGGGTGCTGCCGCGCCCAGTGGAGGAGCTCATCACGGAGGAAGCGCGGCGGCAGCTGGAGCTGTACCGCAAGTACCGCACCGCCGTCTCTGCTCTCTTTAACGGGTGGGTGGCTGCCGGCCCTCCTGCTGCCCTACCTGTACTGCTCAGTCTGGGGCTGTTGCCTTCCCCGCATCTTAATTTTGTTCACTATTGGCCGTTTTTCTTACTGTTCAGTCTAGGGATTATCTTACCCAATACTGTTCTGTCTAGGGTTGTTATTGTACCCAATACTGTTCTGTCTAGGGCTGTTTTCTTAACAATGTTGTTTCGTTTAGGGCTGTTATCTTGCCCAATGCTGTTCTGTCAAGGGATGTTCAGTCCATCTACTGCTCAGTCCAGCTCAGCAGACTGGGTAAGTCAACATATATCCTGCGAAGGGCCCCTCAGGGGGATACAGCTATTGTATCTATGGGAATTAGCGCTCCCAGGGGAAAAATGTGAGGACCCGAGCTGAGCGTTAGGTAGGCCTTCTTTTTGTTGAAATAAAATGTTTTTTGTTATGTTAAGGACCAACTTTTCTCGGTTCACTACTGTCCTGTTCTTCAGCTCCTCTGACTTTCTTCTTCAACTTTTATCTTATTTCATGAACTTCTTTCCCATCTTACTGTTTCTATGCCCTTTCTGCATAGATTCCTCATTTTCTTATCTCCATACTAAATGGTGCCTTCCTCCTTGCTCTCTTCGATACGCTCTATTTTTTCAGCGGTTAGGGAGGCTAAAACTAACTTATAATCTAATCTAATCCTGCGAAGGAACCCACCGGTGGTCACCGAGGGAATATCAGAATGCTGCTGACTGACCAGCAGTCACTAACTCAATTTTCATAAAAACTTGGGGAAAACTAATTGAAGGCACGATCTATTTAATGTCGGTTATTCTTGAAATTGTTATCTAAAATAAACTTTAATTTGAATTGAATATGGAACTTCAGTTTAACCCATCGCAGTTAACGTGTTAATTATAGTTTTTTATTTTGTTTAGAGTGCAAGGTATTTGTCTTTTTCCATGGTTTTTTTGACCTCCATATCATTTCACCAGCAGTTCGCGTTGAGATCTATTCTTAGCACATAAGGTTTGGTTAATATATGTTCATCAGTTTCTAAATTTCAGCTATGGTACATGTGATACTTGCACTATTTGCTTATATATAAGGTCTGTACTTGAGCTTGTGTTTGAAGCATTCTTAATATTATTGAGTCTTCTTACCACACGTGTCTGGTATTGCATACTACTAGGCATTGATGTAAATAAGCAGCAGTATTTCCATCAGTTTTGAGGAATTAGTTCACTCGTATCCACTGCTACTCTAGAGAAGCAGACGGCTCTGGCACGGTGAACGCAAACAAGCCAGTACAGCAGGCAAAGCACCTGGCACATCGCGAGCCGTGTCTGCCACAACCACTGCGTGAAGTGCAGGCCGAGCAGCAGCACGACACGGTGGGCTGTGTGGCGGTGGACCCTCGGGGACACGTGGCCTGCGGCACCTCCACTGGCGGCATCACCAACCAGCTCCCTGGCAGAGTGGGGGACTCGCCCATGGTGAGACCTGCTTCTGTCTGCGCTGTGTTGCTCGTGGTGGCGGTTCTTTCACTTTTTTTGTGACAAATCTACACAATTCTTTCATTTTCGTTATGTGACGTGCCTCACGATTCTTTCATCTTAACGTCTTTTTGAGATGAATCAGCACAATTATTTCATTTAGACATCTTTTTGAGATGAATCTACTTGATTCTTTTACTTTTGCACCTTTTTATTTATGGTAAATGTATGTGTACTTCAGGGATTGAAGGCTACTGTCAGTTGGTTTCCAGCACTTAATTTTTTTCACTTCGAATGGGTGAGCGAGTGCTTTTTCAGGTGTAAAATTTTGTAGGGTATTAATTTCTTTCAAAGAAAAGAATGCCGAAGAGAGAAGAAATATGTGAATTTTAAGTGTAGTCGTACAGATGTTGATGTAAGTGGGTTGCTTGATAAAATTCTTGCAAGGATATGTAAAAATTGATGGATCTGTTCAAAAGTGTTTGTTAAGCGATTCTGGAGTGTTGGAATTATTTTGACAGTTTAAAGCATGAAATGAAAATCTGTTCACGCACTGTTCAGTTACTAAAGAAGAAGTAGTTTCAGAAAAAGTACTTGAGAATTTTAGAGATGAGGCGGGAGAGATCTAGAGAAGTTCTGGAAAGTTAAATATCTTTGGAGTGGGCGATGAAGTGAGCTGGTAATGATATCAACTTCCCAATGAGCCTAGGTCTTAGTTTTACGACACGAACCTGTGCACAAGATGGGGAATTAACTGAAGGATTCTGTAGAAGTCCTTAGTTATTTGAGGTCAGAGAGGTTAACCATGCCCTGATGTACCATTTACAAACACTGTCTGTCGTAATGTCAACGAAGTCTCTCGAAATATAAATTCACGTGTCAGTAGATGCAGCGTTTCTGATAATTCAATGTCCTAGCATTGCTTGCCTACAGGCGTCCATTATATATGAAATAGCACCAATGCTTCTTCTATTTGTCATCAATGAAAAAGAAAACAGTAAATGACACGCAGACGGCGTTGAGCTAAAGTTACTGAAGACTTTGACTGTGACCCGAGTCATATTTCGTCACCGAGAGAGTTTTCATTGTGCTGCTGACCACAGGAGTTGCAAACACAATTTTGAATAATACTTTATCAAAACCAAATGAAAACATCATCCAGTTAATGTGTGGTATTTTCAACATTGCTTACTACAATTGACTTTAAATTTGAATCTAATTTTACGCTCGAGTTTTACCTGCCGCAGTCAAAGTGCTAACGTGTTGCTTGCGATCCAACCCATCGATGGGTCGTTTAAAAAATTGTAGAACTCTTTCAAAATTCATGTTATTCAATGGACCCAATTAAAGTTTGTTTGTAAAATTGCTAACAACTTTCAACTTGAACGTTTTGACTGTGACAGATAAAGCGAAGTTCAACATTGAACTCCAATTTAAAGTCAATTGTAGTGCGCTAAGTTGAAAATAGTTAACACTAGCTAGATCATGTCTTCATCTAATTTTGATTTAGTATTTGTGAAATTTGAGTTTTTGACTATTTATTGGTCAGTAGCAGTATGAAAATTCCTTCATTGTATCACCGGTGACTCACTTCGCGGCTAAAGTGTTACTTTTGAGTTGAATGTTATTGAACTTAAGTTTAACCCATCGCAGTGAACGTGTAAAAAGATTTTTTTGAGTGGTCCATGCAACACCTGCTCGTCCGA
This sequence comes from Morinoia aosen, assembly GCA_030386875.1. Lineage (NCBI taxonomy): Eukaryota > Metazoa > Arthropoda > Malacostraca > Amphipoda > Talitridae > Morinoia > Morinoia aosen. The sequence goes on from CM059571.1 coordinate 53,201,781, forward strand.
CAGGCTGGCTGCGGCGGGTATGCTGACGACGACGCAGGAGCCGTGTCCACCACGGGGCACGGCGAAAGTATCATAAAGGTGTGCCTCGCCCACCGCATCGTCACCGCCCTACGAACAGGTGGGACTTCGCCCACCTTACTTCTCTTTCTCTCCACCTGCGTGGGCTATTGTACACGTAAACCCACGAATGATTTACTCAGTGAGATATTCTGTCCGAAAATAAAATTTGATCTTAATGAGGGTTTTACGTTCATGGTGTTTCACACTAAGGGTTTTGTGTTGTTCTCCACTATACGTTGCTTGTCATTAAAGGCATGAATCTCAGTCAGAGCGGAGGACTTATATTGGTTTGCCCTACCATTATTTCACCTCATCAGTCACCTTAAGACAGTCTTTATAATTCTACAATTCAGAGACTTGTGTGCTATCACTTCTGAGGCTCACGGAGATTGTCATTGCGTGCAGGATCGTGTTGCGAGGCGGCGGGCAGTGAGGCCCTGACCTTCATGCAGTCCCGCGTAGGGGGCCGGGGCGGCGCTGTCATTGTAAGCAACGCAGGCGACATCGCCACCCCGTTCACCACCGCCCGCATGCCCTGGGCTTACGTCAAAGAGGGAGTCTTGCACTGGGGCATGAACCCCGGGGAGCATTTTACTGAGGACATATCGTCTGCAGGTACCCTGGTGTAGGTGGGGTGGGCTGCTGTCTGTTGTGTCTGCAGGTACTCTGGTGTGGGTGGGGTGGATTACTATGGGTATTCAAGGATCTGTTGTGGGATGTTGGTTAAAATTCTTGAGGCTATAAAATTCAGCTCAAAACAGTTTCGTACGACGAACGAGATTTGTATTAGACGTTGGTGAGGAATTTAATTGACTTGATAAAAACACTTCGCACAGAGTGTTCTATGGATTTTTAGCTCTGTGTAGATTTTCGGAGTCTTTCTTGGACGATATTTCACACTGTTTATTGCATAGTCACTTCTGTGAAAATGGATATTGAGTTATATTTCGTTGAATAATGTTCGGCGTCTGAGCGGAATTGACGAAATAATTCACACAAGTTGACACATACTAAGAGGGCTCTAATGTTGCTGCTCTCCACGTCTTTCAACCTCGCCCTAAACAATAGCCTCGAGTGAAGCGTTTTTGTTTTAATGATTCAGATTGGTAAGAAAAAACTTTCCTTAAGATAGATTTACGCTAATGGCTCAGGCTATAAAACGATACTCGTGGCCCGAAAACAAATTATTCTCATTTTCTGCTTTTCACGCTGTGAAGAATTCAATGACAAATATTTGGATAGGCTTTGCTTGTACTCTATAATTCAGCTGTTTCACATAACTATTGTACAAATTTAGCATAAAAGCAGTTCTCGTTTCACGGCACATCGTACGGGAAAATAATGCTGGATTGCTTATACCGTAGTTTTGGTAGCAAAGCAAAGACACAACTCATATAGTACCTTTGCTAGCCAGGGAATTTATTAAGTACAATTCTTGTAGTTATGCATACAACGCTCTTCAATTAATATGAAAGTCGTGAGTTTTTAGATTTTTCTTTCTCGACAATTTTCCTTATTATTGGTTTTATCTATTTTGGACGATACTGAGCCGCGGAACTAATCCATTAACACTTCGACATCGACGTGAGCTACCGGTGGTCACTGGGAATTTCCATGATGCTGCTGACTGACCAGTAGTTGCAAACTCAACTTTCATAAATACTTGATCAAACCTAAATGAAGACACGATCCAGTTAATGTCAGCTATTTTAAACATAGCGTACGACAATTTACTTTAAATTTGAGTTGAATGATAATCTTCAGTTATACCTGCCGCAGTCAAAGTGTTAATGATTACCGCGGGTAAGTGTCACAATGATAGCTTTTTCCCTTTGAAAATACAAAACGTACCTTTACAAATTAGGTTGCTACACCAAAAAGCTGTGGTGTTTTTTCGTACATCAGCTGATATTTTTTTAATTGTTTTCAGAATTATAATGCAATTAATTTTACTTATGATTTGGCTTCGATTATTTTTCAGTCGCCTGACGATGGTACGAATGTTAAATTGGTTTCATTTGTTTCGAAAACCGACCCTTGTTCAATAAAATACTATCGCCAATTACGCAACCCGTTTCGATTTTCCTTTAAAAGACAACAAATATAAAATAACACATGAAGTGAAAATAACATTTTCTGCAACAATCGACTTCATCCCACGGAACAGATGGAAGGGCTGGTCAACTTTAAATTTCTCCGTCAGTCTTGTCTTGAGTGCGACGCTTGCCGGCCTGCGGCGCGCTGGTGGTGGGCACACAAGTTCTGAAACAACGTCTGCGTTGCAGTCAACGTCATTTACATTAAACAAAGTGTCCTTTAAGGGGTCCGCCCATCCTTAACTTGACCAAATTAGGCATGGTGGTCCCCTTAACTAGTAGTTGGTACACGACACTTCACCAATTAATGCGTTGGCGTCAACGTTGTTCGCATCAAACACAACATTAGACAGTATACCAAAATATAAATATAACGTAAAAAATCGTACAATCTTGCTCTTGCACAATATGTAGATGTGAAGGTTGTAAATAGTTTTTTTTCAAGAATGGGTGATATTCAGACACTTATCGTTCTCAAGATTTCGAATCATTCTCCATATGTTTAATGGTCATTTCTAATCAGTGAACATGGAAAAATAACACAAAATGAACCGCTTAACGCGTTCTGGCTGCTGGATTAAAGGCTCAACAGTTTTCAACCATTGTTTGCCTAATCCTCGCGTTTGTACATGGTTGCAGCAACTGCTGTGGGGCGCAAACAGTGTTCAGGTACACAAAATGAGTGCAAGTGGAGACGACAGCAGCAAGAAATAAGAAACGAGATTGAAGAGAAAGATACATTATTATTATTATTGAATGTACGAGGAGTTCGTGAGACTCGAACTCATGACTAGAGATCACCGCGCCAACACGCTATCGACCACCCTAAAAAGATGATCGAAGAACAACGAAAGCAATGTTTGGTACAGTGAAAGCAGGCGCACTGTCCCGACAGATATATTTTATTCCCATATGCATCGAGAGCTCAAAGTCTAGTCACCCCCAGAAACAATTAATGAATCTGGCACGGGAAGACACTGCTTCCACAAGGTTTTTTTTTTTTCAAATGAAATAAATGTACGAGGAGTTCGTGAGACTCGAACTCAGGACTTCAAAAAGGGGGGGGGGGGGGTATAGCCTCGAACTCACGACTTCAAAACTTTTGAAACTGAAACCATATTATTATTATTATTATTATTATTATTATTATTATATAAGAAAGTTTTAGCCTCCCTTAATTGCACAACAAAGATGTTCTAAGAGAGGAAGGAGGAAGGCACCATTCAGTATGGCGTTGAGGGAACGCGGAATCTATGCACAAGGTGCACAGAAACAGGAAGCTAAGAAAGAAGTTCATGAAACAAGAAAAAGTTGAAGAAGAAAGTAGTAGGTGCTGAAAAACAGGACAGCAGTGAACCGAAAAAAGATGGTCCGTAACAGAACAAAAACCAATTCTATTTCAACAAAAGGAAGCCTACCTAACCTTAAGCTCGGGCCCTCACATAGTCCCCCTAGGAGCGCTAATTCCCATAGATACAATAGTTGTATCCCCCTGAGGGGAATAAAGATATGCAATGAAAACTTCAGCAACAGAGCAGCCCAAAAGAACACCCCTCAGCATTTGGAAATTTGTCTGCAATAAGCATATTCTACACTCGAATGCATTTTCATAAATAAAAATAAACTTGCACTGCGGTTGTTGTATGAGATGAGTCGCTCGGATGCATTTTTGAAACTAGATTTCGTTTAAAAAAAAAATAGTAAATTTTCATTTTCCTTGCAGCAACTGCAATTTCACTCACCTAGATTTATAACATGACTAACAGAAATATAAGTATTAGTTCTTTTGTACCCGTTTTTATTCTTTTCAGGTGATTCACTACATATTGCAAAATGACTACCATAAAATTTGCTGTGGAATTTGATGTGTTATTAGCACAGATGTGCTAATAACGCAGCGAAGAACCACAACAGGCAGCAAACTTTAAAATAAAATAATGAACAAGTTAGCCGCAAAGTAATCTAAATAAGGTAGAGAAAGGTTCGTCTGAGATTTTTGAACTGATGTCTACATGAAAAATGTGTTTGTTCCACCATCAATTCATGGTCAGCATTGCCGGAATTTAGACTTGGTGTCTCTCATAACACTGCTGCATCTACAGGTCGTGTAGAGTTGCAGCGTCAGTAGCTGCTGGTTTACAGCTCGTATCTACTTTTTAACAAGATTCTCCAGTTTACCTTCAACCATTCTTTGTGCCCACATCCAGTAACCTAAATGACGATCATGAAATGAAGCTTGCTTATCAGATGAAAACAAAAAAGTGAAACAAGCTTCATCATATTTTACACTCAGTACAGAGAGTAAGATGAACGTTTCGGCTCCCTGATAATTTAGCCAGTTTACCCTCATTAAGAATGCATGTTATCCTCTCCTCAAATTATGAAAAAAATTTTGCCAGTTTACTCTCGTGAAGAATTCATGTAATACTCTCCTCAAATTACCTGCCATGTCTCCAGCACGTGCCTACATTTAGGCAGCGTTGACATACACCTTGACGACTTCCTCGAGGTCCTCCAGCTTAGTGACGCAGGCAATGAGCGACTCCATCTTGTCCTCCTCGAGAGCGATGGGGTTGTTGGGGATGAACTCGACTTCACACGACTCGATTGAGTAGCCCAGAGACTTGAGGCCTGACCGCACCGCGCCTATGTCTGCCGCATCGCACGTGAACTGAAAGTCAAAACCTCTGTAACTCAAAGTCAAAACTTTTGAAACTGAAAGTCTAAACTTTTGAAACTGAAAGTCTAAACTTTTGAAACTGAAAGTCAAAACTTTTGAAACTGAAAGTCAAAACTTTTGAAACTGAAAGTCAAAACTTTTGAAACTGAAAGTCAAAGCTTTTGAAACGGAAAGTCAAAACTTTTGAAACTGAAAGTCAAAACTTTTGAAACTGAAAGTCAAAACTTTTGAAACGGAAAGTCAAAACTTTTGAAACGGAAAGTCAAAACTTTTGAAACGGAAAGTCAAAACTTTTGAAACGGAAAGTCAAAACTTTTGAAACGGAAAGTCAAAACTTTTGAAACGGAAAGTCAAAACTTTTGAAACTGAAAGTCAAAACTTTTGAAACTGAAAGTCAAAACTTTTGAAACTGAAAGTCAAAACTTTTGAAACGGAAAGTCAAAACTTTTGAAACGGAAAGTCAAAACTTTTGAAACTGAAAGTCAAAACTTTTGAAACGGAAAGTCAAAACTTTTGAAACTGAAAGTCAAAACTTTTGAAACTGAAAGTCAAAACTTTTGAAACGGAAAGTCAAAACTTTTGAAACGGAAAGTCAAAACTTTTGAAACTGAAAGTCAAAACTTTTGAAACTGAAAGTCAAAACTTTTGAAACGGAAAGTCAAAACTTTTGAAACGGAAAGTCAAAACTTTTGAAACAGAAAGTCAAAACTTTTGAAACTGAAAGTCTAAACTTTTGAAACGGAAAGTCAAAACTTTTGAAACGGAAAGTCAAAACTTTTGAAACGGAAAGTCGAAACTTTTGAAACGGAAAGTCGAAACTTTTGAAACGGAAAGTCGAAACTTTTGAAACGGAAAGTCAAAACTTTTGAAACTGAAAGTCAAAACTTTTGAAACTGAAAGTCAAAACTTTTGAAACGGAAAGTCAAAACTTTTGAAACGGAAAGTCGAAACTTTTGAAACGGAAAGTCAAAACTTTTGAAACTGAAAGTCAAAACTTTTGAAACTGAAAGTCAAAACTTTTGAAACAAAGTCTAAACTTTTGAAACTGAAAGTCTAAACTTTTGAAACTGAAAGTCTAAACTTTTGAAACTGAAAGTCAAAACTTTTGAAACTGAAAGTCAAAACTTTTGAAACTAAAAGTCAAAACTTTTGAAACTAAAAGTCTAAACTTTTGAAACTGAAAGTCTAAACTTTTGAAACTGAAAGTCTAAACTTTTGAAACTGAAAGTCTAAACTTTTGAAACTGAAAGTCTAAACTTTTGAAACTGAAAGTCTAAACTTTTGAAACTGAAAGTCTAAACTTTTGAAACTGAAAGTCTAAACTTTTGAAACTGAAAGTCTAAACTTTTGAAACTGAAAGTCTAAAATTTTGAAACTGAAAGTCTAAACTTTTGAAACTGAAAGTCTAAACTTTTGAAACTGAAAGTCAAAACTTTAGAAACTGAAAGTCAAAACTTTTGAAACTGAAAGTCAAAACTTTTGAAACTGAAAGTCAAAACTTTTGAAACTGAAAGGCAAAACTTTTGAAACTGAAAGTCTAAACTTTTGAAACTGAAAGTCTAAACTTTTGAAACTGAAAGTCTAAACTTTTGAAACTGAAAGTCAAAACTTTTGAAACTGAAAGGCAAAACTTTTGAAACTGAAAGGCAAAACTTTTGAAACTGAAAGGCAAAACTTTTGAAACTGGAAGTCAAAACTTTTGAAACTGAAAGTCTAAACTTTTGAAACTGAAAGTCTAAACTTTTGAAACTGAAAGTCTAAACTTTTGAAACTGAAAGTCTAAACTTTTGAAACTGAAAGTCTAAACTTTTGAAACTGAAAGTCTAAACTTTTGAAACTGAAAGTCTAAACTTTTGAAACTGAAAGTCAAAACTTTTGAAACTGAAAGTCAAAACTTTTGAAACTGAAAGTCAAAACTTTTGAAACTGAAAGTCTAAACTTTTGAAACTGAAAGTCAAAACTTTTGAAATTGAAAGTCTAAACTTTTGAAACTGAAAGTCTAAACTTTTGAAACTGAAAGTCTAAACTTTTGAAACTGAAAGTCTAAACTTTTGAAACTGAAAGTCAAAACTTTTGAAACTGAAAGTCAAAACTTTTGAAACTGAAAGTCAAAACTTTTGAAACTGAAAGTCTAAACTTTTGAAACAAAGTCAAAACTTTTGAAACTGAAAGTCAAAACTTTTGAAACTGAAAGTCAAATCTTTTGAAACTGAAAGTCAAATCTTTTGAAACTGAAAGTCTAAACTTTTGAAACTGAAAGTCTAAACTTTTGAAACTGAAAGTCTAAACTTTTGAAACTGAAAGTCAAAACTTTTGAAACTGAAAGTCAAATCTTTTGAAACTGAAAGTCAAATCTTTTGAAACTGAAAGTCAAATCTTTTGAAACTGAAAGTCAAATCTTTTGAAACTGAAAGTCTAAACTTTTGAAACTGAAAGTCTAAACTTTTGAAACTGAAAGTCAAAACTTTTGAAACTGAAAGTCAAATCTTTTGAAACTGAAAGTCAAATCTTTTGTAACTGAAAGTCAAATCTTTTGAAACTGAAAGTCAAATCTTTTGAAACTGAAAGTCTAAACTTTTGAAACTGAAAGTCTAAACTTTTGAAACTGAAAGCCTAAACTTTTGAAACTGAAAGTCAAATCTTTTGAAACTGAAAGTCTAAACTTTTGAAACTGAAAGTCTAAACTTTTGAAACTGAAAGTCTAAACTTTTGAAACTGAAAGTCTAAACTTTTGAAACTGAAAGTCTAAACTTTTGAAACTGAAAGTCTAAACTTTTGAAACTGAAATTCAAAACCTACGTAAACATCACAACAATACCTAAAAAAAATTTTTTCACAATGAATTAGCCAAGCCCTAATATTAATATTTATTTAATCACACATAATTCAAGTTTCTTCTCAACAATTCTGATCAGGAAGAGCTTGAACCATTTTCCTGTTTAAGAGATTAAATGGAACGTCTGTAAGATTCCATATTTTAACCCTAAAGTCTGAATTGCGCACAAACGCTAAACTCGACACTTGAAACATTTTGTACCATAGCACACAGGCAACCGGTAGCCCATTTGCATCTTCCACTAGCACCACACACGCCATCGGTGGTACATAAAAGCATGGTAAGGATTCTTTAATCTCCAATTTCACGTGTATTGTTTTGAAAAAATATCAAATATATGAGGGTTGGACCAAATGTGGACGCACTTCATGGGATGCATGCTTGAGTGTTGAGTTTATTAGAGCAAAACCTGTTGTTCTGGCTCCCTCTGTAATATCCTCAATGTGTTTCAAGTGTCGGTCGTTGTCCAAACATCGCTCTGAGCAGTTGTGAGTGCACCACGTTTGAGCAGAGTGAATTCGAAAGTGGACTAATTGCGAGCGCTCGTATGCCGATAGTTTCCTCACCAAGGTGGCCATAGTATTTTATGTTACAAGAGGCACAACATAAAATATGTATATATAGAGTATGCAAAAAAAACGGAAAACATCTATTGAAACACAACACAGATAAAAGCACGTGGTGGATGATCGGGACAGAGGATTTTGAAGAAAAAGACAAAAGCTGGTAAAGTCGCTACAAAATGTCAGACATTATTTTGATACCTGTTTTCTCATTGTTTCAGTGTGTCAGCACCAAAACAATAAAAAAATTAACACCAACCGCCATACGAGCACCAACAGTTTGTCCACCTTCGAATTTACACAAAGGTGAGGATGAAGCAACCAACAGAATTTTTAATTTAAGATGTTCTTCACAAATGAAGCCACACATTCTCACCCGCTTTTCAAAACTTATGCTGGACATACAAGGAAACCAAAACTCTTTCAAATACGAACTCTGAATAACACGATGTATCCCCTGAAATATTAGATTTACCATCAACACAGCAAAGCTGAAGAACAATACCTCCAAGCATCCCCTAAGATGTTGAATTTGCTATGGGCATAGCAAAGCTGAATAATATACAATTTATCTCACGTGTAATGACTCATCAACGACTTCGACCTCCTCAGCGCCCACTTCGATGGCATGGTCCTCGGCAACAGAGAAGCTCACAGGCTTGTCTTCCAGCTTACCCTCGGTCACAACCAGCCCTTGCTCCTTGAACAAGTGGCGCACCCCGCTGTGCTGTTTGTCTTCCTTGAACCTGCATCAGTTCAAGTCTAAGGTTACAACCCACATTTTCGTCAATGCATACATCTTTTCTTTCAACTAGATCTTGCATAGCAATCAAGGCCCAAAGTAATGTCTTGCCAATGAATTTACAGAAGTAGTTAAAGCCTCAAGTTACTATCTCCTCTATTTGCTCAATGTATGCTGCTCATCATTCAACAAGATCTTGCAAAGTAATTCAGGTTTTCATGCACAACAGATGCCGCAACTCATTTCTTGAACATACAGTATTCACACTAACATGTTTGAGGCCAATGAAAGTTTGAAACATACTGAATTCAAACAGATACAATCAAACATTGTATTTGATATGATGAGTTAGAATAATTTAAGTAAGCAAGTAATAGATAGGGAAAATCATAGCATGAGTTGTCCATGGTCTCCCTTGAAAACAATTTGAAGGAAATTGGTGTGCAGTTCCAAATGTAGATATTTAATTCCTATTATAGCAGAAATTACTATTTAGAGCAGCAGTAGTTCATCTATACAAATTTTACAACTTGCACACACAAGGTAATAAGCCAGAACAAGCATATCCTTTGAATTACAAGCAAAATTACTCACTAACTTGACCTAAATGATAGATATTGAGGAACTTCAAAAGACCTAAAAGAATATATACCATGAAGTTTTACTAACCTTGTGAGTCTCTGGTACCCATGAAAAACATCGTCAGGTTTTTATAGGTCATCAGCTATTTTCATAAAATTCATTGCCAAGTTCTTACCATAAAAATAGAAATATTAGGAGCCAGTTTCTTAAGCATGCTTTTCATGACAATGCAAGCTATGCAGTCATAGCTTGCACAGCTATGCCTCAAGACATTACATAAGAGAGAGGACCTAATGATATGATGCAACAGCTCACAGAAAGACAAAACTGGCACCTAACCTCAGAAGAACCAAAAACGCTGAAGTTTTCATTCTATTTTGAGTTTATTACACAGAAAAATGAATTAGAATAAAACCAATATTTTTATAAAATAAAATCTATTTTAAAATAAAACCTCACCCATATTTTTTGGTAATGGCGTTGACAAAGCTCTTTGGCCTCTTGGGGTTGTCAGTTAGGACGGTGACCAAGAGACCAAGTCCATTTGGTCCTCTGTACTCAAACATCGATTCCTTAGCATTCAGCATAGTTTTCTGGAACAAAAGTGTACTCATTAAGGGGGTGGAACTCAGCACCGATGGTCATGCCATCACAGTAAGAATGATTGCACACAAGCAAGCATTTCATGGAAAAAGATCTCAAACTCTAGAGAGCATAAAAAATAAAGAATGCACTCCTTCAAAACAAAATTTTTAGGCAAACTTAAGCCCCATTTTAGGAGGAAAAAGTTACTTAAGTATATGGAATATATTTAAAAATATCAGGCAAAAACTATTTCTTGAAAAGGAGTAAAAACTTAGGTTCTTTTCGTTAAACAAATTCTTTCAGCTCTGTAATGTTGATATTTAACAATTGGAAATTCTAAAATGCACAATACTACTAAAAACCATCAGAATAGATTAGATTGTATGTTAATTTAAGCCTCCCTAACCGCTACAAAAAAGAGCGCACCAAAGATAGGACGGATGAAGACACCATTTAGTATGGAGATGAGAGAATGAAGAATCTATGCAGAAGGGGCATAGAAACAGTAAGTAAGAAGTTCATGAAATAAGATAGAAGTTGAAAAAGAAAGTCAGAAGTGCTGAGAAACAGGACAGTAGTGAACTAAAAAAAATATTCCTTAACATAACAAAAATATATTATATCAATAATATATAGAAGAATAAACTAAACAATTCCAGCCATTCTGGAAAATAGCTAATATGACAAGAAAATAATGCAAAGTATTGAACCAAGTCTTTTGGACACTTGAACAACTTCCTTTCACAGCGCTATTCTATAAGTGGCAGCTACCAACTGAAAATGAAATACTTTGAAAGAGATATAGAGTTGTAACATTTTTGCAGGCACCTGGTTGAGAAAAAGTCAGCCTTATGCAAGAGAATAGAAGGTGAAAAGATGAATGACTATGTTGCTTGGCAAAAAAAATTTAATTAGCTATAAATTATAATTTGGAGCTCAAGTCATAACCAGTGAACCTACTTCTCTAATTAAGTAGACACAAATGACCACCATCAGCAAGCCTTATCAGCTCCAAGAGAACAAGAGAGCTCCGCAGCATGCCAAGCCACGCAGCTGTGCTGGATGAAGGTTCACGACACAGCATACAGCAAGAAGAGTAAGATACTATCAAGCTTCCTTCATTTAGAACACTTAAACTCAATAAATTATTGGCATTTGAATAAAGGATAATAGATAAATAAAACCACTTACAAGACAACCAGGTGCATGAAAACCCGTTTACAACAAAAAAAGGAACAAAGCTCCAATAAAGAGGAAGGAAAAGATTAACCGTATTTGCATGATCTTAGCCTAGTGTTCAAATGGCAGCTTTGTTTTCCAATGATATGCATGAATTATAAAACTTCATACACAAACCTGGCTATTCTCAATCACAGAATTTATGGTGGACTTGGGCATGTTATGTTTCTTGGCTAACTCCAAAGCATCAGCAAGCCTCGTGTTAGAAATGGGGTTTGCAGAGCCATCTGAAAAATACAAGGTAGAACACAATGAGACACAAGAAAGTAGGATTTTCAACAGTGAAGAGCAAGTAAAAGCTGATAAATACAATTTTTAAACATCAAACTATGATCAGCAACTTCTCTGGAAATATAATTAGAGAAGTTACTCCTCCCATATCTGCATATAAAATACTGACATAATATGCAATATATACACCACTAAGTCAAAAGACAAAAACATATCACATGCACAGCAGCCTTCTCGTGACTGCATGGACCATTCCTCCAGCTTCAGGTATGTCATGTATGCATACTTATTTAGTCTATTATTTTTCAAGTATTAACAGCCCCTTTCAACTTAAAGTACTGCAAGTTTCAGAGATAGATTCAGTCACTAGATATTTTTCATTTATTGATAAGTATTTTCAACTCCATGACTTAAGAAGAGTTACGTGGCAATTATGATATGTAAAATTCAATGCTTAAAATTGTAATCATAAAATCTCATTCAATCACAGACAAATGTTATTTAACAAATTCATCAGACCTAGTGGTCAATTTTGATTAAAAGACAAGAATGATTCTGCATGTGTGGGCCCTGTGAAATACCTAGAAAATCAAATTTAGGAGTCCGTTTTGCCTAGAATCTGTTGAAGCATTGGCGAAAAGCTAGTGAAAGTGTGGAAGGTGAAGAGATTGTTGAAAGTACAGTGGAAAGATGTAAATGTGTGTCTAATATTGAAGAGAAAATGCATTTGAATGCCGTTTGAACATGTAAACTACCAAAGGCAGAGTAACGGCCATACGTACATATATATATATATATACAGGCCTGTGGGTGACCGCTGTGCGATTTGCAGCATTATTAGTGACTTATTAGCAGTAGTGACATTGATAGAAGACATCAGGAATATTTTAGACTTATTAGGGTATATTTGTATATAAGTTTTTGCAAAAAACAACAAAATTTTAAAAAGGAAACAATTTTTCCTGCCCACTCTGACGCTGTAGAACTTTGACTGCTATTTTTTCAAGACGGACATTTCAACCTTAGAGGGAGAGGGGCAATTTCACCTACAGTTTTGAAGCTAGGATGCAAATCATTTTTTTGTCATGAAGATCAAGGTGAGTAATATATTTGTCAAAGGTATTTTTTTGATAAGGTAAATGAAATTTGTTTATTGCCATATAACAAAAAAAAAAAATTATAAAAAATATAAAATGTAAAAATTTTTTTATAGCAATAATAAGAAACTGTCGCTTACAATTGTAGATTTTTTATTATGAATTAAGCAAAAGAATAATTGTCTCTATACAAGTTTCTTCAATGCACTTTCCGCTGCAAATGAGTATTTTACATGTTATAGCGGTAAATGAGTTACCGGAACTCCAGTGTTTGAGGCGGGAAAAAATAAATAAGGGAAGCAAGCCCCCTATGACAAACGTAAAGAGGTTGGGTCGTGAGGGATAGCCATAGTTCTTCTAGTGAAAATTATAAATAAAGGTTTCTAGTGATGTCCGTTTACATCGACTCCAAGGAAGGTGGCTGCCGCAACGGCGCCACTCGGTACCCAAGATGGCGGCAGCCATCTTGGAGTCGATGTAAATGGACATCACCAGAAATCTTTATTTCTAATTTTTACTAGAAAAACTGTGGCTACCCCTCACGACCCAACCTCTTTACGTTTGTAATGGGATGTTAGCTTCCGTTATTCATTTAATTTGACGCGATCGCTGCAAAAGGCAACTTCAAAGTTGAATACTTAATTACTTCCCGCTCCAAACACTACAGTTGCGGTAAGTAATTCATTCCTATAACTTGTTCAATAATTATTTCCGACGGAAAGTGCATAGAAGAAAAGTTGTTCATTTACATATAATTAACTATGTTAAGGCACCCAAAAGTTGAAAATCCATTATGGTCAACTCCTCAACATTTACCAAAAATTGTTTGCTCCCAAGCTATTTTGTTATTGCAAATAATGAAAAGTAGAAAAAGAAAGCACTTACCTTTCAAAGCCAACTTAATAGTCATGCTGATTTTGGAGAAAGTATTTGCTCTCTGAAGGTCCTTGCTTTCTTTTGTAGATTTAATGTTTTGCCACTTGGAGTGACCAGCATATCTCTTCTGAACTCTGAAAATATTCTTTCCATCTTCTTGATCTAAGGATAATGATAATTTGTAACCTAATGAAGACAAAGTTCTGCTAGGCACTGGGTACTGAAGTGATAGTCTATGACTGCATACTGCAGCTTTCATGGCCTGAAAGACTCCATAAGTTTTTCTGTTTACACAACTCAAACTACTCATTGTTAGAACTTGGTTCAAAAGAATCACCCTGTAAAAAATCATAAGATTTGAATGCAGTCACATATTTTCAAAACAACTGAAATCAATATCAATAAACAGTTTGTTAAAAATGAACTCACATACCCTCTTTAGGTAACTCACTGTTCTACTTTTTTAACAGATAACTTTTTATTACATGAATAGCTATACAGTAGCATATTTTATCCAAAACTACAAGAAAGCTTATACCAGAATCTCTCTCTAAGCATACCTAGCATGCAACTGGTCTTTTCCATAATTTTCAATATGTCAATCACCACCACCAATATTAATTCTTTATAATATATATAGTAGTGTTATTTACATTTAAATGCTATTGGTACAGTAATGAAAAATGGTCGGTAAATCTGAAGGATATGTCAGTTATCGATTTGGTAAATTTTGATGCCTAAGCATAGTTAATTCAATCGAAATAAACAAGTTTTCTTCTATGCACTTTCCGTCTCAAATGAGTATTTTATTAGTTATAGCGGTAAATGACTTACCGCAACTCCAGTGTTTGAAGCGGCAAGTAATTCAAGGAGTATGTCGGACAGCAACACTGCAATGCGCACACGCTTCCAGCGGGATTGTCATCAAAAACAAAACCAAACCTACCGCTATTCCTCGTTAAATACTAATTTGACAAAAAAAGTGTATAGAAGAAAAGTTGTTTATTTCGATGATATTAACATGATTCAAACAACAAAAAATTCAAAAATCAATGAGTAGCTGTTTATTAGAGCGCATTCGTCATCGTAGATAAAACTAAACCTACCGCTATAAATCGTAAAATACTCATTTGAGAAGGAAAGTGCATAGAAGAAAACTTGTTTATTTTAATTCAAGTAATTAGGTTCAGGCGCCAAAAAATATAAAATCAATAACTGACATATCCTTCAGATTTACCAAATGGTCAAAATAACAGAACTTATCCTATAGCAAGATAGCTTGCATTGTTCACTTGTGAAACATAGTCCAGCATAAATTATTTGTTAATGTTAAAGTATTGTTAGATGCATTTCTCTTGTGCATTCCTACTTTTTCTTAAGTAAACTAACATGGCCCTTCATGTCACCCAATACCCTTTCAAAACTCCATGTCTACCTACACCTCACAAGTTTTACATTTAATTTACTTTGCCCTTCTTTATGACTTATAAGCATTCATTCTGCCGTTTATCCAAAGAAACAAGCACCAAGTCTAGGCACAACATACTGTACTTATGGCTGATCTCAAAGCCAAATCAGCTGGCAACCCAAATTGATACCAAAGTATCACTAGGGTAATTCATCAAATATCGAACTGAACTGATTATCGAACAACTTTGGAAATATGCGCGTAATAAATTTAGTAAGCATCCAAACTTGCTCAGTGCCAGTGATCTTACATCTAAAACTCCTATTTTAGTGGTAAAAACTCATTTCTGTGAGCTGCAAACTGCTACCAGCGGTTGCGAACGCATTTTTTGTACGACCCTTACAAATTGGTCGAATTTTTTCACTCGAAAAATCTTACGCACCTCGGGAAAATTGCGATGGTTTAATTGTTGTTGGGTCACCGTCAACCTCCCGTCATAACTAGAGAGTAGTGTTGTCATATGATGTTCTGTTGCTGTATTTTTTTCTTTTCCGCCAAAAACTTGATAATTATTCCATGTTCGACATTCAGTTCCTTTTTCATGTCAGTATTAAATACTGAACAAAGGTGTTCGAATCAAAATTCCTTAAAAATCATGAGTTTATGCCTTGAACAAGGCTTTTTGATTCTTAATTCTTTTAAATAACTGAATAGATCCATTGAACGCCTGTTTTATTTCATTAAAATATTGTATTAACGCTTGATAATAACATTGAATAGTTGAAGATGGGAATTCTGGTGAGGGGCTATCAATCAGCTGCTGGTGTTCCAAGGCCCTCAAGATCATCAATGATTCGTCTTGCTACATTTACTGATGATCAATCCCTTGCCAAGAAAATTGATGCAAGCATCAATAATAATTCATTGACCAGTGCTTTACACTCTACTCCAAAAAAGGTCACACAGGTTGATGATCACAATGACGGTTCAACAAACACTGCAAATGAAACATCGACATCATATTCAAATTTTGATAACTCTCCATTCAAATGCATCTTGAAAATAAGTAATGAGACAGTTATTTCAAACAAACAAACAAAACAAACATCGGCATCTTTGGGATGCTTTATTTCCAATCAAGCCTGATACAAATGATCTTAAGCATTGGTTTTTCAAATGTCTTATAACTAACACTGTATATAGGACACCATGACGGTTCCCCCGTAAAGCCGGTACCCATTTCCGACACCTGGGTCGAGTGGGGTATTGTGCTTGAGCTTTCCCTTATACCCAACGGGGAAAATCGCAGCACCAGCGCCGGGATACGAACCCGCGACTCCAACATACAAGTCCGATCCCTTAACCGCTGTGCCACCGCGAGCATTTCCAAGAATATCCAGTGCACCAAAGAAAAAAAAAGAATGAAGGAAAAACGTTTATTTTCCAAGTAGCCACATGAGATACATGTCAACATATTGGGTTTTAAAAAGTTTCTTAATATAGGACGTCCTAAAACAAAAGTTCCATACGAGGAGTACTAATAGACAAACTATCAGAGGTGTACAAATAGATAGACCATACGAGGCATATTAATGGACAAAATATACGAGGCGTACTAATAGACAAACCATACGTGGCATGCTAATAGTCTAACAAATGTTCCATACGAGGAGAACTAATTGACAAACCATCCTGTTCGAATCAAAATTCTTGTTTGATTCATGTTCAATATTGATGAAATTATGTTATTAAAGAATTCGATTTTTAGAACAATAAATAAATTCCAACAATCTACGTTGTCTTTAAAGCGACATCACAGAACAAGAAAGCAACTGTTCAAGAATAATCATGAGGCCCGCAACAGTTATTCAGAGCAAAAGTTACCGATTTATGAAGGTTGTTTCTAGACGCACCTGGTTTCTGTTCGATATTTGATGAATTGCCCTAGTAATCAGAAGTAAAAACAGTTGTAAAAGTTCATTCAAGGCTTTATTTTCCCTACCGGCTCTCAAAGACCGGCAACAACCAATGACAGCTCAACAAAACAATAGAAAGCAAGAATGAAAACAGTAGCACTTCATTTACCCGTATTCATGCACTGACATAAATTATATCAACAAAACGCTAGTAATCAGGAGCAAAACAACTACATTACATTGCGACTACCGACACTTCACAGATTTTTATGTAAACAGTACTAACATTTCTATATTCCACTGGGTCATCTGTTCTGCAATAAATCTGCAGCTCGAAACACCAAATCCGCAATCCTAGAGAAAATCAAACGAACAATCAGCTCCCACCATGCACCGATTTAAGATTAATCATAAGCCAATATTTTATTACAGCACACTACGATAATATTATATTTTTTCTGCATAAATTAGTTTATACTTGCAGAACCGGGCAAATTACACGAACAATGTCACCGTTAAGCTAGGTGAACTCGTGAAAAAATTCTGTCAATATTACCTATCCAATGCTAACTTAACCAATCTCAACCTAAAGGCTCCTCGCACGCGCAAATATATCTGCAGACATATCTGAACTGGTGCTGAATTCATGAGTTTGTACGCTCATTTCAGGTTGGCACACCGGCTGCAAACCTTGACACACAGACCATATACTAGACATATACTTGACACACAGACCATATACTTTCTTTGTAAGGGAGGGAAAAATAATAAATTTTTCATTGTAGGGTCTGGAATCGTCAGCCGTTTGGCAGAGATAGAAACTCTTTGTCACTCCATGGTGGTGTGTGAGGAGCAGTCTTATATTTCATTTTCAATAAGTATATATATTAATATGTGTGTACGTATGTAGGTATATATATCTACATAAATAGATATATATGTTTCTATTTCATTTCTTTACGCAGAACAATCCGGTTAATAAATTTTATTGCACTAGCGAAATGATTCAAAAATAGATCTATCACTTCCCCACAGGGCGTCTCTGTGAATTGGATTAATGACAAGCACAATTAATGAAATAAAGCGCAATTCGAGCATATGAATCATAAATTATCTTTCTGTCCGTATGTTGTACACGCTGTGAATTTTGATGTTGAGTATATGTTTATTTACGCATTTCTGCTAAAATTCTGTTGGGCCTAGATATCTGTCAATCATGAGTGATAACCGGCTTACACTATATCTCCATTTTATCCCATTTACCCATGTCCGCATGATGTTGCAGAGAATATCGAGAAGATATGATATATGTTTTTTTTGTTGTTGTTGTTCCTCGGCGTTAACTTGAGTTTTCTTGAAATTTCTTTTAGGAAATTAAAAAACCATTCCATTTATACGTTTTTCGAAATTCTTTTTCTATTCCTTATCTTTCCTCATGTTATTTCTTACGATTCATCAGAGCTTTGGCTGTCATTTTAAATATTGAAGGAGCAAAATTATTTTTCATGATTATTAAAATTTTTCTTATTTTCATTTTTAATACGTATGTATATGAATAGGTGTGTTAGTATGTGCGTGGGTGTGTATGTGTGCGCACGCAAACATAAATGTCTATGTATCAGTGTACACATGCACATGCTTCGCACACATATATACGCACATGTACATATATATGTTTCTATTTCTACTTTTTGCATGAAAAGCAAAACCTCAAGACACATTACATTTTACCTAAAGCTCTGCAATCAGTTAACACTGAACCAAATTCCAGAAATAATTAAATTGATTGCGCTTGCTTAATGATTTATAAATCGATCTATCACGACCCCGAAGGGCATTTCTGTGAATAGAAGAAATTGAAAGTATAAATAGACAAATGAAATAAAGCGCTCGTGCAAAAATTATCTCTATATTTGTATGCCGAACAAGCCATGCATTTCATTTTGGAGTGTAAGTTTGTTTACGCATTTCTAGATGTGCGTGCTGTGTTGCGCGATGTTCTTTACAAATTACTTCCAGACTAACTTTTTCTCAATCCTTGATTGTCATTTACGATGTGTTTCAATCTAGTACGGTGTAGAGTTTTTTGTATTTTTCCTACTTCGATAATCTTATAAATAATTCGAATACTACTAAAGAATTCTTCGAAACTCCCAAGTTCTTAGTTGAAATTATCGAAGTAGGAAAAAGGCAAGAAGCGCTGTACCGGAATCTCTTGGAATATAAAATATCCAAGAGATAATATTTTTCATTTCTCATTCAACTACCCTTGACAGAGTTAGACTATTAGCACGCCACGTATGGTTTGTCTATTAGTACGGCTCGTATATTTTTTTCTATTAATATGCCTCGTATGGTCTATCTATTTGTACACCTCTGATAGTTTATTTATTAGCACACCTCGTATAGTTTGTCCATTATTATGCCTCGTATGGCTTATCTATTTGTACACCTCGGATGGTTTGCCAATTAGTACTCCTCGTATGGAACTTTTGTTTTAGGACATCCTATATTAAGAAACTTTTAAAAACCAATATGTTGGCATGTATCTCATGTGGCAACTTGGAAATAAACGGTTTTTCTTTTTTCTTCCTTTCTTTCAGTCAAGTTACGCGACATCTTATGCGAACTGCAATTTGTACAAATTAGAATCAGTTCAAGTTGCTTGTACAAATTAAAATTAGTCCTAGTTATTTTATTTATTTATTTTTCAAAACAAAACCGTTTATTTCCAAGTTGTCACATGAGATACATGTGCCAACATATTGGCTTTTAAAAGTTCCTTAATATAAGACGTCCTAAAAAAAAAGATCCATACGAGGAGTATTAATTGACAAACCATCCGAGGTGTAAAAATAGATAAGCCATACGAGGCATAATAATCGACAAACTATATGAGGTGTGCTAATAGATAAACTATCAGAGGTGTACAAATAGATAGACCATACGAGGCATATTAAAAGACATAATATACGAGGCGTACTATAATAGACAAACCACACGTGGTGTGCTAATAGTCTAACAAAGTTCCATACGAGGAATACTAATTGACAAACCATACGAGGTGTACAAATAGATAAGCCGTACGAGGCATAATAATAGACAAACTATATGAGATGTAATATTAGACAATACTATCATAGGTGTACAGATAGATAGACCATACGAGGCATATTAATAGAAAAAGTATACGAGGCGTACTAATAGACAAACCATACGGGTCGTGCTAATAGTTTAACTCTGTCAAGGGTAGTTGAATGAGAAATGAGAAATATTATCTCTTGGATATTTTATATTCCAAGAGATTCCGGTACAGCGCTTCTTGCCTTTTTCCTACTTCGATAATTTCAACTAAGAACTTGGCAGTTTCGAAGAATTCTTTAGTATTTTTCAAATTATTTATAAGATCATCGAAGTAGGAAAAATACAAAAAAACGCTACACCGTACTAGATTGAAACAACACCGTAAATGACAATCAAGTATTGAGAAAAAGATAGTCTCGAAATAATTTGTAAAGAACATCGCGCAACACAGCACGCACATCTAGGAATGCGTTAACAAACTTACACTCAAAATTGGCATATTTGTACAAACTAAAATTAGCCCTAGTTATTTATGCACATTTGAATCAGTCTTAGTTATTAAGCATAACTAGTATACCGGTTCAACCCGAGTATCGGGTTGTTCGACTTGCCTAAAATAAAAATAAAAAAATAATAAAAAAAAATAAAAAATAAAAATAAAAAAAATAAAAAATAAAAAAAATAAAAAATAAAAAAAACATAAAAAAATGAAGAAAAAAAATAAATAAATAGTTTTCTGCAAATATAGACACCAGTGGCTTCAATTTAATACCTCACTTGACCATATAGACTCAGCCAATTTTCTAAACGGACTCGGACAAATTTTGAGTTACTGAATTAAGTATATAGACCGGTTCAACCCGAGTATCGGGTTTTCTGACTTGCCTAAAAATAAAAAAAAAATAAAATAAAATAAAAAATAAAAAATAACAATAGAGAAAAAAAAATAATAAAAAAAAATAAAAAAATGAAAAAATGAAAAAATAAAAATAAAAAATGAAGAAAAAAAATATATTTTTCAAATCTGATAATTTTCTGCAAATATAGACACCAGTCGCTTCAATTTAATACCTCAATTGACCATATAGACTCAGCCAATTTTCTAAACGGACTCGGACAAATTTTGAGTTACTGAATTAAGTATATAGATAGTTCCTAGAATGATACATTCGAGGTGCGAATCACGGAGATTAACTTCAATACAAATCAGTTGGAGTTTCCATGTAATGCTCTGAAAAGATAGAGTAGTACGAATTCTCGATAATATCAGACGTAGTAGGTCCGTTATATCTAATTATTTCAGTATTATGCAGAAAAAACATCAGAATATTCATTCAACTTAGCTTTTGCGGAATACATTTTATTTTTCATCAACAAAGCTATGCATACGTCTACCTACGCGCAATTCTTCTCAGCAATAATTGAACTGCTAAATATTAAGCTATAATTTTACTTCAGATTTTGTCCTCTTGTCGTTAGTAATTGTGATGCAAATTAATTTATAAAAATGAACGTACTGCCTTCCCTGAGAAGATCGCGTTTTAAATATTTTACATTATCTTATACGAATATGTGATGTAGACTGAATGTCAAACAAGATCTTCTTGAATTGGTAGCGCAACGATATACAGGTTTGTAAGATTATAGAGTATAAATATTTTACTTATTTTATTGAACTAATTATTTAGATGAACTGATGTATTTTTGTTCCGTTTAGTTCTCCAATCCAGACATATCTAAAGCAACTATAGGATTATTTTTCATGTCGTTAAAACGTTTTCATGACGATTGAACACTTGGAGAGTAAGAAATTGGGTGAAACGTAATTGTACGCCTTGAAATAGCGTTGATGATAGGATGCCCTAGAAGTCGCTGGACTTATTCGGGCCCGCAGGTAGCTTTACTATCAAATACGTCCATTGTACTAGACTTAGGAGACAATCTATTGCTGTATCGCTTGAGGTAAATAAATTGTTTAAATTGTTTACTTGAGTCCACTATATGACTCTCGGCATATACGAATATCACTTTAATATCTAGAACCACAGCGCTGAGATAACTCAGATTATACATACAAACCTCTACATTTGAAAACAAACATTACCTCCATTTGAACAATAACAAATCGCAAAGCCACTTGCCTCTAGTATTTGGAATCGTTCGAGATTCCAAATTATGATTCGTTGTGATTAACCTGCCATTCAATTATGCCCTGTCTACTCACCAAAGCGGAGGATGCACTGTACCGTCGACTACGTAGAACTTTCTGTCCTACTTTTTTCCGGAGAGGCCTACAACGCGCCCTGCGGCGGTTGAGTGCTTTAGTTGATAGGCCGTATAGTGATCGTGGATACTGCCATGGTAGCATGGATACAGCCCACGGTCCACCTCATCCTCAGTGTTCCGGCAGACGTTATTGAGTTAGTGTGTGCTGTTGTGACACTCTCATCAGGTTACTTGTTTCAGACGATTAACGTCTATTGCGGAACTACGATTATTTTAAGAAAAGCTTTCGTAAATTATTCGTTGCTATTTATTCCGTAGTTGTTTGATACTGGTAACGGGCTTCTAAAGTCCTTTATGTTTTGGTAAAAACGAGTTAAATCTTGTATCAACCGCTACATTTCTGGAGGATACGAGTATACCTATTTTATTTACGGGAATTAGCATTTTTTAGGGGAAGATGTGAGGTCCCGTGTTGATGGCTAAGTCGACGTTTCTATAATAGGAATACAATCTGTGTTATGTTTGTTGCATACAATTTTTTTGACTACGTTGCTGTCTATTTCTTGGCATTTTTTTCTTGTTCAACATTTGGATCCTAAACTTGCTTATAAAGTTACAATTCTATGCGTTCTTGTAAGGTAACACGCGTTAAACAAGAATTTCCGTACCCTGAGCTCGATACTAAATGGTACCTTGCTCTCTTTAAAAAATCTTTTTTTGTGGTTAGGGAGCTTTTAACTAGCGTATTTGATCTAATCGTAACAACCAATTTCGGTGATGTGTTAGCTTTCAGGACATAAATGATCAGATATTAAGGGTAGAAATTTCCACAATAGAAATTAATTTGCAACATCCGCTTCTCTGTAACGAGACACAATTCAGTTAGGCGATGGCAGCAGCACGGGACTGCCAATAAAAATCCTAGTATGCCAATAAGTCTTTTGACCTGTGGAATTTGGACAATAATAATCCCGCTAATGTAGGTTTACTTCTCAACTTCTGCGTTAGAGAAGTTTCGCTGCAAAACTAACTCTGGTTCGCTAACTTTTATTCAAAACCCAATTGTTCCATCGCATTTCATACACCAACTTTATGAAAGCATTTTTCTATTTCTTTTCTTTCCAGGGCCTGGTTTGCTCAGCTGCGTGTAACAGGCTTTGTTGGGGGTAAACTGAGTAAAGAAATAAAAGAAAAACTATTTATTTTCTGTGCGGTAAAATCTAGCCTGTTGTGTTGTGCTTTAAAACGTGAACTGCGACGGGTTAAACTGAAGTTCAATATTCAATTCAAATTTTAAGCCAATTGTGTTAATGAACTTTGAAAATAGCAAATATTAACTGGATCAAGCCTGTATTTCTTTCATTAAGTATTAATAAAAAACAAGTTAGTGACCACCGGCGGGTCACTTCGCGAGAAATGTGTTGATACAACATCTGAAAGTTGACGCAAGTAAGCCTTGCTGATAATTAAGCATATAGTCTGAAAATGCAGCCAAAATCTTCAACTAATTCAATATCTTTTGGACTACAAACGCCCAAGTTTAGGCCTGGCGTGTAAATTTCTCATGCATCCATTGAATTATTTCCACTATTGAAATTTGAGATAAAATTGTTGCATGTTCTCTCCACGTCAGATGCTTGTTCAGTCAACATACGGTCAATATCAGACGCTTGTTCGGTCAATATGGATATTTGTTCAATCTTGTAAAATGTTCATTTCCTGCCACTTGCGCTCAGTTCTGTAGGCACAAGTCCGAGCCGTGTGCGGTGTGAGACGGCCTTGGCAGGCACCGAATGCTTGTGCCCGCAGGCCGCGGCAGCTCTAGGCTTACGCGGCCGACTGAACAGGTTCCTTATTCTTTCTTCTTTTTAATCTGATCCTTCTTATCGCCGGCCGGTGTGTGTGTGTGTGTGCGTGTGTGTGTGTGTGTGTGTGTGTGTGTGTGTGTGTGCGCGCGCAGGACCGCCTTTTGGCGACGGCCGGCATTGGGGGCTCCTGTAACGTGTGTTGCGAGGCGCATATCTCTGCAGCTAGGAACCGCATATCTCTGCAGCTGGGAACCGCATATCTCTGCAGCTAGGAACCGCATATCTCTGCAGCTGGGAACCGCATATCTCTGCAGCTGGGAACCGCATATCTCTGCAGCTGGGAACCGCATATCTCTGCAGCTAGGAACCGCATATCTCTGCAGCTGGGAACCGCATATCTCTGCAGCTGGGAACCGCATATCTCTGCAGCTGGGAACCGCATATCTCTGCAGCTGGGAACCGCATATCTCTGCAGCTAGGAACCGCATATCTCTGCAGCTGGGAACCGCATATCTCTGCAGCTGGGAACCGCATATCTCTGCAGCTAGGAACCGCATATCTCTGCAGCTGGGAACCGCATATCTCTGCAGCTGGGAACCGCATATCTCTGCAGCTGGGAACCGCATATCTCTGCAGCTGGGAACCGCATATCTCTGCAGCTGGGAACCGCATATCTCTGCAGCTGGGAACCGCATATCTCTGCCGCTAGGAACCGCATATCTCTGCAGCTGGGAATCGCATATCTCTGCAGCTGGGAACCGCATATCTCTGCAGCTGGGAATCGCATATCTCTGCAGCTGGGAACCGCATATCTCTACAGCCGGGAACCGCATATCTCTGCAGCTGGGAACCGCATATCTCTGCAGCTGGGAACCGCATATCTCTGCAGCTGGGAACCGCATATCTCTGCAGCTGGGAACCGCATATCTCTGCAGCTGGGAACCGCATATCTCTGCAGCTGGGAACCGCATATCTCTGCCGCTAGGAACCGCATATCTCTGCCGCTAGGAACCGCATATCTCTGCAGCTGGGAATCGCATATCTCTGCAGCTGGGAACCGCATATCTCTACAGCCGGGAACCGCATATCTCTGCAGCTGGGAACCGCATATCTCTGCCGCTAGGAACCGCATATCTCTGCAGCTGGGAATCGCATATCTCTGCAGCTGGGAATCGCATATCTCTGCAGCTGGGAACCGCATATCTCTACAGCCGGGAACCGCATATCTCTGCAGCTGGGAACCGCATATCTCTGCAGCTGGGAACCGCATATCTCTGCAGCTGGGAACCGCATATCTCTGCAGCTGGGAACCGCATATCTCTGCAGCTGGGAACCGCATATCTCTGCAGCTGGGAACCGCATATCTCTGCAGCTGGGAACCGCATATCTCTGCCGCTAGGAACCGCATATCTCTGCCGCTGGGAACCGCATATCTCTGCAGCTGGGAACCGCATATCTCTGCAGCTAGGAACCGCATATCTCTGCAGCTAGGAACCGCATATCTCTGCAGCTGGGAACCGCATATCTCTGCAGCTGGGAACCGCATATCTCTGCAGCTGGGAACCGCATATCTCTGCAGCTGGGAACCGCATATCTCTGCAGCTGGGAACCGCATATCTCTGCAGCTGGGAACCGCATATCTCTGCAGCTGGGAACCGCATATCTCTGCAGCTGGGAACCGCATATCTCTGCAGCTGGGAACCGCATATCTCTGCAGCTGGGAACCGCATATCTCTGCAGCTGGGAACCGCATATCTCTGCAGCTGGGAACCGCATATCTCTGCAGCTGGGAACCGCATATCTCTGCAGCTGGGAACCGCATATCTCTGCAGCTGGGAACCGCATATCTCTGCAGCTGGGAACCGCATATCTCTGCAGCTGGGAACCGCATATCTCTGCAGCTGGGAACCGCATATCTCTGCAGCTGGGAACCGCATATCTCTGCAGCTGGGAACCGCATATCTCTGCCGCTAGGAACCGCATATCTCTGCCGCTGGGAACCGCATATCTCTGCAGCTGGGAACCGCATATCTCTACAGCCAGGAACCGCATATCTCTGCAGCTGGGAACCGCATATCTCTGCAGCTGGGAACCGCATATCTCTGCAGCTGGGAACCGCATATCTCTGCAGCTGGGAACCGCATATCTCTGCCGCTAGGAACCGCATATCTCTGCCGCTAGGAACCGCATATCTCTGCAGCTGGGAATCGCATATCTCTGCAGCTGGGAATCGCATATCTCTACAGCCGGGAACCGCATATCTCTGCAGCTGGGAACCGCATATCTCTGCAGCTGGGAACCGCATATCTCTGCCGCTAGGAACCGCATATCTCTGCAGCTGGGAATCGCATATCTCTGCTGCTAGGAACCACATATCTCTGCTGCTAGGAACCGCATATCTCTGCTGCTAGGAACCGCATATCTCTGCTGCTAGGAACCGCATATCTCTGCAGCTAGGAACCGCATATCTCTGCAACTAGGAACCGCATATCCCTGCAGCTAGGAACCGCATATCTCTGCAGCTAGGAACCGCATATCTCTGCAGCTAGGAACCGCATATCTCTGCAGCTAGGAATCGCATATCTCTGCTGCATGGAACCGCATATCTCTGCCGCTAGGAAACGCATATCTCTGCAGCTAGGAACCGCATATCTCTGCAGCTAGGAACCGCATATCTCTGCAACTAGGAACCGCATATCCCTGCAGCTAGGAACCGCATATCTCTGCAGATTGGAACCGCACATCTCTGCAGCTAGGAATCGCATATCTCTGCTGCTAGGAACCGCATATCTCTGCCGCTAGGAAACGCATATCTCTGCAGCCAGGAACCGCATATCTCTGCTGCTAGGAACCGCATATCTCTGCTGCTAGGAACCGCATATCTCTGCTGCTCGGAACCGCATATCTCTGCAGCTGGGAATCGCATATCTCTGCAGCTAGAAATCGCATATCTCTGCAGCTAGAAATCGCATATCTCTGCGGCTAGGAATCGCATATCTCTGCAGCTGGGAATCGCATATCTCTGCAGCTGGGAATCGCATATCTCTGCAGCTGGGAATCGCATATCTCTGCAGCTAGGAACTGCATATCTCTGCATCGAGGAACCGCATATCTCTGCAGCTAGGAACCGCATATCTCTGCAGCTAGGAACCGCATATCTCTGCAGCTAGGAACCGCATATCTCTACAGCTGGGAATCGCATATCTCTGCAGCTGGGAATCGCATATCTCTGCAGCTGGGAATCGCATATCTCTGCAGCTGGGAATCGCATATCTCTGCAGCTGGGAATCGCATATCTCTGCGGCTGGGAATCGCATATCTCTGCGGCTGGGAATCGCATATCTCTGCGGCTGGGAATC
This sequence comes from Morinoia aosen, assembly GCA_030386875.1. Taxonomy (NCBI): domain Eukaryota; kingdom Metazoa; phylum Arthropoda; class Malacostraca; order Amphipoda; family Talitridae; genus Morinoia; species Morinoia aosen. The sequence goes on from CM059571.1 coordinate 53,229,169, forward strand.
GCATATCTCTGCGGCTGGGAATCGCATATCTCTGCGGCTGGGAATCGCATATCTCTGCGGCTGGGAATCGCATATCTCTGCGGCTGGGAATCGCATATCTCTGCGGCTGGGAATCGCATATCTCTGCGGCTGGGAATCGCATATCTCTGCGGCTGGGAATCGCATATCTCTGCGGCTGGGAATCGCATATCTCTGCGGCTGGGAATCGCATATCTCTGCGGCTGGGAATCGCATATCTCTGCGGCTGGGAATCGCATATCTCTGCGGCTGGGAATCGCATATCTCTGCGGCTGGGAATCGCATATCTCTGCGGCTGGAAATCGCATATCTCTGCGGCTGGGAATCGCATATCTCTGCGGCTGGGAATCGCATATCTCTGCGGCTGGGAATCGCATATCTCTGCGGCTGGGAATCGCATATCTCTGCGGCTGGGAATCGCATATCTCTGCGGCTGGGAATCGCATATCTCTGCGGCTGGGAATCGCATATCTCTGCGGCTGGGAATCGCATATCTCTGCGGCTGGGAATCGCATATCTCTGCGGCTGGGAATCGCATATCTCCGTAGCTAGGAACCGCATATCTCTGCGGCTGGGAATCGCATATCTCTGCGGCTGGGAATCGCATATCTCTGCGGCTGGGAATCGCATATCTCCGTAGCTAGGAACCGCATATCTCTGCGGCTGGGAATCGCATATCTCTGCGGCTGGGAATCGCATATCTCCGTAGCTAGGAATGGTCTAGTATTGCTGGACACGTTTTAATATTTTAGTATCTGAAAATAAATAGTGGTACACCTGTTGGTATTGTTCCCTGCGTATTGGACCACATGTGTACCACTTGGTAAATTGCTTATGCACGTACCAATATAAATGAATAACATTTCATGTGTTTCGCAGCCTTTTTATTAAATAACTCTTATCATACGAGGCCAAATGTTATCGTGCAATTGTACTTTTCATATTTATTAGGAAGGGTGAGAATTTATTCCAGCAGTAAAGTGGATTTTCCAGCTCTGCCACCAACAACCTACCTAACCAACTGTTGACTACTGCGGATGCGCTGGGAACGTGTTAAAACGTTCCCTGGGATGGGTTAAACGCAAGTTCAATATTCAACTAAAATTTAAAGTCAAAAGTGATTAAGATATTTATAAATCCCAAACATTAAGTGGGACCATTAAATACCATTAACTTGCAAACGATTGTTAGAAGTTTCCAAAGAAACGATCGTTAGGTCGTTTTGCAGTAGGAGCAACTTAAGCACGACCCGCCGGTGGGTCGTAGCAAACGTTGTCGACGTGTTGATCTGGAGTCTCTCTTGGAGAGCCAGGCTTATTTCACTGAAATGACACGTGGTATTGCACTGATATACTTTTGGTGCCAACAGTGCTAGGCTGGCTTGACAATTCTATTACGATGATTAAAATATTTCGTGCGAAGTGACCCACCGGTGGTCACTAACTCATTTTTTTATTAATACTTAAAGAAAGCTAAATAAACGCCCGATCCATTTAAAGTTTGCTATTTTCAAAGTTGGTTTCCACAATTGACGTTAAATTTCAATTGAAAATAGAACTTCAGCTTAACCCAACGCAGTTAACAAGTTAACTTGACCGAAAAGAAACTCGAATCAATACTTGAATAACATTTCTAGTACGTGAACTTGCATTTCGAAATGGTGTTAGTCTGTCGAATGTCAGCGCGGTGTCTAGGTCTAGTCGAAATGGCATATAAGTATTTATGTGGAGCATGGGAAGTGACGAAGTGAGCTGAGGTAGTCAACCCTAATTCCCCTTGAGGTTGCTGTACCTCTCTGGGGCATGCAACTGTAGTATGTGTGTGATTTACCTGCATCTATACCTCAGGGGCTTACAGGTATAGATGTGTGTGTATATATATATATATATATATATATATATATATATATATATATATTATCTATGAGTATGTAAACCTCAGGTGTAGAAACGAAGGTAGATGAATATAGTATCTGAGATTTATTTATGAGTATGTATACCAAAGCGGTGTACAAATATAGAAATTATGAAAATTAGCGCTTCCGGGGGTAAATATAAGTTCCCAAGCTGAGGGTTGGGTAGGCCTTCTTTTAAGTGAATAATTTTTTTTGTTCTCTTAAGGACTTTTTTGTCAGTTCACTATTATTCTGTTCTTCAGCACCCTTTTCTTCTTTTACTTTCAAGAAGTCTCAATAGAGGCATTTTCTCCGAGAGGCCTCTATTTACGTTGGACATAGGAAGTAACTTAGTACGCAGAGGTAGTAAACCACGGTAGAGGAAACAAGGTAGGTTCAAATCAGTCTTTTTTCGTTGACAGCACAGTTTTGCTGACGTCACGGCAACGAACCAATAGCAGCGCTCACATTGCAGCTGGTAGCACTGCTACCCCCAAATCTGGCTCCACTATTGGCCTAACGACATAGCGTTTTGGTGACGTAATAAAGTTTGTTTGAAATAAAGCCTTTCTATTGGCTAGCCGAACAAGAGGAGGTGTATTTTTTCCCACAGAAATGACCCTACCTTGTTTTCTCTACCGAGTAGTAAGCCCTTACCTCACTTCACTTGGCTGTACCTCTCAGGAGGATACATTCATCGTACATTTGTAGTAAAATTGGCGCTCCCTGGGCTAAATGTTTGACGCGAAACAAGTTGAGGTCGTTAATCACTGTGCGGATCGGTGGGGAACGGTGGTTGAACAGTTACAATAATAGTAAATAATGATCCTAGTAATAATATATGATATTGAAAATAATGATGGCAATAGTGAGGTAATTAACCCTCATACCCCCCCAGATGGCTGTAGTTCTGGTGCTAGGCAGCGGAGGGCGGGAGCACGCGCTCGTGCACGCACTGAGCAAGTGCCGCCCCGCTGTGGAGGGCGGCCGTCACACCGGCGGGCCAGACGAGGACAAGACGTACACTGTAGATAAGATTTACGTGGCGCCCGGCAACGCTGGCATCCAGCTCGAGCAGAGGGTAGAGTGCGTCAGTCTCGACCTGAGGGATCACGAGGTAAGTTTTGGTAATTTGAGCCCCTCAGCGTGATACATCTATTGTATCTATGGGAATTGGCCCTCCCGTGGGGATTATGTGAGGTCTCGTGCTAAAGGTTAGGTAGGCCTTCTTATTGTTGAAATAGAAAAAGTTTTTTGTTTTATCAGGGACCATCTTTGTTCGGTTCGCTGCTGTCCTGTTTTTCATCACCTACTATTTTTTTTTAACTTTTGTCTTGTTTCATAAACTTGTTTCTCAACTTACTGTTTTTACGCACCTTGTGCCTAGCTTCCGCGTTCCCTTAACTCCATACTAAATGGTGCTTTCATCCTTCCTTTCTTTGAACATCTTTGTTGTGGTAAAGAGACGCTAAAAGGGTGCTCGCGGTGGCGCAGTGGTTAAGGGATCGGACTTGTATGTTGGAGTCGCGGGTTCGTATCTCGGCGCTCGCGCGGAGATTTTCCCCGTTGGGTATAAGGGAAAGCTCAAGCACAATACCCCACTCAACCCAGGTGTCGGAAATGGGTACCGGCTTTACGGGGGCACCGTCATGGTGTCCTATATATAGTGTTAGTTATAAGAAATTTGAAAAACCAATGCTTAAGATCATTTGTATCAGGCATGATTGGAAATAAAGCATCCCAAAGATGCCGATGTTTTGTTTTGTTTTAAAACTTTCTTATAATCAACACATCACTTTTTAAATTGATTAAATACTTGTCGTGCGGTTCCTTGGTTGGAGCGTATCCGTTATACTGAGTCGGTACTAATTATTGGCAGAGTTTGGGTTTTCTTGACCCAATTGGCATTTTGCAGCGCTTGTGAAACACCGCTCGTGTTGTACTTCAAACTTCTGCAGAATGCAGGTCTTACTGTATTTTAAACTTGCGTAAAATTTGATGCCTATTGTACTGCAAACTTACAAATATACAGCTCTTGCTGCATTTTATGCTCGTGCAAAATACAACTCTTGCTGTATTACAAACTCCCGTGAAGTACAATTCAAACTTAATTTCAAACTCCGCCAAATGCAGGCATCATCTATAGAAGTGCATAACTTTACGTTTCTCGCGTTCAATAAAATAATATACCAATTTCATCTGAAGAATAATATAATAGATTTCGAGATTTCGACCTCCGAGCCGAGCTCTCACCAGGTTAACATAACGCTTAACACGCCCTAACGACCCCCCCCCCCGCAGTCGGTGGTGGCGTTCTGTCGCGAGCGGAGCGTGGCGCTGGTGGTGGTGGGTCCTGAGGCCCCTCTGGCTGATGGCCTCACTGACGTCCTCACTGCTGCCCGCGTCCTGGTGGGTGTGGGGCTCTGGTGGTGTGTGTGTGGTACTTCATAGTGGGTTTCACATAAGGCTTTAAACATTATTGTTCGCAAGTAATACGTGGTGCATGCGTTACCACTTAAGGCAACATCTACAGACAATGTTGAGTATTGCAATACCTGCATTTATGTTTGGTGACGTAATAAGAAGCGTGTATGAAAATAGATGAACATATGGTTAATGTATCTGTTAAAAATAAGAATTTAAACTGTTTCCCCTACGGCATCGTCATTTTAACTAATAACTTTGGAAAGCTGTTTGAAAATGTCTCATTAAGTGAGGGCTTCAAAAATTTTGTTTCTCTAATCAACGTTTAGTATCGCGTGCTCAGCCTGAGTAAAGCTAGCTAAAGGAGGCTGGAATCTTCAACACCACCAGACCCGAGACCTGAAGCGTTTCACCAAACTGTGCAACGTTAAACAATTCCAACATACGGGGGCAGACGAAAGCAAGGCCAGCCATGGGGTTTGAGCACGACTGGTTCGTTATTTGCAGTTTGTGACGCGTTTTTTTCACGTGCTAGGGCAGGTACCTAAAATTAGGTACAGCGGCAGGTCTGGAAATTACCGAAGAAATAGCTACGGCGTTTTGGTATGGTTAATTTCAATAGCCTCGTTTGAGTATTTCAATTTCTTTGTGGGCGAAGGCCAAATTAATGAAAATGACCAGTACGATGCTGCAAAGTTAGAAGCGGAAAGTCGTTTGACTTCAGTCACTTCCAAATTTATTTTCAATATTCGAACTGATATGATATTGATTTGAATATTCGGAACGTGATTAGCGAAGGCAGCACCTGCACACGGGGGAGTGGTAAGTTAGTTCTGCTGAATGGGCAGCACCTGCACATGGGGGGTTGTAAGTTAGTTCTGCTGAATACTAAGTAGTTGTAAAGTTTAAATTGTAAATTGTTTAAATAGTTTAAAGTTTAATTTATTTTAATTCTAAATATATCCTTAATTTTAAACTTAATTCACGTTCATCATGAAATTAAAATCTGTTGTAATTCAAGTTTTCTCGTTCAATTTATAATTAAATAAGTGCCCTTTAATAATGGAAAAAGACCTAAATTTGTTGTAATATTGGAATACTTGGTTCGCAAGATCTAAATTTCGTACATAGAATATTTCAAATTTAATTTCGTACATAGAATATTTCAAATTTAATTTCGTACATAGAATATTTCAAATTTAATTTCGTACATAGAATATTTCAAATTTAATTTCGTACATAGAATATTTCAAATTTAATCGTATGAATCGAAAACTTGACGGAAGTCTGTAATGTAACATCAGTACTCAATCATTGATAATTATTAGTTTGAATTTGAACTTCAGAAATTTTCACTTACGCGAATCATCATCATCATTTATTAGTTAATTATTCACGTTGAGATTCGTTCCAACTGCGAAATACTTTTTAACGTTTTTCATTTACAGTGAAGTTAACATTACCGTATTTCTTTTCATGCCAGTAGAAGTATTCCTTTTATAAATTCCCAGGTGTTCGGGCCGACGAAGAAAGCTGCGAGATTGGAGTCTGACAAATCTTTCGCGAAGAACTTCATGATGAGCAACTGCATCCCAACGCCCGCCTACGACACTTTCAAGGACGCAAAGTCCGCCAAGGAGTACATCCAGGAGTGAGTTCTGCATCCCATCTTTTGGGGCCCTTAGGAAACGGGAGGAAGAAAGCGCAATGTAAAATTTGAAGGCAAATAAAAAACGTCGATGAAATTTTCCGAGGGAATACTGTGGGGAAATGCAGACTTGACTTAGATTTTACTGGCGATGGTAGTGTCAGAACGAGGAAGAGTGGAAAATGTTATGGGTTCATTGCTTCGATTATATCATAATAACGATATCCTCCTCATGGAGATGCAGGGGAAAATGTTAGGTCCCGAGCTGAGAGTTACGTAGGACCTCCTTTTGTTGAAATAGGATAAGTTTTGGTTTTGTGACAGACTTTTTTTTTCGGTTCACTGCAGTCTTGTTTTCAGCATCGAATACACTCATCTCCTATTTTTAATCTTGTTGCATGTTTTTTCTAGACTTACTGTTTCTACGCCAAGGAGATATTGTGTGGGAACACGCCTTGTGCTTAGGTTCTACGTCTTCTCAACTCCATACTGAATTGTACCTTTATCCCTTCTTCCCTAGGAACAAATTTACTGTGATAAGGAAAGCTGAACCTACATAATTTGTAATCTGACGCCCCTGCCCCTGTAGATGTGCCTGCCCCACGGTAGAGGAAACAAGGCAGGGTCATCTCTATGAAAGAAAATACACCTCCTCTTGTTCGGCTAGCCAATAGAAAGGTTTTATTTCAAACAAACTTTATGACGTCACCAAAACGCCACGTCGTTAGGCCAGTAGCGGAGCCAGATTTGGGGGTAGCAGTGCTGCCAGATGCAATATGAGCGCTGCTATTGGTTCGTTGCCGTGACGTCAGCAAAACCACCCCGTCAACGAAAAAAAGACTGGTTTGGCCCTACCTTGTTTCCTTTAGTGTCCTGCCCTAACCACTTACGCACCTGTACAGGAGTGAGTGGGGCGGCTGGGTGGTGAAAGCTGCAGGACTCGCGGGCGGGAAGGGCGTCGTGGTGGCGGACACCAAAGAGAAAGCCTGTGCGGCTGTGGATGAGCTGAAGAAGCTCCACCCTGAGGCCGCAGCCACCTTCGTCATTGAGGAACGCGTGCATGGCATGGAAGTTTCGGTAAGCGAGCTACAAACTTCATTTCAAGCACAGTCAACTGAGCAGGATAGCTTTTCTTACAATAAAAAGAAGCCCAATGCGTTGTTTATCAGGGAAATTTGAGGTTCGTGAGGGCCTGTGATACTTTGGTTCTCATGAACTTTAGCGCTCTAACGTATAAAGGACATGTAGTCAAACAGTTTACGCCTTTCACCCTCTATTTATTAGGCTTAGCTAACGTCATGACTGAAATGACTTTTTCTTAAAATCGTTTCTACTCTTTTTGAATCCTGCTTGCTATTTTTGACCTTGTTGGCGTCTCAGAATCTTGTGAACTTTGTGTAATCTTGCTTGCGTCTTAGAGTATTGCTAATTTTTAAAGTCTTTCATGTTTATTTTCAATCTCGTATGCTTTTTTAAACCTTGTTTGTATCTTAAAATCAAGCTAATTTCTTTAAATAGTGTTTGTGTCTTGAAAACTTCTGAAATTATTTATGCCATGTTTGAGTTCTAAAAACTTGATGACTCCTGCATCCTCCTTACAATTCTGAGGTAAGCAGCAAATGCGCGTTATCATGCGTGTTTTGGCTAGATTCACTAAGCAGCGTAAGCAAGGCGTTATAACACCCATGCGGCCGTTCCCTAACGAGCGATGTTGGTGCGTGCAGGCGCTGTGCTTCACGGACGGGAGGTTCATCGCCATGCTGCCACCCTCCCAGGACCACAAGACGCGCTACAGCGGCAACAGGGGCCCCAACACGGGAGGCATGGGGGCGGTGTGCCCCTACCCCCTCGCCAGCCCCGTCGCCGCCTTCTGTAGAGAGGTGCTGCAGGCCGCTGTGGACGGCATGGCGCGCTTTGGAGCGCCTTTCCGAGGTAAGCTCTGCAGATTAGGGTAGTGGTAACTTTTCCCGGGTAAGCTCTTCAGATTTGGGTAGTGGTTACTTTTCCAGGGTGAACTTTTAGATTAGAGCCATAGTTATTTTTCCAGTGTAAACTCTTTAAATTAGGGCAATAGTTATTTTTCCAAGGTGAGCTCTTCAGATTATGGCCGTGGTTATTTTTCCAGCGTGCCTTTCCAGGGTAAACTCTTTACATTAAGCCAGAGGTTATTTTTCCAGGACAAACTCTTCAGATTAGGGTAGTGGTTACTTTTCCGGGGTAAAATCTTTAGATTAATGCATTGTTTTTTTAGGTTTAGCAAAATAATTGCACGCCTTAAAATAGCGTTTATGATAGGATGCCCTAGAAGTCGCTGAACTTATTCGGACCCACAGGTAGCTATACTCAAATGTGTCCGTTGTACTAGACTCAAGAAACAACCCACTGCCATAGCAGTTGTGGTAAATAAATTGTTTTACGTCTTAAATTGCTTTAATTTTTTCCAGGAGGGAATTGAAGGGGACAAAAAATATTCAACTGGCTGCGGGTATGCTACTGATATTGTTGACACCTTTGACCATAGTCATCAGAGATCCACAATGTACATATGCAACGTGTGTTGACCCAGTGACTATCCCTGCCCAGGCGTGCTGTACGCCGGCCTCATGCTGACGGAGGACGGCCTGGTCGTGCTGGAGTTCAACTGCCGCTTCGGAGACCCCGAGACGGAGGCGATCTTGCCTCTGCTGCGGGGCAACATCTTCTCCACCATGCGGGTGGGTGCTCTCTTCTACATTTGCGCCGTTTCATCTACAACTTTAGCTGCCCCATGCGGAAGATATACTAAGTCGGCTTAAATCATAGATGCCCTGGCGAATATTGTCCTTTGTTGCCCTGATCTGTTTTCAGGGTGAAAGATTTTACATTTCATTTGAGCCCCCTGCTCCCATATCATTGGACTTGCATGACGTAATATATTCGTGACCTCTGCTTGATTTTTTTTACTTCTCTCCATGCTTGTCGTCAGAGTGTTACATTTTTCAGTATTATATTCAGTATGCAGTATTATATTTTCCATTCATTAGACCTTGTATCCTGTGATAAGGGACTAAGGTAGACGGTATCACACTCATCGCGTCCCGACTCGGCGCTTTTATTTATTTTCATGAGCACCATGAATCTGCGTTTTATCTACGCCTTAGTTGAAGATGTAAAGTCTGTTAACATTTTCAAACCATTGAATTCTTGTGAATACATTAGTTTTATCGAAAAAATGGATTATCATAGTTAAGACGGATGATTTTATTTATATTTGTAAAGTGCTCTGATCATCTTGTGGACTTAATTGCTGGTGACCTTCCCCACTCTGATCTCAGGACCGGGCAAAATCCAACGACCTGACCCATTAATGACGAATGACTAAGTTTAGAACTTTTACTCGCCCTAAACTTTAACGCCGAGCAAAAACAGATGAAGTTTGGAATTTTTCTCGCCCGAAATTTTTGAGCCCCGCCCGTAAGAACAGACCCCAAAGTTTAAAATTTTACTCGCAGAGTTAAACATACTATTATTTAAAATAAATGGGTAGTCTACGACTACCCATTTTACTATTAATCTTTTTTACTATTATAATTTCCTTAATTTCACTAATACTATATCCCCAAAACTAGTTACATTAACAACCTGCCCCAACGAGTAACACGTGATGTACTGAGGAATATTATATATGTTCCAGGCCTGCGCGCTGGGCCGCTTGCCTCTTGCCCCCCCTCTGACGGTCGCCCCTGGTGTGCACTCATGCGCCGTGGTGGTGGTGACGCGGGACTATCCTCTGTCTGGACAGTCGGGCCTGTCCATCTCAGGTGGGTGACCTTCTCCTGTCTGGACAGTCGGGCCTGTCCATTACGTTCAAAAATGAAAATTTAGATTTAGTTGCGTGGAAATGCTAGAAATAATCAATACTGTTTTTCAAGTTGTGGAGGATCGTATATAAACGAGCATTTGTTTTTCGAGGTTTTGTGCTCTTGCGAACAAGATTTCATTCATAAACTAAGCATCAGCATTAACTCTTTCTGTGCTACAATTTTCATCAATGTTTCAAAATATAAAACTAAGCAAATAAAGCTTAAGTAGCAGTGTGGCACTTTACCAAGTACCCAGAAGGCTCTCTGGTTCACACAGGAGGGACTATGTTTAATCGTGAAGGTTAATTTTTTTCAGCAATTTAGGACCTGCATTTAAAAAAACATTTCAGCTCTGATTAATTGAAATGTATTTTATCCGTAAACTCGTATGAGAATAGTAGTTTTAAAAATTTTTATATATGAACTAATATGTGTCTCCTATTATTATTTTCATTCATTAGAGTTATGAGGTGAGGTAATTAAAAGAAATTACAACATACTATTCCGTCAAGTTTGTGCAATTAAGTTTTGCATCAAGTTGTCTTTTTATTCCATTTTTTTTCTTTCTCGTAGCTCAATAACTTTAATTCTGTGAGTTGGAAATGCTGCGAATAAATTCTGATTTATCATCGATTGTTGGATGACAACGCAGCAGCGCTGGTAACTCGACCAGAGCAGCTGCCTCTGGAGAATTTAATGAAATATTACATCTTTTGTTGAGCGCTAGAAATGCAAACTTTAATCACCACTTTAATGTTGGATCGCGCCACACCCACCAGGCCTGGACGCAGCAGAGCACAACACCGACACCGCCATTACCGTCAAGGTCTACCACAACTCCACCAAGCGCTCAAAGGACGGTGGATTGGTGACGGGAGGGGGAAGGGTTGTGACCGTGGTGGTGACTGCTCCATGCGCTTCCACCGCGAGACTGGAGGCGTGCCGGAGGGCGGCGCTGGTGGAGTTCGAGGGAGCAGAGTGGAGAGATGATATCGGGATGGGGGTGGAAGAGGCCCAGCCTTTGGGGAAAGATGTACTCAACGACCCGCCCCCTGACCAGCGGCAGCTGCCTTGCGAGTGAGAGGATTCTCAGTTCTCTTGTTATGAGGGCGTAGTGTTCGCGAAGTGTGAGGGCAGAGTGGGAGTTAGAATGAGTTTGAAATGGGAAAAATAGAAATCCAGGAAAATACATAGGAACGTGGAGTTTAGGCATATATGCTTAAATTTGGGCAGATGTAGATTTTAGGCATGTATGCCTAAAATCTCTATTTATGTTAAGCATCGCGCTCTGAGTATAAAATACCATTGTTCGATCCCTGTTTGGTCTCCGAGGTATTTTCACGGGAGTGTGAGCAGCTCATCTGGTGATTATTGAAAACGGAGTAGACGAGGAGAAAAGGCTTGAGGGGAATTTTTATACCCACTCGATTTGTTTTTTCCCCCACTCACTGCCTCCTCTTAGGTTTAGAGACTATTTCTACTATTGTAATGAGGGAGCGATATTGTTGTTTCTGACCAGGCAACAGCGAAGTTGTTACCTTATCAGTGGCTTCTCTAATCTTCGTCTACTTACAGCATTGCAGCTGATTGAGGGCAATTTGGTAGCCTTATCTGAAAAATTTGTTAATTTTGCAATAATTTGAAGATTCTGTATATTCCTACCCTCGAATACCCATTTATTTCTCGAGCGCAGAATCCTGATAATTACACGCAACAATAGGACAAAAATATTAGGCTCCAATAAAGTTGATACACCAAAGCTTCAATGAGACTATTCAGAATTTGTTGCTCCATGGACGTTTTCATTCCTTTTCTGCTCTTAAATAAATTTGTGAATGCTCCAAAGATTAGTTTTCTCTAAGCTCTAATAAATCCTGTACACAAAACCCTTCAGGGGGTTACAGCCATAACAACTATTGTATCTATAAGAATTAACACTCCCAGGGTGAAAGTGCGAGGCCCCGAGCTGAGTGCTTAGTAGGCCTTCTTTTTGTTGGAATAAAATGGGTTTTGTTTTGTTAAAAACCATCTTTTTTCAGTTAACTGCAATCCTTTTTTCAGTCATTATTATTTCCTTCTTTCACTTTTTCCTTGTTTTATGAACTTCATTCCTAACCTACTGGTTCTATGCGTAGAGCATCTTGTGTTGGAACACACTTCGTGTGTAGACTCCGCGTTCCCTTGATTCCATACTTAATAGCGCCTTAATCCTTCTTCTCTTTGGATCGTCTTTCTTGCTATTAGAGAGCCTAAAATTAACGTATCTAACTGTACTGAAAATATTCACCCGACGAACGTTCTCATTCACATTTTATCTAATTCAGATCTATAAATGACTCATCAATCAATCACTCATCAATCATGTGTCATCATCAATCAATGGCATCCTCAATCAGTGTACTCACACAATTCTCACCTCAGGAAGGAAGACGCAGCGACGTCAGCGTTGACGTACAGCGCCTCAGGAGTGGACGTCGCGGTAGGCGACGCGTTTGTAGAGTCCATCAAAGGCAGCGCGGCGGCGACGCAGGGCGTGGGGGTGCTGGGGGGACTCGGGGACTTCGCTGGGTTTTACGACGTCAGGGCGAGCTTGATAGACGACCCCGTCATCGTGTCCGGCGCTGACGGCGTGGGCACCAAGCTTATGGTGAGGTCCGACCGGGGTCTGGTGTACGTCTAATGCAGTCATATTGAGGTGGGATCGGTGTCTACTATACGTTTAATGCAGTCATGTTGAGTGTGATCGGTGTCTAATGTACATATAATGCGGTCGCCTTTGCCTTTGCGGTCGCCTTTGCCTTTGCGGTCGCCTTTGCGGTCGCCTTTGCGGTCGCCTTTGCGGTCGCCTTTGCGGTCGCCTTTGCGGTCGCCTTTGCGGTCGCCTTTGCAGTCGCCTTTGCGGTCGCCTTTGCGGTCGCCTTTGCGGTCGCCTTTGCGGTGGCAACCTAAATTAATGTGTATTTTAGTAGTGCTAAAAAAAGAGAAACAGTTAATTTCAAATAAAGTTGAAATAAAAAACATCATTGGTTAATAAAATAACGTAAAGTAAGGATACTTAGCTGATACACTTGAACTAACTTATTTAATACGCTATCTAAACTAATTTTTAGTTTAGTTTTGTTAAATTAATCTAATCTGCTAACGGTAAGTTGCCCTCATCTGATCAGCAAGCGGTAAATGGCACTCATCTAATGTGCTAACGGCAAGCGCCCCTCATCTGATCAGCTAATGGCAAGCTCCCCTAATCTAATGTACTAACGCTAAACTTCCGGCAGGTGGCGCAAGCAGCGGGCGACCACAGTACGGTGGGACAGGACCTGGTGGCGATGTGCCTCAACGACGTCCTGTGCCACGGCGCCAAGCCGCTCTTCTTCCTCGACTACCTCGCCACCGGCAGGCTACAGCCCCGCGTCCTGCAGGAGGTGGTGCAGGGCGTCGCCAGGGCCTGCAAGGAGACTGGAATGGCCCTTATTGGTGAGACCTGCGGCTGCTGTTAGTCTCCTGCAGTGGGGCATGAGTTGTGGAGTATTCGTTTTGTCTTAAAAAGTTGGTCGTCACACTTTTGGCGAGAAAGATGCTGGTTCGGTCCCGGTCGGGTGTGCGGGTATATTCATGAAGTGTGCACAGCTCTTCTGGTGATGAAGTTAAGAAAAGGGTTGAAAGAAGTTAGAGGGAACTCCCCTACTCGTTGTGCGTACACTTCATACACTCCCTCTTAATGTGTTATGAATCTGAAAAATATTTCTAATACACCATAGCAATTATGGAACGATCAATAGTTTCTTAACATTGGTTCAGGGTACTATTTGGAATTTCTCGTGCATCAAATGTTGGGAAAATTTATGAGGAGATTTTGATAGGAGAATGCTAGTTTAGTCTAGCTATGTTATTGATGATCGAGTTCGTGTTGAGTTTGTGAAGCAACTTGCATGAACGCCGTTGGTCTGCTAGCACCTACTGTGGGTTAGCTTCAGGGAATGCATACGTACTTCGTTTTATTGTTGCTATGAAGGCTGTTAGACCATTATTTTGGCGAATTTTTTCTATTCCTAATAGCTGTTACTGCATTATTTCGGCCAACTCAAACTTCTCTTGGAAGCTGTTGATGCATTATTTCGACGAACTTCAACTCCTCATGAAGACTGTTAACGTGTTGTTTAGGTTATTTGAACTCGAGTGCAACCGCTTCTGGCATTCATTTTTTGCTATTTTGGGTGGTATTTTAGGTACATTCAAACTAGAGTGCAACAGCTTCAGGCATTCTGTATTTGATATTTATTTCTTGCTTATTATTTCCAGGAGGAGAGACCGCCGAGATGCCGGGCATGTACCGGCCAGGTGACTACGACGTGGCAGGCTTTGCGGTGGGGGCGGTGGACAAGCTCGAACTGCTGCCCAGACGCCACCACATGCGCGAGGACGACTACATCGTCGGCGTCAGCGCCTCTGGCTTCCACTCGAACGGCTTCAGCCTCGTCAGGAAGGTGGTGGACTGCCTGGGTCTCCAGTACAGCGATCCCTGCCCTTTTGAGCCGACGCGAATGCTAGGTGTGTTGCGGCGTGTTCGTTGTGGCGTAGGATGTGTTGGTTCTGGTGTAGGATGTGTTAGTTTTGGTGTAGGATGTGTTAGTTCTGGTGTAAGTCTTGCCACGCACATGTTGACACCTCTCCTCCTACCTTCCTGACCAATGAACCCTTCCTCTGTACTAGTATATTACACAGCACAATATCTTTGCTGCTCCTTTCAAGAACGATATTGAAATCAAGATTCAACTTTCGTCAAAAATAAAGCAGAAAATAGGAAAAAAATATCGAAGTGGAATATAATTGTAACTAATACAGGGATAAATAATGAGTGTTTCTTCACAGGCGAGGTCCCCTCTGGGGATACTACTCTTGTAGCAATGGGAAATAGAGCTCGTAGGGAGAAATGTGAGGTCCTGAGTTGAGTTAGGTAACCCTTCATTTTGTTGGAATAAAATATTTTTTCTTGTTTTATTAAGAATTGTCTCTTTTCGATTCACTACTGTCCTGTTTTTCAGGACCTCGGACTATCTCCTCCAAATTCTATCTTGTTTCATAACCTTCCTGCTTAACTTACTGTTTCCATGCACATGGGATCCTGTGAAGGAGCACACCTTGAGCACAAATTCCACGTTCCCTTAACTCCACACTTACTGGTGCCTCCATCCTTCCTCTCTTTAATCATTTTTGTTATGGCAAGGGAGGCTAAAACATGATATATAATGTTTCTTAAATTCAGCCATGCTTCCTCAATCACTCGCAGGCGATGTGCTACTGACGCCCACCCGGCTGTACTTGAGTGTGTTCGACAAAGTCCGGAATGACATTTTGGGCGCAGCCCACATCACGGGAGGTGGGCTGGTGGGCAACGCAGCCCGCATGCTGCCGCCCCACCTCGCTGCCCACTTAGACGTCTCCAAGTGGGACATTCCAGCAGAGTTCCTGTGGGTAGCGGCGCAAGGTGGGCAGATATGGTATTTTGGATTCGTGGGCAGCAGGTGAAGAAATTTTCTGTTTCGGATTCGTGGGTATTGAATTCGCAAGGTAAAGAGATATGGTGTTTTGAATTCGTGGGCAGCAGCGTAAGGTGAGCAGATTACGTATTTAGATTTTTAAATACCAGCCAAAAAGACCGTATTAGATGTAACTTTTATGCTCATGCTTTTCTTCAATCATTTGTTTCGATAATTGACATGGGCATTACGATACCCACGTGTGAATATCAACTAAGGATCTTAATGTTAAGGTAATTTAAAAAACCGATGTTAAATATTTGATCTATCGAGTTTATTAGTTTTAATTTTTCTTTGTGTGGTTTCCCGAGAAGCAGCATTTGAGCGGACAGATAACTTGAGATAGCATACAACGTCTACCTGAAACCTGTAAGCAGAAGTTCCAGATGTGATGTTCACTCGACTCTGTTTTGCATAATTCAGATATATGCTGCTCATGTGACACCTTTGTTGAACTTTTAAACATGGTATTTATATAGCGGTGTTTTGTAGAACTTACAGATGCGGTGCTTTCATGGCAATGTTTTGTAGGACTTGCAGCTTTAGATACTGTGTCTTCTTGGCTCTGGAGCTTCAGAGTGAGCCGTGTGTGAGATGACTGAGTTGCATCAGGTAACAACCGCTCGCTCCACGTTGCAGGCGTGGCAGCCTCAGAAATGGCATCCACATTCAACCTTGGCTTGGGGCTGCTGCTGGCGGTGCGCGAGGAGCTCATGGAGACCGTCATGGAGAAGCTCAAAGGCGAGGACGCCCGAGTCGTGGGACGTCTGGTCGTCATAAAGAACAGTCACAAAGACGGTGAGAAGCGCTGGGAACTGAGTAGGCTTTGAAGACAATTCGCCAAAACGACTCGTTAACATTGCTTCAGGTTATTATTTGTCATGAACGTTAAGTTCTTCAGCTACTGTGTCAGTTAGTTCCAACAACTGAACCCGTACGTGACTTAATGTGTCGTCTGATCAATGTGACCATTGGGCTACATTTCTTGGCACATGCTACGAACAGCTCATATAGGCACCAATGCATCATTTTTGGCGCATACAATGAAACCGAAATTGGACTCGCCGCTTATCATCCGAAGTTAAATTTTACAATCATAAAGCCCATTTCTTGCGGTGTGTAATCCTGCTGTAGAACTTAATGCAAGGTTCAAGCTTGTTTGAAACAGTATATTTGAGTGCTGAGAAAACATCGCCAATATCGAATAGATTTTAATAGTTCGATGCGTCTATGGTAAGTCAATGACTTTTGGATAAAACGTAAAGGTCTGCCTGAGAGTGTTGCAAACATATCTTCAATACGGAATATATTTTAAAAGCTTAGAGCTTCAGTTGTAATTCAATGGCATTGGATAGAACGAAATGGTTTGCCTGAGAGTGTTGTATTATTTTTCATTTATACGATGCAGTAACGACCCCCCGCGTCGTGTTGGAGGGGCTGGAGGAGCGCCTGCAGGCGGGCGTGGCGAAAATGATGCAAACGAGCCCTGGTGTGAGCTTAAAGAGGAGAGTGCGCACCGCCATCTTCATCTCCGGCCGGGGGTCCAATATGGAGGTGGGTATAGTCCGGTGGGGAGGTGGGCATTGTCCGGTGGGGAGGTGGGCATAGTCCGGTGGGGAGGTGGGCATTGTCCGGTGGGGAGGTGGGCATAGTCCGGTGGGGAGGTGGGCATAGTCCGGTGGGGAGGTGGGCATTGTCCGGTGGGGAGGTGGGCATAGTCCGGTGGGGAGGTGGGCATAGTCCGGTGGGGAGGTGGGCATAGTCCGGTGGGGAGGTGGGCATAGTCCGGTGGGGAGGTGGGCATTGTCCGGTGGGGAGGTGGGCATAGTCCGGTGGGGAGGTGGGCATAGTCCGGTGGGGAGGTGGGCATAGTCCGGTGGGGAGGTGGGCATAGTCCGGTGGGGAGGTGGGCATTGTCCGGTGGGGAGGTGGGCATTGTCCGGTGGGGAGGTGGGCATTGTCCGGTGGGGAGGCGGGCATTGTCCGGTGGGGAGGCGGGCATAGTCCGGTGGGGAGGTGGGCATTGTCCGGTGGGGAGGTGGGCATTGTCCGGTGGGGAGGTGGGCATTGTCCGGTGGGGAGGTGGGCATTGTCCGGTGGGGAGGTGGGCATTGTCCGGTGGGGAGGTGGGCATTGTCCGGTGGGGAGGTGGGCATAGTCCGGTGGGGAGGGGGACATAGTCCGGTGGGGAGGTGGGCATTGTCCGGTGGGGAGGTGGGCATTGTCCGGTGGGGAGGCGGGCATTGTCCGGTGGGGAGGTGGGCATTGTCCGGTGGGGAGGTGGGCATTGTCCGGTGGGGAGGTGGGCATTGTCCGGTGGGGAGGTGGGCATTGTCCGGTGGGGAGGTGGGCATTGTCCGGTGGGGAGGTGGGCATAGTTCGGTGGGGAGGGGGGCATAGTCCGGTGGGGAGGTGGGCATAGTCCGGTGGGGAGGTGGGCATTGTCCGGTGGGGAGGTGGGCATTGCCCGGTGGGGAGGTGGGCATAGTCCGGTGGGGAGGTGGGCATTGTCTGGTGGGGAGGGGGGCATTGTCTGGTGGGGAGGGGGGCATAGTCCGGTGGGGAGGGGGGCATAGTCCGGTGGGGAGGTGGGCATAGTCCGGTGGGGAGGTGGGCATAGTCCGGTGGGGAGGTGGGCATAGTCCGGTGGGGAGGTGGGCATAGTCCGGTGGGGAGGTGGGCATAGTCCGGTGGGGAGGTGGGCATAGTCCGGTGGGGAGGGGGCCATAGTCAGGTGGGGAGGTGGGCATAGTCAGGTGGGGAGGTGGGCATAGTCCGGTGGGAAGGTGGGCATAGTCCGGTGGGGAGGTGGGCATAGTCCGGTGGGAAGGTGGGCATAGTCCGGTGGGAAGGTGGGCATAGTCCGGTGGGGAGGTGGGCATAGTCCGGTGAGGATTTGGGCATAGTCCGGTGGGGGGGGGGGGGGCATAGTCCGGTGGGGAGGTGGGCATTGTCCGGTGGGGAGGGGGGCATAGTCCGGTGGGGAGGGGGGCATTGTCCGGTGGGGAGGTGGGCATAGTCCGGTGAGGATTTGGGCATAGTCCGGTGGGGAGGGGGGCATAGTCCGGTGGGGAGGGGGGCATTGTCCGGTGGGGAGGTGGGCATTGTCCGGTGGGGAGGTGGGCATTGTCCGGTGGGGAGGTGGGCATTGTCCGGTGGGGAGGTGGGCATTGTCCGGTGGGGAGGTGGGCATTGTCCGGTGGGGAGGTGGGCATAGTCCGGTGGGGAGGGGGGCATAGTCCGGTGGGGAGGTGGGCATAGTCCGGTGGGGAGGTGGGCATAATTAAATTTCATTACTTTCCAGGCAATTCTATAGCCTGGTGGTTTTTCTTAATCTTGGCCATCATTTCCCACTCTAATTGACGTCCGTGAAATGAGTAACCGTCACTGCGTCCCTTTTTTGGCTACAGGCCAACAACGATCTTTTCAAAGATCCAAGGATTTTTTTTAATGGTTCTTAAAGACCTATGTGCAAGGTGATATGTAACGAATGTGTTGGATTAAACCTAAAATTTGAGTTTATGGTCTATTTTTACAGGATCTTCAAACCAACACACGAGATGACGGTTATTAAATTGATTGGAAATAAACATTCAATTACATGTTTCATTTTCACCAGTTCTTCAATACCAACGTACAACATGATGAGTATTATATGGATTGTATTAAACCTTTAATTTAATTTTATTCAATAGCTATTTAAATTGGATGTTTGGATAAAGGTAATAATTTAATTTAATATTATATCACATTTTCACCAGTTAGTGAGTATCAATATACAAGAAGATGCGCATTAAGTTGATTGGATTAAACCTTTAACTTGATTTTATCTCACTTTATCGCCAGTTCCTTAGTACCAATATACAAGACGATGCGCATTAAATGGATTGAATGAAACCATTAACTTACTCATTATGGCTCAGGCGATCGTGTCAACGTGCAGCGCAGGCTGCAGCCCTGCTGAGGTGTGCCTGGTGCTGAGCAACCGACCTGACGCGGCGGGGCTCGTGTGGGCACAGCGGCATGGCGTGCCCACCGTGGTGAGTGCTGCGGCCTGTGGTCTCACTCTGTCCTTGGTGTCTGCTTCTGAACTGTCTGCTGCCGTATTGTCTTCCTCACTGCACTGTAGTGTCTACTTTCTGTCTCGGTCCTTGGTGTCTGTCTCGGTCCTTGGTGTCTGACTCGGTCCTTGGTGTCTGTCTCGGTCCTTGGTGTCTGTCTCGGTCCTTGCTGTCTGTCTCGGTCCTTGGTGTCTGACTCGGTCCTTGGTGTCTGTCTCGGTCCTTGCTGTCTGTCTCGGTCCTTGGTGTCTGACTCGGTCCTTGGTGTCTGTCTCGGTCCTTGCTGTCTGTCTCGGTCCTTGCTGTCTGTCTCGGTCCTTGCTGTCTGTCTCGGTCCTTGCTGTCTGTCTCGGTCCTTGCTGTCTGTCTCGGTCCTTGCTGTCTGTCTCGGTCCTTGCTGTCTGTCTCGGTCCTTGCTGTCTGTCTCGGTCCTTGCTGTCTGTCTCGGTCCTTGCTGTCTGTCTCGGTCCTTGCTGTCTGTCTCGGTCCTTGGCGTCTGTCTCGGTCCTTGGCGTCTGTCTCGGTCCTTGGCGTCTGTCTCGGTCCTTGGCGTCTGTCTCGGTCCTTGGCGTCTGTCTCGGTCTTTGGCGTCTGTCTCGGTCCTTGGCGTCTGTCTCGGTCCTTGGCGTCTGTCTCGGTCCTTGGCGTCTGTCTCGGTCCTTGGCGTCTGTCTCGGTCCTTGGCGTCTGTCTCGGTCCTTGGCGTCTGTCTCGGTCCTTGGCGTCTGTCTCGGTCCTTGGCGTCTGTCTCGGTCCTTGGCGTCTGTCTCGGTCCTTGGCGTCTGTCTCGGTCCTTGGCGTCTGTCTCGGTCCTTGGCGTCTGTCTCGGTCCTTGGCGTCTGTCTCGGTCCTTGCTGTCTGTCTCGGTCCTTGCTGTCTGTCTCGGTCCTTGCTGTCTGTCTCGGTCCTTGCTGTCTGTCTCGGTCCTTGGCGTCTGTCTCGGTCCTTGGCGTCTGTCTCGGTCCTTGGCGTCTGTCTCGGTCTTTGGCGTCTGTCTCGGTCCTTGGCGTCTGTCTCGGTCCTTGGCGTCTGTCTCGGTCCTTGGCGTCTGTCTCGGTCCTTGGCGTCTGTCTCGGTCCTTGGCGTCTGTCTCGGTCCTTGGCGTCTGTCTCGGTCCTTGGCGTCTGTCTCGGTCCTTGGCGTCTGTCTCGGTCCTTGGCGTCTGTCTCGGTCCTTGGCGTCTGTCTCGGTCCTTGGCGTCTGTCTCGGTCCTTGGCGTCTGTCTCGGTCCTTGGCGTCTGTCTCGGTCCTTGGCGTCTGTCTCGGTCCTTGGCGTCTGTCTCGGTCCTTGGCGTCTGTCTCGGTCCTTGGCGTCTGTCTCGGTCCTTGGCGTCTGTCTCGGTCCTTGGCGTCTGTCTCGGTCCTTGGCGTCTGTCTCGGTCCTTGGCGTCTGTCTCGGTCCTTGGCGTCTGTCTCGGTCCTTGGCGTCTGTCTCGGTCCTTAGTGTCTGCCTCTATAGTGTCTACTACAGTCCATGCTGTCTACCCCTACAGAGCATATTTCAATGGTCGTCCAGTAGACCATCTAGTGTGCACTTCTTCGAGTGCGTCTCCTGATTTTCGCCCCCTAGTTTGTTTCTCATAATTTCAGTCTCCTAGTTTGTTTCTCATAATTTCAGTCTCCTAGTTTGTATCTCATAATTTCAGTCTCCTAGTTTGTATCTCATAATTTCAGTCTCCTAGTTTGTATCTCATAATTTCAGTCTCCTAGTTTGTATCTCATAATTTCAGTCTCCTAGTTTGTATCTCATAATTTCAGTCTCCTAGTTTGTTTCTCATAATTTCAGTCTCCTAGTTCGTGCCTCGAATACTGCCAGTCCTGTGTGTGCTGCATACCTCATTTGAGCAACCTTCTCCACAATGCATCGTCACTGAAATTGTCTTCCTTTTAAATTGTTGTTACATATATTATCAAACCTGGATTAAGCAATTAACTGAATGCATTGCCCTCACTCATTTGTTTCGAAAAGTGACATGGGTATTACGATACCCATGTGTGTGTGTGTGTGTGTGTGTGTGTGTGTGTGTGTATCAACTAAGGATACTTACTTTAAGATATTTTGAAAACCAATGATGGTTTTTGTATCATCTTTATCGGAAATGAACTATTTTCTTTCTTTCTATTTTGCCCGCGCAGGTGGTAGACCACAAGAACTACAGCCGGCGCGAGGACTTCGAGGCGGCCGCCCACGAGGAGCTGGTGAGGCACGAGGTAGAGCTCGTGTGCCTGGCGGGGTTCATGCGCATCCTGACGGAGGGCTTCGTGCGGCGGTGGCGGGGGCGCCTCATCAACATCCACCCGTCGCTGCTGCCCGCCTTCAGGGGCAAGGACGCGCAGAGGCAGGCGCTGCAGGCCGGCGTCAAAATTAGCGGCTGCACCGTGCACTTCGTCGAGGTCTGATGTGCTCGTGTTTGTTTGTGTGTTATTCGAGAACATTTGGTCCTTCGTGCTAATGAATATATTATCCAACTTTTCAACTTTGCGAAATTGTTCTAGTTCTATACGTGGTAAAATACGAAGATTATCATTTATCATAATTAGTTATCTTCGTATTTTTATTCATATATCTATAATGTCTTTTTAGTTAATGAATATCCTTTACGTATAAGCATTGAAAAGCCAAAGCGGACGAAGATGAGGCTCAACTTGATTCGAAAGAAACAAGATTTACATTTAAAGTTTGAAAATTTTTGAAGGGGCTCAACTTTGATTAGGAAGAAACATGATTTACGAGTAAGCATTTTTTGTGCTTTTCTCTGAATCATTTGTTTCAACAATTGACATGGGTATTCGCATTACGATAAGCATGTGTGAATATCACCTAAAGGTCTTAACCCTTTAACGTCCGCATTTTGTTCTTATATTACTGTCATCAAAACCACCGTCACTAAACTGGCACCGGCATCAGGCAGCCACCGATATCAGGATGAGGAAGGAACCGACACTCGGAAGGGGACTCCAAAGAACCCATAAGGGAATCAATTTAACAAGAAATACAATATATAAGGCTATTATCGAAAAGACCGAAGAGTTCTTTCGGGCGTTAAAGGGTTAATGTTAAGATGTTTTAAAAGCCAATGTTATACATTTCATGCATTAACTCTTTGAA
Organism: Morinoia aosen; assembly: GCA_030386875.1. Lineage (NCBI taxonomy): Eukaryota > Metazoa > Arthropoda > Malacostraca > Amphipoda > Talitridae > Morinoia > Morinoia aosen. Next base: position 53,251,701 of record CM059571.1, read on the forward strand.
ATTAATTGATTGTATTTTCTGTTTTCTGTGGCGCAGGCGGAGGTGGACAGCGGCGCCATCATCGCGCAGGCGAGCGTGCCTGTCGCAGCAGACGACACGGAGGACTCCCTCAGTGAGCGCATCAGACGCGCTGAGCACAACATCTTCCCCCGGTCAGACGCCCGCTTTTGTCTCAGTAATTTGTTGTATGACTGCTATTGATATAGTGCAGGAATTCCCCAGGTCACAAGCTATGTTTTGTCTCAGTAATTTCTCGCGTAAATTTATTTCTTGCGTGACAGCTTTAGATTTACTGCAGGATCATAGTTATTGATAATCGTGTTGGCTGCCGCGTATTGTATGGGTGACTTCTCAGGGGGATACAATTGTATCTATGGGAATTAACACTCTCAGGGGAAAATGTGAGGTCCCGAGCGAGAGCGTTTGGTAGGTCTTATTTTTGTTCGAATGAAATAATTTTTTTTTTGTTTTAGTAAGGACCATCTTTTTCTGTTCATTGCTGTCCTGTTTTTCAGCAATTAATACTTTCTTCTTGTTTCCTAAACTTCCCTCTAACCTTACAGTTTCTGTACCCCTTCAGCATAGACTCTGCGTTCCTTTATCTCTACACTAAATTATGCCCTCCTCCTAACTCTCTTCGGAACACTATTTTGCGATTAGGGAGGCTTAAACCAACACCTAATACGAAAACTATCTTTTGTATCCCCAGGGCTGTACTTGAGGTGGCTGCAAAGCTACAGCGGGAGCTCCACAGCAGCAGCACGTGAAGTGGCGCTGGGTGCAGGGAAGCTTCACTTACCAGGCGCCGTTGCGTCAGACTTTGGCGTCCGCTCCCGCCAGGCCCTCGGTCGCAGACGGCACGCACAGAGGGGAGCAGTAAACGACTCGTACCCGTGCTTTAATGTTCATCCTATCTATGCCCTTCAACATTATTATTAAATCTATTATTATTGCACAAGGCGAAGGATATCGTGCGACGTTCCTTACAGTCTTAACGAGGAAGGTATCATCTGTATGCAGACTTATTGCGTCTTAATTTAAATTAATTTTGACTGCGATTCATCAAATTTAGACTCAATGAAATGTAAATCTTCATTTAAAATGTGTGTGGTATGATATACTGTACGTTTAGGCATTTGCTACTGGTTGGCAGCAGTTTTTCTCATTAAGACTCGATTAATGAGTGTATATTCAGATAATTTATTTTTAATTACAGAATAGTTTTCTTTCTTTTTAAGCGTTCCCATCAGCCGACATAACAGGTGGACTTTAGTAGATTTCGTAGCAAGCTTAATTTAATTTTTATATTAAACATTTGTTTCCCAGAACTGCATAAAACTGTAGTTTTTTATTCCCTATTCGGTATTCGCTTTAATCTGACCACAACCACCGCCGCAGTTCGTAAGATTTCTGAGGCGAACGAAATGAGCCGCTGTGCAGCGAAGATACTTAGTGATGCTCAACGTGTGGAGAGCATGGAGATGAGAAGTAAGGATTGCTTGAAGGATATAAGGATTGCTTTAACACGTTAGTAGCAACACTTTTCTTACAGCGCTCTTCAGCGAAAGTTCAGTGGACTTGTCTTTGTCAGAATTATCAATTTTATCTATTTTATTTCGTCGAAAACTTGGCAATGTAAACCGCTCTGTATATGGGAGCCTTGCTGATTTTGAAACGAATCTGGCGGTAAATTCTATCTAAGGGCTTTGGCCTCTATTTAAAAGAAGACAAATTCGGGAATCGTCACCAGAATACGGGACAGTCAAGGAACTAACCCCACCAACCGACACACTTCAAGCACGCGGTGGAGCTTTCAATCCAATGAACGCAATGACATGGAAATCATAACGTCATCTTTCCAAACAGCGCCGAGAAAGCTTCAAGACAACAATGTTCTCAAGCGCAGAAAAAGTTCTCCATACTGACGGAGAACCAAGAAGTAGAAACTTGTCAATGTATTCAAGGTGTGATGAATCAGCACGAAGACGAGTAAGGTAACTCGCAACGTCCTCAGATAACTGAAAAACTGGTAACTGATGTCCACTTGCAACATGAAGGTAAACACAAATTTTAGAACGACATTCTGCATTGACGATTTATATATACAACTGGATCTTTCATAAAATCGTATTTTACTTCGAAAGTAATTTAACGCTCCTACACACTGAATAGACACTTTCTAATAGAACACTCCGACATTAGCAGTTCTAGCGAGTCTGTTATGCAAATTACGCGTACTCGACTGTATATTGATATCTTTATTGTTAAGCTTAACTGAAATTACACAAGAAGACAAAATGTGACCCGCTGAACGCGAACATTTGAGAGCACACTCGCATAAAAACATTAAAATGAAGCGTTAACTCAATTGAAGGACCTACAGCACAACAAGCTCCACCTCCTAAGCTCACAACACAGACAGCAGAACATGCAAAGTAGACGCTCAGCACGAGCGCTGCAACACCATTCCGTTGAGCGCGGCCCGCGCACACACACGCGCGTTTTGCCCGTTTTGTCATTCGTACAAGAGCGCATCAATGCCGACGGCGCCAGTGGTTCATTGTATGGTAATAATAATAATTAATTTAGGGTTGAGTTTCCACTAGGGTCACCAGCAATTTGCAACTATGGACCCCCCTTAGCTTACACTAGCTCATCGTGAATTGCACTAGCTAAACCTCCCCCCCCCCCCTCAAGAGGGGTCTCCAGCAGCCCTCCCTCACTTTGGCCGAGCGTCTCACCCGTGCTGGACCCCCATCAAAAGATTTCATTGTATAGAAGATTGGATAAACACCTGTGACCTAACATGGAACACAGGCTGGACTGCAGAAGGTTATCCTCGCAAATAGTTTCGCTGATCGTTATTGGGAACGCTCTGCAGGATCCTAATATTCGCTGCACACACAATACGGCACGGTGACCTGAGCATATAATTCCCTTCCGTAGTGTTTTTTGGATATCCCTCACACACATATGTCGCGATGCCTAAGTAACACAGAACACATTTATTACGAGCTACATGAACTTTATGAAAGAAGGCAATATGAGCAAAAAGCATCCTGCAACTCTTCGATGTTGTCAGATACTTAGAACTCAGAAATTCGAAACAAGTATCACGTTAAGCCGGTAAAAACAAGCACCTGGCCAAGAGTTTTAGCTGGTAAAACAAACATCAAGTTAAGAATTTCAGAAAGTATAAACAACACGCAACGTAGCCAAACCGATTCACAAAGTTTCTCTGCTAGCCATACTGTTACGAATAAGAAAATAGTTAGCAATATAGAGAAGTGAAAGGAAGGCAACCCACAACCCAAGCTCTAGATGGGCGTCGTGCCAACCTGCCCGGCACAACCCCATGATTAGATCAGATGTTAGTTTAGCTTCAGCCTCCCTAACTGCAACAAAGACATATCGAAGAGAAGAAGGAGGAAGGCACCATTTAGTATGGACTCGAGGAACGCAGAATCTATGCACAAGGGGCATAGAAACCATAAGTTGAGACAGAAATTTATGAAACAAGACGAAAGTTGAAGTCGTAGGTGCTGAAAAACAGGACAGCAGTGAACCGAAAAAATAATGGTCCTTAAAATAACAAAAATCATTTTATTCCAAGAAAAAGGCTCACTTAACCGTCAGCTTAGGACCTCACACATTCCCCCTGGGACTGGCAATTCCCATAGCCGCAATAGCTGTATCCCCCTGAGGGACAGATGCCGCCCCAAGCACACGCCAAACCAACCAAAAATATATTCATAAGATATGCATTAAAAACTTCCCATTGCGTAAAATATAATGATCATTAGATACACACTAACCGGATTACTTTAGAATAAATAGAAGGTACACATTAAAAATCGCACGGATTGGTCCTGGAATAAAATTTAAAAATGTCATACAAAAATCGGTCGAGCATGATTTTTTATAGGTGTACTAAAGGAATAAATAAATTTATAGAATTATCTACGAACAATAAAAGAGAAGAATTGTTTCATGCAATACCTATATGTTGTTTTGCAAATAAATTACAAAGGCATGATGAATTATGATAAGCTTAAGCTCCTTATATGGCAATACCAGTCTTCTGGTACGCCATCTTTTGAATAAAATACCAATTAGCAGAGAATCAACGATACAGTTTTGTCCTATGGTGGCTTCCTATCCGATATTTCCCGTATGATCCATACCATAGGATTTTTTGCTCATGCTCTTTCCTATATTACCTTTTCCATAAGATTTTTCTCTATTGCACTTTCCTGCATGATCTTTCCCTTATGATCATTTCCAAGCATTTCTCTGATGCCCTTTCCTGTAAGATCTTGAATTTCTCGATCACAAATACCCCAATTCAAATCTCCCTCTTCCAAACTAAGTCATCAGAGCGCTTGGCAATACGAATAAAACCGGTTTCCAGTTCATTGCTTCAACTTAATATCTATATTATCTTGTATATATATATATATTAAGTAAAAAATTTAATTTGCATAAAAACGAGGCGTAAAATTTGTCTGATCAGAAAAAATACAGAATAACCATCTCGTGACGAGATAAACAATTAAAGTTGAGAGTAAAACCTACACACGCGAGTCTCTAATTTATCCCGGAACATTGTGAGACGCTCGAATGGTGATCAGACCAAAATACGGCTGACATCCCACGGTTTTGCTCAGCTCTTCATCTCTGCCAGCAAGATCTCAGGAACTTGCATCTTTAACACTTTGACTGCGACGTGAGCCCCGGGCGATTGATTACTGAGGGAATTCTTATTATGCTGCTGACTGCCCCTATAGTCACAAGCTCAATTTCTAGAAATGCTAAAATCAAAATTATATAAAAGGCTCGGTCCAGCTTATGTTTGCTATTTTCAACATTGCTCACTACAATTGGCTTTAAATTTCAGTTGAATATTTAGCTTTAGTTTAACCTGTCGCGGTCAAAGTGTTAAATTTCAAGTTTCTTCTCCGAGAAATGAGGTCTCAGCTCAGAAACGGTGGACTACCAAGCGATTAATCCACGCGACCGTTTCATCATGAGGCGAAGTGAACCCAATTTCAATAGAAGCCAGAACTGCATTATAATTTAAATTATTGGATACCACTGCCGTCAGTTATGTTAAAGAGTCTACATAGGAGCGGCATTGAGATTTAAACCTCTCCCGTCAGTGATGAAGTTAGAAATGAGCAGCTTTAAGATTTAAATCCCTCCCATCAATAATGAAGCTATAAATATACGGCATTTAGATTTAAATCCCTCCCATCATTAATGATCAATGACCACTGAGTTACAAACGCAAAACGAGTGACGCCAGAGCACCATTCATAACCTGACACAGCGTATCCACATTACGTCCAGAACAGATGACTAATTTTCTCAATGAATGCGCTCTTATAAACTAAAATCATGTGTGATTGAAGCCATTCATGAGCACGCATTAGATTTGAGTGTCCACGACCAGTGTTCAATTCATACGAATTATGCACTGCGTGATCTCACGTGTAGCTGTTTTTAGTGAAATATTAAATCGATGAAACGCATAAAATAAGTTTAAAATCTAAAAATAAAACGTAATATTTTCGGGCCACGCCGTTGGACATACAAGTAGAACATTAAATAATATTTAATATATACGACTTTCCTACTGCACCTACCTACTTCATTACGCACACAACGGGCTGCTGCGAGGAGCACTACAGTTACAGCATCCTTCAGCACGTCCCACAAACAAGAATGGTTGCTATCACACCTACTTGTACGTTGAGACCTTGTGATCACGTACGCTTTAATGCTTCACAATTGCACAACACAGGAAAGTTTGCTTTTATCTAAAAGGGAGAAAGGAGTGAAACAGAAAATGACAATATTAAATCGTTGATCAAGAAGAAGTCAAGAAAAAGAGTAGACAGATACCCACCTCCCGCGCCTCCAATTTAGAATAAGACCAACGACACATCTGGAACCACGCCTCACACACAATGAATATAAATACTCTTAGATATCACCTCCCATTCAAAAGGTCCACAGACACACACACACGGGATAGCAAGACACACGTTAACTACACAGCGTGTCCGGCTAGCTCTTGAGCCGCTTCCGCCTGGAGAAGGCAGGGTCGTCGAGCGCCTCTTCGTCAGGGTCGTCAGAGGAGGACGCGCCGCTGTAGTCGTCCTGGCCGCTGATCTTGGCAGCGTCTCCGTCGCCGCTCATTGCAGCGAAGTTGCCGGTATACTTGGCGCGCTCCAGCGACTTGACTGCGCAGGACAGAGGAGAGGGTCACGCAGTTACACAAGTGCAGTTGTATGACAGACAGACATGTCTGTGAGCATGGTTATACACTTGAGGGCATGGTCTATGAGCATGGTTATACATGGTTATACACATGAGGGCATGATCTATGAGCATGAGCATGGAGTACAGTAATATAGCAGATGCAAGGGCATGGTCTAGGAGTGCAGCTATAATAACTTGGCCTATAACAAAAATGGAAGTACGTCTAGTATCTCCTGAGAAGAACATTCATTTTGAAACACTTTGATAGGAAGACACCTAATGACAAGGCTTCACCAGTGGAAAATTAATCAATTTTCTCCACTTCGTACAAACAATTCATGGCTCGAGATTTCAGTTGGAAATGACACAAGTAATAACCATCTCACACAAACTGACATCAAACTTCAGACAGAGGAAAGCAACGCGTGCAAAACAGTGAACTTTACTGAGATTATATATACAAACAAGCATTGGTACAAGAAAAATGTACCTCGTTGTAGATGACAGAAGTTAGTAAGAGTAGATGACAGAGGTAGATGGGTGAAGTACATGACAGAGGCAAGATGGGAGGAGTACAATGGGAGGAGTACAATGAGAGAAGTAGATGAGAGAAGTAGATGATAGAAGTAAAGTAGACAAGAGAAGTTTATTTGAGATAAAATGAACATCAAATATCAGTAATCTACAATAAACCTTTCCAAGAAACATTGGACTAGCACAACACTACATGGGATATTTTAATGTAGTTCAATTATTGATCCAACATAAGAGGAGGGCAGTGAACTAACTCTGTGCCTCAAGCAGCTCGTTTTGCCTCTGCAGGTCCTCAATGTCAGCCTGGTGAGCCGATATTTTTTTGCGCATGAAGTCGATGTAGTCGGAGGCCTTCTTCAAAATCTGGGCACGGCTTGACTGCAATTACACAATTGAACGTAAATTAAACTTCAACAAAATTCTTAGCACCCAAGCTAGAAAATCTCACTCCAGGCACACTGAGTGAAGTGAGTAAAAAAATGAAAATAATATTGCTTTAAATGTTTGGAATAGGGCAAACTGCAAGGACATTCACCAAAACTGATGATGTCACAGCCAAAACCAGTCAGTGATCATGAATAGTTTAAAAATCTTACATAGAAAGAAACAAGACTGTTAAAAATAATTTTAATCTTGTAAAACCTGTAAAAGACTGCTTAGAAAGACATTCAAATGTCATACAAGAAGTTCCTACAAAGAGGTGGACACTGGGCTTTATTTGAACATGCATAGTTGATATTCAGCTAAACCAAGACTCAAATCCAAATGACAAAATTCTTGTACCCTCAGAAAGAAGAGCATCAAAGATTTCTTTCAAGACTTGGAAATGAAACTGGTTCACACTTTTCCATTAAAATTAAAGTTTATTATACATGGTACACATCAGTAACATTAGGAAATAGTTTTTTATCAAGCAGCAGTAACAAAATTACATAATAGATCACTTGAATACAGACTTGTATTAAATTCAAGATATGAATGTAAAATAGGCATACTCACATTAAGGAATATATAACCAAGAACTTACATTTTTTGTATATCATGTATATGTTTTAAATATGACTAAGAACTGTATTTCAGTAATTTTTTTCCAAGATTTTAGTGCAAATTAAAATGAAAAATCTACCTTTCTCTAAAAAATAATCTAATTCAGTTCTCTGTAGTTTGTGTGAAATTAGTTATATGTCAAAAATCTGTTATTTTTCATATTTGAAAGACAATAAAAACAATTTATGGTTGTTTGTAATGTTTCTATACCATTTGTGCACATGCTCCCAGGCCTGTACGTAATGGAAGCCGACAAGATAAGATATAACATCATACCTACAAGGTATACAAGACACAGTGAGGTGTGTAGGAGGTACACTTACCTTCTTATCATACCTAAAGGTATACAAGAGACAGTGAGGTGTGTAGGAGGTACACTTACCTTCTCCCCTTGTAAGGCAGGCACACAGTCTCTGAGGGACGTGAAGGAATCTTTGATGTGGTCACGGCGCTTGCGCTCCAGTGCATTGTGGTGCGCTCGCTTGTTGGCATGAGAACCGTCAGTGTTGCCACGCAGTGCCCCCACTCCATTGATATTGTCCTCTTCTTCTTCACACTGCTCATGTTATTTGACCCATAACAAGCACACAGTTTAACCAACAAATGAACACAGGTATCATACCACACACTTACTGGAACCAATGCTGATAGTTAGATCTGTGCCAATTTACATCTTCCCTCTTTTTGAGGATGAAAGTATTACAAGTATGAAAAAATTTTTTTTTTTAGATATTTGACCAACATGACAAATCATTCATAAGGCAGATTTTTATTTTAACAGGATAAATTTTCATTTTGACAGGACAGAATTTTGAAAGGCAAATCTTTATTTTTACATAACAGAGAATACATTTGTAGGCATAAAATATTGCTCAAAGATATGCATGAATATATGATACTTTGATTTATTTAGCACAAATTCAAACACACAGTCTCTCTAAAAACAGAGATAGAACACTAAAAATAAAACATTTGCTTTTAATACAACCTAATACATAAAATACTGAAATTGTAACATCATACTAAGATGATACACAAAAGAATGGCTTATTTGAATATGTTAGTAATGAAAAAATACATTTTACAATTGTTTTAAATGCAAGTACTAATTACTGTGACCTGTGGAAATTGGAAAGTTCAAGTAGACTTTGATACTAGCACAAAATTTGGTGACAGAGCAGATACAAAATATATGTAACATAATACCAATGCATACTTACATCACTTTCTATATCTATATCTTTGTCATCATCACTCATCTTGGAATAAATAATTTAAAAGGAATTGGACACTATAAAAATGTAAAAGATCTAAAAGCACAACAATGCATTAAATCTGAAACCAGAATATAGCTTTGGATGATAATTTCTATATAAATGCATGGCAACTAAAATTTTTATTTTTATTTTTAAAAATAGCAGGTAAAATTGTTATTTTTAACACAACAATTGGGTGGTCACTGTGGCCGAGTGGTTAAGAATGCACCATTCATGGGAAGGTGTTGGAAGTTTCTAACCCAAGTGTTGAAAATGGGTAACAGCTTGACTAGGGGTAATTTTCATTGTGTCTTGTATTAGTGGCATTTAAAAACCAATGTACAAGATGATATGTATCAGACTTCATAGATATAAAGCATCCACACTCATGGAAAGGAATGAATGCTGGCAAACTGTTTTTGGCTGAGATATTTACACTGATAGTTTTTATAACTAGCTATCAACCAAAATTTGTGATTTACCTTATTTCTTTGAATAATGTTTTTATATTTCTAGAGAAATTTGCCAGGTTAAAAATTCTTATAAATTCTTCTCATGCAAATATGTATAAAAATATAGTGTACTTTCTCTGAACGTTATTTTTCAAGGTTTCTAATTTTGATAAATCTAAAGGAATATGACAGTTATCGATTTTTCACTTTTTGGTGCCTGGACCTAATTAATTGAATCAAAATAAACAAGTTTTCTTCTATGCACTTTCCATCTCAAATGAGTATTTTACGATTCATAGCGGTAGGTTTAGTTTCGTCTCTGATGACGAATGCTCTCGAATAAACAGCTACTCATCGATTTTTAATTTTTGTGGCTTAAATCATGGTAATAACATTAAAATGAACAACTTTTTTTCTATACACTTTTTTCGTCAAATGAGTATTTAACGAGGTATAGCGGTAGGTTTGGTTTTGTATTTGATGATGATCTCGCTGGAAGCGAGTGCGCATTGCAGTGTTGCTGTCCGACGCGCTCCTTGAATTACTTACCGCTTCAAGCACTGGAGTTGCGGTAAGTCATTTACTGCTATCACTAATAAAATACTCATTTGAGATGGAAAGTGCATAGAAGAAAACTTGTTTATTTCAATCTAATTAACTATGCTTAGGCATCGAAATTTACAAAATTGATAACCGTCATATCCTTCAGATTTACCCTAATTTCTCTTGGACTACATCTAGACAGGTATCTTGAATTGGAATTTATTCACAAATTACATTAGGTAAATCATTTATGAATAATGTTATCAGATCTTCTTCATAGCCCTGTTAAATGAAGATCTACAATAAAAATACAGCCTGCATGCTCACTTAAGGCCAAACTTTGAACTTAACTACTAAAATGATAAAACCTAGCTACACTAATGATCATCTTAAGGTTTTATAAGATTAGATAACATTAGATTATTAGTTATTTTAAGCCTCCCTATCTGCAACAAATGCAATCCAAAGACAGGAAGGAGAAGGCATCATATAGCATGGGGTTAAGGAAATACAAAATCTATGCAGAAAGGGGCATAGAAATAGTAAGATGAGAAAAAAGTTCATAAAACAAGATTAAAATTGAAGAAAAAAGTTGTAGGTGCTAGAAAAACAGGAGAGCAATGAACCAAAAAAAGACGGTCTGTAACAAAACAAAAATCTATTCTATTTTAACAAAAAGAAAGCCAATCTAACCTTAAGCTCGGTCCCTCACATTGACATGGTCCCACTGGGAGCGCTAATTTCTATAGATAAAGCGTTTGTATCCCTCTGAAGAGTCTAAGAACTTTATAAATTTTGTAACAATGAGGTACATAAAACTTAGAAAAAATTTTTCAGCAATGAATTAGATTTTGCAATTTTGAAATTTCTTATCTGCTTTATTAAATAGATTTCAGAAAATTTATTTAAATTAAACCAAGATATATTAATGCAACTAAGTAACTTTTACAAATGAAAAGCTACTGATACTGAAAATATAAAGTACTTATTTAAATTGCTAGTTAAGAATTTATACGCAACTTGTCTAAGTATTCATAATAAGCTAAGGTCTAGTGATGTACCGATACCATTTTTTTGGCCGATACCGATACCGATACTCATTTTTTGGCCGATACCGATACCGATACTCCGATACTTGAAAATACCGATACTACTACCGATACCGATACTTTTACAAACATCTAACCTAATAATACCCGTTGTGTGTTAGTTTATGTATTAGTTCGGTGTCCGCTTCTTAAGAAACATAGGATGTCTGAGTTTGCGGTATCACGGGGACCGAATTCCTCAGTGTAACATTGAAAGATCGTCCGTACATGCAATGATATGTTTGAAATTTTATCAGGATAGGTTAGTAGTATTGGATAGGTTGTTGTGATCGCCGTAATTTGCGCATTTTCCTAACCATGTCGCTTTTGTGCAGCTCTCAGGCCATATTGAATAATTGAAAGACATTGAATTAAATATAGTAATTTGGTGAATAGCTGTGCCAGAAGTAATCATTTTTGAGTAATGGTGATTTGTCACCAGAGGGGAACTCCGAGTCAAGAGAGCTTTGTGTGTTCTTGTGCATAAGTGTTCGGCATAAACATTTTAAACCTACCCGACTTTCCGTTCTACGTATTGGCAACAGTGGAAAACGCATTAGTGGTGTAGGGTCTACAAGAATTGCAGTTGCTACCATGTAATGACGATCGCTAGGCCTTCGCGTCGTGAACGTGCTTTGCGGCGGTGCGAGTCACGACATAGAATTAGGATAGCATAGGTTAGATAATGTTGACGGAATTTTCCCATGGGTCCATCTAGCTTAACGATGACATTGTCCTCGGCATTTCCATGGGTCATGCTGCTACCTAATAATACCCTTGCCCTTGGTTTATTTGTTTGGTGTCTGTTTCTTCCATTTCTCTGTCACGCTCATAAGATAGTTACAATGACCGTAACTGTGATACGAGTTTCAACGGTGCGAAAAATATTTTTCATCACGGGTACTGTTAGGATGGATATACTGTATTTGTTTATCATCTACACCTTGACAATTCGTTCATGAAAAGTATTGAATCCCATTTTTGGTGGGCCGTGCACACTTTTATTAAAATAAAACCATTATAACTCCTACATGAGAGTTATAATAAAATTATTTCCTTATATATTTAATAATACAAAAATATTGACAAAAAAGTTTCCGATTGTGAAAAATAAAATGCTCTTGCTATGTTAACTATATTGTTGAGAAAAACAACAAAATGAAATCCATTCAATAGATATGTGTTTCTAATCGCATTGCAACGTATATTGTAGACTAGCTATAATAGCAACTGGCTCCAAAAGTGGAACAAAACAATAGTTTCTCCAAAAAAGGATTGTCATTTTCGTGTTATTCACACCAAATACGAGTAAATACTTTGGCGAAAGAAAATATTAAAATTCGGTAAGCCCCGAAACCGAAAATACCCGCAAACACGCAACCATCTATAAGATGAAGAATTTAAAAACGACAATTTCAAGGAACTTGATCATATTTATTAGGAATACGTTTCGGAGTCCAGATCCATCATCAGTTCGTAAATTTACAAATCATTATGTCTGCAATAAAAGATAGAGCAAAATGTTGGATACAGTCATTAAAGGAAATCAAGAAAATATAAATAAAATTAAAACATGTCCCAGAAAAACTAAAATCGACAAGATTACTATTTAGTTACAACTTGTTATGGGTAGGAACTATCAGAATTGTTGAGGGCCGGTTTTCGTTTAAAAATATGTAGCGACTCTATAATTCTGAGTTCACATGCAGTTGAAGCCGAATATACGATTTAGTTGCATTTAACTGCGTGATTACGTACTGCGGAGTGTGAGGAGTAAGCTAATTAGTTCCCCGCGCGGAAGCTTCGACCCCAACGTTCGACCATTCTGTTATAAAAATTTCATGACGTCATGCCGACGTACGATGATGTGCACTGCACACAACTGTATAACTGTTAATATAAATCAGAGATCGAGGTTCGCATCTCCATCGGAAGCGTATCCTTGTACCGGAAAAATGAAGCAACCATAAAATTATACAATTCCGGTACAAGGATACGCTTTTGATGGAGAAAGAGCCTTTCTGATTTATTCTTACAGTTGTGTGCAGTGCATATCATCGTACGTCGGCATTACGGCACAAAATTTTTATATCAGAATGGCCGAACATCGGGGTTGAAGCTTCCGCACGGGGAATGAATTCGCACAATTCGTACGTAATCACGCAGTAAAATGCAACGAACCGATATCCTCTGCGGACTTCAAAATCTTAAGTTCGGCTTCAACTACATGTGACCTCAGAATTTCAGAGTCGCTACATATTTTTAAACGAAAACTGGCCCTCAACAATTCTGACAGTTCCTACCCATCGTAAATTGGAAGTAGATCATGTCGCTTTTACTTTCTCTGGGACATGTTTTGATTTTTTTGTTTTCGTGATTTTCTTTAATGACTGTATCCAACATTTTATTTTTTCTTTTATTGTAGTCGTAATGAATTTTAATTTTACGTACTGATGATGGAGCTGGACTCCGAAACGTATTCCTAGTAAATATGATTAAGTTCACTGGAATTTTCCTCGTTTTTAAATTCATCAAGTTGCGATGAAAGCAATCAACTGACCCGTTCAGATGTATTGAACTATAAGATTGTTCGTGAATTGTTCAAACATCTTAACATAGAAGAAAAATGCAAGATTCGTAAAGAACGGTGATATGCATGCTAAGTTAAAATAAATTATTAGCTTCGTAATATTTGGCGATTTACAAGCTAAATTAAAATAGAATTTTCGGCAATTTCTATATTAAATTCACAAAAACTTTCAAATGCACCTTCAACTTTATTAAATTGGTTTGGTTTTTGTTAGCCTGTCACATACTTTAAGGTATGGACATTGAGTCAAACTATAAAGGTTTAGTCGTAAAAGTACAAAAATTTTATGTAGCTACAGGGTTTAACTATTCATTTTACATAGCTTTCAGTTATGACCGTGACTCATCGGGAATTCAAAGTAGTGAATTCAGTTAGCGGGCCTTATTGAACGCTATAATTCAACAGTTAGCTATCTAATTTACTAGGTATGAAAAGGCTCTATATTTGATTACAAGTACGCACAGCCCGTCAAAAATTACGGGACTCACTAACTTTCTTGAACAAATTTTCCAGATGTGGTGCCCAACGAATGTATTCATCCTAACAGCGCTCGTGATGAAAAATATTCTTGTTCTTACGCACTGGTGAAACTCGTATCACAGATACGGTCACTATAACTCTCCTCATGAGCGTGACAAAGAAAATGGAAGAAGCGGACTCCAAATAAACCAAGGGTATTATTAGATGGTAGCAGGACCCGCGGAGATTCCATGGACAATGTCATCGTTAAGCTAGGCGGACCCGATAAAAAATTCTGTCAGTATTACCAAACCTGTGCTAACCTAGCCTATCCTAATCTAAGCTAACCTAATCTATCCCAACAAAACCTATCCTGATAAAATGTCAAATATTTAAATGCATGGAAACGCCATCATTTAATGTTACACTGAGGAATTCGGTATCCATGATACCGCAAAATCACACAACGCGGACACCAAATAAATATATAAATAAACACACAACAGGTATTATTAGGTTAAATACTTTTAATTTCATGATTTATGACCTTCATTTTATTGATAAAATACGTATTTTTTGAAAGTATCGGTAAAGTATCGGCCGGATTTTGCCGATACCGATACCGATACCGATACCACTAAAAATGGCCGATACTGCCGATACCGATACCGATACCGATACATCGGTACATCACTACTAAGGTCAAATTTTACTTAATGTTGTCAATGATTTTTATAATTTTGTTGCTAAATAGGTAATATAGTCAATTTTATGACGTTTTACACAAATGACAATGTGCTCGCAAATGCTTAGTTTTCGAGTTATTAAGTTTGAAGTTATACAAACGGCGCTCCTGAATGGCCTTTTAAGTGCAAAAGCAGTCATTGTTTTTGCAATAGAAATGGAAGCTAACCCCCTATTAAAAGCATAAAGAGGTTGGGTTGTAAGGGGTAGCCACAGTTCTTCAAGTGAAAATTATAAATAAAGGTTTCTAGTGACGTCCGTTGACATCAACTCCAAGATGCTGCCGCCATCTTGGGTACCAGGTGTCGCCATGGCGGCGGCCACCTTGGAGTTGATGTCAACGGACGTCACTAGAAACCTTTATTTATAATTTTCACTAGAAGAACTGTGGCTACCCCTCACGACCCAACCTCTTTACGTTTGTAATAGGGGGTTACCTTCCGTTATTAATTAAATTATGCTAGGCGCGCACGCTTCCCTGGCGCGCACAAGCAAACTTCAAAGTTGAATAATTCAAAAATAATGCATCAGCAAGCAGAATGTCATTCATGTAAAACATTCTTAAATGCGTTTTTCTATCAATTCTTTGCAATGAAATTATGAAAATCATTGACAACATTAAAGTAAAATATGACCTAAGCTAAAAATAAATCAACAATTCAAAATGACATTATAGATAATAAATACTTAACCAAGTTAGGCAAATGTTGAGGATTATCCAGGAATCAATATTTAATTTTTCGATGCCAAAACATAGTTAATTAGATCAAAATAAGCAAGTTTTCTTCTACCTATGCACTTTCTATCGTAAATAAGTATTTTACAAGTTATATAGAGGTAAATTAGTTACTGCAACTCAAGTGTTTCAAGCGGGAAGTAATTCATTTGGCCCGGCAAAGGGCAACGCTGCAATGGCGTCTCGCTTCCGGTTTTCTCGTTTTCAAAGACAAAACTAAACCTACCGCGCTAACTCGTAAAATATTCATTTGACAAAAAAAGTGTATAGAAGAAAAGTAGTTCATTTCAACGTTATTACCATGATTCAAGCAACAAAAATTAAATAAATCAATGAGTAGCTGTTTATTTAAGCGCATTCAACATCAAAGGCAAAACTAAGCCTTTCGCTATAATTTGCAAAATAATAAATAACGACGGAAAGTGCATAGAAGAAAACTTGTTTATTTTGGGTCAATATTGAATATAATGTTGTCAACGAATTTCATAATTTCGTAGGTATAGATAGGTAATATAGTTGATTTTAAGATGTTTTCCATGAATGACAATGTGCCCAGAAATGCTTATTTTTGGAGATATTTAACTTTGAAGTTATAGGAACGTCGTTTATAAAATTAAACAAACGAAGAGGTAAATAAGCAGAAATCCGTTTCTGACGTAACGATAGGTAAGGTTAGGTTTGCTAAAGTTAATTTAGATAAGTATCCTAACCTAAGTAAGCCTAAAATATCTTAATTTAACTCAACCATACCAAGGCCGATGACTCCCACCAAAAAACTTGGCGTGGTCCGCGTCCGCAAAACACCGGAAGAGCCATTTCGGAACTGCCGTTAATGCTATTCTTACCTGGCGTTATTTATCCTATATCTCCAAAACTAAGCATTTCCGGGCACATTGTCATTCCTGTAAAACGTCTTAAAATCGACTATATTACCTATCTATACCTACGAAATTATTAAATTTGTTGACAACATTAAATTCAATATTGACCTTATTTTGATCTAATTTACTATGTTTAGGATTTGAAAAGTGGTTAATCGATTCCCGGATAGTCCTCAACATTTACCAATATATACTATACAACATAACTTTGCATAGCTAATGCATAATATATTAATCAACATAAAAAATAGGCCAATATGGATATATAAATTTACAGAATAAAAATTTATAGTAGAAGTCAATGCCAATATAAAAAAATTAAGGTATTTACTAGTGGTACATATATATATGCACAACCTCTGATGAAATCTTTTAAATTGATACATAGGTGATTTTTAAATATTGTTGTATATAAATCCCGATATAGATCTACAGGGAAATATTTACAAGCCCCAACATAATATAAAAATTAGTAATCTGTATTTCAAATTAACTGTGTATTTCATCAGTAAAGAGTAGAGATTGAAATACAATCTCATCTTCTTCCTGTCATTTCTGAGGATCGAGTTCCAAAACGGCCTAAGAAAGGTTTTAAAACTAATGATGCCTTTAGAAGTAACTAATTACATTAAAATGGTTGCGAAACAACAGCAGCACCCAACACGGGTTATTCGCAAGACAGAACACCTTCCACTCGTTCCAATCGTCAACTCCTTTTCCATCTTTTTTAAAAAGCTCTGATAAAACTATTATCCAAAAACTAGATTCCTTTCACTCGAAATGCATTTCTTTAAATATTTTAAAGTAAGAATTTCAACAATTAATAAGAGCTTAGATTTCTCTACAATTGGAGACTTAGCAAGTTGGCTCGGGCACAATTTCTAACACAATTATGTGAACTAAAGCGTCTCTTAAATCTGCGCTTAAATATTCATTCATAAACAGGATTTTATTTAACATCTATTTATTTATTTTAAAGCCTGAATATTTCATATGGAGGCACCCTTAAGACTTTTAAATATGAACCCTTTGGAAAAATATTCAAAAATTCCTTGTCATTCTAAGGTTATGGGCCATTTACACTAGGTAGAGGATATTTTGGCTGTGAGGCGCGACACGTGTATACGAAGCTCACCACTGAGGCTCATATTTGTGTGTGTTTATAGGAAGTTCCCGATTTGCTCTGATCGAATTCGTAATTCACGACACTCAAGAGCCTCGTAACTACCGTGGCGAATAGGGAACTTCGTATAAACGCACACACATATGAGACTCAGTGGTAAGCCCCGTATACACGTGTCGTGCCTCACGGCCAAAATGTCCCCTGGTGTAAACGGCCATTAAGTGTATGTATGTACATACCATATCATGTATTAACTTAATTGGAAATAAAATGATTTTCTTTTCTTTATCTCTTCCTACTTTTCCCTCTACGTTTCTTCGTTAGTCTTCTGAGTGGAAAGCTTTTCTTCTTTAAATGGCTGGTTATTCTTTTAACGTTGATATCAACTACAAAAACCACAAATGATCTCGAGAAGGTGTTTTCGATCACGCTAACGAAAGGACAATGAAAACACAGTAGGGAACTCAGCTTTGTGTCAGGGGCTTATTCGAAGGAGCAGTGAGGTTCGCTGAGACTTGGTTCGGCAGATCTTGGCTGAAGATACTTCGCCGTCCGTGAAGGCAACGGCTCCGGCAAGTTGACGAGGTCGAAGGTGTATTTTTGTGTATAAGGTATTCAGTACTATGAGGGGGCAATATAAAAGGCACGAAAATCGGTGCGATTAAAAGGTGTCGGCTAAGGCCTGCTGGATTTGAGCAGGTGAGTGATATCAATTTGTGCCGAGACTGATGACGATACTAGATCTTCAATTGGGTAGTAATTAAAAGATCAAGGCACGCTGCATTTAGCATCTGAGGGCTAATCAACTTATGTCCGTGATTGGAGGCAGTTTACAATTAGGCCAGTAATTAGATAATATACAAGGCTAAAGGCCCAGGGTTTGATGTTTGTGGTGTTGGTGATGTCGGAGAATCTGGAAATATTCAAGGACGCTGAATGACAATATTCCGGAAGAACACACCAAGAAAACACACAAACTGCCGTTCCTAGCAGCGGTTAATTCCCATCACGGAGAAACCCTGAGTTCTTTCCAAATGATTGCCATCGCGTTTTTATTTCTCTTTTTAAGCTCAATGATAGGATAAGGACAGATTAAACATGCTAGCAAAATATCCTTCTACTATGCTCTCGATTTCAATATGAGCCGGACACGAACAAGAAATTAATTGTGTCAAAAATTGTAAATGGTTAGACATATTATTAGAAACAACATGCGATTTCTGTACGCGATCGGGCGTAATAATTTTTAGCCAACGATCATCAATATGAATCCTGGTAAATTTTATAATGTCTCCCTGTGACGCTACTGTAGTGGATGCTTCCAGCCCCTTACCAACCAAAATTTACGAATTTTTAAAACTCCCATCTAAAAATCCAAGTATCGCATAATGTTCACTCTAATTATTTTTGGAATAAGAAATTTACTCAACTTTACCCATAATCCATTAAAATTGTGCACCAAAAAAATATGTCTCTGTAGAATTCAGTTCAAAATATTTAGAGACTCCTCATAGACGCACCGTGGCAACATTCGTCGCCACCTAACGCTCACTTTTTAAAAATCACTTCTTGTGTGAGCGTCACGAGTGCATTGCTTCCTCGGATGTGTAGCAATAGCTACAAAAATGCATAAATTCAGTGAAATTCTCATTAACATTTAAATAGCATAAGTATTGCCATTAAAAATCTAACTCTAAATTATCATTAACAATTTTCTACTTATAATTAGTAATCTTAGAAGTTTTTGTGTGAAAGCACATAAATAAAATAATACCGCCGATGGACGTTCGAGTTTTTGAATCGTTAGGACGGCAACAGCGCGGCTGACGCGGGTGCAGGTTCGTCACTTCTTGCTTGGTTGTCGCCCCGTGTAATTTCAGCGCTATGTAAGTGAAAATAAGTGTGTTTTCGACTTTAGAAAATCGTGCTTATATATTAAGTGTTTGTCATTGTGTTAAGTATAAGTGATCTTGACAGTGCCGTGTCATATAAATATGTAAATAGTTGTAGAAGTTGTGAAAATAGCATGGCTTATTCCGAGTGCTATCTCAACATGACATAGCGTAAATTTTGCGTGTCATGTTCATTTCTTGTGTCAAGATTTTATTATAGATATTCAAATACGTCCTTTCCTTACTGCAAAAATATATACTTGCAGTTGTCATTATGATATTGCAACTCGCTCGTTGGATACTTCGTGAGAGCGCACGGCGGATTGCCGGTGTTTTCGCGGAAAGATGGTGGAGCGTAAACTGCTGTGTCATGTCATTTTTTATGTTCAAGATTACACCTTATTTATGTTTGAATATTTTCCTTTTTACTACAAGATATAATTGCAGTGTTTTTCAGTATAATTAACATGTGAATGGTTTAGGACTGCCTTTTGATTTTCGTACGGATATATCATAGAGTACGAAATTCATTCATATTCCTGCATTTTTTAGCTGTTTCATATTTCATTTATATGCCACGAATCGTGTGCTTAAATCACATGTAGTTTTTCCATAATTCCACAAAAATGATTAACAGATTACGACTGCTCTAAAATCACAAGTCTTGTACTGTCATGCTTATATGTGTAAATCAAGAATAAAGGAACAGCCATTGCCAGCTGTCAAACCTTTCCTATTCTTCATGAGCCTGTAATGAAACTAATAGCTTTGAGTTTAATCTGTGGAAGAAGTTCAGGGTTTTCTCTGTGATGGGAAATATTTATTACAATGCTGGGGATGACTGTTGTGGATTATTCTTGGTGCCTCTTCGGAATATATAAGTTCAGCGTCTTCGATTGTTCCAGATTCATCGCCGTCAAGAAGCGCCACAAAACATTCCCTGGGCCTTAATGTTTTACCCTCGAGTTTTACACTCGACTTTTACACTTGAACCTTAGACTGGAGTTCTTACGCTCACTGAGCATTAAGTCACCTTGAGTTATACTTACAACGCAAACTTCGAGTTACACCATTTAACTCGACCTTAGTGCCTTGCATTTGCCTCGGATTTGCGAGATGATTTCAGCCTGCTATAATTATCTAATTTACTGGCTAATTATCCATCTGCTCCAACTACGGACATTTGTCTTCAGGGTGTAATAATTCTCATACTCCAAGACCAAGTAAAATTGATTGACCATCATCAATCACGGCTCAAAAATTAAGACTTGAAGCCATTCCTAAAGCCCTAATTCTCTGGCTTGTTAATTTGCCCGTACCCTAAAATTTACTTCCACCAAACACGCACACGTACCTCCTGTCAACGTCATCACTCGCCGGAGCACTCGCCTGGCGCGGACTCCGCCTATCTAAGAGAAGATCGTCAGAAGTTCAAGCACGCCATCGGTCCCACAGGCTTCCTCCAATAAAATATCCAAAGCTGAGTCCCCTAAAAGAGTCTTCATTATCCCCTCTTTTCGCAATTTCGAGAACACTATCGAGAAAGATTATGATTGGACGTTAATACCTATATTACAGTTTAACCGTACCCACTAATCGTAACAGGTGAGATTTTGGTGTTAGACGTGTTCTTTTCTACGTAACGGTAAATTATTTAGTTAAAGTATCTTAATGCCCATTCATGTCTAGATTTATCGGATAATTAATTTTTGTAATGTCGTGCCTAGTATTAGGATTCTTTTAGATAGCTTTGTGTAATAGCTCCGTGTTTGTTTGTTTAATAGAAGTAGTTTTATTTCATTGTGACTATTATTATTAATTTTGATAGCCTAAGAAGTATCGAGCAAAAGTAGGTATTGTGTTGGTTAAAAATTACTGAGACTCTCTAGTAAATCATTGTCTAGATTCCTTCTCGAATCAATGAAAATTTTTAGTGCCTTGCAAAGAAAATAATTTAGTGTAAAGACTAATCATAGATTTTGTGAGAACCTTACACATACAATTAGCGCTTGATTAGGCAGATTTTGGGCACCGTTCCAAAATCCAGTTAGTTAGTTTTTTAAAATAAATTCAAGGTCAAGAATTTCTCCTCAGTTGGCCGACTCTAAATTCAACCTTTCGAATTAACGGCCAAATTAGGCGTCCTAGCGCGCCAAGTCATGATGGAATAAATGATAGCCTTTTTAGTTATTTACCTAGCTTGCCAAGAAATGTTTCCATGTTGCCTGAGCCATTTTTAGTTCTGTCCTTCATGTTTTTGCAATTATTAGTAAGTTCTGTTTTTCCAAAATGTCCTCAAGTAACCTAATTTATCTCAATATTTTGAAGCAATTCTAGCTCACAGGGAAATTAGTTAGTGAGAAACCCCGTCTTAATTTTTATCATGTCTCGTAAGCCGAGGGTTAAGATTTGTGTGCTCTCAATAATTGCATTTTTCAATTATGGTTAAGGCATTGAAATAACTGTGAAATCTTTATAGTGGCACAGTCAACGTTGAAGTCTGGAACCTCGTTTCATGAAGTCTGGCTCAGAACTATCCCAATAAATACCTAATTACATTTGACAACATCTTTTATAAATAGGACCAGTATTCTTATATATAAATAGTATTGATGTTTTGAAAGCTGGTTAGGTAGTTAGTAATTTTAGTTGACTTAGCCATTAAGCATTGATTCCTAGCGTGAATAACGATTAAGTTATTCATGTTAAATTCAAACTAGGTAGGACTTAATTCATGTGTTAAATTGGGAACATTTCTAATCCAATTATTAATTAAAATTGCCTGTCGTGTTGGAGAAGTCAGATTACTTCTTAAGCCAGAATTGAGCTATCACCGTTCTGTTGTTTTTGAAAGTGGTTAGGTGCAAGTTATTAGTATAAAGTTGTAGTTTCATGCCATTAAAAAATATTAAGGCTAATATTTGGCCCTGAGCAAAATTGTCATTGCTCCGAAGTTGATCCCTGCCTGCATTCCGGCGCCAGAGTGCAGGTGGGGGTCGTTTTCGAAGAGACTCCTCGCTTTGAGGCGGCATGTTAATCGCAGATTGTTTACAGCCTGGCATGTGTTAATATATGGCTCGCCTAAATACCTTGTGCACATTAACCCAGCTCTATCGTCCCGTACAGGAAGCCACGAGACATATCGCACTCCACTGCCACATTCACCTACCTTGCCCACTCATATAAAGGGGGTAAATAACCCGGTAGCCAAACTTGGCAGAGGACAAAAACTGCCTCCTTTTTGGTTTTCCTACTCAGTTCCTTCGCGGTGATTCCCGTTTCCTCATTCCCCTTCACCCCTCATTCCTCATACACGTTACGTCCCTCGTCCAAGCGACGTAACTATTTGAGCACTCTCGGGCTGCATCTAACTCACTTGACGCTGACCCATATTTATCAACCTGTGGGGAATTGAGCATTCACCATCTGCTTCTAATTACTGACGCTAAGCCGTTTCAAAGAACCATTGGGATTCCATGCACACCAAACCTCCACCACATACATTCACCATCTCACAACAACAGCTGCGAGCCGGTTGCATCCCTACTCAAGATTGGACCAGGAACAGCTCATCCTGAAGCGACCGACGGGTGTTGACAAGTCTCCCAGCAAAAATTAAGGCCAGAGAAAACAAACCCATATTTCCTTGCCCTTCTGCGTGGTTCAGTCCGTGGTAAAGTTCTAGTGTTGATTTGATTAAAGTGATGCATAAAGCATCCGAACTGTCACGTCGTACAAGACGTGAGGAAATTTGAAGAATTTTGATAAATTCATTCCGGCAACATTCCGCGGATCCGCACTTCGTCCGCAAGAATGACGCCAACGTTTTGTTTGTTTGAAGTGCGTGGAGGGAGCAGGTTCCCGGATAATCTTAAGTTTATACGTCCTTTTAAACGTGAATTCGTGACAGGAGACTATTTTTTTTGAACGTGTTACCTTAGTGGCTACGTTTGTCAATCGCCTTAACGTATTTGTGTTTAGATAGCGGTGAACCGCCGGCTTCTAGAGCATTCGAGGATGCTTCCGGTCGCTGGTGAACCACCCACATTAAGCTAGACTAGCCGTCGTAACGTGTCATGGCAAGTGCGCTGCAGTGTAATGTCTGGAAATGTCAGGTTCCATTTTGGCAGTACTTTGGAAGAAAAGCGTGTGATTTAACTGATGAACTTTCCTATCTCTATTTCACTGCTCCAAGTAATTTGTGTTTTTGAATGTAGAGCCAAATTCTGTCACAGATTTGATGCTAAGTTTAGAAACTGAAATCAGATGGCCTTATTATACTTACTGAAGAAAATTGAGTTCTTACTAATTTTATCTCTTTTACTCTGACCAGCTGATACAGAATTTCTTATAACTTATTGGTAGAGAAGAACATCTTTTATTTTCAAGTATCATTTAGCAGTCAGCAAAGGTAATTGATGTGAAGTATGATGTAGTAAACTTATACGAGCTTCCCAAGATACACTTTCTATGGCTGAGTATCAAACAACAAAGAAAAAGAGAAATTTGATTGACTTGCAAAAAGAAACTGATGTTAAGAAGTCTTGGTGTTTTTCTTGTCTTTGTATTGTTTCTTGTCTTTGTATTATTTCTTGTTTTTGTATTATTTATAACATTCATAAATGGGAAGATGTGAAACAAAGTAAAATAAATTTAGTCGAGTGGCTTCTTACCTATGAGCTGTGCTGGGCAAGTTGCGCCAGTCAGCAAGGTGGAAGCCTAAAGTCATGGCATTCAGTGGACTGAGAATAGGCGCAGGAAA
Organism: Morinoia aosen; assembly: GCA_030386875.1. Lineage (NCBI taxonomy): Eukaryota > Metazoa > Arthropoda > Malacostraca > Amphipoda > Talitridae > Morinoia > Morinoia aosen. Next base: position 53,276,072 of record CM059571.1, read on the forward strand.
TCGAGACCACTAGCTCATATAATTTGTGTTTTCAAAGCGACGTTGATAAACGTGTACTTGCCTCTCTCATTGTTTTATAAAAGAATTTATTGATAATGGCTGACTTGATAACCTGAGTGACTTGCCCCTGCTTTAGAGACCTAATTTTTGCTGTCTCTTTTCCACAGATAGGGTAAAGAAAGCCAGAGTAGGCACTTATTTTGCAGACTAAAATAAGATGTTACAGGCCTAAACCGAGGGACCTTTCCTCATCGTCTGTAAGTATTTTAGAGTATCCTCTTTCAACTTGTGATGTTACCTAACTCGTCGTCTCTCTACATTGTGAAGCATTCATGTGAAAACTATAGATTTGTTGTGCGATTGTCCACCTTTTGTTCAAATAAAGTGCTTATTAACTAATGACCGCTGTGTCAAGATTGTTGGATACGGATGTACATTCATGGATATATCTTTTTGTGCTACCTTAAAAAAGACATTTTTAAACATCTGCCGAAACAAGCAATTCTAATATTATTTCCTGGCGTAAAGTATTGCGAAGTTTTATGTCATGTACATGCAAACTGTCAAAAGTGTTTTCACCTCACAATGAAAATGCATCGTCCATTAAATTGTGTTATCTCTTATAATTATTATCATTACATGTATTATCAAATGTAGATTAAGCAAGATTAGGAGTACATTGCCCTCAATCACTCCTTTCGACTAGTGACACGAGTTCTACAATATTCGCGTCCGTGTATCATAAATGTGTTCTTTCTAATGCGTTTCCTAGCAGTGTGTCCTTGGCAGGGTGTTCTCAACAATGTGATCCTCGACTAGAGACTTGTTTTCTTCCCTGTCAATGCAGCAGAAACCTTTCCTTGTTTCAGGAACTTCTTTCCTAGCTCACTACTCCTGTGTGTCTTGTGCATAGATTCCGCGTTCCCTCAACCTCATACCAAATGGTGCCTTCTTCCTTCCTCCCTTGGAACATCTTTGTCGTGGTTAAGGGAAGCTAAAACTCTCCCATAGAATGATAATAATGGAGTCATGAAATGTTATTATGCTATGTTGTTCCCATGAATATGCCTCGTGACCACTCTTATTGCCCTTTGGTCACTAGAATATCATACCTAGTTCTAACATTATTTAGCTGTTATCTGTGTTTTGCTCAAGATGTAGGATGCTCCTTTCTCGTCATGCAGCACCGTATAAATTAATTGTTCATTCGACTATAACCTTAAATTGGGGTTTTTGTCACGTAATTCCTAGCCCGAGTCTGAATCATATTTGTCTGTGCAGATATACGGCTCAACGGGATAAGAAATAAAAAACCTGAAGAGACCTCGTTTCCCTTTGGGCGTCCTACTGAGTTCCGTTCAATGGCGTGCCGAAGCGAAGATCAATTCCGCTAGCGCACGACATTACAGTATATAGACGCCAGCGGAAGGTGCCCTCCCACGAAGAAGCCCTCCAAAGAGGAGGCCCACAGCAGATTCTCAGCCGCCCGCGGCGAATATCCGAGACCACAGAAATGACCTCTCTCGGAAAAAAGAGCAAGCCTAGACTTCCACAGCTGGAAGAACAATTCCATACGGAGCTAGCAGCCTTGAACAATCTCCTGAACGGTGCAGTACCACGAGATCTCAAGACGCCCAGCGAGGTGGATCAAGTCCACGCTGGAATCCGAGCAAAGGCTAAGACCGTCAAGCGAATCGGAGACCAGCTGGTCCTAGCCCTAGAGGGCTCGGGAGCCACAGCAGAAGCGACAGCAGTTCGAGACTCACTGACAATCGCCAGAGCCCGCAGGAAGAAGCTGATGGATTCAATGGGTCGCAGAAGCGAGGAGCTCCTGGGGAGCTCGTCACGGAGTGCGACAAAGGAACCCTCCCAGCGCAAGAGCTTGAGGTCAAAGAGGACCTCGTCCAAGAACCAGCAGCAAGGCGCTGCCCATCAGAACAAGCCCCCAAAATCGTCATTGGCTGAGAACAGGAACAGACACCGTTCCAACCGCCATCGCCGTCAGAGTCACCAAGGTTCGAGCTATTACAGCCAGAGTCAAGGCAATGAGAGCGATCATAGCCAGAGCCTTCCCAGTGCCAGCTCTCGTCACAAAGACGGCGAATCCGAGCGCCGCGAGCCCCCTAGCCAAGGCAATAAGCAGATGCTCATTGACATCACTGAAGAGCCATCGGTACTGTTGGCGCAAATCGCCATCGAGAGGTCGAAATTGAGGAACAGAAACCGAACGGAGAATGATCAGCACTTCGGTGAGCAGAATACCGAGCGCAAAGAGGACCGCACAGGAGCATGGGTCGACCTAGCCTTCCAGCATCACGTCATCGAACCCGCAGGGGGCACAACAGCGGTTGCGAATGCTTCGCCCCGTGACACCGATCTCGCACCTCCGATGAATCCCTCCGCACCAGCATTCCAGCCCCGGGCTTCCACCGGCTCACCTGCCGTGGTCTTTGAAACGAAGCCACCAGTGATCGACGGAGCTATGAGGCTCTCGATGATCGAAGATCTAAAAAAGACGCCAAGCCAACCTTACGCGGGAGAGGCTCACCTGTTCCACAGATGGTTCGATGCCATCAAGAGAAGGATGGAGAGGCTCGCCGTGGAGCCCATCGACGCCATCGAGATCCTCACGAACCACACCTGCGGCGAGCCAAGAAGCCTCATTGACGACACCCTGGCAGCTACCTACCTGGACACAGCGGCCCTGCTCACCCTCATCGTCGAACAACTGAAGACCCGCTTCGCCTCTGAAGACAGGGTAGCCGATAGCCTGCTCGAACGCCTCGCCCAAACCTCTGATATAAAGGGCATGAAGGGCGACCGCACGGTTGGTCTCAAGCTGCGGAAGTTCAGTGACGCCTGTCTGGCGATCCATCACACAATGCAGCACAACAAAAGTCTGGCCTTCCTGAACACCGACGTAGGGCTGTCTCCCATCGTTGAGAGGCTACCCTTCTTCGTTCTGGACGCCTGGAGAAGCGAACGAACTAGGCACAGAAGATTATTTGGATCGCTACCTGATTTCGCCGGGTTCTGCGAGTTCATCAAAACGCTGTCAGACACCCAGTGGGATAGTTTTGGGGCATCGAACCTCAACTGGGTGAGTAATCGACTCAACACGGCCGCCCCGGCTCGCCCCAATCCAAGAGCCTCGCGAGTTCTCTACACGTCCTCGGAGAATCAAACCGGCAGCTGCGTTCTCCACCAGAGTGCACAGCACGCGACAAACTCGTGCCAAACGGTAAGAAAGATGGAATCTCGGAAGAAGAAGGACTTCATACGCGAGCATAATTTATGTTACCGTTGTCTAGGCCCTCACTGGGCAAAGCACTGCAATGAAGTTGTGAAGTGCGATGACTGCGGAGCCAGCAGTCACAGCACAGCCGCCCACATCAACTGGCGAGCAGCCGGAAATTCGAGTGAAACCACTCGTCAGGAGAGACCCAGTCGAGAACCGAGCGACGACAGAGCTCAGAGCGAACTCGGGGAGAGATTGAGAGCTGTGGCCCTGGCCTCTCGCGTACCCACAGCCGAGGAGGGTGCATGCAGCAAAATTGTTCTGGCAGACGTTATCGACGAGAGCACGGGTCGGTCGTGCCGCGCATACGTAATCTTAGATGAGCAAAGCACCACGTCCTTCTGCTCTCCCAAGCTGTTGAACGCCCTCCGCGTGACAACCCCCAAGTCCCACTACGAGCTGGAAACACTGACCGATCAATCCGCCGCTCGATACGGCAGACGCGTGTCAGGGCTGAAAATAAAGGGAGTGTCCGAAGACCAAACCTTCGAGCTCCCACCGATGTTGGAATGCAACTCCATCCCCGATAGAAAGAGAGCGGTCGCGACCTACGAACGCGTCGCAAGAACCCCGGAGATATCGCACCTCGCTCGGCAATTCTTGCCCTTGGACAAACACGCAGAAGTTGCGGTGCTCCTAGGGACGGACTGTGGAGACCTACTCTACAGCCACTCCGACAAACAACGTCGTAAGGCTCCGTTCGTCCACCACACCGCCTTGGGCTGGGCAGTGGTCGGCAAGGTGAACGACGACGTCTGCCCCGAAGGAGAGCACTCTTACACGGTCGCAAGAATCGTAGCCGAAGTCGCTCTCAAAACCTGTGGCCCGGAGGCGTGCCTTGAACTGTTTTCAGGAAAAGACGCTACTACCCAGCAGCACAGCGACGAGACCTCTCAACCGCGGCCCCCCGACGACCGCGGAGACCCTGAAAAGACGAAAAACACAAGGATGGAGGACGAGAATCAAGCGGGAGCCCCGCCAGCGACGAGATTTATCAACCAGTCAGCAACAAACGATGAAATGGACGCACAGTGCGATCCAGACAGCGCACCACCGAAGTCCAAGAAGAAACGGAAACGGGAGCTTCCGCACCTTGGTGATCCGAAGAGAAAGCACGACGCGCACCATGCTGAGCGCACCTCCGTTGATAAGAGAGCTCGACGGAACGGGCCAAGCAAAGGAGAAGGCTGCCCCGTAGCCCCCGACCCTCCAGGAGACGCCAAGCACCCACCTCCATTCTCCCTTAACCAGCCTCTCAGTACCGCCTATGCGACAAGCCGACGTCGGAATCCGAAGCATCGGGACGAGCACGACGCACTCGCTGACGCACGAGGAATGCCGGGCAACGTTGAGAAAGACCAGGAGACAACACCCGGACCCCTCCAGAGGTCCACCACCCGCCAGCGAAGGAAAGTGCGACGTTGGTCGGGGAAGCAGAGAGGACTCCTCTATGAGTCACGCCCGCGCAGCAGGTGGAAGGCCACCCACACGTCGCTGAAGACAACACCGACGCGTCCCGCGGGGCGAGACGGCTGCGATGAGCACGTAGTGGGTGGCGCCCCGCCACCGAACCAGCCCTTGACCAGCACTTCCCCCCCCCCCCCCGAAGGCAGTTATTGGTCGCCAGAGCCACCAAGGGGGGGGAGTGTCACGTCGTACAAGACGTGAGGAAATTTGAAGAATTTTGATAAATTCATTCCGGCAACATTCCGCGGATCCGCACTTCGTCCGCAAGAATGACGCCAACGTTTTGTTTGTTTGAAGTGCGTGGAGGGAGCAGGTTCCCGGATAATCTTAAGTTTATACGTCCTTTTAAACGTGAATTCGTGACAGGAGACTATTTTTTTTGAACGTGTTACCTTAGTGGCTACGTTTGTCAATCGCCTTAACGTATTTGTGTTTAGATAGCGGTGAACCGCCGGCTTCTAGAGCATTCGAGGATGCTTCCGGTCGCTGGTGAACCACCCACATTAAGCTAGACTAGCCGTCGTAACGTGTCATGGCAAGTGCGCTGCAGTGTAATGTCTGGAAATGTCAGGTTCCATTTTGGCAGTACTTTGGAAGAAAAGCGTGTGATTTAACTGATGAACTTTCCTATCTCTATTTCACTGCTCCAAGTAATTTGTGTTTTTGAATGTAGAGCCAAATTCTGTCACAGATTTGATGCTAAGTTTAGAAACTGAAATCAGATGGCCTTATTATACTTACTGAAGAAAATTGAGTTCTTACTAATTTTATCTCTTTTACTCTGACCAGCTGATACAGAATTTCTTATAACTTATTGGTAGAGAAGAACATCTTTTATTTTCAAGTATCATTTAGCAGTCAGCAAAGGTAATTGATGTGAAGTATGATGTAGTAAACTTATACGAGCTTCCCAAGATACACTTTCTATGGCTGAGTATCAAACAACAAAGAAAAAGAGAAATTTGATTGACTTGCAAAAAGAAACTGATGTTAAGAAGTCTTGGTGTTTTTCTTGTCTTTGTATTGTTTCTTGTCTTTGTATTATTTCTTGTTTTTGTATTATTTATAACATTCATAAATGGGAAGATGTGAAACAAAGTAAAATAAATTTAGTCGAGTGGCTTCTTACCTATGAGCTGTGCTGGGCAAGTTGCGCCAGTCAGCAAGGTGGAAGCCTAAAGTCATGGCATTCAGTGGACTGAGAATAGGCGCAGGAAATCGAGACCACTAGCTCATATAATTTGTGTTTTCAAAGCGACGTTGATAAACGTGTACTTGCCTCTCTCATTGTTTTATAAAAGAATTTATTGATAATGGCTGACTTGATAACCTGAGTGACTTGCCCCTGCTTTAGAGACCTAATTTTTGCTGTCTCTTTTCCACAGATAGGGTAAAGAAAGCCAGAGTAGGCACTTATTTTGCAGACTAAAATAAGATGTTACAGGCCTAAACCGAGGGACCTTTCCTCATCGTCTGTAAGTATTTTAGAGTATCCTCTTTCAACTTGTGATGTTACCTAACTCGTCGTCTCTCTACATTGTGAAGCATTCATGTGAAAACTATAGATTTGTTGTGCGATTGTCCACCTTTTGTTCAAATAAAGTGCTTATTAACTAATGACCGCTGTGTCAAGATTGTTGGATACGGATGTACATTCATGGATATATCTTTTTGTGCTACCTTAAAAAAGACATTTTTAAACATCTGCCGAAACAAGCAATTCTAATATTATTTCCTGGCGTAAAGTATTGCGAAGTTTTATGTCATGTACATGCAAACTGTCAAAAGTGTTTTCACCTCACAATGAAAATGCATCGTCCATTAAATTGTGTTATCTCTTATAATTATTATCATTACATGTATTATCAAATGTAGATTAAGCAAGATTAGGAGTACATTGCCCTCAATCACTCCTTTCGACTAGTGACACGAGTTCTACAATATTCGCGTCCGTGTATCATAAATGTGTTCTTTCTAATGCGTTTCCTAGCAGTGTGTCCTTGGCAGGGTGTTCTCAACAATGTGATCCTCGACTAGAGACTTGTTTTCTTCCCTGTCAATGCAGCAGAAACCTTTCCTTGTTTCAGGAACTTCTTTCCTAGCTCACTACTCCTGTGTGTCTTGTGCATAGATTCCGCGTTCCCTCAACCTCATACCAAATGGTGCCTTCTTCCTTCCTCCCTTGGAACATCTTTGTCGTGGTTAAGGGAAGCTAAAACTCTCCCATAGAATGATAATAATGGAGTCATGAAATGTTATTATGCTATGTTGTTCCCATGAATATGCCTCGTGACCACTCTTATTGCCCTTTGGTCACTAGAATATCATACCTAGTTCTAACATTATTTAGCTGTTATCTGTGTTTTGCTCAAGATGTAGGATGCTCCTTTCTCGTCATGCAGCACCGTATAAATTAATTGTTCATTCGACTATAACCTTAAATTGGGGTTTTTGTCACGTAATTCCTAGCCCGAGTCTGAATCATATTTGTCTGTGCAGATATACGGCTCAACGGGATAAGAAATAAAAAACCTGAAGAGACCTCGTTTCCCTTTGGGCGTCCTACTGAGTTCCGTTCAATGGCGTGCCGAAGCGAAGATCAATTCCGCTAGCGCACGACATTACACGAACACTGACTTCAACTCCTTTTGAGTTTTGCTAACCACTAAATTCAATTTGCGTTAACACGCGCTGGTGACCCTGTTAAATTGCTTTGCTCTTCAGGCTCCACATAATTAAATTAAGTTCCCCACTTTGAGCGAACTTCATACTACAACCAATGTTTCTGGCACAAAGAGTCTCAACAATTTCACGAAACCCCCAGGCAGCAACACACTGTCACTGTGCTGACTATACATGTAAATAAGGACCCTGCACAAGTGTGCTGAATGTAAAATGAAAAACGTAGCACACACTAGTCCCGGCTACGCCATTACCCAGAACAGCTTAGAAATGCTAGCAACACTGGTAAAATACACTTATAACAACTACGCCATTCACTAAAACAGCTTAGAAATGCTAAACAACACTTGGTGAAATACACTTACGTTAGGTTTGCCGCGGGTATGGCCAAACGCTAAACGTGAATCGATAAGTATTTGTAAACCATGAGAGAAGGGTAATAAGGCGAGTGGACTCAGCTCGGTCCTTTATTTGGAGAACACCCGGCGGACTGGCGGGATCTTGACTGGAAGATCTTCTCTAGGTGGGGGCACTCCGTGCCAGGGATCCGGTGAGCGATGGTGAGATCCGGAGGTATGTGAGAGTGTTTGGGCAAGGTAAGGCCAAGCAAGGTAAGGCCAGGCAAGGTAAGGCCAGGTAAGGTAAGACCAGGTAAGGTAAGGCCAGGCAAGGTAAGGCCAGGCAAGGTAAGGCCAGGTAAGGTAAGGCCAGGCAAGGTAAGGCCAGGTAAGGTAAGGCCAGGCAAGGTAAGACAAGGCCAAAAACAAGGACAAAAACAAGTCCAACACAAGTCCCAACAAGGTCCAGGGAACTGATTGTGTGGTGGCGTTTGGCGATGTCGTTGAGGTCCTGCAAAAAGTCGAAACGCTGGATGAGCGGTTCCAGGAGACATCAAGGAAAAATTCCACCACTGACAGTCCCCAACATCGTAAATGATAAACTCCCACAAAGTAGACTCTTCCGAGAAAATCCTAAAGATTCGACACGAGCTAATTTAATAAGTCTCTCTTTTGTCAGAAAAAAAAAAAAAAAAAAAAAAAACCGTTTATTTCCAAGTTGTCACATGAGATACATATGCCAACATATTGGCTTTTAAAAGTTCCTTAATATAAGACGTCCTAAAACAAAAGATCCATACGAGGAGTATTAATTGACAAACCATCCGAGGTGTAAAAATAGATAAGCCATACGAGGCATAATAATCGACAAACTATATGAGGTGTGCTAATAGATAAACTATCAGAGGTGTACAAATAGATAGACCATACGAGGCATATTAATAGACATAATATACGAGGCGTACTATAATAGACAAACCACACGTGGTGTGCTAATAGTCTAACAAAGTTCCATACGAGGAATACTAATTGACAAACCATACGAGGTGTACAAATAGATAAGCCGTACGAGGCATAATAATAGACAAACTATACGAGATGTAATATTAGACAATGCTATCATAGGTGTACAGATAGATAGACCATACGAGGCATATTAATAGAAAAAATATACGAGGCGTACTAATAGACAAACCATACGGGTCGTGCTAATAGTTTAACTCTGTCAAGGGTAGTTGAATGAGAAATGAGAAATATTATCTCTTGGATATTTTATATTCCAAGAGATTCCGGTACAGCGCTTCTTGCCTTTTTCCTACTTCGATAATTTCAACTAAGAACTTGGCAGTTTCGAAGAATTCTTTAGTATTTTTCGAATTATTTATAAGATCATCGAAGTAGGAAAAATACAAAAAACGCTACACCGTACTAGATTGAAACAATACCGTAAATGACAATCAAGTATTGAGAAAAAGATAGTCTCGAAATAATTTGTAAAGAACATCGCGCAACACAGCACGCACATCTAGGAATGCGTAAACAAACTTATACTCAAAATTGAAATGCGTGGCTTGTTCGGCATACAAATATAGAGATAATTTTTGCACGAGTGCTTTATTTCCTTTGTCTGTTTATACTTTTTAATTTCTTCTGTTCACAGAAATGCCCTTCGGGGTCGTGATAGATCGATTTATAAATCATAAAGCAAGCGCAATCAATTTGTTTATTTCTGAAATTTGGTGCAGTGTTAACTGATCGCAGAGCTTTAGGTAAAATGTAATGTGTCTTGAGGTTTTGCTTTTTATGCAAAAAGTAGAAATAGAAACCGATATATGTACATGTGCGCATATATGTGTGCGAAACGTGTGCATCTTTACACTGATACATAAACATTTATGTTTGCGTGCGCACACGTACATACTCACGCACACACCAACACACATATTCATATATATACGTATTGAAAACGAATATAAGAAAAATGCTAATAGACATGAAAAATAATCTTACTCTTTCAATATTTAAAATGACAGCCCAAGCTCTGATGAATCGTAAGAAATAACCTGAGGAAAGATAAGGAATAGAAAAGGACTTCGAAAAACGTATAAATGGAATGGTTTTTTAATTTCCTAAAGGAAATTTTAAGAAAACTCAAGTTACCGCTGAGGAACAACAAAAAAAAAAAACATATATCTTCAATATATATCATATATCATATCTTCTCGATATTCTCTGCAACATCATGCGGACATGGGTACATGGGATAAAATGGAGATACAGTGTAGGCCAGTTACCACTCATGATTGACAAATATCTACAAAATTTTGGCAGAAATGCGCAAACAAACATATACTCAACATCAAAATTTGCTTGTACAACATACGGACAGAAAGATAATTTTACCACGATTCATACGCTCAAATTACGATTAATTTCATTAATTGTATTTGTCATTTATCCGATTCACAGAGACGTCCTCTGGTGTAAGTGGGAGATCTATTTTTGAATCATTTCGCTAGTGCAATAAAATTTATTAACCGGATGGTTTTTGTGTAAAGAAATGAAATAGAAACATGTATATCTATTTATGTAGATATATATATACCTATATACGTACACACACATATTAATATATGTACTTATTGAGAATGAAATATAAGAAAAAAATACAAATATAAAATAAGAGGATAGAAACAACCTACCATCTATTACACCGAAAATGACAGTTGAGCTCATTGTAATCCTAAGAAATTATTCGAAAAAAAATAACTAAAAGGAAAAGAAGACTTCGGGAAACGTAAAATGAACTGATTTTTAGTTTCTTCATGGAAATTTTTAAGAAAACTCAGGTTACAGTCACGAAACAACACAACTCTTCAGCATTATACAGACATGTGTACATGGGATAAAATGGAGTAACATTGTGGCCGGATATCACATTTGAGTGGAGAATATTTACAAAATTTGGCACATATAGGTAGATTAAGCAATGGTCCAAAGTGATAATTTTGATAACAGAAATTAACAGTTTTTTTCGATTTTAAAGTTTAGTGCTGGTGTGCACTGAACGCAAGGAAAAATATTAAAAGACTAAATGAAAATGCTTAAATTAACCTCTCCCCCCAGCTCAGCCGAAATCGATTGGCCGGATATCACATTTGAGTGGAGAATATTTACAAAATTTGGCACATATAGGTAGATTAAGCAATGGTCCAAAGTGATAATTTTGATAACAGAAATTAACAGTTTTTTTCGATTTTAAAGTTTAGTGCTGGTGTGCACTGAACGCCAGGAAAAATATTATAAGACTAAATGAAAATGCTTAAATTAACCTCTCCCCCCAGCTCAGCCGAAATCGATTGAAAACATCTTCGAGAATGATTTTGAAATAACGAGACAACGTTAGCCAAAATTTAATTCATTATAAACTTTGCACAATCCTCACATTTATAAACCTGCATATTGGTGTACACACAAAATGTATTTCAGAGTATGTTTTCCATACGGATGTTAAATATTAACACAGAGAAGAAAAAATAACAAAATAAAAATGAGGAAATACTCCTAATTATGGAAAAAAACGTTCATTCTGCTGTATTGAACTCACGTCTGGGGTGCTCATTATTGTCGACAGAAATAGTTAAGATGAATGCACGAATGGCTTAGCAAACGTAAAATGAAATAGTTTCTAATTTTCTAACAGAAATTTCAGGAAAATTAAAATTTCTGGTAAATGGGAAATTCACACCGAAATGCTGCAGGTCTATAGAGATGCAAAATGACGTGACACATTTACTCTAAATTCTTTTACAGTTTTAGAGTTTTTGATATGCTGGGGAAGCTTGTTCCACAAAAAAGCTCCAGAAACTGAGAGAGCTTTTTGTCCCACGCTAGATGAACGGTAACTGACTAAAACATCATTCCTCCGATTTGGTTATTTGTTTGGGATATTAGATGGAAAAAATTTTACCACCTCTGCATTACTTTGGGGGAGGTACAGAGAGGAGAACACTCGTCGAGCTTTTTGGATCATGAATTTATTCGGTATTGGGATCCAGTCGAGTTTTCTTAAAAGAGGGGTGACATGATCGTATTTATTGAAATTTCCTTTGCACACCACTTTGGCGGCGAAGTTTAGACATTTTTGCAACTCTTCCTGACGATATTGAGGTAAATTTCCCCATACAAGACTGCAGTAGTCCAGGCGCGATAAAACTAAAGACTGAATCACTAACAACCTAGATTTTTCGTCAAGTGTGTTCTTAATGCGATGAAAGAACATTAAGGTTCCGTTTATTTTGTTGCACATTGTTTCGACGTGTGAATTGAAAGTCATATTTTTGTCAAACCAAACACCCACATTTTTTACCGTCTCTACTGGTTCAATTGTATCGTCTCCAAATGTTAGCTTGAATGGTGGTAAATTTTTAGTCGCATTCTGTGATCCAAAAATAATGCATTGCGTTTTACTTGCGTTAAGTTTGAGGCCATTAGGGTCATACCACAATTTAAGGTTTCTCAGAAGGTTTTCAGCGTTGGTTTGTGTTTCTTTTAAATCCGCTGTTGAGCTTGTCATGGCAATTTGTACGTCATCAGCATACATTGAGATTTTTGTGTTTGCCGGCATGGTGGGGAAATCATTGATGAAAATTGAAAATAAGAGCGGGCCGATGATTGAACCTTGAGGAACGCCAAAATTGTTTGGTATGAATGATGACATTTTGTTATTCAAGCACACTGCATGAGAGCGGTTTAGTAGGTAGCTTTCAAACCATTGAGTGTCAATTCTGAGGTTTGAAATTTTTTGTAGAAGTTTCTTATGCTCAACACTGTCGAAAGCTTTGGAGAGATCAAGCAATAGTAAGAGAGTTAATTTTTTTTGGTCAATATCATTGTAAATTTTTTCTGTTATGTTTAACAGGGCGTCCTGAGTACTGGTATTCCTTCTGTAAGCATATTGATTGCGATGCAGTAGATGTGACTCGTCTATGTAAGACGAGAGCTGGTTTGTTATTACTTTTTCTAATATTTTGGACATAACAGGCAGGAGACTGATTGGTCTGTAGTTTGACGCTATGTCGATATCACCAGATTTATGTAATGGCTTAATAATGGATAATTTCCATTGGTCGGGAAACTTGTTTGTGGCCATAGATGTATTTATTATCAAACGAATGAGGGGTGCTGTGACAGGGAAGCTGTCTTTTATATGTTGGAGGCTTATGCCATCATGTCCAGTCGCTTTGGTATTCTTTAGTGAGTATAAGATTTTTCGTAACTCTATGACGCTAACCGGCTTTGGTCTCCATTTGTTTCTACTATTTGGGGATGATACATCAAGCTCAAAGTAGGTTTTGGGTCAAGCTCAAAGTAGGATAGAATCACTTTAAAACTGGCAAGCATCATTGATAAAAAATAAGGAATAATATCTACCTGAGAAAAGAAACACTAAACGCGTTGCTTACACAGAAAGAAAATATTCGCAAGACGAAACATGAAAATCAAGGTGACAATGGCCCGGCGGTTTTTACGTTACGCCATTTGCAATAAACCGCCGGCATAACATCGTAAGCGTTGACGAAGTATTTTGTACGCGAAAAGTACGCGTTTACGATGGCAGAGGCTAGTATGTATTTCTGCCGCAAGAATAAGGAAAAATTGATTTTATTTTGTTGTTAGTGATTTATATTGAAATAAATGCGATTAAACGCAAGATTTAAGGAGTAATAAAAAATGAAGAAAAACTAAAACTTTAGCAGGCATATACATGAATAATCTTCGTAATCTATAAACCGTACAAAATTATTAAAAGACATTTCCAATTATTATTTCACGTCAAACACTTCAGAAAACTACTGCAAGTATTTTGTGAAAAAGAAATACTATTCCACGTACAAAAAGGTACGATTTTAATTCACAGAGTAATGACACGAGTCGGCAGTTTTAATCTCCGCGAATTTGGGAAACAAAGACGCCGGCGACAAAGACTCTATCAACAAAGACGCCGGCGGTTTTAGCCGCGCTCTATCAACCGTATTCGTGAACGGATCTTGAATTAATATGAGAGCTACAAAATGTATAACTTTGTAGTAAGGCACAAACGTAGTTGGTTTAATATAATGACTCGACACAGGAAACCAGGCACAGCCCGCTAGGGGCGAACACACAGACGTTCCTCTGTACACCACTAAGCACAACACAAACAGACATTCCTCTGCACCACTATCATAATAATCACAACACACACAAACACACACACACACACACACTCACGCAGACACGCTCAAACATGTACACAAGCACACACTTATGTACACGCACATGCAAGTGTCGTGCACACTTGCCAAATCACCACAAATCTGCAGCAACGCAATGAGATGCACCATCGTCTCAAATGACAAAATAATATATGTATCAATATCAATGCTATTTACTTTAATTTCTATGTTTACCTTTCAAACACCACAAGCATTTCATTCACCAACTACAACACCATTGATGAAGAAACTTAATTCACTTTAATTCAATTGACGTGAAACCTAATTCAATTAACGAAACTTAACAAATCACCACAATTAAGAAGCAGCCCACTTTCACACACCATCGTCTCAAAAGACAAACCAATATATATATATATATATATATATATATATATATATATATATACACGTCTTTCAACCTAAACTCTACATCGAACTTAGAAACACCTCAAGAATTTAATTTACCAAAAGCAATATCATTCGCATATATACTAACAGTAATATCAACCTAACCTTGTCACTATAACAAACTGATGCGAAATAATTTCTCCAAACCATTCACATGAATAACAAAACCTAACCAAAACGATGGCACCCTCATTCATAGTATAACACAGACCATACGTATGTGTTACAACTCATCAAGTCTTGAAATTAGCTTTCGTGTCACACTGTCACACCCTACCTGAAGAAATATAATGTTCTCTAACCCAACCTAACTCAAGGCAAAGTCACCTAACCTCAACTAACGAAACATGGTCTAAACTCACCTAAAGAAATCAAATTTATCGTAACCTACTCTAACCTAACTCAATTTAATCTATCTTGCTCTAAATATGACGTGAATGAACTTATTTGACACATTTACAACTCACGTACATACAACTACACTTTACTAATTCAGGGTTCCCTGTCCTATATACTTACAATTTCGGTAGCACCTATTTTATCTGATTTATTGCTTACGCCTTTGCCCTTATATTCCTCACGAATTCCTAACCTCTATATGCGCTAAAATATCCTTCCATCCAACTGTAACTTATAACCAATTGATATTCTATTGGTCACAAAATGAAAATGCTTTCCATAACTATTTCACCGGCAGAGACATTCTGCCTCCTATATTTTCTCGTTAAATTATGGGGATTAGGGTTTCATTGAAAATTTGTTCCAAATTTTACCTCACGAAATATTGTGACGAAACATTTATTACATTTCGGTTTATTAATGGGTGCGCATCACTAACCTTTTCCTTTGTTTCGAAGTTGACTAGTTTAATTCGTTCTAATCGACAATTCATCAAATATCCAACCTACATACTCAACAGAAATTCGATGTCACGAAGAAATGACGTCACAACGATGCATATTTCGAAATAATACATAACATCTTTATTCTGCGGTAAGCTACTTTTGAAAGTTCAAGCATAAATGTTTACGTTCGAAACACCGCAATAAAAGAGTTATCATTCACAATTCATTCTACGTATAATAATCAAAGTCTCTTATAACTGTGCATCACAACTCGTTCAACGAATATATACAACGCGCTATCGCGCGCTAACTTGAACGCCGAAGAAATAAACTCTCCATTTTGGGAACGCTTGGCGAGATCTCACGCTCTCGCCAAGCGAAAGCATTTTTCTGTTGAAGTCAGTTAATACAAAGAAAGAACGCATTCGCAGCAAATCTCATGGAAACTTTCAACAATATTTGAGCATTTGGCACTCATCTATAATTTTGAGTGCACTTACAACTTACATACAACTACGAACTTTATAAAAGCATCATTGACACGAAATCAATCTCTTCGTATCAGAAATCAAACTTAGGAATTCCCCATTCATTACGACAACATCATATCCGAACATATTTCTGACATTTCTCAAACAAATTTATCTGTGAACACCTGCGGCTATAGCTTAGAAACAATGATGTTTCCTAATAGACATCATTTTCGCCACAACAATTATTAGTTCACGAATGTGAACAATTTCAACCTCTTTCTAATCATCATATATTTCTATTGTGGATCGATACAGAAACCTTCAATTAGGCTCAGTAGAATTTATAAATTATTATTGCAAATACATTAGTTATACCATTTCAAATTCAATACATAACATTCAAACATAAAAAACCTGCACAAGATTTGGTTGTAGTCGGGGACACGCATTCACCAAATATTAATCATCAGTTAGAACCTCGTAATGTTGTCTATACGCACTCAAATGATGACTTCCTGAAACTCACACATGCAATGTGAGCGATTTTGAGGCCTTCAAAGAACGAGTTTTAATTATTATTATTATTATTATTATTGGAGATCAAATTATTCGTCAACACTTGACAGATTCTTGGTCGTGAAGATCCAAGAATTTTACATCCCAACCATAAAAATTTATGAGCCAAATATTCACTCAAACTATACACTTCGTAGGAAATGCCTCGTTCAATCATAGCATATGTCGACAGGAACCATTTTCGTGTTCTTCGAACCAATATAACGAGAGATTGTTCCTCAATGAGCTTTATCAATTTAGAAAATAAGAAGTCAAATTCTTGGACTATGAGCTCTTTCAATTCCAATTCTCTAACGTCATAAAACAAGTTTCAAACACTACACAAATAGCTGTGCCGAACGAAAAATATTTAGCCACTATACCTTTATACAAATGACTAATTTAAAGTGTATCACCTTTAAATT
The DNA here is from genome assembly GCA_030386875.1 of Morinoia aosen. NCBI lineage: Eukaryota > Metazoa > Arthropoda > Malacostraca > Amphipoda > Talitridae > Morinoia > Morinoia aosen. The sequence continues at coordinate 53,292,823 of CM059571.1, forward strand.
ATAGTTCATTTACGAAGTTTTACGAATACGCCTTGTTTTGCGATGACACAATTTGCGATGTCGAAATATTATAGGATTGCTATAAAATTGTTCTCAAGAACGCTAGCAAAGTAGTTGCGGAATTTTTGGCGTCGAAAACTACTCGCTTTGCGTATTTGAACTCATACTACGAAGTAAGGTCGATGATGCTGACACCTTAAGGTAAAACACTAGATTGAACTTGTGATTTGTAACGTGATGGAGAGAGAGGACAACATATAATACGTCATAAAAAATAAATAAAGTCGAACTGAAATGAGCACCTCGAACGAATGAGCATCATTTCTGGTCAAAAACGCATCAAGAGCAATATTTATGCCTTTACGCAACGTTTGATTTGCAATTTATGTCACTTTATATTACTTCAACTGGATAATTATAATACAATTATTATAAGAAGCTGACAATTTAAGTCTCAAATACTAAACCTCATTACTATATTGCAATTCAAAGTCGCCATACCTGTGAAAATGGGTGTCTGAAATTCATGGACCTTCAAGCAGCGAAAATAAAACGCGTAACCATCATTTATTCTCCATTGCAAAACTTGTTAGAATTAAAATAATACTACCTTTAGGTGAATCAAATATTTTAAACACATTTGTTCTCTATAAATTTCCATGTAAAACCAGTTTAAACACTTGAAAAGGATTATTTACTAGTCATGACTGGAAGTTATGCGAATCTCAAAGCGAAAGAACCGAGTTCGAGTATTGAGTTCCAAGTCAAAATCAATTTCTAATAACTATAAGAACACTGTAGACCTATGAAAAATTTGCAACACAGCCTCAAACGGTCAAAAATTGGTTGAAACTTTGAACTTAACAAAGAATCGAAATATATCGGATCAAACTCCACAAAAAATAAAACATAAGCGTCTTGATGTTCAACATCCTTATAGAGCCTTCGCCACGCAAGCAAGCCTAGGTTGCGTCATCGCTGTCACCCATATGATCTCGGTGTGGAGACTTCAATGCAAAACAAGAAATCATCCGTGTCATTAATCTACGGAGATTGAAATACCTTTTCACTGGCACATTTCGCGTCCAGGGGAAATTTATTTCGATGTTTTATCCATTTTTCTCAAAAACTTGAAAAGCTAGGAGTTTGAGACATGTATCATTAAAGAAAGATATCCTCGAGACGCATCAGTACAGAGTACTTAAAAGCCCTCAAGGGTAACGCAGGGGGCGTGAGAGGGGTAATAAAAGTCGGAATGACGTGAAAACCATGTTTTTTTCATATATATATGGAACGGTTGATGCGATCGTTCCACAAAAGCTATTTTGTATGTAGCGTGAAAAAACGAGCAAAAAGTGTTCAACAACTTTGCCTGTAAAACGAAGCGTTCTCCAATGTTTGTGGTTTAAGTGAATTTTCAGACAAAAAGGACTATTTTTAAATCACTCATTTTGAGAAAAGTATCGCACTTGTGACTTCATAAATTTAATAGATTTTAGAAAAAACTCCAATCTACATTCTATCAAATTTTGGAAGGCGAAAGCTCATCGAAAACGCCGCAACTGGCAGCCAAAGTGACACTTGAAAAACGGCCGTTTTTTTACCCAAAAGTTTTTCATTCATTGAACATTTTCCCGAATACTTTTCGACGTAACGATCACACCGTCGTAAAGCCCGAATTTTTCTCTACCAGTTCCGACCAATTCAGCTCCTCCGACGGCGCAATGAAAAATATCTTCATGTTTGAAATGACCCTATTTTCGGTGGGTTTTCGAGTTCTCGGGGGTCTCCTATGGGGTCTTGGGGCCTGGAAAGGGGTCCGTATGTCTTAGAATTTTCCCTTGTACACGCTCACCAAGTTTGAAAGCGCTGGGACCCCGGGAAGTCGGTTTTGGCTCGAGTTAGGGAGTGATTTGCTATATCTCCGATGCTCCACCTTTATGGCGACAAGCATTTTCGATCTTGGTGCAACTTGTGATTTTTTCACGGGTACTATTTTTAGTCTCTTCTCGCAACACTACTACAAAGTTCGCCCGCCGCAAGTAACCAGGCACAGCCCGCTAGGGGCGAACACAGACATTCCTCTGTACAACACGATCATAATAATGATAGACACGCAGACACGTGATAGACACGCAGACACGTTCAAACACACACGCACACACACTTATGTACACACGCACATGCACACACTTTTCAAATCACCACAAATCACAAGCAACGCAATGAGATACACCATCGTGTCAAATGCCAAAATAATATATGTATCAAAATGCAATGCTATTTACTTCAATTTCTATGTTTAACTTTCAAACACCACAACCATTTCATTTTTTAACACTAATACCATTGCTGAATTGACGAAACAAATCACCACAATTCAGAAGCCACCCACGTACAGACAACATCGTCTCACAAAACAAACCACTATATACCCAACGTCTTTCACTCTAAACTCTATGTCGAACTTGAAAACACCACAACAATTTCATTTAGCAAAAGCAGTAACATTCGTCAATTTACCAATACCAATTCAAATCAACTAAAACCTGATCTAACCTTGCCAACAACAAACTGGTGAAAAATTATTTCGGCAACTCATTTTCATGCATAACACAACCTAACCAAAACGATGGTACCCTCATTTATAGTACAACACTGACTAAACGTATGTGTTACAATTTATCCAAACAATAAATCAGTTTTCATATCACAACCTGTGCTAACACTATCTGAAGAAATAAAGTTACTCTCACCCAACTTAAGCTAAGGCAAGACCAAATAACCTCAACTAACAAAACATAAGCTCAACATAACTAAGCAAACCTAACATAACGTAGCGCATACTAACCTAACTTGAGTTAACCTATCCTGCTCATATATAATGTGAACTCTCAAACACTCGGCATACTTTCTAAGCTCACCTACATACAACTCAACTACATTCATCCAGGGTGCCCTGTCCTATTCTATGGTTTAAATTTGTGTTCTACTTATTTCATTCTACTAGATTCCAACGCCTTTGCCCTTTTTCATCACGAATTCCGAAACTCTATGAGCAGTAACATTCTTTCATCCAACTAACTGATGACCACTTAATATCGTAATGTTGAAACCGCAACAATGCGTTCCCTAATTATTTTCGCAGAGGAGAGGTCACGTTGCAATATTTTTTCATTAAATTTCGATTTAGAGTTCAATTAAACATTTCAAAATCTTTCTCTCATTAAACGTTGTGACGGAACACGTTACATACCGGTTTATTCATACCTTCACTACTGGATACTAGATCTTCGCTCACTTTCAAAAATGACAACTGCGCTTGGTTCTAATCAACAATTCATTATTTCAAACTTACGTAGTCAATGGAAATTCGTTTTAACGAATAAATGACGTCAAAGTGTTGTCAATTGCAAAACATTATATAAGCTGTCGATCATTTCGCCAAAAGCTCGTTTACAATATTCAAACATAAATCTTTTCCCTAGAAAGACCTTCAAACGAAACCGTAATAATCATCAAAACAACTAACCATAACACCAGTTAGCCAAGCGAAACTTCATTCCAATATACTAAATCCAATACTATTTACCAATTTACCAATACAGCCTAACCAAAACGATCGTACCCTCATTTATATAGTACGCAGACTAAACGTATTTGTCACAACTTCTGCAATCATTACATCACTTTTCATGTCACAGCCTACCTAACCCCTATCTAAAGTAACAGCAAGTAACAAAGTATAATATAAACACACCCAAGCAAACCTAACTTGATGTAACTTTAATGTAACACAATTCAACATATCCTGCTTATATATAAGGTGAAATAACTCATTCGACATAGTTTAAACTCACCTATATACAACTCAAGTACACTAATCCACGGTGCCCTGTCCTCATTTATACTTTAAATTTCCGTCCCACTTATTTTATTCTATTTGATTCTAACGCCTTCGCCCTTAATCTTTACGAATTCCCAACTTGTATATGTACGCTAACGATCTTGCATCAAACTAACTACTGACCACTCAACATCATAACGTTACAACCGCGGCAATGCGTTCCATAACTATTCCCACAGCGGCGGTGAATGTTGACCAGACGACAATATTAGATTTCCACATTTTTTGTGCAGCAATATAGATCATTAGATAAAAGTAAACAATTTATCTTATATGCATTTTTGGTCGCAAATGAGTATTTAACGATTTATAGCCTTAAAATTATGCAGTGTTGTATGGGCGGTGAATATAAAGCACAGGACCATTGTTGATGTTCCATATTTTTTGGCTAGAATATAGGCAATTGGATCTAAATGAACAATTATTCTTATATGGACGATGAGTTGCAAATGAGCATTTAACGGGTTATAGCAGTAACATAATGTAATGTATGAGCTCCAAATGTGAAGCAAAGGACCTTTATTGATTCCCAAATTTTTGTGCCTCAATGTAGGTCATTAGATCAAAATAAAAACTTATTCCTCTATGCACTTTCCGTCCCAAGTGGGTATTAAACCAGTTTTACCGCTGACATAATGTCACGTAACTAAAATAATAAGTATTTGTACAGGAAATGAAAATGACCGATTTCCAACTTTTCGGTCCTCGAATATTGGTAACTAAATGAAAATAAATCATTTTTCTTCCATCCACTTCCCGTTGCAAATCAGTATTTAACCAGTTACAGCGGTAACGTAATGCAATGTTGTATCGGCAGCCAATGTTAAAGAGAGGACCAGAATACATTTTCAAAGTTTTAGTGTTTGAATATAGGTAATTACATCAAAATGAACATCTGATCTTCCATGCACTTTTTGTCGCAAATGAATATTTACTGAGTAATACCGATAACATAATCTTACTTCAGTTTAAATTATTTTTGATACGTTACATTACGTAACCCCTATTACTCACTATATACTCATATGCGGCAAAAAGTGTATGAAAGATAAATTTTTTATATTGATATAATTACCTATATTCAAGCACACAAATTGCAAAATTGATTAAGGTCCTCTACTTCACATTTACCGCCCATACAACATTAAATTTCGTTATGGCTATAACTCGGTAAATACTCATTTGCGACAAAAAATTCATGAAGGATAAATTGTTTACTCTGATCTAATGATCTATATTCCAGCACAAAAAATTTGGAAATCAATGATTGTCCTCTTCTCAACATTCACCACCTATACAAACATCACAAAAATTTTGAATTACTGAATCACATTAGGATTTCGATCCCACATCTAATCATTTTCCCAAAATTTCAAAAACATTCTAGGTTCTCAGCACAAATTCATTCTTAAAATTTTAATCTTGTAACAAAACTGCAACACAAATTAAACTGAACCCACTAATCAAACTAATGAACATGATCCCACACATGGAAATATAAGCTACAACTATTTAAATCAAATTTTCCACTCCTAACATGTGACCAATTCCAAAAATTAAAACCCTGCTACAATACACAATTTCAACAAATTATTATTACATCGCTTCCCTTCTTATAAAACTTTCTCTGAATGAAGCTGAAAAAATATATAACTTCTAATGACAACTTCCACACATCCTTTACAATTTCAATTCAACTTCACTTACATCGAATTAACTATTTTTAGGCACTCAAAAGTGGACAATCGATTTTTGTCAATTTCTTAACATTGACCAGACTTTCTTCCTCACAATATTTTACCAACAATGCGTATGAAAATCATTTATAATTCAATATTTTATCTTTTCACACCGCAAATGTACTCACATTTAATAAAAAACATACATATCTATCCTGAAAGCTATTTCTTATGACACACAAGCCAAATCTTTCATTCCAGTTCCCCTATCTTATACACAAAATATTTACATCCTCACATGAATCTATTTCTATGAAAACTATCACACAGGGGTTTTACCATAAATTTAATCCACACAAAAGTTTACAGTACATCAATTATTCTTTCAAACACTGTCAATCTAAACACCAAGAAACTTCCTTATTCATTTCATTTATAAATACTCCACGTTCTAATGATTATTCGCTTAGTATATCACTTCATTCAAACTTTCCCAACAACAACCATCTTTCTTAACTACATCTCCAACAACAAAGAAATAGACTTATACTATAGTCTAACATCAACAAGGTTAGTTCCAACACTTCATTCACAAAAACTCACCTTATTACAACTTCCTGAAATGAAATGTATAAGAAATCATACATTCATACATGCCCACATACCACACAAAAACATAGCTTTAAACCAAATGCACTCACTAACTAATTCTTGACCCCCACATACTACACTTCAAAATAGGCAAAGGCCGCCTCATGTCTCATTAAAGATCACTTCATTAAGACCAGACATTTCTCCAACATATGACACTACCAATTTACACACTTTCTTCAACGTTTACTACATTTCCCTATTTCACAATACTTCTATGGTCAGGAAACTTCACAACTACTCTAAATAACGTTTGTGTGTAATTTCTAATTTCATCATTTTAGGCCTACAATTTACAGGCATTTCATACCATCAACACCAACAATTCCTATAACATGCAACCATTTCTTTCATAGCGACAAGACCAATTCATTATTTTACTTCTTTTTCCCTACACACCCAAGCATTCAATCATGATTTCATATATCCTATCAAACACCCACTCTTACATTTCTTTCTATCCGCTCAGTTGTTTGCAAAATTATTATGAGTTCTTCAATTCTGGAATGAAGAGAATGCAAAAATTTCCATTCAAAAGAGTTGCATATGAACATATCTTGGTTACCTATGACATTAATTTACAAACAATACCTTTACAAATGCATTTAGAAATAGCTCCAATAAATGCACACATATCACACACAATATCAATGCAGTAAGACAGTTCTACATGCAACACCTAAATTTTATGAGCATCATTCACATACTGCATTTTCAATTCACTAACACCAATCTATTTTTAAACAACTAAGTACACAATATATAGCATTGCCTACTAATTTCCTAAACATAATTTAACCTTCACTCAAGTACAAGTCGCTTGCAGCGATTATTTTTGACATAACATGTCTATTTGACATGAACTGATTCCTAAAATACCTTTCAAATATGGTCACATTACAAAGGAAATAAAGGATCTGACACCTTTTGGATTTCTGCACTATTACCCAATAACAAATGCTCAAGCAAACCACATTGTACCAAAAATTACTTTGAAAATTCTTCCTGTGAAATATACAGGACAGAATGACTGAAGTACCTTGTATATACCATTTCTACCATGTATCTGTCCAATTCCAGCCTTATTTTACCACCATTCAAATTCAAATATAACAATTAAAATGCAATAGTCTCACTGCTATTATGAACTACATGTGATATACAAACCAATACTTTTTAGTAAGCATTCTTCTACTTTCATGACAATTTCCATTCAAGTCCTTGGTTTTTAAGAAGTCTTTATTGATTCTCACTACTACCCAGTTACAGTGAATGCAATCATATTTGCATCTATTCATGTAGAAAAAAATGTACACCACAACATACATACAAATATTTTCATCCATACGTGCTTGATATTAAATATCGAATCCATCAATTCAGAGTCTTACATGCATATGAACATTTGGGATTCAGAAACCTACACCCAATATTCTTCTTAATGTATCTCCTATCACTCATTTCTACAAAACGATTTTCCTTTTCAGAATTCCCTTTATTTCCAATATTTACCAATGAAATGGGTATACAATACAGGGTTCAAATACATTCATATTTTCACATTATTCACGAACAATTCATGTTTGTTCAAAAAGTCTTCTTTCTCAACAAAAAATATCTTTCAAGACAACCAGGTGATATTACTTGTCATCAAGTTCTAGCACCTCATGTTTTGAAAGAATAGTGAATTATGCCAACACCTTTACACATGTGTATTTTATTACCACCACATTCTAAATACATACAACATCGTTTATCATTTCCATTATCAACTCGTCTGGCTAATTAAGTGCATTGGCTACATGAATCTCTTTCAATACAATGTCTCACAGACGGATATTACAAAAAATGTAGTACACACAAAAGCCTGCGCTACCTCAATTATTCTTTTCAACATTTCTAAATTATTATCTCTTTTTGCTCACACGTGAGCTTCCAAAAAACATGATTTACTATACAAAATCAACACTTTAACACCATCTTTTCCATTTCAGGTAAAAATTGTTATCTATTGTTACATTTATATGGCCTTTCAGTTGTTCACTCACAACACAATCATCAACATGTACATTTATCTACAAGATTTAAGATTAGAAAGATTATAAGTTAGCCTCACTAACTGCTACAAAAATATAGCGTATCGAAGAGAGGAAGGAGAAAGGCACCATTTAGTATGGAAATGAAATAATGGGGAATCTATGCAGAAACGTCATAGAAACAGTCAGATGAGCAAGAAGTTCATGAAACAAAATCAAAGTTGAAGAACAAAGTACTAGCTGCTGACAAAAAACAGGACAGCAGTGAACCAAAAACAGATGGTCCGTAGCAAAACATAAACATACTCTATTTCAACAAAAAAATAAAGCCTACCTAACCTTAAGCTCGCGCCCATTTCTCTACAAGAAATACTAACCAAATACTAAAGTTCAACCACACTTCAACAACATTCCCATTTCCCTTGAGTTATAAATCTTCCACCCAACAATACTTATTGAATCAACATGTGAGTTCATTAAAGATTTCCAAACCACATACAACTTTCCATAACTATATTCTGAACAAAAAATGAAAATACTTATGCTGAAGGATTCAATCAACAACGTCCACTCTAACGCTCTATTAAAAACTAGTCTGTTTAGTAGAACTTCATCAAAAATTTTAGAAAATAAACAGACAAATCATGGATGTCTAGACAACCAGACAAAAAGACAACATATCAAGCAATCAACTCGGTAACAAATCATTTATTACATATGCTCATTCAAATTCAATCAACCCTACCTGATGTCAAATTCAACACCCCAACTATTGAAACCATATTAGAGTATTCATTTCCAAATTTGTTTCAACACTTCAGAACATTTATATACTTCAAATGGTTTTTAAATTATTACATTCCACCACAAACTTTTAGGGAAATCATTCATAATTTAATATTCTATCTTATTAGAATAAAACATACACACATTCACGGAAATAAAATACATATCTATCATTCACCTATTTATAAAGAGAAAGAAGCGCAATTTTTGGTCAATGTCAAGAAGAGAACAACATCGATTTTACAATTTTTCCTGCCTAAACCTAATTCATTACAAGTAAATCAACCATTTCTCTTCCATGCACTTTCGGGCGCAAATGAGTATTTTTCGAGTTATAGCGATAACTTACATCAATTCTATCGGTCCAAGCGCTATCGGTCCAACCTCTATCGGTCCAAAATTCTAGAAAATAAACAGAAAAATCATACATGTTTAGACAACCAGACAAAAACACAACATGAAAATCAATCAACTCAGTAACAAATCATTTATTACATATGCTCATTCAACATCAATCAACCCTACCTGATGTCAAATTCAAGACCCCAACTATTGAAACCATATTAGAGTATTCATTTCCAAATTTGTTTCAACACTTCAGTACATTTATATACTTCAAATGGCTTTTAAATTATTACATTCCACCACAAACTTTTAGGGAAATCATTCATAATTTAATATTCTATCTTATTACAATAAAACTTACACACATTCACGGAAATAAAATACATATCTTTCATTCACCTATTTATAAAGAGAAAGAAGCTCAATTTCTGGTCAATGTCAAGAAGAGAACAAAATATATTTTACACTTTTTACGGCCTAATCCTAGTTCATTATATTTAATTAAAGTATTTTTCTTCTATGCACTATCAGTCGCAAATGAGTATTTTACGAGTTATACCGGTAACTTAATTCAATTCTATCGGTTCAATGTACCTCGCTAAATACTCAGCCACCCTAAAAATCAATGGTTCCCTTGATTTAAATATACACCACCTCGCTTGCGCTAACATCTTTGGAGTGTATTAATTAACTAAAAGATCCTGGAAGTGGGTTCAGGATCTCCAACGTCGCTGAATCATACACAACACAAATTACGATACCGCTATAACTCGTTAAATACTCATTCGCGATGGAAAGTACATTGAAGACAAATTTGTCCTATTTATCTAAATACCTACTTTTAGGCCGCATAAATTGGAAAATCAACCTTTTTCCTCTTCATCACAAATACCAAATATCTAATTCAAGTTTCCCCACAAAACCATGGTTAATGTTGACTAGAGGAATATCATCGATTTGCCAATTTTCGGACCCTAATCATTGATAATCACACGTAAAAACACATTTTTTGTTTACGCAATTTCCGCCGGAAATGAATATTGAAGGAGTTATAGCGGTAAATCAGTTCCTTCAATTCTAGACTTCGAAGCAGGAAGTAACTCATTGAGCGCATCGGATGGCGTTACACTACATGAACTCTCCCTTCCGACGAGCTCAAATGATTGAGTTGGTGCCAACCTTGCAAGGACTAAACCCACTTCAAGAATCTTTTACTTAATACATTTGCATGATAACCATCATTGTGTTATTAACTCATGGATCCTCGATGCGGGTTCAGGCTCCGCGGGCTCTGAAAACACTAATATGAACATACCGCTATAACTCTTTGAATATTCATTTTTGCAGACCAAAAGTGCACAGATGCAACATTCTTTATTTACATCTAATGTGCTATGTTTAGGCTCCAAAAAAGGGAAATCTATAATGGTCCTCTCCTAAACATTTACCCAAAAACATTTCAATCCCCCTTCTCTACAGCTTCTACGCAATTATTGTTCATTTCATAATATTCCTATCAGTGACAAATACTATCATTTTTAATACATTATCAACACTAACATTTTGAATATTTCATTCCAATGTTCAATCGTTTCTCCCTATTGGTTCAGTCTCCCCGGCGGTCTGAAAACACAAATATGAACATACCGCTATAACTCTTTGAATATTCATCCGAAAGTCTTTTAAATTTGCCTCTTCAATCATACAAAAATTAAGGAGAGAGACATATATTCAGTGCATATAAGGAAAATGGTTGATTCATTTGTAATATAAAATAATGCAGCAGCAGAAATTGGTCAATTCACTATGGTTTTCTCCTTCACATTTACCAAATGTGAAGCTAGTTAGTTTTTGAACCAGAATACTTGAATAGTGACAGAGAAAGTTGTTGATAGTGTCATTAATGAATTCAATCTGAAAGTATGTACAATTTTATTGCTTTTAGAGATATTTGTAGAAGAAGTGCAATGTTTGCATGAGAACTGGTACCTTGGGAAAATAGACATTTCATTACCTAACGACTATTCTCAAAAACCATTATTATTTCCTTGCAAGCAGAAGCGACATCGTATTTCCGAAGATATGCATAACTGCAATCAAACCATACATTTCATATTTCTATGCATGCGGCCGTGCACGGACTCTAAAAGGGCTGCGCCCTTTCAGAGGCCGCACGGCCTAATTCACTACGTCTACTCCAATTTTACCGTCCACACACTTTTTCACACACATTTCCTTTCACTCTCATAACATGAGTCTCAAAAAATAATTAAGCAGCAACATTACACTTCTCAACCGATCACTTCTATCACAAATACACATTCAATACTAACACTATAACGCGCATTTTAGGTCCACGTATAACACTTAACTTACAAAATTAATGAATTTTACTGATCAATATACTGTACGATAATGAGGTCCAATATCAACCATGAATATTAAACACTACCTACATACATTCCTTGACAATATGCTTCTCCGGCAATTCATTACACATTTCATGCCAACATTTAGTCCAACATAATCTTACCTCTAATTCATCGAAAGCAATTCAGGAGTGGCAACGCCTCTTTTTACCATACCCCCACCCAACGGCTTTTGCGATGCGTGTTCACAACGAATGAAACTGTACAAAAATCACGAAATTATAACGTTTCAAGAAAATATTCATTATCCAAAACAGCAACCCTTCAAGACACGTCAAATTACACGTTGATAATCTGATGTTAAAATCGAAAACATTTTCCATTCCCTTCTTTTGTCATGAATAAATGAATACATATAACTAAGCAAACCATTAACCCACTTCCTCAGCAATGAATGTTATTCATCTGCTTAACAATCACTTTTATCCCGTTCTTCTTTCCACATATTTATCATTCATTTATCCAAACTCTTCAATAACAATAAATGTGTACAATCTCAAGCATATCGAAATCAAAGAGCAAATACACTTTTGTAATATACATTTCATATACATTATATATATTCATCTTCTTCTGGAACACCAATTCATCACAATATGATATGAAACTTTTACAACTCAACTTTCTCTTTTCATCTCAAAACTAAGTAACATTCAATGATAAAACTGTCGCTTATCCATTCCTGAGTAATAATAGGTAATGATTAATATCTAATGTCAACTTACCCTTTCACCTTTACTTTACACTCAAGCTGTGGAACTGAAAAATCTGCAACAATCAGTGCTGGATCTCAACTTCAGGGTAGATCACACTGCACACAAAGTATTACATTTTAATAACAAATATAAACAATGTTTGAAACAAATTCTATGACTTTACCATAAATAAATATTTCCATTTTTAACTTCGAGCTGCTTCCTAATTAATATAATGAAATATGGGTAACCCAAACAATAACCAATCCACTAATTGATTCATGCAATCCAATTTATCCCTCTCCATTCTTTTTTAACCGATGATTTTGGATACACAACAAAAAATTTATGAATTTCTAAAATTCTATAAAATTTCTACGTGTTGAGAAACACAACAGCACTGATGCAAAAAAATACAGTCTATACCAAAACAAAAAAACCTATTTTCTTTCACCAAACACAATACCTACCTAACTTATAAATCGGGACCTCACATAATCACCTTTGGAGCGCTAATTCCCATATATACAATAATTTTAAACACACCTGAGGGGGGTGTAGTTACTTCCTCAGAGAATTAAACTGGATCATATCTACTTGAATCCTCTTAAACCACTAACAAAATGTTCCACAAATTTAGGTATACAATACCTACTATTTCCACTTCAAAAACAACTAGGTATCAATTTACAAACACAAACCCTCTGCACATACGATAAGTACAACAAAAATCCATCCTCGTATATCAGTATCACCACATAAGAATACCATAAACATTAACATTTCTTTGCACAAATAGTTATGATACAAATAAATGTTTTCAGTATTTCTACAATGGTATTACTGATACACAAAAATGAATTGTTGGTTCAACTTTCTATGAAGCATACTGCATGAACATACATAGATAAAAAAAACAATCCATAACCAAACAAATGCTATTCACCATAAACATCAAATAACCATTCATTATTAACTCACTATGTCTCATTTTTATCATAGTTGAGTTCACTAATTCTAGTCTCCTCACCTGCTAAAAAGCTGTATGAAGATAAAAAAAAAATTGAACTTTAATCTGCAATACTCAGACTGAAACACAAATTCAATCAGCCAGTTACATTGAAAAATAACTTAAAAAATAATGGTTCATGTTTAAGGTCAAGAATTCCTATTATATTTCCACAAAAATAAATCAACCGACCTTCATTATAACCCTTAAACTTTACATTTCACCCAGGTTCTCATTTTCAATAATACCCCAGAGTAATCCTTCTATAATAACCTAACATTTCTCATACTATACAATACTAATGATTGTAACTGAATCATCCAGCTTACAACTCATTACCTCTAAGAATAAATCAAAGGTGCAAAAATGAATCATTTCATGTGAAGTATGTAGAGATTTCATAATAACGCGGCAAACAACTACATTCAACATAACACACTGTGAACACACACTAATATTTTATGTAACCTATTCATACATAAAGTAACCTATTACTATTTTCCCAAGGTACCAGTTCTCATGCAAACATTGCACTTCTTCTACAAATATCTATAAAAGCAATAAAATTGTACATACTTTCAGATTGAACTCATCCATGACACTATCAACAACTTTCTCTCACTATTCAAGTATTCTGGTTCAAAAACTGACTAGCTTAACATTTGGTAAATGTGAAGGAGAAAACCATAGTGAATTGACCAATTGATGCTGCTGCATTTTTGTATATTAAAAATAAATCAACAACTTTTCTTATATGCACTTACCGTCACAAATGAGTATTTAACGAGCTATAGCGGTTCAGTAGTGCGTTCACTTTAATTTGTCACTTTTATTACAGGGCTGAAATTTTAGAATTTAATTCTGATGAGAACCTAGAATGTTTCTGCAATATTGTGCAAAAAAATTAGATGTACAATCTAAATCCAAATAAGCAGCAGTAATTCAACATTTGTGAAGGAGAAAACCATAGTGAATTGACCAATTTCTGCTGCTGCATTAATGTATATTAAAAATAAATCAACAATTTTCCTTATATGCACTTACCGTCACATATGAGTATTTAACGAGCTATAGCGGTTCGGTAGTGGGTTCAGTTTCATTTGTCATTTTTATTACAGGGATGAAATTTTAGAATTTAATTGTGATGACAACCTAGAATGTTTTTGCAATATTGTGCAAAAAAATGAGATGTAGAATCTAAATCCAAATAAGCAGCAGTAATTCAACATTTGTGAAGGAGAAAACAATAGTGAATTGACCAATTTCTGCTGCTGCATTATTGTATATTAAAACTAAATCAACAATTTTCCTTATATGCACTTACTGTCACAAATGAGTATTTAACGAGCTATAGCGGTTGAGTAGTGGGTTCACTTTCAGTTGTCAGTTTTATTACAGGGATGAAATTTTATAATTTAATTGTGATGAGAACCTAGAATGTTTCTGCAATATTGTGCCACAAAATTAAATGTACAATCCAAATCCAAATAAGCAGCAGTAATTCTACATTTTTGTAACGTATGGATGGGTGGCGAATGTTGAGCAGACGACAATATTAGATTTCCACATCTTTTGTGCAGCAATATAGATCATTACATTAAAGTAAACAATTTATCCTTTAAGCATTTTTGGTCGCAAATGAGTATTTAACGAGTTATAGCCTTAACATTATGCAGTGTTGTATGGCCGGTAAATATAAAGCACAGGACCATGGTTGATGTTCCATTTTTTTTGCTAGAATATAGGCTTTTGGATCAAAATGAACAATTTTTGTTATATGCACGAGAAGTTGCAAATGAGCATTTAACGAGTTATAGCAGTAACATAATGTAATGTTGTATGAGCTCTAAATGCAAAGTAAAGGACCTTTATCAATTTCCAAATTTTTGTGCCTGAATGTACGTCACTAGATCAAAATAAAAATTCATTCCTCTATGCACTTTTCATCCCAAGTGGGTATTAAACCAGTTATAGCGCTGACATAATGTGACGTAACTAAAATAATACGTATTTCTACAGGAAATGACAATGATCGATTTACAACTTTTCGGTCCTCGAATATAGGTAACTAAATGAAAATAAACCCTTTCTCTCCAATCCACTTTCACTTGCAAATCAGTATTTAACGAGTTACAGCGGTAACGTCATGCAATGTAGTATCGGCAGCCAATGTTAAAGAGAGGACCAAAATCCATTTCCAAAGTTTTAGTCTTTGAATATGGGTCATTACATCAAAATGAACATTTTATCTTCCATGCACTTTTTGTCGCAAATGAATATTTACCGAGTTATAGCGATAACATCATGTTACTTTACTTTAAATTCTTTCTGATACGTTACATTACGTAACCCCTATTACTCACTAAATACTCATTTGCAACAAATAGTGTATGAAAGATAAATTGTTTACATTGATCTAATTACCTATATTCAAGCACACAAATTGCAAAATTGATTAAGGTCCTCTACTTCACATTTACCGCCCATACAACATTACATTTCGTTACGGCTATAACTCAGTACATACTCATTTGCGACCAAAAATTCATAAAGGATAAATTCTTTACTCTGATCTAATGATCTATATTCCAGCACAAAAAATTTGGAAATCAATGATTGTCCTCTTCTCAACATTCACCACCCATACAAACATTACAAAAATGTTGAATTACTGAACGAAATTAGGATTTCAATCCTACATCTAATCATTTTCCCAAAATTTCTAAAACATTCTAGGTTCTCAGCACAAATTAATTTCTGAAATTTTATTCCTGTAACAAAACTGCAACAGAAATTAAACTGAACCCACTAATCAAACTAATGAACATGATCCAATACATGAAATTATAAGCTAAAACTATTTAAATCAAATGTTCCACTCCTAACATGTCACCAATTCCAAAAATTAAAACCCTGCTACAATACACACATTCAACAAATTATTACTACATCGCTTACCTTCTTAGAAAACTTTCTCTGAATGAAGCTGAAAAAATAAATAACTTCTAATGACAACTTCCACACATCCTTTACAATTTCAATTCAACTTCACTTACATCTAATGAACTATTTATAGGCACTCAAAAGTGCACAATGGATTTTTGTCCATTTCTTAACATTTACCAGACTTTCTTCCTCACAATATTTTACCAACAATCTGTATGAAAATCAATTATAATTCAATATTTTATCTTTCCACACCGCAAATTTACTCACATTCAATAACAAACAAACGTATCTATCTTGCACGCTATTTCTTATGACACACAAGCTTAATCTTCATTCAAGTTCCCCTATCATATACACAAAATATTTACATCCTCACATGAATCTATTTCAATGAAACGTATCACAGAGGGCTTTTACCATAAATGTACTCCACACAAAACTTTACAGTACATCAATTATTCTTTCCAACACTGTCAATCTAAACACCAAGAAACTTTGTTATTCATTTCATTCATAAATACTTCACGTTCTAATGATTATTTGCTTAGTATATCAGTTCACTCAAACTTTCCCAACAACAACCATCTTTCTTAACTACATCTCCAACAACAAAGAAAAAGACTTATACTATAGTCTAACATCAACAACGTTTGTTCGAACACTTAATTCACAAAAACTCACCTTATTACAACTTCCTGAAATAAAATGTATAAGAAATCACAAACTCATACATGCCCACATACCAGAGAAAAACATAGCTTTCAACCAAATGCACTCACTAACTAATTCTTTAACCCACATACTACACTTCAACATAGGGAAAGGCCGCCTCATGCCTCATTAAAGATCACTAGATCAAAACAACACATTTCTGCAATATATGACACTACCAATTTCCACACTTTCTTCAACGTTTACTACATTTGCCTATTTCACAATACTTCTTTGGTAAGCAAACTTCAGATCTGCTCTAAATAACGTTTGTGTGTAATTTCAAATTTCATCATTTTACGCCTACAATGTACAGGCATTTCATACCATCAACACGAACAATTTCTATAACATGCAACCATTTCCTTCATAGCAACACGACCAATTCATTATTTTACTTCTTTTTCCCACCACACCCAAGCATTCAATCATGATTTCATATATCCTATCAAACACCCACTCTGACATTTCTTTCTATCCACTCACTTGTTTGCAGAATTATTAAGACTTCTTCAATTCTGGAATGAAGAGAATGCAAAAATTTCCATTCAAAAGAGTTGCATATGAACATATCTTGGTTACCTATGACATTCATTCACAAACAATACCTTTACAAATGCATTTCAAAGTAGCTCCAATAAATGCACGCATATCACACACAATATCAATGCACTAAGACAGTTCTACATGCAACACCTAAATTTTATCAGCATCATTCACATACTGCATTTTCAATTCACTAACACCAATCTATTTTTCAACAACTAAGTACATGATATATAGCATTGCCTCCTAATTTTCTAAACATCATTTCACCTTCACTGAAGTACAAGTCGCTTGCAGCGATTATTTCGGACATAACGTGTCTATTTGACATGAAATGATTCCTAAAATACCTTTCAAATATGGTCACATTACAAATGAAATAAAGCATCTGAGACTTTTTCGATTTCTGTACTATTACCCAATAACAAATGCTCAAGCAAACCACATTGTACCAAAAATTACTTTGGAAATTCTTCCTGTTAAATATACAGGACAGAATGACTGAAGTACCTTGTATATACCATTTGTACCATGTATCTGTCCAATTCCAGCCTTATTTGACCCCCAGTCAAATTCAAAGTATAACAATTAAAATGCAATAGTCTCACTGCTATTATGAACTACATGTGATATACAAACCAATACTTTTTAGTAAGCATTCTTCTACTTTCATGACAATTTCCATTCAAGTCCTTGGTTTTTAAGAAGTCTTTATTGATTCTCACTACTACCCAGTTACAGTGAATGCAATCATATTTGCATCTATTCATGTAGAAAAAAATGTACACCACAACATACATACAAATATTTTCATCCATACGTGCTTGATATTAAATATCGAATCCATCAATTCAGAGTCTTACATGCATATGAACATTTGGGATTCAGAAACCTACACCCAATATTCTTCTTAATGTATCTCCTATCACTCATTTCTACAAAACGATTTTCCTTTTCAGAATTCCCTTTCTTTCCAATATTTAACAATGAAATGGGTATACAATACAGGGTTCAAATACATTCATATTTTCACATTATTCACGAACAATTCATGTTTGTTCAAAAAGTCTTCTTTCTCAACAAAAAATATCTTTCAAGAGAAACAGGTGATATTACTTGTCATCAAGTTCTAGCCCCTCATGTTTTGAAAGAATAGTGAATTATGCCAACACCTTTACACATGTCTATTTTATTACCAACACATTGTAAATACATACAACATCATTTATAATTTCCATTATCAACTCGTCTGCCTAATTAAGTGCATTGGCTACATGAATCTCTTTCAATACAATGTCTCACAGAGGGATTTTACAAAAAATGTAGTACACACAGAAGCCTGCGCTAACTCTACCTTTTTTTTCCAACATTCCTAAATTATGATCTCTTTTTGCTCACCCGTGAGCTTCCAAAAAACATCATTTACTATACAAAATCTGCACTTTCACACCATCTTTTCAATTTCAGGTAAAAATTTTTATCAATTCACTTACATTTATATGGCCGTTTAGTTGTTCACTCACAACACAACCATCAACATGTACATTTATCTAAAACATTTAAGATTATAAAGATTATAAGTTTGCCTCCCTAACTGCTACAAAAATAAAGCGTATCCAAGAGAGGAATGAGGAAGCGACCATTTAGTATGCAGATGAGAGAATGGGGAATCTATGCAGAAACGTCATAGAAACAGTCAGATGAGAAAGAAGTTCATGAAACAAAATCAAAGTTGAAGAACAAATTACTAGGTGCTGACAAAAAACAGGACAGCAGTGAACAAAAAGAAGATGTTCCGTAACAATACAAAAACATAATCTATTTCAACGAAAAAATAAAGCCTACCTAACCTTAAGCTCGGGCCCATTTCTCTGCATGAAATGCTAACCAAATACTGAAGTTCAACCACACTTCAACAACATTTCTATTTCCTTTGAGTCACAAATCTTCCACCCAACAATACTTATTGAATCAACATGTGACTTGATTAAAGATTTCCCAACCACATCCAACTTTCCAAAACTATATTCACAACAAAAAAGGATAATACTTATGCTGAAGGAATCAATCAACAACGTATACTCTAACGCTTTATTAACTAAATTGTCTGCTTAGTAGTACTTCATCAAAACTTCTAGAAAATAATGAAAAAAATCTTACATTTCTACATCCAAGAGAAAAAAACAACATGAAATTAAATCAAGTCACTAGCAAAACATACCCTACATATGCTCATTCAACATCAATCAAGTCTACCTAATGTTTAAATGAAAACCCCAACTATTCCAACTATGTAAGACTATTCATTTACACATTTGTTTCAACACTTCACTACATTTCAATACTTCAAAATGGTTTTTTACTCAAGCAATTCCACTACTAAGTTCAATGAAAATGATTCATAATTTAATATTCTATCTTAATAGAATACAACTTACACACATTCACTCAAAAAATTACATACCTATCATCAAAGCTATTTCTAAAGAGAAACAATCTTCATTTTTGGTCAATATCAAGAAGAGAACAAAATAGATTTTCATTTTTTGGCTGCCTTAACATAGTTCATTAGAAGTACAGAAACCATTTTTCTTCCATGCACTTTCCGGGGCAAATGAATATTTCACGAGTTATAGCGGTAACTCACAGCAATTCTATTGATGCAAGCTTGGGAAAAAATAGGTAAGATCCTAAATTGACACTGCAACATGAGGGACCACTGATGGACTCTCCCTCCCAACAGTCAAGTAATAGTTGGTCGACCCATCGATAATGGCGTCAACCGATATACCTCGCTAAATACTCAGGCACCCAAAAAATCAATGTTCCATCTGATTTAGGTATACACTACCTCTCGCGCATATATCTTTCGAGTGTTATTCACTCAAACATCCTGGAAGTGGATTCACGCTCCGCAGGGTCGCCTAATCATACACGACGAAAATCAACATACCGCTATAACTCATTACATACTCATTTGCGATGGAAAGTACATTGAAAACAATTGTTCATCTTCATCTAATTACCTATGTTTAGGCAGCGAAAATCAAAAAATCAACTATTTTCCTCTTCTTTACAAATACCAAATCTATAATTTCACTATCTCTACAAAAACATGGTTCATGTCGACTAGAAGAACATCATCGATTTCCCTATTTTTTCAGCATAAACATAGATAATTACATATAAATGAACATTTTTTGTCTATGCACGTTCCGCCGGAAATGAATATTTCACGAGTTCTAGCGGTAAATCAGTTCCCGCAACTCTAGAGTTTGAAGCAGGAACTAACTCATCGAGCGCGTCGGATGGCATGACACTACAATGAACTCTCCCTTTCGATGAGCTCGAATGATCGAGTCGGTGCATGTGCCAACCCTGCAAGGGCTAAACCCACATCAAGAATCTTTTACCTAATAAATTTGGATGATAACCATCATTGTGTTATTCACTCATGGATCCTCAATGCGGGTTGAGGCTGCACGGGGTCCGATAACACAAATATGAACATACCGCTATAACTCCTTGAATATTCATTTCTGACAAAAAGTCCACAGATGCAAATTTGTTTATTTACATATAATGAGCTATGTTTACGCACCGAAAGGGGGAAATCTGTAATGGTCCTCTCCTAAACCTTTACCCAAAAACATTTTAATCACAATTCTGTATTCCCTAGTACACAATTATTGTTCATTTCTATTTGTTCATGTAAGTAACGAATAACTTCATTTCTACTACATTATCAACATCACTGAAGTTTCGGTCAATATTGAATATAATGTTGTCAACAAATTTCATAATTTCGTAGGTATAGATAGGTAATATAGTCGATTTTAAGACGTTTTACACGAATGACAATGTGCCCGCAAATGCTTATTTTTGGAGATATTTAACTTTGAAGTTATAGGAACGTCGTTTATAAAATTTAACAAACGGAGAGGTAAATAAGCAGAAATCCGGTTCTGACGTAACGATAGGTAAGGTTAGGTTTGGTAAAGTTAATTTAGTTAAGGGTCCTAACCTAAGTAAGCCTAATATATCTTAATTTAACTCAACCATACCGAGGCCGATGACTCCCCCAAAAAAACTTGGCGTGGTCCGCGTCCGCAAAACGCCGGAAGAGCCATATCGAAACTGCCGTTAATGCTATTCTTTCCTGGCGTTATTTATCCTATATCTCCTAAACTAAGCATTTCCGGGCATATTGTCATTCATGTAAAACGTCTTAAAATTTACTATATTACCTATCTATACCTACGAAATTATGAAATTCGTTGACAACATTATATTCAATATTGACCGAAAATAATGAAAATAATCTTACATTTCTACATCCAAGAGAAAAACACAACATGAAAGTAAATCAAGTCACTAACAAAACATTTCCTACATATACTCATTCAACATCAATCAAGTCTACCTAATGTCAAACTGAACACCCCAACCATTCCAACTATGTAGGACTATTCATTTACACATTTCTTTCAACACTTCAATACATTTAAATACTTCAAAATGCTTTCTTACTGAATCCATTTCACTACTAGGTTTAATGAAAAGGATTCATAATTTCATATTCTATCTCAATAGAATAAAACTTACACACATTCACTGAAAAAATTACATACCTATCATAGAAGCTATTTCTAAAGAGAAACAATCTTCATTTCTGGTCAATGTCAAGAAGAGAACCAATTAGATTTTCATTTTTTTGCTGCCTTAACATAGTTCATTAGAAGTAAAGAAACCATTTTTCTTCCATGCACTTTCCGGGGCAAATGAATATTTCACGAGTTATAGCGGTAACACACAGCAATTCTATTGATGCAAGCTTGGGAAGAAATAGGTCAGATCCTAAATTTACACTGCAACATGAGGGAACACTGATGGACTCTCCCTCCCAAAAGTCAAGTAATAGTTGGTCGACCCATCGATAATGGCGTCAACCGATATACCTCGCTAAATACTCAGGCAGCCAAAAAATCAATGTTCCCCCTGATTTAGGTATACACTACCTCTCTTGCGCAAATATCTTTGGAGTGTTATTCACTCAAACATCCTGGAAGTGGGTTCACGCTCCGCAGGGTCGCCTAATCATACACGACGAAAATCAACATACCGCTATAACTCATTAAATACTCATTTGCGATGGAAAGTACATTGAAAACAATTGCTCATCTTGATCTAATTACCTATGTTTAGGCAGCAAAAATCAAGAAATCAACTATTTTCCTCTTCTTTACAGATACAAAATCTATAATTTCACTATCTCTACAAAAACATGGTTCATGTTGACTCGAAGAACATCATCGATTTCCCTATTTTTTTAGCATAAACATAGATCATTACATATAAATGAACATTTTTTGTCTACGCACGTTCCGCCGGAAATGAATATTTCACGAGTTCTAGCGGTAAATCAGTTCCCGCAACTCTAGAGTTTGAAGCAGGAACTAACTCATCGAGCGCGTCGGATAGCATAACACTACAATGAACTCTCCCTTTCGATGAGCTCGAATGATCGAGTCGGTGCATGTGCCAACCCTGCAAGGGCTAAACCCACATCAAGAATCTTTTACCTAATAAATTTGGATGATAACCATCATTGTGTTATTCAATCATGGATCCTCAATGCGGGTTAAGGCTGCGCGGGGTCCCAAAACACAAATATGAACATACCCCTATAACTCCTTGAATATTCATTTCCGACAACAAGTCCACAGATGCAAATTTGTTTATTTACATATAATGAGCTATGTTTAGGCACCAAAAGGGGGAAATCTGTAATGGTCCTCTCCTAAACCTTTACCCAAAAACATTTTAATCACATTTCTGTATTGCCTAGTACACAATTATTGTTCATTTCCATTTGTTCATGTAAGTAACAAATAAATTTATTTCTAATACATTATCAACATCACTGAAGTTTTGGTCAATATTGAATATAATGTTGTCAACGAATTTCATAATTTCGTACGTATAGATAGGTAATATAGTCGATTTTAAGATGTTTTACACGAATGACAATGTGCCCGCAAATGCTTATTTTTGGAGATATTTAACTTTGAAGTTATAGGAACGTCGTTCATAAAATTGAACAAACGGAGAGGTAAATAAGCAGAAATCCGGTTCTGACGTAACGATAGGTAAGGTTAGGTTTGGTAAAGTTAATTTAGTTCAGGATCCTAACCTAAGTAAGCCTAATATATCTTAACTTAACTCAACCATACCAAGGCCGATGACTCCCGCCAAAAAACTTGGCGTGATCCGCGTCCGCAAAACGCCGGAAGAACCATATCGAAACTGCCGTTAATGCTATTCTTTCCTGGCGTTATTTATCCTATATCTCCTAAACTAAGCATTTCCGGGCATATTGCCATTCATGTAAAACGTATTAAAATTGACTATATTACCTATCTATACCTACGAAATTATGAAATTCGTTGACAACATTATATTCAACATTGACCGAAAATAATGAGAAAAATCTGACATTTCTACATCCAAGGAAAAACACAACATGAAAGTAAATCAAGTCACTAACAAAACATTTCCTACATATACTCATTCAACATCAATCAAGTCTACCTAATGTCCAACTGAAGACCCAAACTATTCCAACTATGTAAGACTATTCATTTACACATTTGTTTCAACACTTCACTACATTTCAACACTTCAAAATGCTTTCTTACTGAATCCATTTC
Organism: Morinoia aosen; assembly: GCA_030386875.1. Taxonomy (NCBI): domain Eukaryota; kingdom Metazoa; phylum Arthropoda; class Malacostraca; order Amphipoda; family Talitridae; genus Morinoia; species Morinoia aosen. The sequence continues at coordinate 53,317,276 of CM059571.1, forward strand.
ACTACTAAATTTAATGAAAAGGATTCATAATTTATTATTCTATCTCAATAGAATAAAACTTACACACATTCACAGAAAAAATTACATACCTATCATCGAAGCTATTTCTAAAGAGAAACAATCTTCATTTTTGGTCAATGTCAAGAAGAGAAAAAAATAAATTTTCCATTTTTTGCTGCCTTAACATAGTTCAGTAGAAGTAAAGAAACCATTTTTCTTCCATGCACTTTCCGGGGCAAATGAATATTTCACGAGTTATAGCGGTAACTCACAGCAATTCTATTGATGCAAGCTTGGGAAAAAATAGGTATGATCCTAAATTTACACTGCAACATGAGGGACCACTGATGGACTCTCCCTCCCAACAGTCAAGTAATAGTTGGTCGACCCATCGATAATGCCGTCAACCGATATACCTCGCTAAATACTCAGGCACCCAAAAAATCAATGTTCCCCCTGATTTAGGTATACACTACCTCTCTTGCGCAAATATCTTTGGAGTGTTATTCACTCAAACATCCTGGAAGTGGGTTCACGCTCCGCAGGGTCGCCTAATCATACACGACGAAAATCAACATACCGCTATAACTCATTAAATACTCATTTGGGATGGAAAGTACATTGAGAACAATTGTTCATCTTCATCTGATTACCTATGTTTAGGCAGCGAAAATCAAAAAATCAACTATTTTCCTCTTCTTTACAAATACCAAATCTATAATTTCACTATCTCCACAAAAACATGGTTAATGTTCACTAGAAGAACATCATCGATTTGCCTATTTTTTTAGCATAAACATAGATAATTACATATCAATAAACATTTTTGTTCTACGCACTTTCCACCGGAAATGAATATTTATCGAGTTATAGCGGTAAATTAGTTACCCCAACTCTAGAGTTTGAAGCAGGAAGTAACTCATCGAGCGCGTCGAAAGGCATAAAACTACAATGAACTCTCCCTTTCGATGAGCTCGAATGATCGAGTCGGTGCATGTGCCAACCCTGCAAAGGCTAAACCCACTTCAAGAATCTTTCACCTACTAAATTTGGATGAGAACCATCATTGTGTTATTCACTCATGGATCCTCGATGCGGGTTCAGGCTGCGCGGAGTCCGACAACACAAATATGAACATACCCCTATAACTCCTTGAATATTCATTCCCGACAAAAAATCCACATATGCAAATTTGTTGATATACATACAATGAGCTATGTTTAGGCACCGAAAGGGGGAAATCTGTAATGGTGCTCTCCTAAAAATTGACCCAAAAACATTTCAATCCCCATTCTCTATTGCCTAGTACACAATTATTGTTCATCTCCATTTCTTCATATAAGTAACAAATAACTTCATTTCTACTACATTATCAACATCACTGAAATTTCCATTGTTATTCTGAATACATATGCTCATTCTTATTGAAATGTCAGTTCTACCTCACAACAGCACAGACATGATTTGTCTTGGACAATGATAACCCTCACAAGTACCTAACCAGAATCTATTCTTTCACTATAAACTTGTGTGTCTTACTTTCCCTTCATATTATGCAGTAGCAATATTCGGATAACCACATTTTCAACTAACTTAAGGCACTGTAATACATACTTTCTTCTAGTTTAAAAGACACATTCCATATACAGTTATTCATATTTTTCAACTTTGATGGGGCAAGAGTATTCTTAAATCATTTTACTAACTTTACATACGGGTACAATTTGAACAAGAATTGCACAGTTTATATTTCCAACACCAAGTAGTTTGTTTAAAAATATTCCACTAATATATGTAAATATTTACCAAACTCTTTCATATGAAGGAGTATTCCTTCCAAAAATTTTCCTAAACGTTCTATGTTGGACAAACTAAGAAAACGTGAAATGTTACCAACAAGCATACCTCACATGTAGTAAAAACGATCATTTCATTCAAACACCAAACAACACATCTTCAATGGCACTTCATGTTAGCACAAAATTAGGTCTCTCTATCGTAAAACTTCATGAATTAAACCGCATATAAAAAATGGCACAGTATTCACATTTCCGAAATACTAAGGCTTATTGAGAACGATCATGTACATATGTCAAGAAATATTTCACTTATACCATTTTACATTCAATAAATAGCACACTTCAAACACGCATAAACTCTACATATGTAGTCGCCATCAGAGACACATATTCATTACATTTCAACACTCTTTTGGCGACTCTAAATGTTCTATACCCACTTTAACGAGGATTTAGTGGAACCTACACATGCGAACATAGTCATTTTGAGGCTTTCAAACGAAGACTTTGTATTATTATTAATGGGCATTGAATTCTTCATGTACTGACAGGAACCATGTTCATTCAGTTTGAGCCTCAGTCACGACAGATTCATTTCTCAACGAGCTTTTTTTCTTTACGCAATTGAAAGTCAAGTGCTTGCCCTAAGATTTTCTCCAATTTCAAATGTCTAACGTATCAATAACCCATGGCAATCACAACACAAGTAGGCAAAACATGAAATATGCCGTATTTGAACAATTCAATTCTTACATCTCCAGAAATAAAGAATTCGCAATTCAATACCTTCGAATTTCTTTCCAATTACAAAGAATTCACGAATGCGCTTTGTTTTTGTCATAAATGAATATCATTTGAAAGAAATAAAGGGCTACAAGAAAATTGCTCCCAATAACGCCAAGTCAGTATTTATTTCATTTGTTTCATCTAAAAAGTACTCAATTGCCATATTTGGGCTCATATTACACAAATAAGCACAAATAGCTGTACCGAACGGAAATTCTTCAGCCCCTACATGTCTAAAATGATGACTAATTTCAAGTGTATTACCTTTGAATTATAGTTCATTTACGAAGTTTTACGAATACGCCTTGTTTTGCGATGACACAATTGGCGATGTCGAAAAATTATAGTATTGCTATAAAATTGTTCACACGAACACCACCACAGTACATGCGGATTTCTTGGCGTCAAAAAAATACTCGCTTTGCATACTTGAAATCATACTATGAAGTAAAGTCGATGATGCTGACCCTCTAAGGTCAAACACTAGGTTGAACAATTTGATTTGTACCGAGATAGAGAGAGGACAACATATAATACGTCATCAAAAAGAAATCAAGTCGAACTGAATTCGGCAGCTCGAACGAATGAGCATCGTTTTTGGTCACAAACGCATGAAGAGCAATATTTCCGCCTCTACGCAAGATCTGATTTGTGATTTATGCCGCTTTATATAACTTAAACTTGATCATTGGAGTACAATTATTAAAAGTAGCTGAAAATTTTAGTCTCAAATACTAAATCTCATTACTATATTGCAATTCAAAGTCGCCATACCTGTGAAAATGTGTATTAAATCCATGGACCTACAAGCAGCGAAAATGAAATGCGTAACCATCATTTTTTCTCTTCTGTCAAACTTGTCGGAATTAAAATAATACTACCACGAGCTCAATCGCTAATTCTAACCACATTGCTTCTCTATAAAATTCCCTGGGAAACGAGTATAAACACTTGAAAAGCATGATTTACTAGTCATGACTGAAAGTTTTGCGAATCTATAAGCGAAAGAACCGAGTTCGAGTATTGAGTTCCACGTCAAAATAAATTTATAATAACTATAACAACACTGTAGACCTATAACAAATTATCAACAGCGTCTCCAATTCGGAAAAAATTGGTAAAACTTTGAACTTTAACAAACAATCGAAAGATATCGGATCAAACTCCACAAAAAATAAAACATAACCGTCATGATGTTCAAGATCCTTATACAGCCCTCACAACTCAAGCAAGCTGGGCCGCCTCAACGCAGTCACCCATGATCTCGATGTGGAGACTTCAATGCGTTCATTGGAATAATCCGTGTAAAAAATCTGCGGAGATTGAAAGACCTTTTCACTGGCACATTTCGCGTCCAGGGGAAATTCATTTCGATGTTTTTTGCATTTTTCTCAAAAACTTGAAAAGCTACGACTTTGAGACACGTATCACTATAGAAAGATGACCTCGAGACGCATCAGTACAGAGTATTTAAAAGCCCTCAAGGGTAAAGCAGGGAGCGTGAGAGGGGTAATAAAAGTCGAAATGACGTGAAAACCATGTTTTTTTCATATATATATGTAACGGTTGATGCGATCGTTCCCCAAAAGCTTTTTTGTATGTAGCGTGAAAAAACGAGCAAAAAGTGTTCAACAACTTTGCCTGTAAAACGAAGCGTTCTCCAATGTTTTTGGTTTAAGTGAATTTTCAGACAAAAAGGAGTATTTTTAAATCGCTCATTTTGAGAAAAGTATCGCAATTGTCGCTTCATAAATTTGATAGATTTTAGAAAAAACTCCAATCTACATTCTATCAAATTTTGAGAGGCGAACGGCCATCGAAAACGCCGCAACTGGCAGCCAAAGTGACACTTGAAAAACGGCCGTTTTTTTACCCAAAAGTTTTTCATTCATTGAACATTTTCCGTAATACTTTTCGAAGTAACGATCACACCGTCTTAAAGCCCGACATTTTCTCTATCAGCTCCCACCAAGTCAGCTCCTCCGACGGCGCAATCAAAAAATTCTTCATGTTTGAAATGACCCTATTTTCGGTCGGTTTTCGACTTCTCGGGGGTCTCCTATGGGGTCTTGGGGCCTGGAAAGGGGTCCGTATGTCTTAGAATTTTCCCTTGTACACGCTCACCAAGTTTGAGAGCGCTAGGACCTCGGGAAGTGTGGTTTTGCGCGAATTAGGGGGTGAATTTTTATAATACTCGAGGCTCCACCTTTCGGCGACAAGCATTTCGATGTTGGAGCCAGGTATGATTTTTTCACGGGTACTATTTTTAGTGTGTTCTCGCAACCTACAAAGTTCGCCCGCCGCAAGTAATGAATCGTGACACGCAAAATTTATACGTTTTTGTCACGTCGAGGTTGCACTCAAAAATGAACATGCTAGTCTAAGAATTTTAACACTATTTTAGAGTTTATCCCTACATCACGACGATAAACAGATCCTTAAGTTTATCACAATGCACACGGAGAATTTCCACTGTATACTTTACCGGGTTTTTCTATTCTCACACTTAATTTCATTTGCACTTACGAGATGATGTTCGCACGCTAACAAGCCACAAAAAAGAGTGAGTCAGTTCAAGCGTCGCGCTTGGATGTTGCCACTTCTGGCTGCTTTAAAACTCGAAATGTCGATTTATTATTTGATCTCTCATGTATTTACACACAAACTTCAATGGTTACGAATTAGAAGTAGAAAATAATTAATAATAATTTAGAGTAAGATTTTTAATGCTAATGATTAATTTATTTAAGTGCGAATGGGAAAGTTTATAATTTTACGCTTTGTAGCGAATGCTACACTTAGGAGCTACTATGAAGCACATAATACTTTTAAGTAAGCTTAATCTAACTGAATTCAAAACACTTTATTTCCACTTACGCGACGAACTCTGCACCACACCAGATCACAATGCGAAATGACGCTAAGGAGATGGCGTGCGTTAGGATGTTGCCACAACGCCTAGCTTAAACTCGAACGACTGTTGATATTATTTTCTTTTTATGATTTACGCAAAAACATTTAAGATTAATAATTATGAGTAGAAAATTATTAATAGTAACTTGAAGTAAGATAGTTAATGCCAATAATTATGTTATTTAAATGTTAATGAGAAATTGAATGAAATGAGCCATTTTTTTAATGACTGTTACAAAGCTATGACAAGACTCCTCAATCTTCTTTTATTACGTAGCTCTATTTAATAGTTTCAACGTTGAGTTTAGACAACAGCGCTATTTCACCGCACAAAAGCGATGGCAGCTTGCCCTACTCAAAGACGCAGCAGCACTTGTAAACTTTAGCCTGATGGCAATTCAAGTTTTAACTTCGAAAAGGGTCAACAAATCAACTTTTTCCAAAGTGGGAATTTGGTTAAAGGACTTGCATTTGGAAGCTTTAAAATCAAGTTGCTAGAATGTTATGATGATCTAGATGTGAGAGTTAAGGTTGATATTGAGGAATTTATCAAGTGACAAGGAAGATGTTCTTTTGATAATGGCGAGGTCACCAGCGCGTTGGAACGCGCATTGTATTTCTTTGGTTTGCAAGACTCGGAAGGAGTTTAGGATGGGGTTCGGACGCAATATTTCTGGCGTCTATTAATCAAATCAAACACTAGAATTGTACCACGGACTGTACCACTCAGAAGGTGAAGGAAATATGGTTTTAATGAGCTGGCCTTTATTGGTGGCTGGCAGATTGGTCTCTTCAGGATGAGCTGATGTTGAGGTCCGATCTAGAGTAGGGACTGCAACGGGCTCACAGCTGCGTTGGTTATGTGGTGAGTGTATTTGTGGAGAGTGTCGTGTGCATGATAATCCCAATGGGTAGAGACGGCAAATAGCGTCACTGATAAATGAGGACGGTTAAACGATCTATTCCCCAAGTTTGATTGAATATTGAATTGATGGGAAGCAGCAGTTGACTTAGATGCAACCCAAGGGGCTCAATTCGATGGTTGATGGGGAATAAGGGAAAACTGCATTAACCGTCCATTAATTGAATGATAAGAACAAGGAGAAGGAGTAGGGAACCCAATGAAGGAGGTAGTTTTTGTAAACATGCCAAGTTTGGCTACCGGGTTATTTTACCCTTTTGATATGATCGGGCAAGGTAGGTGACGTGGCAGTGGAATGTGAAAGTGTCTCGTGGCTTCCTGTACGGGGAGGAGACGCTGGGTGAAAATTCACACGGTATCTTGGGAAACCACATATCAACACATGCTATGCTGCAAACAATCTGGCATTAACATGCCGCCTCAAAGCGAGGAGTCTCTTCGAAAAACGACCCCACCAGCACTCTGGCGCCGGAGTGCAAGCGGGGATCAACTTCGGAGCACTGACAATTTGCTCGGAGCCAAATACTAATCTTAATATTCTTAACGGCATGAAGCTACACTTTATACTAGTAAAATGCACAGGCAACTGAGCCTAACGTCTCAATTAATTAATTAACTATGGTAAAAATATCTACAGCATCTGCTAATGCAAATTAACAAGGAATTTCTAAACAATAAAAATGAAGAAGGGAAAACCTCTATATAAGAAGTTCCGTAGTAAGATTACAACTATCTCAGCTTAGCACCTAACCACCTTCAAGAACAGCGGCTGGCTTACAAGAATTGCCTGTCTTATCCAACACATCAGGCAATTGTTAGTACTAATTGAACTGGAAAATGTTTCCCTGTTTCATAACTGAAGTAGTAATACTAGTTTGAGTTTTGCGTGGAATAACTTAGGTGTTATTCACGCTAGGAATCATTGTACAATGCCTACTTAATTAAATTCACTAACTAGCTATTCCTCAAAACATCACTAATATTTTATATATACAATACTGATTCTTTTAAGAAACATTGGTAATGAATGGGTTTTAACTTTGACTTGTAAAAGAAAACTAACACAATTGTAATCATTTCCAAAACCTACTTACTTAAAAAATATATATATAGCTGTAAAAATTAAGAATGGTAAATTGGTGTAAAGTTTAACTTGATTAAGAGGATACAGCTGTAAAAATTATGATAAAATGATAATTGATGCAACTCTAACTTGAAAAAAAATAACACCACATTGAAATATTGGCATATAAAAATTATTTTAAAAACAAAAAGGGGAAATTCTAACTTGATAAAAAATAACACCATATTGAAATATTGGCATATAAAAATTATTTCAAAAACAAAAAGGGGAAATTCTAACTTGATAAAAAATAACACCATATTGAAATATTGGCATATAAAAATTATTTTAAAACAAAAGGGAAATTTCCCTTATAATGGCTATACATTAAATAGTGAATTGACAATTTCATTATCTGAAAATACTGACAGCAACTAGATAGCTACTACTCATGCTGAAGAGAATAATTCTCCTGGTTAGTCCAACCAGTTGCTTCTAGTTAAATTCTGCGGATACTTCTAAGAATTGCTTCTTGGAAGAACTAGGTTCAGAATCTCTGTAAGGCCAAGAGTGAATTTTTTGCTAAAAGCTTTTAAATGGAATATACAACAATACACAAGGGAAAATGCCCTGTGAGAACCACAAGTTCTGGGCAAGAAATCCTAACATTTAGCACACTGGTAAATTTAGGCACTTCTACTTAATATTTACACAATAATATTATTGACACTTTACATATAATGTATATATATATAGTTACCCGTAGATCAGTACACAAAAACTAGAAATTTTAGTCTCACCAGCCAGAAACACCGAGATGTGCACACTCTGAATGATATGAGAAAAGTGGCGCTTGGCCGAATCCGATGTTGCTATCGCGCGTCCATGGGAAGTTTCGTTAAAACCTGAAAGTGAATTCTTAGAGATTGAATTTTTCGTTACACAATTTTAATAAAATTGAGGATAGAGATTAGTGAATTTCGTAATGTGTTTTTATGCTAATGGTTGAATTCATTTTACTAAATTTATAAATGATCATTCTGAGAATTTCCGAAATTTCGACTGAGTTGCGGGATGAGGGTTCACTACACACTAACTCAATTGTTTATAGTAAAAAAAAAAAGAAAAAATGTAAACTTTAGCCTGATGGGCGTAATTCAAGTTTAACTTTGGAGGGTTAAAAATGATTCTTAATTTAGCAAGTGAACAAGATTGGTGTTCTTTGCAATAGCGAGGTCACCAGCGCTCTGGGAATGCGCATTGATTTTTATTAGGTTTGCAAGACTCAGAAGGAGTTAAGGATGGGGTTCGGACGCAATATTTCTGGCGTCTATTAATCAAAATCAAACACTAGAATTTTACCTTGGACTGAACCCATCAGAAGGACAAAGAAATCTGGTTTTAATTGTCTGGCCTTTTTATTGGGTGGCTGGCAGATTGGTCTCTTCAGGATGAGCTGATGTTGAGGTCCGATCTTGAGTAGGAACTGCAACAGGCTCACAGCTGCGTTGGTTATGTGGTGAGTGTATTTGTGGAGAGGGTCGTGTGCAAGGTAATCCCAATGGGTAGAGACGGCAAATAGCGTCACTGATAAATGAGGACGGTAAAGCTCTATTCCCCCAGTTTGGATTGAATTTTGACTTGTTGGTTAAGCAGCAGTTGAATTAGCTGTAACCCAAGGTCTCAATTCTGAGTGAGGTTGATGGGGGAATGCGGTAACTGCATTTACCGTCCAGTGATTGAGTGATAAGAACGAAGGAGAAGGAGTGGAAAAACCAATGAAGGAGGCAGTTTTTGTCCTCTTCAGGATGAGCTACCGAGTTATTTTACCCTTTTGATATGATCGGGCAAGGTAGGTGACGTGGCAGTGGAATGTAAAGTGTCTCGTGGGTTCCTGTACGGGGACAAGACGCTGGGTGAAAATGCACACGGTATTTTGGGAAACCACATATCAACACATGCTATGCTGCAAACAATCTGGCATTAACATGCCGCCTCAAAGCGAGGAGTCTCTTCGAAAAACGACCCCCACCAGCACTCTGGCGCCGGAGTGCAAGCGGGGATCAACTTCGGAGCACTGACAATTTGCTCGGAGCCAGATATTAATCTTAATATTTCTAACGGCATGAAGCTAAAAATTCTACACTAGTAATTCACACATGCAAAACTTTGCCTGGCGAAACTAAGATGGCATAAGCAGTGACAACTGAGTATAATGTCTCACTTAATTAATAGCTAATGGTAAAAATAGCTACAGCATCTGCTAATGCAAATTAATAAGGAATTTCTAAACAATACAAATGAAGGAGGGAAAACCTCTATATAAGAAGTTCCGGAGTAAGGTTACAACTATCTCAGCTTAGCACCAGGAAAAATGTTTCCCCAGTTTCCTAACTGAAGTAATAATAACTAGTTTGAGTTTTACGTGGAATAACTTAAGTGTTATTCACGCTAGGAATCAATGTACAATGACTAAAATTATAAAATTACCATCTAACTAACCCTAAAAAACATCACTAATATTTAAATGTATAAATACTGATTCTATTAGGAAAAAACAGGCGGTCAAATGTGCTTGGTATTTACAAGGATAGTTCTGATTAACCATCATAACAAAGATTCACTAAAAAATTGGTTAAGAATGGTTTTTAATGTTGACTGTAAAAAAACTAAAACATTGTAATTATATCAAAACCCTACTTAATTGAAAATACAGCTGTGACAACAAGGTTTATAATTGATGCAATGCCTAACTTCATTAAGAAAGGTACAGCTGTAGTGTAATATAGCGAGTAGTGTAAGTTCTAGTTAGAGAGACCAATAGTTGGCAACGCTCGAGACAGCAACACTCGCAGTCAGTCTACAAGTGAACTCGGGCTCGACAACAAGTAAATGTTGACCGAGTGTGTAAATAATATTACCTACTGTGGTTGGTATCTAACTTCTTAATTTCTAAACTAATGTACTAATTCTATGCTACCCTATTCTATATATTCCTTTCTATCTCCGCTCTGCTCTCGCTAACCACATTCTGGTATCTGAGTATCTAGTTATGTTGTAAGGTATCCAAGAGGTGAGTAAACTATTTTACCTAACTTGATGTCTATTACTATGTTGTGTCTATGTCTATGTGAAACCTATACCGTGCTATAGTGTAGGCTGTGATATTGGCGACGAGGATTTGGTAGAACTGCTGGAAGTGACTAAGTGGTAGTGACTACTGACTAGTGAGGGAACATAAAATTTGCCTAGTGAAATTTCTTGTTATTGTTTTTCTGCTCACTGGTGTTGCTAGACTGGCTAGACTAGTGGAGAAAATTAAAATTGATCAAGTGATTGTACTATTTGTGCTGTGAAATTTTTTTTTTTTTTTACAGTGTGTTTTTGACTTACTAAAAATTCAATATGCCATTGATAGGTTCAGTAGGAGAATTTAATCCTGTAGAGGAGGAATTTGGAGACTATGAAACTAGATTACACTGCTATTTTTTAATAAACAAAATAGAGGAAAATAAAAAAGCCCCCACCTTAATTTCACTAGTGGGTCCTAAAATTGCTAGGCTCATTAGAGACCTCGTGTCTCCTAAAAAAGTACTTGATGCTACTTATGACGAGATTGTGGAAGCGTTGAGACGGCATTTTAAGCCAACAAGAAATCAAATCTTTGAGAGGTTTAGGTTTCATAAGCGGAACCAGAGACAAGGGGAAAGCATTGCGGATTTTGTGGCTAGCTTGAAAGCACTTTCTAATACCTGTAATTTCAAACAGGAAGTGCTAGAAGAGACCCTGCTGGATCGTTTCATTTTGGGTGTGTCCAGTAATGAAATTCAAAATTGCTTGCTAAATGAGGCTGGCCTGACATGGCAAAAGGCCATGGATCTAGCTACTGCTAAAGAAACCACACTGAGAGAAACAGTGGGGTTGAGGCAACCAAATTCAATTCTAAATGTAGGCCAGAGCAGAGTTAAGCAAACTGCTATTAAGCCTCAGGGCAAAACTCAGACTCAAGCTAACCCCAAATCAGCATGCAGCGGCTGTGGTAATCTGCACTGGCGTAGAGATTGCCCCTATAAAGACAGTGTTTGTCATGGTTGTGGCCAAAAAGGCCATCTTAAGAAATGTTGTTTTAAATTGACAATTAAGAAATCTGATAAAGGCAACAAAAATAATTTTGTGCATGCTATGCATGAAAAAAGGGGGAGGGAAAACCACCCTAACCCTAATGGAACTAGCAATGGAACCAGTGCAGACTACCCAGCCCCCAATCCAGAATGTTATGGGGACATTTTTGCTTTAGCCGAGGAAATGAAACCCCCAATCAAAATAAAATTGTTACTAAATGGTGTGCCATTAGAGATGGAGGTAGATACAGGTGCTGCCAGGTCTATCCTTTCAATGGCCACCTACTCTAAAATTCCAGCTAAGTCAAGACCCGAGCTGAGACCTTCTGATGTTAAGCTTAGGACTTATGGGGGAGCAGAGCTGGTAGTTTGTGGGGAGATTAGGGCTAACATCCAGCGTGAATCTAGTGGTATGGTTCCTCAGCTAGCAACTATTGTGGTTGTAGACAGGGAGGGGCCAGCCTTGCTGGGTAGGGACCTGATTGATTTCCTTGGGCTAACTATAGTTTCCAATAATGTCAACAAAGTGATCACTTGCCCTGAAGAGTTAGCAAATAAATTCCCCGACCTTTTCCAACAAGGTCTAGGTTGCTTTAAGGGAAGAAAATTCAAAATAGAAGTGGATCCAGCCATACCACCAAAGTTCTGTAAGGCCAGGAACGTGCCTTACACACTTAGACCTAAGGTGGAGGCTGAACTTGATAGACTGGTGCAGGAAGGTATCCTCACCCCTGTACAGTATTCAAGATGGGCGGCGGCGATCGTCCCTGTGCTCAAGGCTGATCAAAGCATCCGCATATGTGGGGATTACAAACTCACAGTCAACAGAGCCACTAGGCTTGATACCTACCCCATACCCCGAGTGGAGGATCTATTTAGCGGGTTAGCAGGAGGAGTTATATACTCCAAGCTAGATATGTCTCAGGCATACGCTCAACTACCCTTGGATGAAGACTCCAAGGAACTCACGGTAATAAACACCCACAGAGGTTTATTTGCCTACAACCGTCTCAGCTTTGGAATTGCGTCCGCACCTGGAATCTTTCAGCGTGCCATGGAAGGACTATTGCAGGGCCTCCCAGGAGTGTTCTGCTACCTGGATGACGTCCTGGTGAGTGCCACTAATGAGAAAGAGCACAACAAGCGTCTCTATCAAGTCTTATCTAAACTACAGGAGGCAGGGCTAAAACTGAAAATGGATAAATGTCAAATTGGAGTGCCACAGGTATCCTACCTTGGATACCAAATCGACAAGGACGGATTGCACCCCACTGCCGAGAAGGTAGCAGCAATCCAGAATGCACCAGCTCCTACTAATGTGACTCAACTGAGAGCCTACCTGGGGCTGTTAAATTTCTATAGGAAATTTCTAAAATCATCTGCAACCATGCTGGAGCCCCTAAATACCTTACTGAGGGATAAAACCCCTTGGAAATGGGATGCAAGTCAGGAGAGAGCCTTCCAGAAATCTAAACAAGCCCTCCTGGACTCTCAGACTCTAGTCCACTTTGACCCTCATAAACCCATAGTGGTAGTGGCTGACAGTAGTGCGTATGGTGTGGGAGCGGTGCTGTGTCACCTTATTGATGGGATTGAACGCCCCGCCTATTTTGCCTCCCGAACTCTAACAGCAACAGAACGCAACTACTCTCAAACTGAGAAAGAAGCCCTAGCTATGGTGTTCGCACTTCGAAAATTTCATTGCTACCTGTGGGGACAGGATTTCACTGTGGTTACGGACCACAAACCTTTGTTAGGACTATTTGATCCGGGTAGAAGCATTCCTCCGATGGCATCCGGGCGCATCCAAAGGTGGGCTTTACTACTGCAGTCCTACAAGTTCACCTTGCGTCACCGGTCTGGCGTGCTGTTGGGTACGGCTGATGCTCTCAGTCGTCTACCCTTGACAACTCCCGAGGAAGCCACACCTATTCCTGCGGAATGGACGTCCTTAGTAAACTTCCTCGAGTCAGCTCCAGTCACCAGCACCCACATCCGCGACAGCACCCTAAGGGACCCAGTACTTTCAAAGGTATACAAATACTGCCAAGTAGGCTGGCCTTCGATGGTAATTGGTGACCCTGATCTCGCTCCGTATACTAGGAGGCGAGACGAATTGTCCACACAAAATGGCTGTGTGCTCTGGGGGGCAAGAATTATTGTACCCCAAGCTCTCAGACAAGCCATTGTGGAGGAACTTCACTCTGGTCATGCTGGATCATCCAGGATGAAGGAGTTAGCTCGCAGCTACGTGTGGTGGCCCCTTCTGGATAAAGATCTAGAAGAAACAACTAAGTCATGCAGCGAGTGCCTGAGCACTCGAGCCGCACCGACGAAAGCTGAACTCCATCCGTGGGAATGGCCTGCGAAGCCTTGGCATCGCATACACATTGACTACGCGGGCCCAATGGATGGAAAATACTACCTAGTGATCGTGGATGCACACTCTAAGTGGGTTGAAATTTTTCCCACATCTACTACAACCTCTAGCGAAACGATCTTGTGCCTGAAACACACTTTTGCGACATTTGGATTCCCAGTAACAATTGTTTCAGACAACGCAACGTGTTTCACATCGGCTGAATTCCAAGAATTTGTGAAGGCATGTGGTATGCGACATATTACAAGCGCACCATACCACCCTTCAACTAATGGACTGGCAGAGCGCATGGTACAAACTTTCAAGAAGAATATACGGAAGTCAACGGAACCCCTACGCCTAGCACTAGACAGGTTCCTGTTCAACTATCGGCTAACACCTCACACGACAACAGGTGTTACGCCTGCCGAACTGATGTTAGGCAGGAAAGTTCGCTCTCGTCTTGATCTGCTTTGGCCGTCAGAAGCAATCGCGTCCAAAGTTGCTCAACGCCAGGACGCTCAGAAAAGATACCACCCAGGGTCTCGCGCGGTTGACATTCCGCTGGAGTCACCTGTGATGGTCCGTCAATACACGCCGGGTTCCCCAAAATGGACCCCTGCTACCACCATTGAGAAAACAGGCCCGGTATCCTACAAGTGCCAACTGAAGGGGGGAGAGGTCGTTCGTCGACACCAGGACCAAGTTATTACCTGCTCGAACACCATCCCTGAACCCTTGGAACAACCTACGGAGGAAACCGTTGTGTTTCCACAACCTGCTCAAAATTCATACCCACCACCTCCGACCCATGAACCTGACTCCGAAACACCTGATTACCCGATTCCCACCCAGGAGGCTAGGATGCACAAGCCTCCAAGCGCTAGCATCTCGCGCAGGTCTACCCGAGCTCGGAAGCCTGTGGTGAGAATGGACCTTTAGGATTGACTATACTGAATAAGGGGACTGGGGATACAGGGGGGGTTTCTAATTAAGGAGGGAGGGGTGTAATATAGCGAGTAGTGTAAGTTCTAGTTAGAGAGACCAATAGTTGGCAACGCTCGAGACAGCAACACTCGCAGTCAGTCTACAAGTGAACTCGGGCTCGACAACAAGTAAATGTTGACCGAGTGTGTAAATAATATTACCTACTGTGGTTGGTATCTAACTTCTTAATTTCTAAACTAATGTACTAATTCTATGCTACCCTATTCTATATATTCCTTTCTATCTCCGCTCTGCTCTCGCTAACCACATTCTGGTATCTGAGTATCTAGTTATGTTGTAAGGTATCCAAGAGGTGAGTAAACTATTTTACCTAACTTGATGTCTATTACTATGTTGTGTCTATGTCTATGTGAAACCTATACCGTGCTATAGTGTAGGTTGTGATAAAGAAGTTCCGGAGTAAGGTTACAACTATCTCAGCTTAGCACCAGGAAAAATGTTTCCCCAGTTTCCTAACTGAAGTAATAATAACTAGTTTGAGTTTTACGTGGAATAACTTAAGTGTTATTCACGCTAGGAATCAATGTACAATGACTAAAATTATAAAATTACCATCTAACTAACCCTAAAAAACATCACTAATATTTAAATGTATAAATACTGATTCTATTAGGAAAAACAGGCGGTCAAATGTGCTTGGTATTTACAAGGATAGTTCTGATTAACCATCATAACAAAGATTCACTAAAAAATTGGTTAAGAATGGTTTTTAATGTTGACTGTAAAAAAACTAAAACATTGTAATTATATCAAAACCCTACTTAATTGAAAATACAGCTGTGACAACAAGGTTTATAATTGATGCAATGCCTAACTTCATTAAGAAAGGTACAGCTGTAGATATAAAAAATGATAATTGATGCAAACCTAACTGCATTAAGAAAAATACAGCTGTAAAGATTAGAAATAATAATTGATGCAAGCCTAACTGCATTAAGAAAAATACAGCTGTAAAGATTAAAAATGATAATTGATGCAAGCCTAGCTGCATTAGGAAAAATACAGCTGTAAAAATTAAAAATGATAATTGATGCAAGCCTAGCTGCATTAAGAAAAATACAGCTGTAAAGATTAAAAATGATAATTGATGCAAGCCTAGCTGCATTGAGAAAAATACAGCTGTAAAGATTAAAAATGATAATTGATGCAAGCCTAGCTGCATTAAGAAAAATACAGCTGTAAAGATTAAAAATGATAATTGATGCAAGCCTAGCTGCATTAAGAAAAATACAGCTGTAAAGATTAAAAATGATAATTGATGCAAGCCTAGCTGCATTAAGAAAAATACAGCTGTAAAGATTAAAAATGATAATTGATGCAAGCCTAGCTGCATTAA
The DNA here is from genome assembly GCA_030386875.1 of Morinoia aosen. NCBI lineage: Eukaryota > Metazoa > Arthropoda > Malacostraca > Amphipoda > Talitridae > Morinoia > Morinoia aosen. The sequence goes on from CM059571.1 coordinate 53,333,583, forward strand.
GAAAAATACAGCTGTAAAGATTACAATAAATTATGAGTGATTAAAAAAAACCTAACTTGATTAAAATACAACACTTGAGAACATCAAGATTATTCAGAGGCTGGAACACAAAGAGCAGGAATAAAAAACACACCTCATACACAATGCCCGACAGTAAATGAAATAATCAAAATTCTAGCTACTGCAGTGTCAAAAGTTACTTGAATTATAATGCTAACTGAACTGGTAAAATAACAGTGCGAATCCGTTAAAATAACAAATTCCAATTGGGCTCTGATGCTAAAGTGAATATGCAAGTTTGCACGGCTAAATTACTTCAGGGGAACACAATGACAAAATGGCGCAGTGCTTAAGCGCGACAAAGGAGACGATCCTAAGTTGCTCAACTTTATAAGCTATCGGAATACACTCAGGCACATGAACACTTCTTGGGGCAACACAATTATAAAGGAGACGGCGTAATAAGTACTAACAAATAAGCTGTAATTCACAGAATTTAACAAGAATGTAATCTCACCCGTCGCTGTAAAAACCAGAACCTAAACACAAGGGAGTTATAGTAAGAGTGCGTTACGATTCAAAATGGCTAAGCAGTGTTGCCAAGAGCAGTTACGAAAGTGACGGGCGTAGGTACAAAAACGGAAAATATTTACGAGACATATTTTTGGTAAAAATTTGGGTTTTGACGAATAATTTCGGTCTTGTAATTTTATGAAAATCATTACTTTGATATAACTAAATTTTAGAATGTTCGTTTTAACGTTTTTATAAATTCGAGTGAAATGAGTCCCAAAAGTTCACTACAATAGCACAGGTTGAGGAAAACCCCACAACCTCTTTGCTCCCGGATCACTTCCTTAATCATTACTTTTTCGCCGAGCACCTTATGAACTTCTCCCTAATGGGGGAGTAATTGAATTTGACTTTTAAAGGTTAAATATCGAGGAATTTATCGATTTCACAAGGAGATGTTCTTTTACAAGGTGGGTCACCAGTCGCCGTCGAACGGCAACACTTAACAACTAATGACTTTATCTGACTCAGAAGGAGTTATGTGAGGGTAATTCGGGTTGCCTTACGGGCACCTAATCTCACTTGCACGATTGACCTCTGCAGGACAATGAAAGGACTGTTATACTCTCGCCTGATATTTATTAGTTGACTCTGAGTGCCGTGACTACGGCAGCCGTGGGGGGATCCACTTCTTGAGGAAGAAGGTCCGGGTCCAGAGAGATGACGCACTCCAGCAGGTGCCGTGGTTCGAGGGAATCCGGGGCGGATCCTGGCGAGAGTGGATTTGTTAGTGTAATATTCCGCAGGTGCGGTAACAGTTCTACTATGAGGTATCTCGAAGGAGGTAGTTCCCGCAGGGGTTCTACCCGTGCCTTGTGGCTTGGTTGGGGTTGATAGCCGTGTGGCTTGAGTTGGTTGGTAGCCGTGTGGCTTGGTTTGGTTGATAGCCGTGTGGCTAATAGAGTATGGGGAATGTTAATTGAATGTTGGTGGTGATTGTCTGTGTGTCGGCTTCGGAGGTTCTTCTGTACGGGAAGAGAGCTTGGGTTACTTGTTCAAGCATGATAACACAAGGAGAGACAGTCGCTACGCAAGCCAGGCTGCGAGCTTTACTGCTGAATTACAGGATTGCCTCAAATAGAGGACTATATGCGGGTGCCTCGGCCCAATTCTGGCGCCTGAACAAGGGCGAGGCAGTCGCAACAGTAAGTACTCGTATGGACAATCATGAATCTCCCTACATGCCGTCTCTTCGACAAACTAGTATTCTCCGGGTACTACTACCCGTGACGGTCTTGTCCTAAATCGTCTCCGAATGGAGTGCAATCATAAGATCAAGAGTGTTATAAATCAAGGCTGTGGTTGCCGATTAATCTAAGGTGTAGTGCCTATTTACAATGAGTTCCTTAAGATCAGTAGTGGCCAATTAGGACGGTTCACTGTGCAACAGCAAAGGCTCGCTGTACTGATCATACTTAAGGCTAAAAATTGTTAAAGATCCATTAACTTAAGCTAGGAATCGTGCCAGGAAAGCATGTACAGCCTAATTATTATTATTATTATCTATGATTAAATGCGGATTCCCTTGTCTCCCTGGCTTGAACGTGAAGGGTGTCCTACGAGAGGAGAGAGGGAGGTACCATTCAGAAAAGAGTAGAGGGAACGCGGAATCTATGCACAAGGTGCACAGAATCGGTAGTTAAGGAGAAAGTTCAGAGCACAAGAAGGATTTAGAAAACATTGATCATGAGGATGCATATCAGAATAGTATTAGGACATCCTATGGGCTACAATGAACAACAACCACTGGAGGGAGCTGACATTGACATGAGGTATAAGGAACAGGTAGCTACAATTGAAAGCAACAATTGCCGATTAAACTAAATTAAACCCCAAATCAGATAATTGGATGATTTCTGGACTAAAAATTCCAGGAGTTGGGATTCTAGAATATTCAGAGACTTCCCAGAGGTAAGCATAATCACCCTAATTTAGCTGAATCAGGTAACGACTAATTATTAACATTATTATACACAAATTGACCTAACCCAAAAATCAGTAGTAAGAGTTGTCACTAAAGTGATTATGCTAGGGATTCTTGTTACCGTTACTCCACATTGTTACACGCAATCAGAAAGTGGGGATGGTTCTAATCACGAAAGAGTGATTATTTGAAGTGAGTAACTACCGAAGGGACAATCTATATTGGTGTAAATAACCTATCTGTAATATAGCGAGTAGTGTAAGTTCTAGTTAGAGAGACCGAAAGTTGGCAACGCTCGATAGGGCAACACTCGCGAGTCAGTCTGCTATTGGCCTCGGATTCAACAACAAGTAAATGTTGACCGAGTGTGTACATAATTAACTACTGTGGTTGGTATCTAACTTCTTAAGTTCTAAACTAATGTACTAATTCTATTCTACTCTATTCTATACCTTTCCCGTCTATCTCCGCTCTAACCTCACTAGCCACAGTACCGACATTTGAGTATAAAGTTAAGGTATCCAAGAGGTGAGTGAACTATTTACCTAACTTGCTGTGTCATTGCATTGTATTGTGTTCAGTACTATAACTATGTGGTGTCTATGTGGAACCTACGCTGTGCTCTAGTGTAGGGCTATCCAATCTATAATACTGGCGACGAGGATTATTTTTTGTAGAACTATTGGGAGAGGCTAGACTAATGAAGGAACTCAGAATTTATATTATTCAGTGACTAGAGTATTGATGCTGTAAATTTCTGATATTTTTTTTTAACAAGGGGTATTATTACAGCCTCTTGAATTGGCTACTCTTGCAACTGATATTGTTGCTACTACTATTTCAGGTAGATATCTGACAATTAGCTGTACAGCTGGGTAAAAATGCCAATGCTAGGCTCAGTGGGAGAATTCAATCCTTTAGAGGAAGAATTCCCAGAATATGAAGTCAGGCTAAACTGCTTCCTTAGTATTAATAAAGTGGAAGATTCAAATAAAGCTAAAACATTTATTGCTCTGGTGGGTCCTAAAATTGTTAGGTTAGCCAAAGACCTACTGTCACCTAAAAGACTTTTAGATGCTACCTATGAGGAGATCATGGAAGCGTTAAGACGGCATTTTAAGCCGACACGCAACCAGATCTTTGAAAGGTTTAGGTTCCATAAGCGGAACCAGAAACAAGGGGAGAGCAGTGCTGATTTTGTGGCTAGCTTAAAGGCCCTGTCAGACACCTGTAATTTCAAACAGGAAGTTCTGGAAGAGACGCTTCTTGATAGGTTCATACTGGGTGTGGCCAGTAATGATGTTCAAAATTGTTTGCTTAATGAAAATGACCTCACATGGAAAAAAGCCGTGGATCTGGCAACTGCCAAAGAAACTCAACTGAGGGAGACGGTTGTGTTAAGGCAACCTAATTCCATACTAAATGTGGGCCAGCATAGAGTAAAGCAAACTGCTATTAAGCCTCAGGGCAAAACTCAGGCTCAAGCTAGCCCCAAATCAGCATGCAGCGGCTGTGGTAATCTGCACTGGCGTAGAGATTGCCCCTATAAAGACAGTGTTTGTCATGGTTGTGGCCAAAAAGGCCATCTTAAGAAGTGTTGCTTTAAATTGAAAAAGCAAAATTCTGCTAAAGACAACAAAAATAATTTTGTGCATGCTATGCATGAGAAAAGGGGGAGGGAACACCACCCTAACCCTAATAGAACTAACAATGCAGCCTGTGCAGACTATCCAGTTGCTAATTTAGGCTGTTATGGAGAGATTTTCTCAATAGCCGAGGAAATGAAACCCCCAATCAAAATAAAATTATTACTAAATGGTGTGCCATTTGAGATGGAGGTAGATACAGGTGCTGCCAGGTCTATCCTTTCAATGGCCACCTACTCTAAAATACCAGCTAAGTCAAGACCCGAGCTGAGACTTTCTGATGTTAAGCTTAGGACTTATGGGGGAGCGGAGCTAGTAGTTTGCGGAGAGATTAGAGCTAACATCCAGCGTGAATCTGGTAATATGGTTCCTCAACTAGCAACTATTGTGATTGTAGACAGGGAGGGGCCAGCTTTGCTGGGTAGGGACCTGATTGATTCCCTTGGGCTAACTATAGTATCAAATAATGTCAACAAATTGACTACCTGCCCTGAAGAGTTAGCAAATAAATTCCCTGACCTTTTTCAACCAGGTCTAGGTTGCTTTAAGGGAAGGAATTTCAAAATAGAAGTGGATCCAGCTGCACCACCAAAGTTTTGTAAGGCCAGGAACGTGCCTTACACACTGAGACCTAAGGTGGAGGCAGAACTTGATAGACTGGTGCAGGAAGGTATCCTCACCCCTGTACAATACTCGAGATGGGCAGCGGCGATCGTCCCTGTGCTCAAGGCTGATCAAAGCATCCGCATCTGTGGGGACTACAAATTAACAGTCAACAGAGCCACTAGGCTTGATACCTACCCTATACCCAGAGTGGAAGATCTATTTAGCGGGTTAGCAGGAGGAGTTATATACTCCAAGCTAGATATGTCTCAGGCATACGCTCAACTACCCTTGGATGAAGACTCCAAGGAACTCACGGTAATAAACACCCACAGAGGTTTATTTGCCTACAACCGTCTCAGTTTTGGAATTGCGTCCGCACCTGGAATCTTTCAGCGTGCCATGGAAGGACTATTGCAGGGCCTCCCAGGAGTGTTCTGCTACCTGGATGACGTCCTGGTGAGTGCCACTAATGAGCAAGAGCACAACAAGCGTCTCTATCAAGTCTTATCTAAACTACAGGAGGCAGGACTAAAACTGAAAATGGATAAATGCCAAATTGGAGTGCCACAGGTATCCTACCTTGGATACCAAATTGACAAGGATGGATTGCACCCCACTGCAGAGAAGGTAGCAGCAATCCAGAATGCACCAGCCCCTACTAATGTAACTCAACTGAGAGCCTACCTTGGGCTGCTAAATTTCTATAGGAAATTTCTAAAATCATCTGCAACTATGCTGGAGCCCCTAAATACCTTACTGAGAGACAAAACCCCTTGGAAATGGGATGCAAGTCAGGAGAGAGCCTTCCAGAAATCTAAACAAGCCCTCCTGGACTCTCAGACTCTAGTCCACTTTGACCCTCATAAACCCATAGTGGTAGTGGCTGACAGTAGTGCGTATGGTGTGGGAGCGGTGCTGTGTCACCTTATTGATGGGATTGAACGCCCCGCCTATTTTGCCTCCCGAACTCTAACAGCAACAGAACGCAACTACTCTCAAACTGAGAAAGAAGCCCTAGCTATGGTGTTCGCACTTCGAAAATTTCATTGCTACCTGTGGGGACAGGATTTCACTGTGGTTACGGACCACAAACCTTTGTTAGGACTATTTGATCCGGGTAGAAGCATTCCTCCGATGGCATCCGGGCGCATTCAAAGGTGGGCTTTACTACTGCAGTCCTACAAGTTCACCTTGCGTCACCGGTCTGGCGTGCTGTTGGGCACGGCTGATGCTCTCAGTCGTCTACCCTTGACAACTCCCGAGGAAGCCACACCTATTCCTGCGGAATGGACGTCCTTAGTTAATTTCCTTGAGTCAGCTCCAGTCACCAGCACCCACATCCGCGACGGCACCCTAAGGGATCCCGTACTTTCAAAGGTATACAAATACTGCCAAGTAGGCTGGCCTTCGACGGTAATTGGTGACCCTGATCTTGCTCCGTTTACTAGGAGGCGAGACGAATTGTCCACACAAAATGGCTGTGTACTCTGGGGCGCAAGAATTATTGTACCCCAAGCTCTCAGACAAGCCATTGTGGACGAACTGCACTCTGGCCATGCTGGATCATCCAGGATGAAGGAGTTAGCTCGCAGCTATGTATGGTGGCCGCTGCTGGACAAAGATCTAGAAGAAACGACTAAGTCATGCAGCGAGTGCCTGAGCACTCGAGCTGCACCAACGAAAGCTGAACTCCATCCGTGGGAATGGCCTGCGAAGCCTTGGCATCGCATACACATTGACTACGCGGGCCCAATGGATGGAAAATACTATCTAGTGATCGTGGATGCACACTCTAAGTGGGTTGAAATTTTTCCCACATCTACTACAACCTCTAGCGAAACGATCTCGTGCCTGAAACACACTTTTGCGACATTTGGATTTCCAGTAACAATTGTTTCTGACAATGCAACGTGTTTCACATCGGCCGAATTCCAAGAATTTGTGAAGGCATGTGGTATGCGACATATTACGAGCGCACCATACCACCCTTCAACTAATGGACTGGCAGAGCGCATGGTACAAACTTTCAAGAAGAATATACTAAAGTCAACGGAACCCCTACGCCTAGCACTAGACAGGTTTCTGTTCAACTATCGGCTAACACCCCACACGACAACAGGTGTTACGCCCGCCGAACTGATGTTAGGCAGAAAAGTTCGCTCTCGTCTTGATCTGCTTTGGCCGTCAGAAGCAATCGCGTCCAAAGTTGCTCAACGCCAGGACGCTCAGAAAAGATACCACCCAGGGTCTCGAGCGGTTGATATTCCGCCGGAGTCTCCTGTGATGATCCGTCAATACACGCCGGGTTCCCCAAAATGGACCCCTGCTACCACCATTGAGAAAACAGGCCCGGTATCCTACAAGTGCCAACTGAAGGGGGGAGAGGTCGTTCGTCGACACCAGGACCAAGTTATTACCCGCTCGAACACCATCCCTGAACCCTTGGAACAACCTATTGAGGAAACCGTCGTGTTTCCACAACCTGCTCAAAATTCATACCCACCACCTCCGACCAATGAACCTGACACCGGAACACCTGATTACCCGACTCCCACCCAGGAGGCTAGGATGCACGAGCCTCCAAGTGCTAACATCTCACGCAGGTCTACCCGGGCTCGGAAGCCTGTGGTGAGAATGGACCATTAGGATTGACTATATTGAATAAGGGGACTGGGGATACAGGGAGGGGTTTCTAATTAAGGAGGGAGGGGTGTAATATAGCGAGTAGTGTAAGTTCTAGTTAGAGAGACCGAAAGTTGGCAACGCTCGATAGGGCAACACTCGCGAGTCAGTCTGCTATTGGCCTCGGATTCAACAACAAGTAAATGTTGACCGAGTGTGTACATAATTAACTACTGTGGTTGGTATCTAACTTCTTAAGTTCTAAACTAATGTACTAATTCTATTCTACTCTATTCTATACCTTTCCCGTCTATCTCCGCTCTAACCTCACTAGCCACAGTACCGACATTTGAGTATAATGTTAAGGTATCCAAGAGGTGAGTGAACTATTTACCTAACTTGCTGTGTCATTGCATTGTATTGTGTTCAGTACTATAACTATGTGGTGTCTATGTGGAACCTACGCTGTGCTCTAGTGTAGGGCTATCCAATCTATAATACTATCATAGTGTCATTTCTCAAGATATGAATTTAAACATTGACTAAAATTGCAAAGGAATTCTAAAAATTATGTAAGTCTGACCTAATTAAAATACAAAAATTGAGAACACAATTAATTAAAACTGGGACACACGAAAAATGGGCAAAACACTAATGACACAATGGTAACAAATGGAGTATTCAAATTCAATTGATTAGAGGCTTGAACAAACAAATAAATGAGCACCCAAAAATTATTTAAATCTGACTTGATTAAAATACAAAAATTGAGAACACAACTAATTAAAAGTGGAACACACAAAGGATGGGCGAAACACTAATGACACAATTGCAACAAATGGATTATTCAAATTCAATTGATTAGAGGCTTCTTGGGAAAAACTATGTTGCCATCAAAATAAAGTATGCAGCAATGGCCGGCACAAGGGAGGTGTGAGAGATCCACTTCTTGGCAAGTGCCCTACATCACATGTGACACGATTAGTTAATTGAGAAAACCTACTTAATACACAACATATTATTTACATAATACATAAATTCAATAGTTACCCGTAGAACAGCCTAAGCACACACAATAAATTAATTCTCACCAGAGAATAAAACGAGCTGTACACACTCTGGATGATTTGAGACGAGTGACGCTAGTGCGAGTGAAATGTTGCCGACACGGCGACATGGAGGGTTTCGTTACAACGCAAAAGTGATTTCTTAGGGATTGAATTTTTCAGTACAAAATTTTAATAGAATTGAGGATAGAAGTTAATTAATTTCGTAATGAAATTTTATTCTAATGGTTGAATTTATTCTACTGAATTTTTAAATGATCATTTTGAGAATTTCCGAAATTTGTACTGAGTTGCGTGCCGAAGGTTCGCTACAACCTTTTCACTCTACTATAAATGATTGGCGTTCATGGCTCAAACCTAATAAATTTGCACTAATACGGGACCACGTCCAGCCACATTGTAAATAATTTTTTGAATTTTAGAGACAGGATTATTTTATTTCACGCGTTTTACATTCAACAAATTACTTATACCACAAGTCCCTGAGCTCGTATTTCACTGCAAGTGTGCACGAAAAAGAGTATTCTCAACTATACATTGTCACGGGAATCGTGTTTTCTTTTATAGTTGTAGTTACATATATAATCAAATCTAGATTAAGCAACAGTAGGGAGACATTGCCTTCAATCATTTTTTTCGACTTGTGACATGGGTATTACAATTACACATGTGTGTGTATCATATAATTGTATTTTACATATTTTAAGTTCTTTTAAAAGCCAATGATGTTTTGTAACATTTTTATTGGAAATAAACTGGTTTTCTTTCTTATTTTTTCTTCGTCCGTTTATCTCATAAACCCGGAGAACAGAAAGATCTTAGGCAGAGTGCCTTCAAGTTGCAAGACACATTAGTGTGACTCTGGTTGGCATGCTCCAGGAACTTCTTGTCTAATCAATATTACCTGCACTCAGAGTGTGTCAAGACTTGAGGCTGCATGAGCTTGCTCTCAAAGCCTCGATAAACCCTGAGAGAACAACAAGTTGCAAGCCACAGTTCTAATTTTTTTTCCAAAGCTGTGGTGCCAGCAAGAAGAATAACTGTTCTTAAAACTGTCATAGAGAGAAATGATATATTCAGCTTAGGTATCATCACTGTTGCCAAAGTTACAAAATGCGCATTGTGTAGATAGCTCTTTTTTCGTGAATAGATAGTAGTGGAACTACTCTTCGTCATTAATCTGAAAGAAGATTTGAACATCTTTTTACCTACGTAATGAAGTCGCATAGAAGTATATCAGCAGCACGTTCCTACCAAAATATCATATTTTCACTCCTCATTGTGGCTGGTTCCCTGACTATTGCAGCTGGAATTACTCTCTTGTTCCTGCAGGTGAGTACCAATTGCACTGGGTGACACCGTATGTAAGATCTTATGTGGTATTTTGAATGAGAGAATAAAAATTTAGTTGAGGAATTAGGAGTCCTGGGAGAAAAACAGAATGGTTTTAGGCAAGATAGACAGGGGGAGGATAATCTGTTTGTAGTGAGTGAAATAATTGAGCGAATGAAGAAGGATAACAAGAAGGTATATTTAGCATTCCTGGATATTGAAAAGGCGCATGACAGAGTGGATCGGGTTAGGCTGTTTGAAATTTTAAGAAAAGTTGGTTTTAGCAGAAAAATAGTGATCATTGTACAGAGTCTGTATGAGTACACAAGTGCTATCTACAGGTTAGGAAATTTGGAAACAGGCCAAGTGAGGAGTGTTAGAGGAGTGAGACAGGGCTGTACTCTGTCCCCCTGTTGTTTGGATTGTACACCGAAGAATTAGCAGTTGGACTGAGAGGGAGTGGTTTAAGACTGAAAGTTGGTAATGAGAGACTGAGCTGTTTGTTGTATGCTGTTGATGTGGTTCTGGTTAGTGAATGTGGTTATGAACTACAAAGGATGCTTGACATTATGAATGAATATAGTACAGATTTCAAGATGAACTTTGGTGCCGATAAAAGTAAGGTCATGGTTATAAATAGTGATGAGACTGATAGAGACAGACTGTGAAATATTGGAGAAATCAGAATAGGTAGAACAAAAGAATACAAATATCTAGGTTGTATGATAAGTGAAGATGGATGTACTAGAACTAAAGGTGAGAAAGTGGCTAAAGCAATGCAGTGGAGTGGACGGTTAGGTAGTGTGGCCAGATACAGAGCAAACAAGTACGAATGTGTGAGAGGAATGTGGAAGTATGTTGCTGTACCTAGTGTCATGTATGGTATGAGTGCTCTTGCTTGGAATGGAAGTGATCTTGAAAAGCTGGATGTGATACAAAATAAGGTAGGACCTGTAGCATTGGGTGCTCCAAAATGGACAGCTATAGAAGCCATTAGAGGTGACCTAGGGTGGAGCCTATTTTCAGAAAGAATGATGAAAGCTGTGCTGAATTATAAGGTGAGAATTGAAAGAATGCAGAATAGCAGGTGGGTAAGGCGAATCTTTAAATGGAATCTGAGTGTAAGCTATTGGGAGAAAGTATGTTGGGGGCATGCAAGGAAACTCAGTATGCAAAAGATTATTCATGTTAGAATTGGGAGACCTGTGGATGACTGGAGTTTAATAAATGTTGGAGGTGTAGGGCCTGAGTGGGACTGCAAGAGGTGGAAGAAAGAGATTGAGAGACAAACAAAAGAGTATGGATTGAATAAGTGGAAGCTTAGCATGATGCGGAAGCCTACACTTAGGGTACTTATAAAGATAGCGGACGTTTCCAACGTCTTCATCTGAACACACTTTAACCGCCAAATCACGAAGTCCAGCGTAAACCTGGTGCCATAAAACTAATAACAAATGATGCCAGAAGACATTTATGAAGTTTCGGTGACTTTGGGTGGAAATTTATTCAGTAATCCTAATTTTAAAATAGCCCGCAAAATGAGTGATTTTAGTGCTTTGGCGGACAGTTGAAGGATAAACAAAACTTAACGGACAGTTGAATGCTGTCCGGCTAACAGTCTCCGGACACTTGACAGTGTCTGTTTAAAGGCCTTGGACAGTTCGAAAACGTATGAATTTAAATGAGCATTGTATCCTTTTATTAATTTAATTCATATTAGTTTCATATATATTTAATTTGATAGCCAATACGCATTTTTACTAAATTTTATTAGCGTATATTTCTTTCAGTTCGGTACTTGAAATGGTTCGATTTGGTGATTTAAGTTGTAGATAATTGACGAGGAAAATATATAGTTTACACCAAATTTGCGTCCAAAATAATGGTGACAGAGGCAGTTGAGATCTTATTGGATACAAATATTCATATAAAAAGCATGTTTTTATGCTGAACATGGGTAAAATATACAATTCCATGATGGTTGACATTTTATTCAATCCTCAATTGGTTCCAGCAAAAAAATCCAGCAAAAGAATGAATCAGATGATATCTATCCGTTCGGAGTGAATCCAACGTCAAAATCATCTTCGTTTACGCCTGTGAAGTTGTATTTAGGTTGGCGCTGTCCTGGAAATATTACGTAAGGCTTAGCGTAACTCCCTGAAGCTGAGACACATGCTAGCACTGTAATTTGTTCCTTCGACTCTGGAGCAAGCCTGTATGCGCATTTTGCGCCTTTCTCCGTAACTATGGGAATTTTGCCGCTGGTTCCTTGGAGCGGAAATCGGCTTTCATCTAAGTTAAAAACTCGATGAGCATTATCTCGAACCAAAAACTCCTTCGCATTGAGCTGATGCTCCGACTCCAAGAAATTCTCAAAATTTTCGAACCATTGTTTGATGGTTTCTTTAGTGACAGCAGCCCTTTGGGTACCGAGATTTTCAGGGAGTCTAGCTGAAACCTCAGGGTGTCTCCTCAAAAAGGCATAAATCCATGTTGAACTCGGCAAGTTATCTTGGAATTTTTTTTCTGCTGGAATTTCGTACCCATTAGCCTCTGCCTGGTCAAGAAGATCTTTGACGACTAATGGAATTTCTTTCCTAGGCAATCCATAACTAATTTTGGCCATAGTCACGACCCAGTTTACGAGCCGGGTTTCTTGATCTGCCTTGATGTTGGCCTTGTAATAGACATGACAAAAGTAAAAATATTAGTGTCAATATGCCCCAATTCTGCGAATACTTTTTATGTGCAGCATACTGCAGGCATTTGTAGGCAACAAACAAATATTTAAAGCAGGATTGATACATATAGTGTCGTAAAAACGCATTACAAAGCGTATAAAATGTGATATATATACAACTATTCAACCAATTTTGCGTTGCCTGGGTATCAATCATCAATAAATAACTAAATTATTGTGTTCATTTTCATCTAGGGTGAATTATGTAAACTGTATGGCTTCTAAACATACCAAGTCGCTCTATTGAGAGTGCAGTTTTTTCTCCGATCTTGTCACTCAATGTGGACTTCGGAATTCCATACTTTTCTGAAGCGTTGCGGTACGACATTCCATTTTTAATGGCTGCCACTGCAGTAAGTAACTGCTCTTCGTTATACACTGGCTTCTTCCGTTTAGGGGCCATCTAATGAAGATATAAATGGGTAAATTCATATGTCCGATATACTTCAGACCTGATTATTACCGGACACCTGGCGTCCGGACACCTAAAATGATGATAAAATTTTTAAGGTTCCCGGACACATCAAAATTGTGTTCTGTGTACAATACATGGCGCTATAAACGTTTCAATATTACAAACACAACACTCGAGCTTCAATATGGCGGCAAGATCGTTTGAATGAGCAACACCTTCACACTTGAATTTCATCTTTCCCACGGTCTATCCTTATTTTTTTTGGCAGAAATTGCAGCAATGTGTAGTCGGTACGTAATTAGATGCAATTTTCATTCGTTCGAAACTTATTTTATTATGATTAACCACTTTTAAACGAGAAATGAAGTATCACTTATACGAACCTGTCACTGTCGTTGCACAGAATCTACGAAGTGCGCCAATAGAAACAAATAGAATGAAAGTGTCCGGTATGCTTCAGTGTCCGCGATCCTTATAACTACCCTAACTGGTATATGAAAAAGAAAGCACCTAAGTTTGAGCTGTTCTATGATGGTAGTTTTGGAAGTCAACTCTTGTTTGCTGTGAGATGTAAGTCATTGAGTGTAAACAGACGTACATGGAGATGGAATGAGAATAACAACAGATTATGTCAGCAGTGTAATAGTAGAGTAGAGGAAACAATTGAGCATTTTGTGCTGGAATGTAGTAAGTATGAGCAAGAGAGAGAGAGTTTTATGAATGTGGTGTCTGAGCAGTATGGAGAGAATGAGTGGAATGCCAGATGTGCTGAAGATGATTGCGGTATGAGCTGTCTTGCTGGATTGGATCAGGAGTGTAATGCGAGTATCACTGAGGCTATGAAAGTGTTTCTTGTGCGTGCCTGGAGTAAGAGACAGTGACTGAAATAAGCCAGTCTGGTAGAATGGGCTGTAATGACCCAATGTGCCTGGGGATGGTGTTTTGACACACTGGCTGTCCAGGTGATGCCTTCCAATGGAGGCTTGTGACAAGGATCGTAGATCCTGAGTAGTTTAGTGGACAAGTCTGGTACCAGGCGCTGAACTCTTTGTGTGAAAATTGTGGAGGGAATTGTAGGCCGTTACAAAGGCCCCGAAACTGTCGGCCCTCAAGTTCAAGTTCAAGTAAAAGTCCTGTTAGTTTTGATGTCCAAACATTTTGGTTTAGCATCAAAACTTAACTTAAGAGTCCTTCACAGTTTGGCAATGTATTCAATTATTATTTTATTTTACATATGATCAAAAATTGTCCTGATATCTAGTCATCAGAATTAGTCTTGTGTTGTGTTCAAACAATGTCACGAAAAGTATACGATATGCAAAATTTAAAATGTATTTTTTTTAGGTTTTTTAGTAGCTAATTCCAAATCTATTACATATGCCAATTCAAAGTATCAAATTTTTTGCTATTTTTTACTTGAAAGTTTATACAACTTATGGCTTTAACTTTGTTTTATAGATTTGGTATGCTTTGAAGTACAGTCTGGTTAATATATTAGATGGAATATTCTAATAATCTTGAATAGTTCAAAATTTTTTTAAATGAAAAGTAAAAAACTGAAACCATGATTCTTAGCATAAGCTTTTCATTTCTGAATGTTTTTATCATTCATATAGCAAAAAATCCAGAATTGAAGTTATTGATTTTAGTCACAAACTTTATTGATCAGTATAACCAGACATAAATTTTCATGTTAGCATACATTTCCTTGAGTGAAAATTACAGAGTAGGATGACACTTATATGGGGGTAAAAATTTTTTTTCCAATTTCTGCTGGGACTGGCCTTGTCAGGTTCTTGTGAGGTTCCATCTTGTGAGGTTCCACCTAAAAACAATATGTGTAAAATTTTTTAAAAAAATGCCAATATTTAGAGGTCGCTCAAGAAGGTAAAAGTTCGTAAAATTGCAATAAAAATATTTTGAGTTTTTTTTGTCATATGCGTTATATTTGGATATTTTGATTGGAAACTAGTAAATTTCAATTTTTTTTTTGCTAAATTTAATTGTTCAAGCTTGAAGATAAATAATTCCTAGGTCCCTCTCACAGTATGTTGTGAGTATTAGCTGCTCAAAGGAGTAGGCAGGAGTCTCATGGGCGCCAATCTCCCACTCATGTCACCTAGTTTGCAGGATCTAAGTTTGACTGCTGGTGGTTGGGAAGGATTTTTGGTGAGCCTCTACAACCTGAAATAGGTACTGCTTTTGTCCTTCATCCTTAGTTAACGCCAGGTTGTATGTTTGCATCATTGCCACTCCACGCTCTGCAAAGTCGTTGACCACTCAAAGAGCTTTGATACGCTGTTGGGCGTCCAAGTAAGCTGGGTCAGTATTGCAGGCAGCTGGGTCAGTAGCAAAAAAGGTTGTGTCAATATCAAAAAACTGCAAAAGCTTCATGGATCCTTTTGTTACAAAGTCTGCAATAGTTTTATTGGTGAAGGATGCGTCTCTGGTGTCAACTGTGACTCAACGTGGAGGATCCTCTGAACCTTCTTCATTATTACAGGTCTTCACCATGTCTCGCTTGATTTCCAAGCTTACACTGTCATCAAAGAACGCCAAAGCAACCAATCGTTCACTCAAGTACCACAAGTGGCGCCCCAATGAAGGAGATGTAGATTTTAGTGATATACCGATGTATCGGTATCGAAATTGGTATCGGCAGTATCGGCCATTTTTAGTGGTATCGGTATTGGTATCGGCAAAATCCGGCCGATACTTTACCAAAACTTTCGAATAATACGTATTTCATCATTAAAATGAAGGTCATAAATCATGAAAGTAAAAGTATGTAACCTAATAATACCCGTTGTGTGTTTATTTATATATTTATTTGGTGTCTGCTTCAACATAGATTGTGTGAGTTTGCGGTATCTTGGATACCGAATTCTTCAGTATAACATTAAAAGATGGCGTTTTCATGCATTTAAATATTTTGATTTAGGATAGGTTTTGTTTTGTTGATAGGTTAATTTTATTAGGATAGGTTTTGTTAGGATAGGTTAGCTTAGATTGGGATAGGCTAGGTTAGCACAGGTTAGGTAATACTGACAGAATTTTTTCTCGGGTCTGCCTAGCTTAACGATGACATTGTCCATGGAATCTCCACGGGTCCTGCTACAATCTAATAATACCCTTGGTTTATTTGGAGTCCGCTTCTTCCATTTTCTTTGTCACGCTCATGAGAAGAGTTATAGTGACCGCATCTGTGATACGAGTTTCACCAGTGCGCAAGTACAAGAATATTTTTCATCACGGTTGCTGTTAGGATGGATACATTCGTTGGGCACCACATTTGGAAAATTTGTTCAAGAAAGTTAGTGAATCCCATCATTTTTGACGGGCTGTGCGTACTTGTAATCAAATAACCTATTCATACCTAGTAAATTAGTTAGCTAACTGTTGAATTATAGCGTTTAATCAGGCCCGCTAACTGAATTCACTACTCTGAATTCCCGATGAGTCACGGTCATAACTGAAAGCTATGTAGCATGAATAGTTGAACCCTGTAGCAACATAAAATTATTATACTTTTACAACTAAAACCTATATAGTTTGACCCGATGTCCATGTCCTAAAGTATGTGACAGGCTAAAAAAACCAACCTAATTTAATAAAGTTGAAGGTGCATTTGAAAGTTTTTGTGAATTTAATATAGAAGTAGCTGAAAATTCTATTTTAATTTAGCTTGTAAATCGTCAAATATTCCGAAGCTAAGATTTGATTTTAATTTAGCAAGTATATCGCCGTTCATAACGAATCTTGTATTTTTCTTCTATGTTAAGATGTTTGAAAAATTTACGAACAATCTTATAGTTGAATGCATCTGAACGGGTCTGTTGATTGCTTTAATCGCAACTTGATGAATTTAAAAACAAGGAAAAGTCCAAGGAACTTAATCATATTTACCAGGAATACGTTTCGGAGTCCAGCTCCATCATCAGTTCGTTAAAGTAAAATTCATTATTACTACAATGAAAGAAAAAATAAAATGTTGGATACAGTCATTAAAGGAAATTACAAAAACAAAAAAAAAAAAAAAACATGTTCCAGAGAAAATAAAATCGACAAAATCTACTTACAATTGGCAATGGGTAGGAACTGTCAGAATTGTTGAGGGCCTGTTTTTGTTTAAAAATACGTAGCGACTCTAAAATTCCAAGGTCACATGTAGTTGAAGCCGAATCTAAGATTTTGAAGTCCGCAGAGGATATCGCTGCGTTGCATTTTACTGCGTGATTACGTACGAATATTGCGAATTGGTTCCCCGTGCGGAAGCTTCAATCCCGATGTTCCCCTATTAAAAATTGAGGCAGTATTATACTCGCATTACTGGAGAGTACCGCGTAGCATTCGGTATGCTTATGGGACTCGGAGATATAGAATTATGCGTAGCGAGTCCAAGAAAAAACTAGATAATTGTACCATAGTCTGACCATGAACCGCATACGCCGTTCACATAAACCTGCCGCTAGCTGCCTACGAAGCAGAAGTCGTCTTTTATCCTGACCGTAAGCCGCACAGGCTTATCGTATAAAACTGCTACAATTGTCTCATCAACTGGCCTATTTCAGACTGTGGCCACATAGCAGCAATATGCTAAAAATATACCCAGCAAGCAGTTTTCCAATCCATGATTTGACCATAAAATGCTTCTATCGGTGGCATTTTATGGTCGGTACAAGAACTGGAAAACTGCTTGCTGGGGATATTAGCGTACATGTTTTTTGTATGGACAAATTCCAACCTTAAGACACTCAAAATAAAAAATAAATTTTCAGGAGTGAAAAAATATCCCGCTTTCGAGTAATTGACATCAAAAGAACTCCAGCTAATGCTATTCCTACCTGGTATTTTATAGCTATTAGAAAATGTGTTCTAATACACAGATACCAGGTAGGAATAGCATTAGTTGGGCTCATGTTTAGGTCATGATTACTTGAAAACGGTGGAGTTTTAATGTTTTTGCCACTCCTTAAAATCAAATCATTTCAAGTTTTTCTATCTATGGTTGAAATTTGTCTCTGCAAAAACGAAACCGATTATATATATAATATATACATATATATAATATATACAAATTTAGATTGCACTGTAGATTGTAGGGTACATAATAATGCACATTTTTCCGTTTCAAGAGCACCTTTAAATCAAATGTATGACCTACCTATCAATGTATGCACTGGAGAATCATAAAAGCCACGGCAAATAATGCATGCATTCATTGCATATTTTAACAAGGAAACTAATAGAATAAACTTAAGTAGACTATTTATAAGAGGATAATAAGACTTATTCATGGACAAAATTTAATTACAACCTGTTGGGATGCTAGAGATTAATTTCTCTATAATATACGATCTTGCCTAAATATAGTTCTTAATATTGAAATAAGGACATCTATCCAGATAAATAGATGTTGCCTAATAGTAGGTAACTATTCAAAATAAATTTTCCATACAGAAACAAGACTCCGCTTATTGACTGAATGTTTTTTCTACTCATTTCTATTCAAACAAACACAAAAAGTAGTTATGTTACATTGAATATATATATATAGACATAGATGTATATAGATATAGATATATATATATAGCTATACTGATATCATTTCTGTGTGTGAACTGCCATTAGCTAAGTAGCTACAGCGAACCATAAGGCATGAAATAAGATACCACTATCCACGCTTGTTATTACATGTATCTTATCATTTTGGGAAGGGATCTGTTTCAATTAAAGCACAGTAGGTTCAAGTGCTGAAATGTTAAACACAATATCAGCTCCACAAGTATCTTACATACTGAAATACATCTAAACATTTAGCCAGATTCTTTTCCAATATGGTGTGATACAGCATAGAACAAACATGGATAATGGATACTTATTTCATGCTTAAGGGTTCGCCAATAACTGTACAGCATTAAAATATATGTTTAAATAATTACTTTTTAAATAACATATATGTTATATGTTTAAATAATATTAAATAATATATGTTTAAATAACATTACTTTTTTATGAAATGTTTTTTCAATTTAATAGCTTTTATAATATGTACGCAATAATATAGTAAGGCAAAATAAAAAGAAGAACCAACGTTATATAGAACATTTATTTGTAGCAAATGTTTCGGAATAAATGTTCTATATCTATAACGTTGGTTCTTCTTTTTATCTTGAAAATAAGATTCCCTAAGAATCTCCCTATAAGTACTACTAGAGTAAGGCATTCCAGTAACTAATGCAAAATCTGATCGTTGAAACTGATTCATCCTTTCAAGTAAGAGAACAGGACAAAAAAAAAGTGGACCTATGAAATTACATCCCTTTGAAATGATGCAAGTAAAATAAGCTGAGAGTCACGCACATGGAAAACACTGCAATAAAAAACTATCTGAAAGTGACTCACTCACAAGCTAATGTAGTCATACCTTCACTTAAAATACCATTCATTAGACCAAGTTGAGTACTGGGGCCCGCCTCTGCTGTAGCAAGAGTTGTAAGTTGGGCCGTGGCGTCCTTTCCCGCTGCATCAGTCGCTGCTAGGCCTGCAGTGGCATTCGCACCCGAGGCTGTATGAGTGGCGACCGCCCCCGTTACGTAGTCCTTCACCCGGGGCCCACGATGCCCTTCCCAGTCAACTGCGTTCTTTAGGGCCAAAGTGATTGCCTTGTTGATATCCAACAATGACACCTCTCGGAATTGCTGACGGCTCACAATAGCCTCTGTAATATATATATATATATATTTTTACGAATAAAATACAATCCTCAATAGGGTATGGATGCACTCAAACACATATTAAGCTCAATAAACCAGAAATTATTTTTGCATTTTGATAGTCAGCAATTTATCAGGCATTCAATGTGCGCCAATCATTTGAATTTGAATAACGATAATTCTTTTGTGTTACATAGAGATTACAACATGAAGGAAAATGTTGAATTTTTTAGCTGAAGGAAGAATAGAATAGTTGCTGCATGCATTACTTTCTATATACAACGATACTTACGTTCAATCAGCTGGTATGCCTTTGTGTTTCTGAAGGCCAGCTTGTCTCTCCTCCTCGACCTTCCGAGACCAGTAAGAAAAAACTGTAGTGCTAAACTCCTGGTCATGCACAGCCTCAACATCTTAGCATCCTAGTTAGCGTTCCTTCCCGTGCATGCTGAAGAAGCTCACCTGAATGAAAATAAGACCCAGAGACAACCAGGGATGGAAAAAACCCTGGGTTTTTTAAAAAAACCCAACCCACCTGGGTTTTTTTGGGTTAAATTGGGTTTTATGGGTTTTATTGTTTTTTTTTGGGCTTTATTGGGTTTTTTGTAATACCTGTTTTTGTTTATAAGAGTTATTCACACAATTCCCGTTGCCCCTATTTCAGATTTATATATATATACACTTATTGAGAAAATAGTGTTATTTGATTACTTTATTTCCAACATTATATTTCATTATTATATGAATTATTGCATTATATGAACAATATATGAATTAAGTTTGTCCTTCACAATTACCATTTACCATTTACCAATTACCATATGCATAGAGACATAGCTCTGCAGTCTGTAAAGATATAAGATGTCCAAAGAGAATTGCTATGCTCGTCAATTCATAGTAAGTTGTTTTAGCAGCAGACAGGCGGAAGTCATGTGAGAGGGTCGCACAATGCAGATCATAAGTAACCACCACAAGAAACTTGAAGCAAGACAGCTGCACATCACTTAGCAGTCATGCTGTTAAGGACACCGTCTAGGTAAAAAAAAGTCTGTTATTTATAGATGGATTTCTCTGAAATTTTCACAGTAGGTGTGAAATGATGCAAATATCATTTGTTATTTCGACAAAATTTTTGTATCTGCACTGGATTTTTTTTTATTTTCGAAAAATATGATAAAATAGGGTTTTTTTTAAAATCCTACTTCTTCTACAATTTTGAAGTTACAGAACCAGTACTTTGTTTTTAGATTACTTAGATGTCTATATAACCACTCGCAATAGGGAATTTTGATAACTTTTTTTGTGGATTTTGGAAATAAAAGAAAGAAAAATGAACTTTTTTTCATTTTTTTTCATGTCGTGTAATTTTCAAAATAATAAATTTATCAAAAAATGCTGTTGCGCCAGGATACACCTTGCTGAGTCCTATCGAATGGTATATAAACCATTCTCTTATCTCTAAAATTGTGGAAGAAGTAGCATTTGAGAAACCAATTATCAAGTTTCCATAAAAACGAGTTTTTTCACAAAAAAAATTGTTTTTCTTTTTATCTTTTGAACTACAGGGTTTTCTACAATGAACTCTTGAGCGTTTGTAGCTCTTTTCAAGCCCTTTCGATCAGGGATGGAAAAAACCCAGGGTTTTTTAAAAAAACCCAACCCACCTGTTTTTTTTTGGGTTAAATTGGGTTTTATGGGTTTTATTGGTTTTTTTGGGGCTTTATTGGGTTTTTTGTAATACCTGTTATTGTAAAAGAGTTATTCATTTATATACATACACTTATTGAGTAAATATTGTTATTTGATTACTTTATTTCCAAAATTATATTACATTATTATATGAATTATTACATTATATGAACAATATATGAATTAAGTTTGTCCATCACAATTACCATTTACCAATTACCATATGCATAGAGACATAGCTCTGCAGTCTATAAAGATATAAGATGTCCAAAGAGAATTCTAATGCTCGTCAATTCATAGTAAGTTGTTTTAGCAGCAGACAGACGCAAGTCATGTGACAGGGAAGCACCATGCAAATCATAAGTAACCACCACAAGCAATTTGAAGCAAGACAGCTGCACATCACTTAGTCATGCTGTTAACAACTTAACATGTGTATTGTGTGAGCAGGAGTGCTTAGCTGCGCAAGTCAAGTCAGTCAACCACACTGTTACATGTTACAACATGTAGTGACATGCCAATTTTTTTTTTAAATTTGCCAAAAAATTCACTTTTCGCAGTACAGGATAGCAACAAACACTAAAATGATTAGAAGTAAATGCTGTAACAGATTCCATCGTCAAATTTGTTCCAGTGCAGCTTGAATGCTCACCATAGGCCAGTAGTTTCTTTACTTTCTCACCCCATGATGGCTGAGGTTGTCTTGCCCTGTTTGACTATAATTGTTAGACTTATTTCAATTTAAACAATTTATACAATTTATTTACCACAGGTGATACAGAGGTAGAATGTTTCTTAAGTCTAATACAATGGTCAAATTTGAGTATAGCTACCTGTGGGCCCGAATAAGTTCAGCAACTTCTAGGGCATCCTACCATTACATTATTCTAGGGTGTACAATAATGTTAACCTATTTCACTTAGCCTAGTTTCACATTAGACTGATCAACAAGATAATGAACTCGATATTGACGTTTCATTTTACAACATTTAAGGCAAAGCTCTCACAGGAGACTGATATTGAAGAGTGGTTGGCTGAGTACAATCCGGAGTTCATCGGTGCGCTTTATTCCTATATATTGAAGGACTCCAACATCTTCCCAAAACACACGGTCACTGAAAATATCACTATGACAATGACTCCTCGTTGATGGTGGGATATTCAAGACATGAAACAGCAGAAAATGCAGATTCATGAAAAAACACTGGCAGAGGGTTTCAGCAAGTTTATAAGCAATCTTCATTCTTGCCCCGCAAGTTCAGGATCCATTGAGAGAATTTTCTCAACATTTGGAATTGTGTGGAATAAATTGAGAAATAGATTAGGATCAGAACGCGCACAGAAATTGGTCTCAGTATATCGCCACCTCACAAATGATCATGATGTGGGTGACAACGATGAAATGGCAGTGGATGTAGAAAGAGAAACACAGTAGTATTGTAGTAGCAGTCTAGTCTAGAAGACAGGGAAAATTCCAAAGTCTCTATATTAAGTAGTCAAACTGCATTTGTTTCTAAATTTTTGTTTTTTCACTTTGGAAATGGAATTTATGAAAATATATTAGTCCCTCAAATTTTTTTGTGATTGAGGTTTTTCTAATTTGATTTGTATAGGGTTGGTGTTTTGTTTTTCAATGTTTTCTTGGCATAGTCATGCACATGACTTAGATACTTATTTTGACAAGATAAATATTTAACCCATTTTGATTCTATAAGCTTGAAAACTTATGAAATTTTCATAACAATAATAAAACCCTAAAAAACCCAAAAAAAACACTATTTAGTGGGTTTTTTAGTGTGGGTTTTTTTGGGCTTTTTTGGGTGGGTTTTTTATGTGCCAACCCTGGAGACACCCTCCCGTCAGACACTTGCACAATTGAAACTTGAATATTCATTTAGCTACATATATATCACAATAAAGTACCTATTATTGCATACAGCATTGAAGATACTTTAAGAAAAAAATTAATACTCAATATAATGTTGAGTCGTCAGAAATTTCATAAATATTTTTACACACAAGCTTACCATTTCAGGATTTGATGCTAATTGAAGTAACTCTGTAGAGTTATTCGCGGGAGGTGGACAGAGGATGTCAGCACATGATGGCTTACGCAGCATATTTGAAATTTCTGTTAATAGAAGGTTGTTTCCCTTCACAACCATTTCTATTGGAGTGCCTCTGGTGTCTAGGGAAGAGACCTTTTGCTCAATTCTGGTCCATTTGCCGTTTTTCACGGTGGATTCCTCTGAAGATCGATTTCTGAGGACGTAATTATTCCCATCAGATCAGTCAAAATTGCTTCTACAGTTAAACTTCAACAAGTCTTATTATCAATGTTCAAATGTTATTTACGATTCACATCGCATATTATCTCAAATTACCAAAAATGAAAATTTTAAAGTGACACTTCAATTGAGGTGTGAATACGGAGGTCTTATGAAGCTGCAGAGGAACTGCCAGAGCGGGATCTGGGTCATCATTGCTGCAATCAGAAGAGGACCTATCGGGAGTTGCTGCTTCATTGGAATAAAGAGGATGAGCAAAAGGTCTTGAACTATTCAAAATTTATAAAATACAACCTGCAACTAAATTGCAACTAGAGAACTATTTTTAATTTGCTTCAAATCTGGTATTGATCATCAAAATCACACCATAAACCAGTAAAACATGACCTTGGCATGCAATCCCTAAAATAGAAACATTGACTGTCAACTCATGGCTATACCTAGTGTGAATAAAGATTGCAAATAAAAGATGCAGATGAGATAGAACGCATGAACTCTGCTTCTGCGCAAAATTAGTAAAAACAGCACTAGCTTAAAAAACACATGAGACAGCTGGAGTGAATTGCCAAACAGAAAATGTGGGCCAAATAACGTTGATAATATAATTGTATTTGGAAGAGATTTTTGGTGCAGCAATTCACCCTGGGTGATTGACTGACGACTCACCACACTTGACTCTACATATTAAAAGCCACAGGTGATATATATGGTTATAAATTGTAACCTGACATTGCTGCGTGCAAGACTTCTATTTTTTAGTTCAAGGACATCACCGAATACTGATGCAAATTAGAAATAGAGATGTTCATTCATATTAAAAAATTGCAACAGTAGTATTAACTACCTAATAGATATCTCAACTGACCTTCATTGGGAGTAAAGCTCAGTTTTTGTTTGTTGTTGACTGTTGTTCTGGGTAGATTGTTCTTTTGTATACGAGGACTTCGTCGGACACCGCAATATTGCAGCTGGCCTTGCGTAACTCTTCTCGGTGATGGCACAGCTTCAGAAGAAGTGGAAGCCAAATTATGGCTTCAGAAGAAGTAGAAGCCAAATTTTCACTTTTACCTAGCTACTGAAAATGTTCTCAAATATCACTGTACAGAAACAGATAAGCAATTAAACAACATTGAATGACATTCATGTTATGATGTTTATCACTGTCAAAAAATAATAAAATAAAACAAATAGTCTATAAATATACTAAATTTCACAGAAAATGGGTATCAAAACTATAATCTATAGAATTGTCATGCAAACACATGGCTAGTTAACTAGGTACCAACTGCACAAATTTACTTGAATTTTCTTATTGGCATGCTTCACAGCTTCCACACTAAATGGTGATCTTTAATAAATCAAAATGAATACTAATTAGACATATATAAAGTAAACATTGTTTGTCCGGTCTGCAATTATAACCAATAATTTAAAAATTCCTTGTTAACAACTGAATGCTCACTTAGTCTAATGGTGAGCCACATTCAAGAAAGAAGGAAACTTTCCTCCAGATTTCTGGACAGTCTTGCATATTTCTCCCCAGATTTCTAAACTTGTATAATTATTTCCTTAGGGCTTGTTAAAAATGAAGATAGCTCACAGTTCTAGCAGATTGAATATTGTAGAGTGTTTTGCACCTACTTTTCCATCCAAATATCTGGGGAGATCTGCCACATTTTTGAATGTGGATGGCAGGCCCTATATTAGAAAAAATAATGGTATGCAAATAATGCAAGCTCATTTCTAATTTCCATCAATAATGGAATTTAAATGAATGGAAATTAATTACGCACACAAAATAATATTTTACACAAGTACAGTTCTGATCAACAAAATGAAAGACAGTCATGTTCAAGTCACTAATAATCAAGTGGTTCAAGTTATCATTACATTATAACTAGGATTTTGCAGGCCTAGCAATTTTAACTATGCTGCTAGTTAGCATCTCGGCCTCTACGGCCCTACCTAAGCTAAACTAGGCCTATCAATTCATAGTTAGCAGGCCAGCACTCGTACAGTTCTGACAAGTTATAACTACAGAGTAGTGCAGGGTATAATAAGTGCTTATAAACGTAAAATTATAATCATTAATCAATTCCTTCTCACATAGAATTTGGATGAACTATTTCACAAGTTGTCAGTTTTACTAATGTCACTCAAAGATCATAGTAATCACTGGAGTCACGGAGCGAAAACTGCGACGTGTTTAGAAAATAACTGCAGGAGCACAAAGAAAAGATTTTAATAAATGACTGCCGCCACACTGCAAAGAAGCTAAATAGGTACTATTAACGTCACAGAATTGACTGCTTTTACCGTCAGAGGTAAAAGCAGTACTCACAACTGAGAATGATATAATTCTATCAACTTTATTTCAACGCACTATGTAAATTCTTTATATTATTTTTAGAAAAGTGGAATTGGTATCACAATGAGGACGATAACCAAACAGAAGCAGCACTGAAGATTGACTGGGGTAACTAGCTATCGTGCTACGGGGCGGCCGGCTCGCATAAACCGCACTTCGTTTGAGGCTACTTTGAATGAGGTTTAAACCTGTATGAAACGGACCAACGGAGCGAATTTTTTTATTTTCTGTTGAGTTGCGTCAAATTTTGACATAAATATCTTCCATGTGATGACAAAAACATACCTATGTGCCTTTTTTTATTCATACATCAAATATAAGCCACATATATTTATTTTGATTAGAATACTGCTTCCTGTGACATCTGGCAACATTAGAGAACAGTTACCAACTTCCTTATCAGATTAAAAATTATGAAATCATGCTTTGAAGAAACTAAAATGAGTTTATTTTTTATCAATAGTGAATAACTCACATATTCAAGTAATAAAGCAAGAAACCGTTGAACTTTTAATGAAATGAACAACAGGCTGATGCTGAAGAAAATGTTAGGTAGCTACTAGCAACTTTCATGTTACTAACTACGTATCGTATACGTATCGTATACTTAAATAAAAAATTATGATGACAGCAGTGACATTAAAATGACCCACCATCTAAAAATCGACCAGATTTTCAAAATATGTGTTAAGTATTATTGTAAACTTCGGTATTTTGGGAATTGACAGGCGATGCTGCACTGCTGTGGCTGGCCAGCAAACCCCTCCCCCAGCCCCCGAAGTTGAATGACTCACGCAGCTTGTCGCGTCTCAGTTTATGACTATTAACCGAGTTGCTGGCTGACGTGCAACTATTTACAGCTGACCATAGTCTTGGTGGTTGTTGCATTTCAACTAATCACAGATGCCGTTTTATATGTTTAGAGGCCGGATTGGGTAGCATAGAAGTCATTACAGTCTGATCTGATTATACATCTATACATGCATCGATAAAAAGAGAAACAGGAAAATGTTATAAAACATTTTTCATTGAAATTTATTCTCGAGACTGTGAAAAGACTCGTAAAAATTGGACGTTTCGAGCCTTCGCTCATCATCAGCAATAGGTACAAATTTGAACGTCCAATTTTTTCCAATTTTTCAAATTCGAAACGTCAAATTTTTACGAGTCTTTTCACAGTCTCGAGAAAACATTTTAATGAAAAATGTTTTATACCATTTTCCTGGTTCTCTCTTTTTTATTGAAAATTCAAAAATACCGAAATAGCTGCTTCGAATACATGAATCATTAGTATCTTTTACTATACTAGGAATTCAAGCATATTATTATCAGAAGAAGGCAAGTTGGCCTGTGAGAAAATAAATACCGTAATCCGAATGTAGGAAAAAATACCATAAATAAACCTTGGCCATCATGTCTTAAATGCCATACTGGTAGTTATGGACTTTTTATGAGCGACATATGGGTCACTTTTACATGTGATGACATTTCTTCCTGTAAATATATCATATTACGCGTATGTTAAGCCAAAATCCAATAAACATACCAAGTAACTGCCATGATTTTTAATGGGGTCAGCCATTCTGATATAAAAATTTTGTGCCGTCATGCCGACGTACGATGATATGCACTGCACACAACTGTACAATTGTAAGAATAAATCAGAAAGGCTCGCTTCTCCATCAAAAGCATATCCTTGTATCGGAATTGTATAATTTTAAGGTTGCTTCTTTTTTCCGGTACAAGGATACGCTTGTGATGACAATCCTTTTTTGGAGACATTTTGTTCTGGTCCACTTTTGGAGCCAGTTGCTATAATAGCTAGTCTACATTACGTTGCAATACGATTAGAAACACATATCTATTGAATGGATTTCATTTTGTTATTTTTCTCAATAATATAGTTAACATAGCAAGAGCATTTTATTTTTCACAATCGGCAACTTTATTGTCAATATTTTGATATTATTAGATATATTAGCAAAAAATTTTATTATAACTCATGTTGGGGTTATAATGGTTTTATTTTAATACAAGTGTGCACGGCCAGCCAAAAATGGGGTTCAATACCTTTCATGAACGATTTTTCAAGATGTAGATGGCAAACAAATACAGTATGTTCATCCTAACAGTACCCGTGATGAAAAATATTTTTGTACTTGCGCACTGGTGAAACTTTTATCACAGATACGGTCATTATAACTATCCTTATGAGCGTGACAGAGAAATGGAAGAAACAGACACCAAACAAATAGACCAAGGGCAAGGGTATTATTATGTAGCAGCATGACCCATGGAAATGCCAAGGACAATGTCATCGTTAAGCTGGATGGACCCATGGAAAAATTCCGTCAACATTATCTAACCTATGCTATCCTAATTCTATGTCGTGACTCGCACCGCCGCAAAGCACGTTCACGACGCAAAGGCCTAGCGATCGTCATTACATGGTAGCAACTGCGGTTCTTGTAGGCCCTACACCACTAACGCGTTGTCCCCTGTAGCCAATACGTGGAACGGAAAGTCGGGTAGGTTTAAAATGTTTATGCCTAGCACATATGCACAAGAACACACAAAGCTCTCTTGACTCAGAGTTCCCCTCCGGTGACAAATCACCATTACTCAAAAACGATTACTTCGGGCACAGCTGTTCTCAAAATTACTATATTTGATTTTTTGTCTTTTAATTATTCAATATGGCCTGTGTCACGAAACTAAGGCACAGTGTTGGCCACGGCGCTGATCAGGCGCCTCCACTGTGTTAGTTCGAATGGAGGACTCAAAACCTCCTTAGTAAGAGGGAAAGATGAAAATACAGAGCGGAAAACACAGAAAGAGGAAATGGTAGAACAGTTGGAAAAATAAAGTAACTACTGATCTGCTCACCCACACCAATACCTCAGTTCAACATGGGGAAATGAAACACTTAGTTAATGGTACATTATTGATTACTTTATTTCAAGTTAGCTAATGAACACGTGATTAGCATGAGACATTCTCGGCAAGCAAAGAAATTTGCGACACACAATGTTAGCGAAAGTTACTGGCGCGCGTACCTTGTAACGCCAACACAACACACTAGCAAGAAATATATCCTACACAATCCCAGGCAATCGCAGCGCGCGTGAAAAGCACAGTCACCTATGGCCCATCATCCATGATTCCTCTAACCATGTAGTTCCAAGCCTGACGATGGAACAACCCGAGCTCTTCCTAAGTTTGTTGTAGCCTGCCAATCTGCTACGTTCCTTTCTTGTGTGACTTTCCTTACAGCGTGCAGAATTTGTGGTAGGCCATGACTCCCCAGCTTGGTGAGCGCCATTTGGTCAGGTTGCTCTGCAACCCGGAGTTGCTTAGCCCACATCGTTGAAAACTCCAAGCCGCTCCACACTCAAACACCCGACCCCTCATGGGAACAAGGAGCACATTGAGTAACTAGTTTAATTTAAGTCTTTATTCCCTGTGACGCACCTATTTCAAATTGATTGAACTAATTTTTACTCCCCTTTAATCTCAAAAACAATCATAAAATATTCCTTTTCCCTCTGAGAATAATTGGATTATTTTAACCCGCTTTACATAACAAATCACAAAGCACTATGTTTCGGAATAAGTTACATGACAACCATCAAGCCTGCACTTCAATAATAAAAAACACTAATATATTTGATTTCCCTATGAGAAATAATCACATCCTCGAACTTCTACCCAAATCTCAAGTGAAACTCTAAACACTCCCTGTTTGAGAACATTCTAAAAGTGAAAACCCAAAGAACTAATGTTGCATTAAACTGCTGACGTTACTCGATATTATGACTCCCTTCACTTTTCTAGCAGATAACAAAGAACAATATCTCACCTCCCCATTGAAGAACTCGTATCCCTACATCCTGCACTGAGTCAGTAAATCGGCAAAATAGACCGGCTCGCAAACTCCCTGCGTATTTATGGTCCCCTCGAACAAGGGACGCGCATCGGCTAAGCGGAATGCGTGCGAAAATCCTCGCCCTGTAATTGGTTCGTTCTTAAGCGTCACCTCACTATACTGACGTGTCCCTTCACAATATTGCTACACATATATCTCTAAAATAAACCCAGAAAACCTTTGATTTCCTGACACGTAGGCACTTAAATTTCAAACCCACTATTTCCTGTGCTATGTATTTAAGTTGCCCTCGTCTTATTCTGTGTGCAATTTAGCGCACTAGCTTTTCAATCCAGCCTCTACCTCCTATACGTACTCCTCCTTGCTCCTGATGTACGTAAGTACGTACGTCACACCTTCCTATGCCTCTCGGTATGCCCAGCGTCGACCTGCCGGTTGTCGCGCCTATCCTCTCTACGTATATATATAACTTTTGTTGAATATATTGTTACACCTGAATCACAACAACCTATCTAATACTACTAACCTATCCTGATAAAATTTCAAATATATCAATGCATGTACAGATGATCTTTCAATGTTACACTGATGAATTCGGTATCCATGATACCGCAAACTCAGACATCCTATGTTTCTTAAGAAGCGGACATCGAACAAATACATAAACAAACATACAACGGATATTATTAGGTTTAATGATTGTAAAAGTATTGGTATCTGTAGTAGTATCGGTCAAAGTATCGGTATTTTCGAGTATCGGAGTATCGGTATCGGTATCGGCCAAAAATGGGTATCGGTATCGGCCAAAAAAATTGTATCGGTACATCACTAGTAGATTTAGCTATTTCCTTATCCGGGTATGGTATTAGTTCCTTCAATAGAGCTAGGTCTTGCATTGTGGCTGATGTTGGACATGGAGCTTTGTACCAAGGAGCCACATAGGTAGAGATGCTGAATTCCACAAATCGCTTAATTCTGGAAAGCTCATTGCGTGTTAGCACGAATTTATCTTGGTGACAAAACAAGAACACCTTTATGGCATATATTATTTTTGCCATCCATCGTGCACAATGTAGAGCACCAGGGGAAGCAATGTGTGTTCCTCGTTTTGGCTGCCCACCAAGAACAATAATTGACAGCTCCAGTAGCTCATGATAATCATCTCTTGGGTGCTTCCCATCAAGTAGGCATTGGAACTCCACCAAAAGGTCATTACGTCGATTGAGTAGGTTTTTTGTCATGTTATCCATTTCCATTGCTTTTGATGCTGTCTTGTCCAACTCGGCCCATGTTGTTTTGAACCTCTTGTAAAGTTGAATCTCAGGACCACTAGAAGGTCCAAAGCAAGTGGAGAATGCTTTCTCACAGACTAATTGGTACATGTGGTGGAAACAGGCTAGGTAGAGAACTTCATGCCCTAGTCGTTGCTCTACGATAGTACATGCACCTGCTGCCAAACCTTTGTTCGAAGCAGTGGTATTAAAAGATAGAGCAACCACCTGTTTTTCAATGCCCGAATTGTAGAGTGATGTCATTATTGCATCAGCAGCAGCTTGTCTGGTTCCATTGGGAAGACTGGGCACAGCAAGAAGCTTTTCAACTCCATCTCCCAAAACCAATACTGGGAGGCGGTCAACGGCTGGTCCTCCGTCTGCTGCAGGAACAATCTTACCGTCCCAATGAACAGTGAGGAGAACAGACAGTTTGAAGGATTTTTTTTATCTCAGCAGCATGCAGCGGGGAATTTTTGCCGATCCCTCCGGAAGGATTCACGGGTTATGACAAGTTTATTGGGATCATGTCCGAGACTTTGAGCCGCAGCACTAAGAAGGAATACTGCATCACGATCAGTAGTAAAGGTACCATCCATTGCGGCTGACAATTCGCTATCCATTGTCTTCTTGGACGCCCGCGTACGTTTAGAGGGAGGCATCTGAGACGTAGATGGACCAGCACAATTGTCATCAAATTTTCGTTCTGTAGAAGATGTTGAACTTGAGCTTGATGCCAACAGGCCTATTTCATTGATCTTCTCTTTTTCTTGAAGAGACTTTGTTTTACCGTGTTGTTCCTTTTCTTCCTGTTTCCGACGTCGAGACACTTTATTTGAAAGTTCCATATCCATAGAAATCATCGAGCCTTGCCTCCCTTTTCCCATTGTGCCTTCAAGAACTGTCTGTCTTCTTCAAGATCTATCATTGACATTGCACTTGCGTGAGCAATATCGAAGAGATTTTCGAAAGAGTTGATAAAAAAAATAAAAAAAAAAATAATAATGAAGGCATCTACGGATGCTTTATTTCCAATCAAGCCTGATACATATCACCTTGTTTATTGGATTTTCAAATGCCTTATAACTAACGCCAGGACGCCCTGACGCTTTCCCCCGGTCGAGACCGGTACCCATTTCAGTCACCTGGGTAGAGTGGGGTATTGTGCTTGGAATTTTTCTCCTATACCCAACAGAGAAAATCGCCACGGCCAGCGCCGAGTTTCGAACCCGGGTCCCGGCCGCACGGCGGCGGAACCTATAGCACATGGCTATCGCGAGCACAAACTTTTTTTCATTTTCTTTTTGGGTCTTTGTTGTTCAGCTTTTGTTCTTTTTTAGACTGGTCCATTCCTTGTACAAACGTTCTTTTGCTCGCTGGTCTTTCTGCATAGGAATTCGAGCGTGCTGTCAGAAATCTCCCAAAACTTTCAATGTATCAGCTGCTGCGTCCTTCCTTGTCCTCTTTTCTTCCAGATGATAATAGAAAGAAAAACCTGCAGCACTTGCTTTCTTGAGAGCAGCTTACTTCCTGTTATGGTTTTCTCCAGCGAGCCAAGTAAATAGATGTCTGTCTTAGATCTTGTTGATGCCATCCTAGATTACATCCAGAATTACCAATTAATATCTAGCTAATATAGCTATTACCTATTGTTCAGTACCTGAAAAAAAACACAAATAACAAGTTCACAATAAACAAAGCAATAAACATGCAAGTAGGTTTTTGTTATATTTAGAAACAATTTTGAATCTGTTTTGTGGAACGAATAACTAGCTATATCCGGAGAGCGCTTCCCACCACAACCTCACTTACCAATGGTCACTTTGCTACTGATAAACCTCCTTGCAACAACCATAACATTGCACCATAAAACCTTGTTTACAATTTTGGTATTTCTTTCTGCCATTCAAAGAGTTTAGAATTAACCGTTTTTTCCATGTATCACACTTTGAATGATATCTGCAAAAAATGGAATAGTT
The DNA here is from genome assembly GCA_030386875.1 of Morinoia aosen. Lineage (NCBI taxonomy): Eukaryota > Metazoa > Arthropoda > Malacostraca > Amphipoda > Talitridae > Morinoia > Morinoia aosen. The sequence continues at coordinate 53,366,708 of CM059571.1, forward strand.
GGGATTTTTACACTTATTAGTATTAAGGACACCGTCTACGTAGAAATCAGGATATGTGTTGATTTTCTGTTTTTATATGCATCTTATAGAGGATTTTCTTGCGCTTCCATTGGTACTTTCGGTTTACGTCTGCTCCAAATAGAGCGCCCACCAGAGGGGGGGAAAGTGATGGGGGTGGAGTAACCTTGAACCCTCCCCTCCTCATTATTGGGGGTCAATTGAGCGTGTTTCTCTGCGGGAATGGCATTATAGTTCATTAATGGGCTACTCAAAGTGCTTCCATTATTCAAACAAAACATTCTAACGCTGAGTAAATATTTTTTTCATAATTTTTGACAATTTCAGAATTTAGCTGTTCTGCCCTATCTATGATACTGCAGTTTCATTCATAGCTCAATGACAACTGCAGTATCAGAGCTACAGCTATGGTAAGCACACCAATCCAAAGGGCTTGAAAAGAGCTATAAAACAAAGGAGTTGACTTAAAAAAAAAAAAGTATTTTGGTTGAAAAAAAATGAAAAATTAAAAAAATTTTTGTTTTCAAGAATTACACTTATTCTCTTCTGTCGTATATTTTTTCCCAGAGTTACTGAGCTACAGCAATGTAAATTATATCAATCAAAAGGGCTTGAAAAGAGCTACAAACACCCAAGAGTTCATTGTAGAAAACCTTAATGTTCAAAAGATAAAAAGAAAAAATTTTTTTTTAGTGAAAAACACGTTTTTCTGGAAACTTGATTATTGGTTTCTCAAATGTATCTTCTTCCGCAATTTTAGAGCTACAAGAATGGTTTATATACTATTCGATAGGGCTTAGCAAGGTGTATCCACGCGCAATAGCATTTTCTGATACATTTATTATTTTGAAAATTACACGACATGAAAAAAAAAGTGAAAAAAGGTCATTTTTTTTTAATTCCCAAAATCCACAAAAAGAAGTTATCAAAATTCCCTATTGCATGTGGTTATATAGACATATAAGCAATCTGAAAACGAAGTACTGGGTCTGTAACTTCAAAATTGTAGGAGAAAATAGATTTTAAAAAAACCCCTATTTTATCATATTTTTCGAAAATAAAAAAAATCTAGTGCAGATACAAAAATTTTGTCGAAATAACAAATGATCTTTGCATCATTTCACACCTGTGAAAATTTCAGAGAAATCCATTCATAAAACTCGGACTTTTTTTTTTGGGTAGACGGTCCCCTTAATACGTCAAACTTTGAGCTCCTTGAGCGACCTCTAAATATTAATTTTTTTCCAAGAAAAATTTTTGTTCATTGTTTCTGGCTAGAACCTCACAATATGGCCGCCAGTCCCAGTTGAAATTCACAAGTCAAAAAATAAGTGTCACCCTATTACAGAGCTTGTGTTAAGCTTCCATTAACAGTATTTTTACTCCAAAAATATCTACTGTATAAATTTACATACTTAGAATGACCTTATTTTAATATATTGTTATAAATGGCAGTGCTATTATATGCTCACTAAAAACTTAGGTATATTAACTTTGGGTTGAGACTCTTAACTGTCAGCCAATACCATGTGATTAAACATGAATTTACTGACAGAATTGCACTTAGTGGTTGATCGTAAATTATAAACTCATTTCAGTCGTTGAACCACACAAGTGAGCAGCAGTTTGAAGACCTCAGGACCCAACTGCTGCGCCCAAGTCAGTGGGAGTCCGTAGTTGTGCGCAGCAATGGACTCAACGTCACGCCCTCGGTTCACTCATGCCACCACCACTCCTGCTTTGACGTGTATCGCTGTGGACGCACCCATCATTCCCACATCACTGTGTGAGTTGTCTTCCTTTTTCTGTGTATGTTTGTAAGTCTTTTCTTTTGATGTTCATTATGATCAGTCTGATTCTTCTATTGCTGTGCAATAATTATCATTGAGCTACATCATCTCTGAGATAATTTTTAGTGAAACTTAATTTCTAATTTCTTAATTGATGAAATCCTTCAATGTTTCTTTCTTTGAAATTTTGTAAAATTGTTAGCATGATACAAATTTGTAAGAGAAATTGTAGCCCCTAGATTTTATTTTTGCCCTTAGACATATTCTGAAGTTGATGGACTTGGCTCACTAGGGATTAGAATAAAATCAATCTCAAGTCATCCAAGATGAAATACACATAATCTAAATCATGCATTGCACACTTTCCATTCCTAATTGAACCTTTCACTTCTGAAAATTTTCTAAAGTGACACCCATATGACGATGCTGATGGAAGTGTACTGGGCAGCTATGTGTATCCCATGGCTCACTACATTGATGAAGATGGAGTGGAGATAAATCCAATCTCTAAAGAATTCCTGGAGATTGTGGAGGCAGTGGTGGGCTCACGCTACTACACCAGCGACCCGAGGGACGCGTGCGTCTTCCTCCCCACCATCGACATGCTCAATGAGAACAACCTCAGGAAGGACATGATTGGCCGAGCCCTTTCTGGCCTCAAGTAGTAAGTCTGCTCTCCTGGCCTCAAGTAGTAAGTCTGCTCTCCTGGCCTCAAGTAGTAAGGCTGCTCTCCTGGCCTCAAGTAGTAAGTCTGCTCTCCTGGCCTCAAGTAGTAAGTCTGCTCTCCTGGCCTCAAGTAGTATATCTGCTCTCCTGGCCTCAAGTAGTAAGTCTGCTCTCCTGGCCTCAAGTAGTAAGTCTGCTCTCCTGGCCTCAAGTAGTAAGTCTGCTCTCCTGGCCTCAAGTAGTAAGTCTGCTCTCCTGGCCTCAAGTAGTAAGTCTGCTCTCCTGGCCTCAAGTAGTAAGTCTGCTCTCCTGGCCTCAAGTAGTAAGTCTGCTCTCCTGGCCTCAAGTAGTAAGTCTGCTCTCCTCTGGCCTTAAGTAGTAAGTCTGCTCTCCTGGCCTCAAGTAGTAAGTCTGCTCTCCTGGCCTCAAGTAGTAAGTCTGCTCTCCTGGCCCCAAGTAGTAAGTCTGCTCTCCTGGCCTCAAGTAGTAAGTCTGCTCTCCTGGCCTCAAGTAGTAAGTCTGCTCCCTGGCCTCAAGTAGTAAGTCTGCTCTCCTGGCCTCAAGTAGTAAGTCTGCTCTCCTGGCCTCAAGTAGTAAGTCTGCTCTCCTGGCCTCAAGTAGTAAGTCTGCTCTCCTGGCCTCAAGTAGTAAGTCTGCTCTCCTGGCCTCAAGTAGTAAGTCTGCTCTCCTGGCCTCAAGTAGTAAGTCTGCTCTCCTCTGGCCTCAAGTAGTAAGTCTGCTCTCCTCTGGCCTCAAGTAGTAAGTCTGCTCTCCTCTGGCCTTAAGTAGTAAGTCTGCTCTCCTCTGGCCTCAAGTAGTAAGTCTGCTCTCCTGGCCTCAAGTAGTAAGTCTGCTCTCCTGGCCTCAAGTAGTAAGTCTGCTCTCCTGGCCTCAAGTAGTAAGTCTGCTCTCCTGGCCTCAAGTAGTAAGTCTGCTCTCCTGGCCTCAAGTAGTAAGTCTGCTCTCCTGGCCTCAAGTAGTAAGTCTGCTCTCCTGGCCTCAAGTAGTAAGTCTGCTCTCCTGGCCTCAAGTAGTAAGTCTGCTCTCCTGGCCTCAAGTAGTACGTCTGCTCTCCTCTGGCCTCAAGTAGTAAGTCTGCTCTCCTGGCCTCACGTAGTAAGTCTGCTCTCCTCTGGCCTCAAGTAGTAAGTCTGCTCTCCTGGCCTCAAGTAGTAAGTCTGCTCTCCTGGCCTCAAGTAGTAAGTCTGCTCTCCTGGCCTCAAGTAGTAAGTCTGCTCTCCTGGCCTCAAGTAGTAAGTCTGCTCTCCTGACCTCAAGTAGTAAGTCTGCTCTCCTGGCCTCAAGTAGTAAGTCTGCTCTTCTCTGGCCTCAAGTAGTAAGTCTACTCTCCTGGCCTCAAGTAGTAAGTCTGCTCTCCTGGCCTCAAGTAGTAAGTCTGCTCTCCTCTGGCCTCAAGTAGTAAGTCTGCTCTCCTGGCCTCAAGTAGTAAGTCTGCTCTCCTCTGGCCTCAAGTAGTAAGTCTGCTCTCCTCTGGCCTCAAGTAGTAAGTCTGCTCTCCTCTGGCCTTAAGTAGTAAGTCTGCTCTCCTCTGGCCTCAAGTAGTAAGTCTGCTCTCCTCTGGCCTCAAGTAGTAAGTCTGCTCTCCTCTGGCCTCAAGTAGTAAGTCTGCTCTCCTGGCCTCAAGTAGTAAGTCTGCTCTCCTGGCCTCAAGTAGTAAGTCTGCTCTCCTGGCCTCAAGTAGTAAGTCTGCTCTCCTGGCCTCAAGTAGTAAGTCTGCTTTCCTCTGGCCTCAAGTAGTAAGTCTGCTCTCCTCTGGCCTCAAGTAGTAAGTCTGCTCTCCTCTGGCCTCAAGTAGTAAGTCTGCTCTCCTCTGGCCTCAAGTAGTAAGTCTGCTCTCCTGGCCTCAAGTAGTAAGTCTGCTCTCCTGGCCTCAAGGAGTAAGTCTGCTCTCCTGGCCTCAAGTAGTAAGTCTGCTCTCCTGGCCTCAAGTAGTAAGTCTGCTCTCCTGGCCTCAAGTAGTAAGTCTGCTCTCCTGGCCTCAAGTAGTAAGTCTGCTCTCCTGGCCTCAAGTAGTAAGTCTGCTCTCCTGGCCTCAAGGAGTAAGTCTGCTCTCCTGGCCTCAAGGAGTAAGTCTGCTCTCCTGGCCTCAAGGAGTAAGTCTGCTCTCCTCTGGCCTCAAGTAGTAAGTCTGCTCTCCTGGCCTCAAGTAGTAAGTCTGCTCTCCTGGCCTCAAGTAGTAAGTCTGCTCTCCTGGCCTCAAGTAGTAAGTCTGCTCTCCTGGCCTCAAGTAGTAAGTCTGCTCTCCTGGCCTCAAGTAGTAAGTCTGCTCTCCTGGCCTCAAGTTGTAAGTCTGCTCTCCTGGCCTCAAGTAGTAAGTCTGCTCTCCTCTGGCCTCAAGTAGTAAGTCTGCTCTCCTGGCCTCAAGTAGTAAGTCTGCTCTCCTGGCCTCAAGTAGTAAGTCTGCTCTCCTCTGGCCTCAAGTAGTAAGTCTGCTCTCCTCTGGCCTCAAGTAGTAAGTCTGCTCTCCTCTGGCCTCAAGTAGTAAGTCTGCTCTCCTCTGGCCTCAAGTAGTAAGTCTGCTCTCCTCTGGCCTCAAGTAGTAAGTCTGCTCTCCTGGCCTCAAGTAGTAAGTCTGCTCTCCTCTGGCCTCAAGTAGTAAGTCTGCTCTCCTGGCCTCAAGTAGTAAGTCTGCTCTCCTCTGGCCTCAAGTAGTAAGTCTGCTCTCCTCTGGCCGCAAGTAGTAAGTCTGCTCTCCTCTGGCCGCAAGTAGTAAGTCTGCTCTCCTCTGGCCTCAAGTAGTAAGTCTGCTCTCCTCTGGCCGCAAGTAGTAAGTCTGCTCTCCTCTGGCCTCAAGTAGTAAGTCTGCTCTCCTCTGGCCTCAAGTAGTAAGTCTGCTCTCCTCTGGCCGCAAGTAGTAAGTCTGCTCTCCTCTGGCCTCAAGTAGTAAGTCTGCTCTCCTCTGGCCTCAAGTAGTAAGTCTGCTCTCCTCTGGCCGCAAGTAGTAAGTCTGCTCTCCTCTGGCCGCAAGTAGTAAGTCTGCTCTCCTCTGGCCGCAAGTAGTAAGTCTGCTCTCCTCTGGCCGCAAGTAGTAAGTCTGCTCTCCTCTGGCCGCAAGTAGTAAGTCTGCTCTCCTCTGGCCGCAAGTAGTAAGTCTGCTCTCCTCTGGCCGCAAGTAGTAAGTCTGCTCTCCTCTGGCCTCAAGTAGTAAGTCTGCTCTCCTCTGGCCGCAAGTAGTAAGTCTGCTCTCCTCTGGCCGCAAGTAGTAAGTCTGCTCTCCTCTGGCCTCAAGTAGTAAGTCTGCTCTCCTGGCCTCAAGTAGTAAGTCTGCTCTCCTGGCCTCAAGTAGTAAGTCTGCTCTCCTGGCCTCAAGTAGTAAGTCTGCTCTTCTGGCCTCAAATATGGGTGTCTTGAACAAATATTTTCACTCATTGATTGCCCAGTACCCAAATATTTTGTATTGATGTAGGTTTTTATTGATAAAGATATAAATCTAGTCAGTTTAATCAAAGAAAAGAACGTTAAATTCAAAAATGTTTAATTTTATTAAAATAAACTGTGTTGCAGCTAATAAAAACACATATAAATGAGTAATCTTCAATCACAGGTTGACTACATTTTTGGTAACACCCTGTAGTTTTGTTGTTTTAGGTGGGCTTACTCTGGCCTTAATTAGTGTTTTTTTTGTAATTGGATGTACTCTTTCTACCTTAAAAAAAGGATAGTAATGTTTTGAAACTACCGTTTCCTGAAACAATGTCCAAAATAAAATAATTATTTGTGATATCTTCTTTAACTTGATTCTAATATTAGCTTTTTCACAAGTTGTGTTTTTGTTGTGGTTCTATTAAATGCATTTTAAGTAGGTATTTAGAATAAGTTGGTAATTTTTTAAATGTTTGAACTTATTCTACTTTATAAATATTGTTTTTTACTCCTTTTATTGTGAGTTTTGGTTAACCCTTTAACGCCCACATTTTGATACTCGTATTACCGTTATGACAACCACTATCACTAAACCGACACTGGCATTAGGTAGTCACTGTTATCAAGATGGGGAAGGAACTGCCACTTGGCAGTGAAGTTCAAAGGACATATTAGTGAACAAATTGAATATGAAATACAATATATTATTGTTATTTTTGAAAGAGGACCGTACAGTCCACTTGGGCGTTAAAGGGTTAAATATAATAGTAAAATAATGCAGAATATGATATATTAACCCCAACGGTGCCTCAGGGGCATAAGATAGGGAAGGGATTTAGGTTAGTTACATTTGTCTTCTGTGTGCACTGGGAACTGTTCACCTCAGAGGGGAGACTGTTGGGTGACATCAGCTGTTTTGTGTGCCCACTTTGCTTCTTTCAGTTCCCATGCTTGCTCTGCTACATCTTCTTCTTTTCTTCCTCTTCTTCTTAGCTGGCTGTTTCTGTGTACGGGATATCCTGTGTGCTTGTGCACTATATGCTTAAATTCTATATTTTCTTCAATCGATACTGGATGACTCCTCATTTCTCTGTGAAAACGTCTTTGCACTGGAAATGGAACCTTAAACTGATTCTGTAATACTAGTCCCAATGGTGGATCTTCTATGGGAATCTTGGAACCTTCTCCTGGTTAGGAGGGTTCACTATGTGGGCTAAAAACCTATGTATTAGCTAGTCTTTTCTGAATTCTCTTTCATTTCTCTTACATACAAAACTACTCCATTTCACATGTCAAGTTTTCTTTTCAGAAATTCTTTCATAGAAAGCCTCATCTTTGTCTGAATCTAATTCATAAAGTTCTTTTGCATCTTGCACTGTTCAACTCAAATAGAACTAAATCCCATAGGATTAAAGTTGGTATCTCGAACATCACTCTTAAAGATGAAATAATGCTGATTTATTGGCAACAGCTGGAATGAGGGAACCAATCATCTGCTGTTCAACTTCCTGCCTGGCAGCGCCCCCCACTTTGTGCCTCGACTGGGGGTGGAGCGGGGCAAGGCTCTGGTGGCAGGTAGTGTGAGGCTCTGGTGGCAGGTAATGTGGGGCTCTGGTGGCAGGTAGTGTGGGGCTCTGGTGGCAGGTAATGTGGGGCTCTGGTGGCAGGTAGTGTGAGGCTCTGGTGGCAGGTAATGTGGGGCTCTGGTGGCAGGTAGTGTGAGGCTCTGGTGGCAGGTAATGTGGGGCTCTGGTGGCAGGTAGTGTGGGGCTCTGGTGGCAGGTAGTGTGGGGCTCTGGTGGCAGGTAATGTGGGGCTCTGGTGGCAGGTAATGTGGGGCTCTGGTGGCAGGTAATGTGGGGCTCTGGTGGCAGGTAATGTGGGGCTCTGGTGGCAGGTAATGTGGGGCTCTGGTGGCAGGTAGTGTGGGGCTCTGGTGGCAGGTAATTGGAGGCCTTAGTGATGTAATGAAAACGCTCTGATGGCAGGTAACTGGAGGCTCTGGTGACATTATGGAAGGCTTTGATGGCAGGAAATGGGATGATTCTGGAAACTTCATTTCCTCACCTGGTATGCTAATGCTTTCAGATGATAATGAGGTATCATTTCCTTTTATTCACATATTGTTTCAAAGGTTTTTGAGTCATCATTTCAATTTAGAGTTTGGTAATTTTTTTAGTTGATGTTGTAGTGAGAGGGCTTCTCTTGCAAGACGTTCTTAGTAGGTAAGTAAGGTTGAGATAAGTAATGATAAGTATTCGTACCTTCAACATTACAGTATGTGGTACCTCTATCTCTCCTCTCTTTGTGACACCTCTGTTATGGCTATGAAGGCTCAAACTACCCTATGATATTAATTCCTTAGTCTGGCTGAAATATTTGATAAGAAATAAGCTTGAATTGAGTGGAATAAATGAACTACGGAATTTCAGGCGCTGGGTTCTCGTCTCACACGTACAGGAGGAATTTTGACATCTCACTGCCGGTGTTCAACCCTGCATACAATGACAGGCCTGTCACCAACAACATCGTGTGAGTGATATTGTTCTGGTTTGTCCGTCACCAAGAACACTGTGTGAGTGATATTGTTCTGGTTTGTCTGTCACCAAGAACATTGTGTGAGTGATATTGTTCTGGTTTGTCCGTCACCAACAACACCGTGTGAGTGATATTGTTCTGGTTTGTCCGTCACCAAGAACACCGTGTGAGTGATATTGTTCTGGTTTGTCTGTCACCAAGAACACCGTGTGAGTGATATTGTTCTGGTTTGTCTGTCACCAAGAACACTGTATGAGTGATATTGTCCTGGTTTGTCCGTCACCAAGAACACCGTGTGAGTGATATTGTTCTGGTTTGTCCGTCACCAAGAACACTGTGTGAGTGATATTGTTCTGGTTTGTCCGTCACCAAGAACACTGTGTGAGTGATATTGTTCTGGTTTGTCTGTCACCAAGAACATTGTGTGAGTGATATTGTTCTGGTTTGTCCGTCACCAAGAACATTGTGTGAGTGATATTGTCCTGGTTTGTCTGTCACCAAGAACACCGTGTGAGTGATATTGTTCTGGTTTGTCCGTCACCAAGAACACCGTGTGAGTGATATTGTTCTGGTTTGTCTGTCACCAAGAACACCGTGTGAGTGATATTGTTCTGGTTTGTCTGTCACCAAGAACACCGTGTGAGTGATATTGTTCTGGTTTGTCCGTCACCAAGAACACTCTTTGAATAAAATTTGTTCCAATACTGTGACGTGTGGTGAGCATCAACCCTACTCTGATGCTACACTATTTAGCACTCTGCTGCTATGTTCTGTCTCTCTAACCTTTCTCCTTTCAGTGGGCACTGGATGAGCAATAGGTTTAGATTGGTTTGGTTTGTCCATCCTACGCTCTGGGGAATGGCGCCTTAGAAGCCTATAACCATTTGTACAACCTGATTGTAATTATGTGATGATCTATGACACGGTGACTGCAATATGACCCATCGATGGGTTGTGCTTTAGTTCTTCCAGCTATGGAACGATCGATTGATTTGACATTTGAAAAAGCTTCAACAATCTTTCAATATTAACGTTATTCAATGGACGCAGTTCAAATGGTATTAATGGAATTTCTAACAACTTTTTAATTTAGATTTGAGTTGAATACTGAACTTCAGTTCAACCCATCAATTTCAACATGTTAAAGGAACAAAGAATGGTGCTGCACCACAGCCCTTTACCCAATACGTGAGGGATTATAACAACTTTGCATACGGTTGTATTAACGTAACAGTCAATAAAGAAAACAAGGATGGTGCTGCACCACAGCGCTCCTCCCATTGCGTGAGCAACAACCACTTGTCAGCCCTTTCTATGGCAATACAGCGATTCATAAAGAAACTAAAGCTAGTATTGCAGCTGTGGCATAAACACAGTACCGTGGCATTAACACAGTACCGTGGCATGAACACAGTACCGTGGCATGAACACAGTACCGTGGCATGAACACAGTACCGTGGCATGAACACAGTACCGTGGCATTAACACAGTACCGTGGCATGAACACAGTACCGTGGCATGAACACAGTACCGTGGCATTAACACAGTACCGTGGCATTAACACAGTACCGTGGCATTAACACAGTACCGTGGCATTAACACAGTACCGTGGCATTAACACAGTACCGTGGCATGAACACAGTACCGTGGCATGAACACAGTACCGTGGCATGAACACAGTACCGTGGCATGAACACAGTACCGTGGCATGAACACAGTACCGTGGCATGAACACAGTACCGTGGCATTAACACAGTACCGTGGCATTAACACAGTACCGTGGCATTAACACAGTACCGTGGCATTAACACAGTACCGTGGCATTAACACAGTACCGTGGCATTAACACAGTACCGTGGCATTAACACAGTACCGTGGCATGAACACAGTACCGTGGCATGAACACAGTACCGTGGCATTAACACAGTACCGTGGCATTAACACAGTACCGTGGCATGAACACAGTACCGTGGCATTAACACAGTACCGTGGCATTAACACAGTACCGTGGCATTAACACAGTACCGTGGCATAAACACAGTACCGTGGCATAAACACAGTACCGTGGCATAAACACAGTACCGTGGCATAAACACAGTACCGTGGCATGAACACAGTACCGTGGCATGAACACAGTACCGTGGCATGAACACAGTACCGTGGCATGAACACAGTACCGTGGCATGAACACAGTACCGTGGCATGAACACAGTACCGTGGCATGAACACAGTACCGTGGCATGAACACAGTACCGTGGCATGAACACAGTACCGTGGCATGAACACAGTACCGTGGCATGAACACAGTACTGTGGCATGAACACAGAACTATGGTGTCACAGCAGTAGGATGAAGAGAGAGAGCTGTGGTGCTGCAGCAGTGGTAGTAAGAGAGGGCTACGGTGCGCAGGGCGGAGCGGCCGTGGTACCTGGTGTCGTCACAAGTGAACATCCACCGCGAGTACTACGACGAGCTGCTGGCGCAGGTGCCGGCGGACGCCATGCAGCGCGACCTGCTCCTGCTGCACCTCTGCTCTCAGGCCGTCCTGCAGCGTCTGCAGCGCCAGCACGCCGCCTCTGCTGCCAGGTGAGGCGGGGGCACGGCTGGTGTTGCAGCTGCTGAGTGGCCGGTGTTAGTGGCTTACAGCTGTTGGAGTGTTGGTGTTACAGCAGTTGAATGGGATCTGGCTGTTGAGAAGCCAGCGTTGTAGGTATTGAATGGGTTCCAGATATTGAGGAGCTGGTGTTGTAGTTATTCAATGGGTTCTAGCTATTGAGTGGGGGAGTTCCAGGCATTGAGTGCTGAGGCTCCAGGCATTGAGTGGCGAGGTTCCAAGTATTCAACGGGTTATCTAGCTGGTTGTTGTTCGAAAGGCCGTCTTGTTGTGTTATGGTTAGATTGAGTGGGATTGTCAGGAGTTCTTTTTCATGAGGGCTTTGTACTTTTTACTGGTTTATAAGTGTCAGGTCAAAAATGCTTCATTAAAGAATTACAAGGACTTGACATATGAAATGTATTGGGAAAAAATTTGTGCTTTTAAGGTGTCAGGGAAGTGAAATGCAAAAGTTAATTAGGCATTTGTGATACGAGTACAAGAAATAGAATAACACCCTTGATTATTATGGCCAGTAAAAATAGATTTTACAATAAGGTTAGGTATTTATACAAGATCTTGAGCATGGTGCCTATCTATTGCAAGAAATAAAACGCAGGGGCTTAAACATCGCTGCAGTGGTTGCTGGATGCGATTAAAAACACCAGGAGTTTCACGAATTATTTTAGGAGGTTTGTTTGAACAATTCTACCATTGAGATCTTCTTTGGAATGGATCGGTGTTTTGTACACATAACTCTTTAAATGTTCCCAAGAGTTGGAATCTAGGGGGGTGTAATATCTGGAGACTTTTGGGGCCGTGTGAAAATTTCAAGTTTATGAAATTCTTTTACGCAGCTTCTTCAACAACACAGTTATTGAGTTATAACTGTTTATTTCAATCTTCCTAACTTTATTTTAAAATTTGTTCAATAAAGTGCCAGCCACCCTGTGTATAGGAACTAGGTATTGAACAAGACTGTAACTATTGTATGTGTGGGAATCAGCACTCCCTGGGGGAAAATGTGAGGTCCTGATGTGGGCCTTCTGTATGCTGAAATAGAATAGGTATGTATATATTTTGTTGTGGAACTTTTTTCAAGTCAACCTTGCCTGTTTTTTCAGCATCTATTGCTTTCTTTTCCATCATTTATCTTGTTTCAGGAACTTCTGCTAATCTTGACGTCTCCACGCTGAGGGCGGGGGAACACATCTAGGGCATAGATTTCACGTTTTTAGGACTCCATACTAATTGGTGCTTCCGTCCTTCCTCTCTTTGCAACACCTTTCTGGTGATTAGGGAGGCTCCAACTCGCATATCTTATCCATATCTCTTATATTCTTGTATTTCCACAATGAGAATTTTCAGGAATGGAATTTTCAGGAATCTTTCCTGAATTTCGGGAATTTTCAGGAATATTTCAGGAATTGGAACTGAATTGATAGAACTGAAGGAACTGTTTGCAGCAGCACCAGGCACGTGTCAGCTAGATAAAGCTGTACAATTTTCTCTGTTCCCCTCACTGCTGCTGATTATGGCTTTAGCTTGAGCCCAAACCTTCAGATTCATTTAACAACGTTTTTTAGATCTGCTGCCTACAATGTCATTTCCGTGTTCACAAAGCCTTGTTCTGTGCAGAGGTGAAGGCAACGGAGAGGAGTTCAGCAAGCTGCAGTACCGGTGCAGGGGCGAGCAAGTTTTCCCCTACCCTCAGATCTTGGAGGTGAGGCACAGACGCGTATCAAATGCTCGACTCGGCAGTGGTTCATTTTTTATTCATTTAAAATATGATATTTATATATCCACACTGAGCAGGGATACATTTTCCGGGATCATTTTATGTATCCAATGATATCTATATATCCATACTGAGCAGGGATACATTTTCCGGGATCATTTTATGTATCCAATGATATCTATATATCCCTACTGAGCAGGGATACATTTTTAGCAGTCATTTAGTATATGATATTTATACATGCGTAAAAGATGTATAATGATATCACTGTATCATGGATAATAATATCATTTTACCTAGTATAGTATCAGTATATCATATTTAGTAGATCAATATTTCATGTATGATAATATAAAAATACCATACGTGATAATTTCTTTATATCGTGTATGATAACTATACATCCTATATGACATGTTATGCATAATATCAATAGTTATTTCTATAAACAGGTAACGTATCGTTCCCTCATTGCACAGGTTGTGCCACAATGATCTGAACACACTTTGATTGCCCATTACTCGTGTCTTTTATTTTGATGTATTTTATTAATTGTATAATACATCAATAATTAACACATCAAAATAAAGTATTATATTATTAAAATATTGTAAAATATCAATGAAATATATTAACAATTAATACATAAAAATATAATATTGTAATATTATTAAAATATTGTATTATATTTTGATGTACTATACAAATGTGATGAGTGGAATCATAAAAAGATCTATATATTTAAGGAAATTGAATTTCATGACAGAAAATTTAGTTGCATTTAAACTAAAAATGAAAATACACCAGTAATTGTCAGTCAAACGATGAGTACAATTTTGAGACACCCTGTATTTATGTACGATATTTTCAGGGGATTCAAGTTAAAGCGGCGGTGAAAACTGGTCGCTAAAAATACAAACCGCTCAAAAAAATATTTACCACACACTTGTACATCGTCATACTCGTGACAGTAAATACATATGCTTGTGGTTAATAACTCTATTGATTTTTTTTTAGTTTAAACTTTGTGTAGTAGTGCTGTAGATGTGGGCATGGCAGTGGTGCTGCAAAGGAAGGCTTGGCAGGCAGTGCAGGAATTGAGCTCATGTGTGGCCAGTGTAGACGCCACGGTAGAGGACACAAGGTAGGGTCAAACCAGTCTTTTTTGCGTTGACGGTGTGGGTTTGCTGACGTCACAGCAACGAACCAATAGCGGCGTTCATATTGCATCTGGTAGCACTGCTACCCTACCCCCAAATCTGGCTCCACTATAGGCCTAACGACATGGCGTTTTGGTGACGTCATATAGTTTGTTTGAAATAAAGCCATTCTATTGGCTAGCCGAACAAGAGAAAGTGTATTTTCTCGCATAGAAATGACCTTACCTTGTTTCCTCTACCGTGGTAGACGTTAAGACGGGCATTGGAATGACTTAGATATTGATTATTGCATAACATTTAAGTTCATTTGCTGGCGATTTTGGGTAATTTTTACATACTGGTGGTACTTGAATGAAAGTTTTCAATATTTCTAAATTTCACAAATGTACTGGACTATCTAGTTACCTAATTCATCAGAGCGATGCAATGACACGCTGAAATGTTTTACATTTTTTCTGCGAACAGGCAGCTGACGAGAATGCGTTTTGTGCCCCATCCAATCTGGGGTTTGTCTGTAACGTGAAACTAAAGTGAACCTATACAATCAGTACAAATAAAGTCATTATGCTGCTATTTTTTAGAGCTAACACTTCATCCATCATTTACCCATAGCAATATTATGGAGTTCTATTGCATTATTATCTTACTAAATAATACCCTTGGTGTGTTTATTAATTTGTATATTAGTTTGATGTCCGCTTGTTGCGTGTGTCTGTGACGCTCACAAGGACGCTCAATGACCGTATCTGTGATACGAGTTTCACCAGTGCACAAGTACAAGAAAATTTTAATGGCGGGTACTGTTGAGATGGTTATATTTGTCGGGCATCCACGTCTGGAGGATTTGCCTAAAGGTAAAAATGAATCCCGTCATTTCTGACGGGTCGTGTTACAGTAGTGTTACAAAATATTGAATCCCGTAATTTCCAACGACAATTTATTCAAGGAGAATGTGGAACCGCATCATTTCTGACGAGCCGTGCGGAGTGCTATGTAAGGCGTCGTTGTTGTCCAGGAGTCTCAGTTGTGCCTCGTCTCCCGCGGGGGGCGGTTGGGGCAGGCGGTGCTGTACGACGCGCTGCGGGCCGGCTGTGTGCCTGTCGTTGTGGCTGATACGCTGGTGCTGCCCCTCAGTCAGGTGAGGTGCTGCCCCTCTGTCAGGGGAGGTGCTGCCCCTCTGTCAGGGGAGTTGCTGCCCCTCTGTCAAGGGAGTTGCTGCCCATCTGCCAGGTGAGTGAGGTGCTGCCCCTCAGTCAGGTGAGGTGCTGCCCCTCAGTCAGGTGAGGTGCTGCCCCTCTGCCAGGTGAGTGAGGTGCTGCCCCTATGTCAGGTGAGTGAGGTGCTGCCCCTCAGTCAGGTGAGGTGCTGCCCCTCAGTCAGGTGAGGTGCTGCCCCTCTGCCAGGTGAGTGAGGTGCTGCCCCTCTGTCAGGTGAGTGAGGTGCTGCCCCTCAGGTGAGGTGCTGCTCCTCAGTCAGGTGAGGTGCTGCCCCTCAGTCAGGTGAGGTGCTGCTCCTCAGTCAGGTGAGGTGCTGCCCCTCAGTCACTTAGAAGAGGCTGTAGCAGGAAATTCAGCAAGTTAAAGGTAGGTTTAGTTTATGTACATGTACAATAGGGAGTATAACAGTGTTGACATCGTGAGATCTATGACGTCACATAGAAATAAGGCAAACAGCGGTGTGCGCGACCACGTCTACCGCTGCATCTCAGTTGAGTGCAGAGCGTTGCGATTAATGAAAGAGAATTGTTGTGTCTAAAGTTTTAGTTGTATCTTCTTTGCGGGTAAAGATAAATGGACAATTTATAAAAGATTTCCATTGGTCGAGGTTTTACTATGACTATGTACCTATAAGGAAGTTTTATTTAACTTATAATCTAACATTTAAAACATCTATCTATTTTTCTTGATTTTTTGTGTACCGTGCCACTCAGCGTTGCTCTCGTGCCTCTGGCAGCCGTGGCACCAAATTCAGCCAATTGCATGTAATATGCGGCGCTGGTTACGTATGTGTTACGTTCAAGTATCATAAAGATATTATCCCATTCTCCATCTGAAACTTTACCGTATTTTAGAAACATTTTTTTTTTTGCGGTTAAGGAGGCTTTAACCCCAACAATTTTTTTCGTATAAACGTTTCTTTTTCAGACTAATTATCTATTTTGGTTCTATATAGTATTTTTGATGCTGGTTATGAAAACAGCTTGTAATATTTTTTTTCTCCCCATTTTTGTGGTAAACTTTTCATTTTGAAAATACCTTTGTCGGCCAAAACGAGTCAATTCGTCTTCTTATAAACCATATTTCTTACCATATTTTCTCAATTTTTCTGAAAATTTTATTACCAAATGTAAGGAGAAATAAAAAGCTATTTTTATTTTTAATTTTTATTACAATTGTATACCAAAAATCTAGCAGTAATTATAATATGCATGATAAATGAAATTCCTTTTTCCGGCATTTTATAATGAACAAAATCAATTGAAAACTGTAAGTTTTTAGCAAAAATATTAAACAAATGAATTTTATTTCCACGTATAAAAGAAGAGTATTTCCTCTGAAAGTTTCTAAACCAAGTTATTTAAAATGGTACTTTTCAAAATGAATGCAAATGTGGATGCAAAAAAGACCCATCCTACAACAATGGCTGTCGGAGCAAGTCTAGTAACCATGTCCTTGAAATCCCACAGCTCTACCCTATCGCCTGTGCCAGACGAACAATTTGACGAGAATACTCGTTTCACACGTAGAATGGCTCACAATGGCATTAAATCGACAAGTGTATACGTATGTAGCTGGTTTTTGAAGGTCAAGTTTTAGACGAGTATACTCGTTGATGACTGAAAAACGAACATTTTGTGAAGACGAGTATACTCGTTTCTGCCGGGGAAGGGGTTAACTCACTTACTATAATCTCGTCTTTAAAACTTCTTGTGTTTCCTGTACGGTAAAAATGAGGGTTAGCACACTACTGCTGTGCTGTGCGGGTCACGCGTATACAAGGTGGCGATAATGACGGTTTTACCCGTGAGGATGAAGCGCAGTAAGAGCAAGATCCTGACACTAAAGTTCGCGAAAGCGTGCCATGTCAGTCATGGCAAAGATGAGAGAGATAACACTGCGTGTTTATGTAGGGCAGGTTAGTACCCTGCTAGACACGTAGTCCAAAATCTACCATCACTACCACATTGCACCCTGCCAGGCCATAACCCTAAAGTTATCATTACCACCACATAGCAGTGATAGCACCCTGCCAGACCATAACCCTAAAGTTATCATTACCACCACATAGCACCCTGCCAGACCATAACCCTAAAGTTATCATTACCACCACATAGCACCCTGCCAGACCATAACCCTAAGGTTATCATTACCATCACATAGCACCCTGCCAGACCATAACCCTAAAGTTATCATTACCACCACATAGCACCCTGCCAGACCATAACCCTAAAGTTATCATTACCACCACATAGCACCCTGCCAGACCATAACCCTAAAGTTATCATTACCACCACATAGCACCCTGCCAGACCATAACCCTAAAGTTATCATTACCACCACATAGCACCCTGCCAGACCATAACCCTAAGGTTATCATTACCATCACATAGCACCCTGCCAGACCATAACCCTAAAGTTATCATTACCACCACATAGCACCCTGCCAGACCATAACCCTAAAGTTATCATTACCACCACATAGCACCCTGCCAGACCATAACCCTAAAGTTATCATTACCACCACATAGCACCCTGCCAGACCATAACCCTAAAGTTATCATTACCACCACATTGCACCCTGCCAGACCATAACCCTAAAGTTATCATTACCACGATGTAGCGACGCCGCAGTGACTATGACCTTCCGTTAGTGACCCTGACCCCATGAACCCCTGTGACCCCCATCACCCTCACCACCTCAGGTGCTGGACTGGCGGGTGGCGAGCGTGCAGCTGTACGAGGACGACCTGCCCGAGCTGCTGGCGCTGCTCAGGCGGGACCTGAGTCTTGACCGGCTGGTGCAGCTGCGGCGGCAGGTGTGTGTTGTGTTGGGTGTTGTGTTGTGTTGTGTGTGTTGTGTTGTGCCTGTGGTGTTGCTTGCTAAAGATGTGGCACTGACGGTGTAACGGTTTCACCACCACAAGGTATTGTGGCTGTGGTGTAATGTCCTGTTTCACCACATCTGGTGGTGTAATGCTCTGTTTCATTACTCTAGGTGGTGTGACACCCCTTAATACCACCAGGTGGTGTAACACCCCTTAATACCACCAGGTGGTGTGGCTGTACTCGCGCTACTTCAGCTCGGTGGGAGCGCTGGTTATCGCCGCCCTGGACCTGCTCAACGAGCGCCTCTTCCCCCTGCAGCGCCGCCCCCGCCACCTGTGGTCGCGTGACCCCCTCACGCTGGCCTCTGACAATCCCCTCTTCCTGCCCCTCACCGCCCCTCCTGCTGAGGGCTTCACCGCCGTCATCCTCACCTACGACAGGCTCGACTCGCTCCAGCAGGTAGGGCTGTTATCTGTGCTAGTCTTCACAAGCCGTGTTTTTACCGTCTGCATCCAAGATTGTTGTGTTTGTGTGTGCGCTTATAAACATAGCGAGCGTTGTGCTGGCAGGTGGTGGTGTGGTGTGTTGGCAGGCGTTGGTGTGGTGTGTTGGCAGGCGTTGGTGTGGTGTGTTGGCAGGCGTTGGTGTGGTGTGTTGGCAGGCGTTGGTGTGGTGTGTTGGCAGGCGTTGGTGTGGTGTGTTGGCAGGCGTTGGTGTGGTGTGTTGGCAGGTGTTGGTGTGGTGTGTTGGCAGGTGGTGGTGTGGTGTGTTGGCAGGTGTTGGTGTGGTGTGTTGGCAGGTGTTAGTGTGGAGTGTTGGCAGGTGGTGGTGTGGTGTGTTGGCAGGCGTTGGTGTTGTGTGTTGGCAGGTGTTGGTGTGGTGTGTTGGCAGGTGGTGGTGTGGTGTGTTGGCAGGTGTTGGTGTGGAGTATTGGCAGGTGGTGGTGTGGTGTGTTGGCAGGCGTTAGTGTGGTGTGTTGGCAGGCGTTGGTGTGGTGTGTTGGCAGGTGTTGGTGTTGTGTGTTGGCAGGTGTTGGTGTTGTGTGTTGGCAGGTGTTGGTGTGGTGTGTTGGCAGGTGTTGGTGTGGAGTGTTGGCAGGTGTTGGTGTGGAGTGTTGGCAGGTGTTGGTGTGGAGTGTTGGCAGGTGTTGGTGTGGAGTGTTGGCAGGTGGTGGTGTGGTGTGTTGGCAGGTGTTGGTGTGGAGTGTTGGCAGGTGGTGGTGTGGTGTGTTGGTAGGCGTTGGTGTGGTGTGTTGGCAGGTGTTAGTGTTGTGTGTTGGCAGGTGTTGGTGTGGTGTGTTGGCAGGTGTTGGTGTGGTGTGTTGGCAGGTGTTGGTGTGGTGTGTTGGTAGGTGGTGGTGTGGTGTGTTGGCAGGTGTTGGTGTGGTGTGTTGGTAGGTGGTGGTGTGGAGTGTTGGTAGGTGGTGGTGTGGAGTGTTGGCAGGTGACGTGGTGTGGTGTGTTGGTGTGGAGTGTTGGCAGGTGTTGGTGTGGAGTGTTGGCAGGTGTTGGTGTGGAGTGTTGGCAAGTGGTGGTGTGGTGTGTTGGCAGGTGTTGGTGTGGAGTGTTGGCAGGTGTTGGTGTGGAGTGTTGGCAGGTGTTGGTAGGGGTTGGTGTGGTGTGTTGGCAGGTGCTGGTGTGGAGTGTTGGCAGGTGCTGGTGTGGTGTGTTGGCAGGTGACGTTGTGTTGTGTGTTGGCAGGAGGTTGTGTTGTGTGTTGGCAGGTGGTGGTGTTGTGTGTTGGCAGGTGGTTGTGTTGTGTGTTGGCAGGTGGTTGTGTTGTGTGTTGGCAGGTGGTGGTGTGGTGTGTTGACATGTGGTCGTGTTGTGTGTTGGCAGGTGGTGGTGTTGTGTGTTGGCAGGTGTTGGTGTGGAGTATTGGCAGGTGGTGGTGCGGTGTGTTGGCAGGTGGTCGTGTTGTGTGTTGGCAGGCGGTGGTGTTGTGTTTTGGCAGGTGTTGGTGTGGTGTGTTGGCAGGTAGTGGTGTGGAGTGTTGGCAGGTGTTGGTGTGGTGTGTCGGCAGGTTATGGTGTGGTGTGTCGGCAGGAGGTGGTGTTGTGTGTTGGCAGGTGGTGGTGGTGTTGTGTGTCGGCAGGTGGTGTGGTGTGTCGGCAGGTGGTTGTGTTGTGTGTCGGCAGGTGGTGGTGTTGTGTGTCGGCAGGTGGTGGTGTTGTGTGTCGGCAGGTGGTGGTGTTGTGTGTGGGCAGGTGGTGGTGTTGTGTGTGGGCAGGTGGTGGTGTTGTGTGTGGGCAGGTGGTGGTGTTGTGTGTGGGCAGGTGGTGGTGTTGTGTGTGGGCAGGTGGTGGTGTTGTGTGTCGGCAGGTGGTGGTGTTGTATGTCGGCAGGTGGTGGTGTTGTATGTCGGCAGGTGGTGGTGTGGTGTGTCGGCAGGTGGTGGTGTGGTGTGTCGGCAGGTGGTGGTGTGGTGTGTCGGCAGGTGGTGGTGTGGTGTGTCGGCAGGTGGGGGTGTTGTATATCGGCAGGTGGTGGTGTGGTGTGTCGGCAGGTGGGGGTGTTGTATGTCGGCAGGTGGTGGTGTGGTGTGTCGGCAGGTGGTGGTGTGGTGTGTCGGCAGGTGGTGGTGTTGTATATCGGCAGGTGGTGGTGTGGTGTGTCGGCAGGTGGTGGTGTTGTATATCGGCAGGTGGTGGTGTGGTGTGTCGGCAGGTGGGGGTGTTGTGTCGGGAGGTGGTGGTGTTGTATGTCGGCAGGTGGTGGTGTTGTATGTCGGCAGGTGGTGGTGTGGTGTGTCGGCAGGTGGGGGTGTTGTATTGTGGTGATCCCAGCGGCAAGCCGCGGACCTCCATAAGACCTGAGAAAAGCTGCCTCCAGACTACAACCGCATCCGTTCCAGAGCACCTCCGGACCCGAAGCGCCTAGTCAACCAAACACGGGACCTGAGAGAAGCCGCCTCGCGACTATGAGAAAAGGTGCCCGTTAGCTACAACGGCTTCATGCCTCCAGCACCACAGGCCCACAAACTCGCGACCAATCAGGACTCACGCCCGGACTCAAGGCTTGCACTCGAGGCCTACATAAGGCGACCCCAACAAGGCTCACTCTTACTCAAGCCCTCGTCCTCGTTCAAGTCACATCTCCAGCACCAGCCTCGTGTTCCTGCATCTAGCTTCCGAGATCGACTTTGTCTCTCGCGTACCTGCACCAAGCTCCGGAGACCGGCCCTGCCTATCGACGCCCCAAGGCGTTGCATGGTCTTAAACCTAGTAGCGTCTTGACGCTTCAAGGTGTTTCAAAGCCTTAAAAAAAGTCACGTTGCAACGCCCCGCGCCGGCGTCGTCGGCCAAGCCGCTCTACGACATCTCTCGCCCGCTCCGGCCGGCTAGCCTCGCCGTAGCTACTTACCAGCTACAACGGTGAACCGCGTGGCGGCTGGGCCCGACCCAGCTGACTAGCCTCGTCTCGGCGCCCCGCTAGCACCAGCTGACCTGTTCGTAACTGTCGCACGACGTAGCACCAATCATCACGTCTCGCCGCTGCGTTCGTAAGTAGCGTCCTCGCGGACGTTACCCGCTACTGGTGCTTGTTTCATTCATTACGTAATTCTCGCATAGTATTGTATTTCAATCATCACGTATTAGTGCTATTCTCGCATAGGATTGTGTTTCAATCATTACGTAATTTATGTCATTTTCGAATAGGATTGTATTTCAATCATCACGTATTAGTACTATTCTCGCATAGGATTGTGTTTCAATCATTACGTCATTCCCGAATAGGATTGTGCTTCAATCATCACGTATTTGTGCTATTCTCGCATAGGATTGTGTTTCAATCATTACGTCATTCCCTAATAGGATTGTGCTTCAATCATCACGTATTTGTGCTATACTCGCATAGGATTGTGTTTCAATTTAGGTCATTCTCGAATAGGATTGTACTTCAATCACCACATATTTGTACTATTCTCACATAGGATTGTGTTTCAATCATTACGTACTTCTCGAATAGTATTGTATTTCAACCATCACGTATTAGTGCGGTGTTCCAATCATTACGTAATTCACGAGTAACGAACAGTGCTCATAGTAGTCACCGAGGGCCCAGTGTAATGGTCCGTGTTCCGTGTACCTACCAGTCACCAATATAATTACCGTGTTACCCCCGTGTTGTCCATATCCTGCCGAATACGGTTGTACCTCAGGCACTCGCTTCGGGCTACCCTATCACGAAAAAGATAGCTCAAAGTCTGCCCGAAGCGTGTTGCAGCCTGGGGGAGAACACTACACTGGTTGACCCCAGAGGTATTCGGCAGGCAATAGGAGGCATGGCTGGGAAAGATATCCGGTTGCCCGCATTCAGCGGAGATGTGAAAGGATGGTTACTGCATTGCGACGTGTTCCTCGCACAAGTACCAAACCTGGACGACGGCGCAAAGTTCGGAGCGTTACTAGGAGGACTCCCAACACACATCGTATCCGAGATCCAAGAAATACTCCTGAACCCACCGGCAAACGACAAATACGACGCATTAAAAGCCGCATTAACGCACCGTTTCGTGCGACACGACGAGGAAGCAAACTACGACACCATCGTCAAAACTACCATGGGAGACAATACGCCATCAGAATTGCTCCTCGAAATGAAACGACTGAACAGCTGCAGGCAAGCACCCCTACCACCGTCCGTCATCCGTTCCATGCACCTCGCAAAGCTACCAATCACAGCACAACCGCTGATCGAGGCACTAGGCAGGGGAAAAACGGACGAAGAATACAGAGTAATCGCAGATCAGATCATAGCAAGGCAAACCGCTTGCCAAACTGCCATGAGTGAACCCATCGCCGTAACTGCCATCAAACAACCACCATCTCTTACCGTCTCAAAAGCGGAATTTGACAAAGCCCTACAGGAAATAGCAGAACTCAAGAAAATGCTGGCAAACGCTTTACGCCCACAGGAAAACAAGAAGCAAGCAGAAGATTGGCGAAACCAAACCCCAGGACCTAGGTACGGAAACAGAAGCAATACAAGAATCAAGCAGGACCAAGCAATCTGCTATTACCACCAAACTTTCGGTAACCGAGCAAGAAACTGTACCCAACCTTGCAGTTTCGCGGGAAACGACGACCGCTGAGAATGGTAAACGCCCCAGTCTCCGCACAGACAAAAAAAGGCGAGCTAATGTACGTCACAGACACCGGCAACGTACGATACCTCATCGACACCGGTTCAGCCGTCAGCCTATTACCAGCTAAAAAGAAACACACGCTCAAACCCCCGTCCTACGGCTTACTCGCCGCCAACAACACCCCCATAGCTTCTTACGGGACGACTGAGCGCATCATCCTGCTCAACCCCCTATGGCCCGTAAGTTGGAACTTCATAGAAGCGGACGTGGGACAACCGATCATTGGCATGGATTTCCTCGCCGCACACCAGCTAAGCGTCGACACCGCAAACGCAAGCCTATACGCCCAAACTTCCGGAACCAAAGTACCCTGCAAACGTGTCGTTTCAAGAAGCCAACGAGTGCACAGGATCGAACACCAAACCGCCCCGGAATTCAACACATTGTACGAGGAATACCCCGGAATACTACCGACCTCCCAACACATCCGGCACACACAAAAGAAAATCGACGTAGAACACCACATCGAAACAACCGGACCCCCAGTATATGCACGACCAAGGAGACTGTCTCCGGAAAAATTGGAAGCGGCGCGACAAGAATTCAAGGAAATGCTGGAACATGGCATCATCAGGCCGTCGAAGAGCGCCTGGGCATCACCCATGCACATGGTACCAAAGGCAGCCGAACCCGGGGCATGGAGAATCTGCGGAGACTACAGACGACTGAACGCAAGCACCAAACCTGACCGTTACCCAATACCACACTGTCAAGACTTCCATTACAAACTGCATAACAAAACAATCTTCTCCAAAATCGACCTCGTCAAAGCCTATCACCAAATACCCGTCAAAAACGAGGACATCCAGAAAACGGCCATCACCACACCATTTGGGCTGTACGAATACACCGTGATGTCATTCGGGCTGCGCAACGCAGCCCAAACGTTCCAACGATACATCGACGCGGTAACAAGAGACATGGACTTCGTAACGGCATACATCGACGACATACTGATAGCGTCCGCAAACGCAGAGGAGCACCAAAAACACCTCCGACAACTCTTCCAACGGCTACAAGGAGAAGGACTGCGCGTGCACCCCGCCAAGTGCATTTTCGGAGTGCCCGAGCTAGACTTTCTCGGACACAGAGTGTCAGCCGGCGGAATCTCACCACTCCCTCAGAAAATAGAGGAAATATGCAGTTTTCCCCAACCAGCAACAGTAAAAAAGCTACGACAATTCCTAGGAATAGTCAACTATTACCACCGATTCCTCCCAGCCGCAGCAGAAAAGATGCAAGCTCTGACCGGATTGACAAAAGGATACTCCAAAAACTCAAAGAAAATTATCAACTGGACAACAGAACTAGACGCAGCGTTCACTAGCCTAAAACGCGAGATCTCGCAACTCACCTTGCTAGCGCACCCCGCTCCAGAAGGCAAATGCACCTTAATCACAGACGCATCAGGAACCGCAGTCGGCGCCGTACTACAACAAAAAGTCGGGCAAGAACAGCGCCCCGTAGCATTTTTCTCCAAAAAAACTAGACGACACCCAACGTTAAGGGAACCGTCCCGAGCCAAATTGGGCCCCGGTGGGTCCCCCCCCTGAAAATTTTGTTTATGTTGAAAAAGTATCCTTAGGGGATGAGTTATTGTGCCATGAAATTTTATGGCCCTACGGAAAAGGGGACCGAAAAGGATGAATTTTAGGCCCAATTTTTTTTTGATTGAAAAAGGATCCTTAGGGGATGGGTTATTGTGCCAAGAAATTTTTTGGCCCTACGGACACTAGAACCCCCCCCAAGGGGGTTGAAATGGGGACCGAAAATGATGAATTTGGGAAAAAATCGACAAAATTTTGTAACTTTTCAAATTGGAAAAAAACGCAATTTGAGTTTGTTAGAAATGTTTCAAGGATTCTAAAACTGTCTTTGGATTTATTCTAGCATCAAAACTCGAGGACGAGTCTCGTTTTGAAATATTCAAAAAAATATACTGAACTACTTTTTAAAAAAAAAAAAAAAACTAAGGCATAAATCGAAAACGTGATACGAGTAAAAAAGGTTTCTTTTCACGAAATACATATACTGACCAATTTTCAAACAAATCGGACAGAAAAAATTGATGAAGTCTCATCATGGTCATTACAGAAATAAAATGTATTATTTTTATTTACTCATAACTACCATATTTCTTAGATCTTTACTTGAAATTCACTAGGAAAATGATGCTCATTGGTCGTATATCGAAATAGATTATCGAAACTGCATTCATGTACGAAAAATTTTCGTTATATTCAAATTCAATAGACATAGTTTGTTTTTGTGCTCTGGTGAAAAGTTGACTTTTTTACATTCAAAACGGGACTCGTCCTCGAGTTTTGATGCTAGAATAAATCCAAAGACAGTTTTAGAATCCTTGAAACATTTCTAACAAACTCAAATTCGGCTTTTTTCAAAATTCGAATTTTTTGAAAACATACATAGCTCTGAACCCAAAGAAAAATTTTGGGTTTAGAAATTTGGGAAAAAATCGACAAAATTTTGTAACTTTTCAAATTGAAAAAAAACGCAATTTGAGTTTGTTAGAAATGTTTCAAGGATTCTAAAACTGTCTTTGGATTTATTCTAGCATCAAAACTCGAGGACGAGTCTCGTTTTGAAATATTCAAAAAAATATACTGAACTACTTTTTTTTCTTCAAAAAAAAAAAAAAAAACTAAGGCATAAATCGAAAAAGTGACACGAGTAAAAAAGGTTTCTTTTCACGAAATACATATACTGGCCAATTTTCAAACAAATCGGGCGAAAAAAGGTCTCAAACCGGGACGGTTCCCTTAATACAGCACCTACGACCGCGAACTAATGGCGATATTCCTCGCAGTGAAACACTTCGAGCATTTTTTGGAAGGCCGAAGCTTCAAAATCAGGACAGACCATAAACCGCTCTGTTTTGCCCTGCAAAAAGCCACGGAAGGCAACAGCCCCCGGGTAGCAAGACAGCTCTCCTACCTCTCACAGTTCGACTGCGAAATCAAGCACATCAGCGGCGACAACAACACGGTCGCAGACGCGCTATCACGTCTGGTGTCAACAATAATACCTAAAGGACCCGCGATCAACTACGACAAAATAATGACCGAACAAAACAGAGACGCAGAATTAAAAGAACTGCTGCACCCAGCATCAAAGAACGCTCTCAAACTACGCCCCATAATCAGACAGACCGGTAAACCACCCCTCTGGTGCGACGTGTCAACAGGCCTACGGAGGCCATACATCCCGGAATGCTGCAGAAAGAACGTATTTCAGCATTTCCACGGGGCGAGTCATCCCGGCATACAAGCAACAAGGGACCTCTTGAGGCAGCGAGTAATCTGGCCCGGACTCAACAAAGACGTCGGCAAGTGGACACGCGAGTGCATTCCATGCCAGACAAGCAAAATAATAAGGCACACCAAATGCCCGCCCGGGAAGATGCCGGTACCCAAGGAACGGTTCCAGACGATACACATCGAAATCGTCGGACCACTACCCGTGTCACAAAACAAACGGTACCTGCTGACGTGCATTGACCGCTTCACCAGATGGTGCACCGCTACCCCAATGGCCGATTGTACGGCAGAAACAACAGCACGGGCATTCCTAAAAGACTGGGTAGCATCATTCGGCGCTCCAACAACAATCATCACGGACCAAGGCGTCCAGTTCGAGTCTAACTTATGGAAAAACTTGCTTACGGCGCTGGGCGTTGAGAGACAGCGAACGACAGCGTACCACCCGCAGAGCAACGGACTGGTGGAGAGGATGCACAGAAGATTGAAGGAGGCGTTAAAAGCTACGGTCACTGACGCAGACTGGGCAGACGCACTACCCCTCATACTGCTTAACATCCGAGCCACGCCACACACGGACGCAAACATCTCCCCCGCCGAAATGGTATACGGACAAACATTGCGCCTCGCAGGAGAGCTACCCGAGAAAGAAAAAGGAGACCGGCCCGCCAGAGAATTTCTACAATGCCTAAAAAAACGAGTGACAAACCTGCAGCCAATACTGCCACGACAACAGGGACCCCAAAAAGCCAATTTCCCGAGCGCTCTATACAAGGCGACCAACGTCTTCGTGAAACACGGGGGGCACAGAAGACCCTTACAGAAACCCTACGCAGGTCCCTTTCCCGTGCTCCAAAGGACACCAAACTACATCACCGTAGCTATACAAGGAAAAAAAAGCTAACATCGCGACGGAAAGGGTCAAAGCAGCGTACCTACCCACCATCGAGGATAAACCTCAACAACAGGCTAAGGCACCGAGAGCAACAAACTACGAAGTATACGAGGGAGTTCCGTTCCCTGGAACAGGCACAGCAATCCCTGAAACAGCAAAACAGGCAGTATTCACTAAATACGGCAGAGAAAGCAGACCACCAGTGAGGTACTAGGTGTTTTGAAAGAAAAAAAAAAAAAAAACAGGAGGGGGACACCTGTGGTGATCCCAGCGGCAAGCCGCGGACCTCCACAAGACCTGAGAAAAGCTGCCTCCAGACTACAACCGCATCCGTTCCAGAGCACCTCCGGACCCGAAGCGCCTAGTCAACCAAACACGGGACCTGAGAGAAGCCGCCTCGCGACTATGAGAAAAGGTGCCCGTAAGCTACAACGGCTTCCTGCCTCCAGCACCACAGGCCGACAAACTCGCGACCAATCAGGACTCACGCCCGGACTCAAGGCTTGCACTCGAGGCCTACATAAGGCGACCCCAACAAGGCTCACTCTCACTCAAGCCCTCGTCCTCGTTCAAGTCACATCTCCAGCACCAGTCTCGTGTTCCTGCATCTAGCTTCCGAGATCGACTTTGTCTCTCGCGTACCTGCACCAAGCTCCGGAGACCGGCCCTGCCTATCGACGCCCCAAGGCGTTGCATGGTCTTAAACCTAGTAGCGTCTTGACGCTTCAAGGTGTTTCAAAGCCTTAAAAAAAGTCACGTTGCAACGCCCCGCGCCGGCGTCGTCGGCCAAGCCGCTCTACGACATCTCTCTCCCGCTCCGGCCGGCTAGCCTCGCCGTAGCTACTTACCAGCTACAACGGTGAACCGCGTGGCGGCTGGGCCCGACCCAGCTGACTAGCCTCGTCTCGGCGCCCCGCTAGCACCAGCTGACCTGTTCGTAACTGTCGCACGACGTAGCACCAATCATCACGTCTCGCCGCTGCGTTCGTAAGTAGCGTCCTCGCGGACGTTACCCGCTACTGGTGCTTGTTTCATTCATTACGTAATTCTCGCATAGTATTGTATTTCAATCATCACGTATTAGTGCTATTCTCGCATAGGATTGTGTTTCAATCATTACGTAATTTATGTCATTTTCGAATAGGATTGTATTTCAGTCATCACGTATTAGTACTATTCTCGCATAGGATTGTGTTTCAATCATTACGTCATTCCCGAATAGGATTGTGCTTCAATCATCACGTATTTGTGCTATTCACGCATAGGATTGTGTTTCAATCATTACGTCATTCCCTAATAGGATTGTGCTTCAATCATCACGTATTTGTGCTATTCTCGCATAGGATTGTGTTTCAATTTAGGTCATTCTCGAATAGGATTGTACTTCAATCACCACATATTTGTACTATTCTCACATAGGATTGTGTTTCAATCATTACGTACTTCTCGAATAGTATTGTATTTCAACCATCACGTATTAGTGCGGTGTTCCAATCATTACGTAATTCACGAGTAACGAACAGTGCTCATAGTAGTCACCGAGGGCCCAGTGTAATGGTCCGTGTTCCGTGTACCTACCAGTCACCAATATAATTACCGTGTTACCCCCGTGTTGTCCATATCCTGCCGAATACGGTTTTACCTCAGGCACTCGCTTCGGGCTATCCTATCACGAAAAAGATAGCTCAAAGTCTGCCCGAAGCGTGTTGCAGCCTGGGGGAGAACACTACAGTATGTCGGCAGGTGGGGGTGTTGTATATCGGCAGGTGGTGGTGTGGTGTGTCGGCAGGTGGGGGTGTTGTATGTCGGCAGGTGGTGGTGTTGTATGTCGGCAGGTGGTGGTGTGGTGTGTCGGCAGGTGGTGGTGTGGTGTGTCGGCAGGTGGTGGTGTTGTATATCGGCAGGTGGTGGCGTGGTGTGTCGGCAGGTGGTGGTGTTGTATATCGGCAGGTGGTGGTGTGGTGTGTCGGCAGGTGGGGGTGTTGTGTCGGGAGGTGGTGGTGTTGTATGTCGGCAGGTGGTGGTGTTGTATGTCGGCAGGTGGTGGTGTTGTGTGTCGGCAGGTGGTGGTGTGGTGTGTCGGCAGGTGGTGGTGTGGTGTGTCGGCAGGTGGTGGTGTTGTGTGTCGGCAGGTGGTGGTGTTGTATGTCGGCAGGTGGTGGTGTGTGTCGGCAGGTGGGGGTGTTGTGTCGGCAGGTGGTGGTGTTGTAGTCGGCAGGTGGTGGTGTTGTATGTCGGCAGGTGGTGGTGTTGTATGTCGGCAGGTGGTAATGTTGTATGTCGGCAGGTGGTGGTGTTGTGTGTCGGCAGGTGGTGGTGTTGTGTGTCGGCAGGTGGTGGTGTTGTGTGTCGGCAGGTGGTGGTGTTGTGTGTCGGCAGGTGGTGGTGTGGTGTGTCGGCAGGTGGTGGTGTTGTGTGTCGGCAGGTGGTGGTGTTGTATGTCGGCAGGTGGTGGTGTTGTATGTCGGCAGGTGGTGGTGTTGTATGTCGGCAGGTGGTGGTGTTGTGTGTCGGCAGGTGGTGGTGTTGTATGTCGGCAGGTGGTGGTGTTGTTTGTCGGCAGGTGGTGGTGTTGTGTGTCGGCAGGTGGTGGTGTTGTGTGTCGGCAGGTGGTGGTGTTGTGTGTCGGCAGGTGGTGGTGTTGTGTGTCGGCAGGTGGTGGTGTTGTGTGTCGGCAGGTGGTGGTGTTGTGTGTCGGCAGGTGGTGGTGTTGTGTGTCGGCAGGTGGTGGTGTGGTGTGTCGGCAGGTGGTGGTGCTGTGCATTGTACAGGCAATGATGAGCTCGTGTGTGGGCAGGTGATGCAGACACTGGCCAGAGTGCCGTCATGCACAAAGGTGCTCGTCGTCTGGAACAACCAGAAGAAAGATCCACCAGCCAGTGAGTGGCAGCAACCCTTCTGTTCCTTGTTTACGTCCTCAGTCGGAGTATCGCCGTTTCTGCTCAGTTGTATGCATTTTGTGCATAGATTCCACGTTCCCTCATCTCAATACAAAATGATGCCTTCCTCCTTCCTCTCTTTTGATTGCCTTCGTTGCGGAGAGGGAGGCTTTACACTTTAAGTGCGACGTGACCCACCAGTGGTCACTAAGGGGATTTTCATGATGCTACTGACCGACCAGCAGTCACTAAATCAATTTAGATAAATGCTCAATGAAAACTAATTGAGGGCGCGATTTATTATTTAACGTTCGTTATTTTCAAAATTGATCTCTAAAATTAGGTCTAATTTGAGTTGAACATTGAAGTTGAATTTAACTCGCCGCGCTTAACAACGCGTTTAACTAAGATCTAATTTGTGCAGCTCTGTCGGCCGGTTCTCTGCCTGTAGAGGTGGTGCGGCCGCCCGAGAACCGCCTGAGCAACCGGTTCTTCCCTTACAACGAGGTCGCCACCCAGGCCATCCTCTCCCTGGACGACGACATCAACATGATGACCCCTGACGAGCTCGAGTTTGGTTATCAGGTCTCTTTTGTGTGTGTGTGCGTGTGTGTGCGTGTGTGTGCGCGTGTGTGCGCGTGTGTGCGCGTGTGTGCGCGTGTGTGCGTGTGTGCGTGTGTGCGTGTGTGCGTGTGTGTGTTGAGTGTGTTGAGTGTGACAACCGTGGGTGTGGTGTGTTGTGTGAGGGTTTGTTACATCCGCCGCTGAGGTCCAAAACTGGAGTAAACTTTTAGATTCTTCTACTGTATACTTATTTCTATGATAATTTATTATATTTACTCATTTATTTCCTAAATTTCTATTCTGAATTTATCTATGTTCATTTTCATTATTTAGCACGTCTATTCTGAAACAACAATAAAATTATGCAATTGATAAACCCCCTACGAGTTACGCTTGTTGAGTGGACTATGATGGCGTAATGGCTTATTCCTTCATTATTCGTTCACATTCGTAGGCCTGTCTTATTGTTCTGGTGTGATAGTTTATTTGTTCATAATTTGTTCTTATTTATAAGTTCATTGGTTTTTATGAGTAGTGACTGGTTGCATTGGGCGATGGACAAATGAGGGGACTGGTAATACCAAGCGATGACTAATGAGGTGACAGGCTACATCGAGTAATATGCCAATGAGATGACCGGTAGTATAGATTGATGACCAATGAGATCTTATTTGATGTAGCTAGAGAGCGAAAAACTGATAAAATAATACAGCTATTTTTAAGACGAGTATAGACATGCAACGAACGCGTAAGCATGGTATTGTATGTATCTGTGTAGCTAAGTGAACAACATGCCTTAATTTTCTTTTGTTAAGTTACGAGTGCGTTCATTATGCGACTTTTTGAAGGTGTGGAGAGAGTTCCCTGACCGGCTCGTCGGTTACCCTTCGCGCAACGTCATCTGGAGCAACTCTTCGCATTCCTGGAAGTATGACTCCGAGTGGACCAATGAGGTGAGTGGTAACATCGGGTGGTGGACCATAGCATACAGTATTGGACCAATGAAATGACTGGTGACATCGGGTGATGGACCAATGAGATGACTGGTAACATCGTGTAATGGACCAATGACGAGACTGATGACGCGTAATGGACCAATGAGGAGACTGGTGACATCGTGTAATGTACCAATGACGAATGACGTGTAATGGACCAATGATGAGACTGGTGACATCGGGTGTGGACCAATGAGGTGACTGGTAACATCGTGTAATGGACCAATGAGGTGACTGGTAACATCGTTTAATGGACCAATGACGAGACTGATGACGTGTAATGGACCAATGAGGAGACTGGTGACATCGTATAATGGACCAATGACGAATGACGTGTAATGGACCAATGAGGAGACTGGTGACATCGTGTAATGGACCAATGAAGAGACTGGTGACATCGTGTAATGGACCAATGACGAGACTGATGACATGTAATGGACCAATGAGGAGACTGGTGACATCATGTAATGGACCAATGACGAGACTGGTGACATCGTGTAAAGAGGAGACTTGTAACGTTGAAGGATGGCCCAATGAGGAGGCTTGTAACCTTGAGGCATGGCCCAATGAGGAGGCTCGTAACATTGAGGCATGGCCCAATGAGGAGGCTCGTAACATTGAGGCATGGCCCAATAAGGAGGCTCGTAACATTGAGGCATGGCCCAATGAGGAGGCTCGTAACATCGTGGAATGACCCAATGAGGAGGCTCGTAACATCAAGGAAGGTCCAATTAGGAGGCTCGTAACATCGAGGAGGGCTCAATTAGGAGGCTCGTAACATTGAGGCATGGCCCAGTTAAGATGCTCGTAACATCGAGGAATGGCCCAATGAGGAGACTTATAACATTGAGGCATTGCCCAATGAGGAGGCTCGTAACGTCGAGGAATGGCCCAATGAGCTGGGTCGGGACATAGAGTGATGAACCAATGGGGAGACTGGTGACATCGAGTGATGGACCAATGAGGTGACTGGTAACATCGAGTGATGGACCAATCACGCTGCACTTCAAAGTGTGTTTGGGTATTTGGAATGAAATTTTCTGTTGGTTGTTTTAATTGAGGTACTAAATTAATGTTAACCTATTATTGGGTTCACTCTTAGCTAAAGTAAACTCAACGTAATAATTTTCCTTAATTTAAATGAGGATATTTAATGCTTCGCAGTGATAGCGTTGCGTCTGGAATGAATGTACTTTAGTTTCAGCCTATATAGTTTTTACGCCGTGCAATATTTTCCTTCGATACTCCGATATGAATCTGGCCCAACGAAGTAATGATATTCTCTAGGGTTGCTTCCAGTGATACTCTGAGAACATTTCACCTCATTCTTGTTAGTTTTGTTGCTGTGCGAGACAAATTTAATGTTTGCGTGACATTATGCAGCTGTACGAGACTAATACAATGTTAGGGAACTAAAAGAAAAGTATAACGTCTGTTTGACGTGCGGGCAGCTGTAGAACAGAAGCACAATGCCAGGTTGAGACAAAGAGAGCTACAGAGCTGGTGTGCCGCAGGTGTCGATGGTGCTGACGGGCGCGGCGTTCTACCACAAGTACTGGAGTCACGTGTACACCACGGAGCTGCTGCCCGTGCTGCGCGAGTGGGTCGACCAGCACATGAACTGCGAGGACATCGCTATGAACTTCCTCGTCGCCAACCGTACCGGCAAGGCACCTGTCAAGGTGTGGGGGCCTTAGCACTTGCTTCTTTTACCAGGGTGGCCTTAGGACTTGATTATTTTACCAGGGTGGGTGGCCTTAGGACTTGATTATTTTACCAGGGTGGGTGGCCTTAGGACTTGGTTCTATTACCAGGGGGGGCCTTAGGGCTTATTTCTTTCGCCAGGGTGGGGTCCTTAGGATTTGGTTCTCTAACCAGGGTTGAGGGCCTCAGGACTAGTTTCTTTCATCAGAGTGGGTGGCCTAAAAACTAGGTTCTCTAACCAGAGTGAGTGGCCTTAATACTAGGTTCTCTAACCAGGGAGAGTGGCCCTACGTTTTGGCTCTCTATCCAGGGTTGACAAGGAGAAATTGCTCGCAAAGACTTCCTTTCCTCACCATTACGGATGCGCGTAATATAATTGCCCCTGCCAATTTTTATTCTCCTAACAACAAGAGTAGAAACAATGTAATTGTTACTGTAAAAATTATTTTCCCCAACATTAATAGTAGACCTCATTTGATCATCCCTGTAAAAATTCCTGTCCCCAACAATATGGGTGGGCGTAATGTAATTATCCCTGCCAAAATCCTTCTCCCCTATTATCAAGGGGTGACGTTCTGTTTTGGCAAAAATGATTAAATTCAGTAAAAATATTTTTTCCAAAATATTAGCATCATGATTCCTGAACCCTTCTGGAAATTTTGTCAAAATTTGCTGGAGGGTTAGGAAATCTTGAAGGTGATTTTTCTTTGGCTTAGTTTCCTGAGGAGACCAAATGGCCAGGCTTCAGGATCAACGTTTTTGATACCAGTAGTTTCTCGATTTCGCACCCTGAGAGTGATATTTCTTGCTAGAGGCTGCACTGATATAAAAAAACCTTTGTGTTGAGTTGCGGGTGTAGACGCGAGAGTACTACGTTCTGTGAAGTCCATTGAACGCTCTCGATATGCATGACCTGATCTTCATTTCATGATGGCGCATCTGCGAAAAAACTATAACTGCGAGCTCCGTACACAGAATGTTGAGGTTGTCTCAG
Source organism: Morinoia aosen (assembly GCA_030386875.1). Classification (NCBI taxonomy): domain Eukaryota; kingdom Metazoa; phylum Arthropoda; class Malacostraca; order Amphipoda; family Talitridae; genus Morinoia; species Morinoia aosen. The sequence continues at coordinate 53,401,098 of CM059571.1, forward strand.
CTCTACTCGGTGATAACCTGGCACCTTCACGAGACTTTACAGCATTGCTTGCTTCTTTGTTTGTGTTTAGCTTCCCTTCTGTTTTTTTGTTGTTCTGATTTTCCCTTCAATTGCTTCTCCTACCATTCATATCTCTCGGTTACTGCCTCTATTTCTCTCCATTCCTGTTGCTCTTGTTAGTTCCTCATCATTTGCGAGCAAGTGAATCCCTCCAAAGTTCTTTCCAATTTCTGTTTCTTCCTGGAGCGTCTTTATTCCTGTTTGATTCTTTTCATTCTTGAGCAGAAGGAACTCTTGAGAGAGTTTCCAGTGCACTGCTTGCACGAGTTCTCACCCGCTCTTGAGAGAGTTTCCAGTGCACTGCTTGCACGAGTTCTCACCCGCTCTTGAGAGAGTTTCCAGTGCACTGCTTGCACGAGTTCTCACCCGCTCTTGAGAGAGTTTCCAGTGCACTGCTTGCACGAGTTCTCACCCGCTCTTGAGAGAGTTTCCAGTGCACTACTTGCACGAGTTCTCACCCGCTCTTGAGAGAGTTTCCAGTGCATTACTTGCACGAGTTCTCACCCGCTCTTGAGAGAGTTTCCAGTGCACTACTTGCACGAGTTCTCACCCGCTCTTGAGAGAGTTTCCAGTGCACTACTTGCATGAGTTCTCACCCGCTCTTGAGAGAGTTTCCAGTGCACTACTTGCACGAGTTCTCACCCGCTCTTGAGAGAGTTTCCAGTGCACTACTTGCACGAGTTCTCACCCGCTCTTGAGAGAGTTTCCAGTGCACTACTTGCACGAGTTCTCACCCGCTCTTGAGAGAGTTTCCAGTGCACTGCTTGCACGAGTTCTCACCCGCTCTTGAGAGTGTTTCCAGTTCACTACTTGCACGAGTTCTCACCCGCTCTTGAGAGAGTTTCCAGTGCACTACTTGCACGAGTTCTCACCCGCTCTTGAGAGAGTTTCCAGTGCACTACTTGCACGAGTTCTCACCCGCTCTTGAGAGAGTTTCCAGTGCACTACTTGCACGAGTTCTCACCCGCTCTTGAGAGAGTTTCCAGTGCACTACTTGCACGAGTTCTCACCCGCTCTTGAGAGAGTTTCCAGTGCACTACTTGCACGAGTTCTCACCCGCTCTTGAGAGAGTTTCCAGTGCACTACTTGCACGAGTTCTCACCCGCTCTTGAGAGAGTTTCCAGTGCACTACTTGCACGAGTTCTCACCCGCTCTTGAGAGAGTTTCCAGTGCACTACTTGCACGAGTTCTCACCCGCTCTTGAGAGTGTTTCCAGTTCACTACTTGCACGAGTTCTCACCCGCTCTTGAGAGAGTTTCCAGTGCACTACTTGCACGAGTTCTCACCCGCTCTTGAGAGAGTTTCCAGTGCACTACTTGCACGAGTTCTCACCCGCTCTTGAGAGAGTTTCCAGTGCACTACTTGCACGAGTTCTCACCCGCTCTTGAGAGAGTTTCCAGTGCACTACTTGCACGAATTCTCACCCGCTCTTGAGAGAGTTTCCAGTGCACTACTTGCACGAGTTCTCACCCGCTCTTGAGAGAGTTTCCAGTGCACTACTTGCACGAATTCTCACCCGCTCTTGAGAGAGTTTCCAGTGCACTACTTTCACGAGTTCTCACCCGCTCTTGAGAGAGTTTCCAGTGCACTACTTGCACGAATTCTCACCCGCTCTTGAGAGAGTTTCCAGTGCACTACTTGCACGAGTTCTCACCCGCTCTTGAGAGTGTTTCCAGTTCACTACTTGCACGAGTTCTCACCCGCTCTTGAGAGAGTTTCCAGTGCACTACTTGCACGAGTTCTCACCCGCTCTTGAGAGAGTTTCCAGTGCACTACTTGCACGAGTTCTCACCCGCTCTTGAGAGAGTTTCCAGTGCACTACTTGCACGAGTTCTCACCCGCTCTTGAGAGAGTTTCCAGTGCACTACTTGCAAGAATTCTCACCCGCTCTTGAGAGAGTTTCCAGTGCACTACTTGCACGAGTTCTCACCCGCTCTTGAGAGAGTTTCCAGTGCACTACTTGCACGAATTCTCACCCGCTCTTGAGAGAGTTTCCAGTGCACTACTTTCACGAGTTCTCACCCGCTCTTGAGAGAGTTTCCAGTGCACTACTTGCACGAATTCTCACCCGCTCTTGAGAGAGTTTCCAGTGCACTACTTGCACGAGTTCTCACCCGCTCTCAGATTTCCATGTAGTCCAAAAAATTCTAGTTCCTCATTGGCGCATCGCAGATTTTATTTTAAATGTTGCCGCGTGTATTAAGGTTTAACTTTGAACATCACCTATACCAAGGAATGTGTTTCCTCAGGTGACGCCCCGCAAGAAGTTTAAGTGCAGCACGTGCAGCGCCGGTGACCTGTCAGCGACGGAGGCGCACATGCTCGAGCGCAGCGAATGCGTCAACTTCTTCAGCGCTGCGATGGGCGCCATGCCCCTCAAGAGCGTCGAGTTCAGGGCGGACCCGCTCCTCTACCTGGACGACTTCCCCGCCAAGCTCAAGCTCTACTCCGACATGGGCAGCCTCTAGTGCTCCTGGTGCCTCTATTGCTCCTGGTGCCTCTAGTGGCCCTGGTGCCTCTAGTGGCCCTGGTGCCTCTAGTGGCCCTGGGGCCTCTAGTGGCCCTGGTGCCTCTAGTGGCCCTGGTGCCTCTAGTGGCCCTGGTGCCTCTAGTGGCCCTGGTGCCTCTAGTGGCCCTGGTGCCTCTAGTGGCCTTAGTGCCTCTAGTGGCCCTGGTGCTGCTAGTTTCAAGTGAATGCGAGTTTCTGTCATGTGTTACCATTGTTTCATTGTTTGTGTGAGGAGAATCAGTAATGAGGTTGCAGAGAAAGAATCGTGGGGTTGTGACACCAAAGTCGTAGAGTTGTGGCGCTAGAGTCTTGGGACTGTGACGGTTCAGGCGTGAGGTTGTGACGGTCGAGTATTGGGGTTGTGGCGGTGTAGTCGTTGAGGAGTTACCAGGTGCTGACTAACTACTCCCTCCTTCTAGAGTTGAGATTCTTAACCTGTGGGAAATTCCCCACTGGGGGCGAATGGCGGAATCCCAATCTCAAAAAATTGATAGTATTTCAAAATCTTATTCATAGCATCCAAATGTTGACTTACCAAATCACAACCATTTACCGCCTGTTTTAATTACGAAAACCACCATAATGAGGTATTTTATGTCTTGTTTGGGTAAAAGTGACACCACTGCTGGGTTAGAAATGTCACAGATATGTAAAAGGGAGATGCTGTGGTGGGGAATTGAGAGTTGGCTCACTAAAAAGTGGTGAATTGGAGAAAAAAGGTAAAGAACCTCTGGACTCTCGAGTTGAGGCTTTGTTAATTACCTCAAGCATGTAGCCTGGTGTGGTTGCACAGACTGTCACGTCAGTTTAGAATTACTGCTGGGAGGACTTATAAAAATATGCGTTACCTGCTTCACTGTCCTTTGTAGCGTACATCGCAGTCTCATGCTTAGAGTAAGCGGGCTCGTCGTGACTCAGGACTGTATTCTAGTGAAATACTCCATGAGAAATAAAATAATTGGATACAGTTACCAACCTTTGTGACTTTCGGTGCGATGTTTGCTCAGTCTACAAAGCGCTAGCAATTTGCTTTACTTTACTTACTTGCTTTCAGTTTCACATGCATTCCTCACCAACACAAGTTCAACTTACGGAACACTTCTCTCCGAACATGAGGAGAACGAGTAGGTTTCTTCGCTCCAACGCTGTGAGCTCTAGCTCAGTTTATGCATTTTGTTTTGCGATACCTTCAGGTTAGTGAACGTAACTCACTTCCATAATGCTGGTTGAAGGTCAGTTTTGTATTCCTTTTATATCTTGTCTTGTATTCCTTTTATATCATGTCTTGTATTCTTATTATTATTTTGTTAGGTTTTTCATTTATTGTGTTAGCATTTAATTTAATGTGTTAGGCCTTCAATTTATTGTGTTCGACTTTCCATTTTTGTTAGATTTTCCATTTATTGTGTTAGGCTTTATTTTGTGCTGTTGTCACGACGGTGGCGCTGTATTGAGTTCTCACTGACAGCGCCAGCGCTTTTTTGTGTTTTTGATGTCTTCCGCTCACTGATGTATCGATGTCGCTCTCTATGGTCCCGTTGTCTTGGGTTGTGCCAAACTACACGGGGGGGATTTTATTTGTTAACATTTTACTTTATACTTTTCTATATATTTTATATTGAGATTCCGTTACTCATCGAAATCGTATTTGATCACTAGCAAGTGAAGCAGTTCATGTGTAAGAGGGATAATCTCAGAGTAATGATCATATTGGATCTTAGCTAGCATTTTTTCTTGATTTAACCATTTGAAATAATTCACCACTAAGTCCCTTGATTAAATCATTTAAACTTAAACATTAAATTCCCCTAAAACTTTAAATTCGTGAACTGTGGTGTCGATGTTCGCGTCTTATTTTATGTTTCATTAGATAAGGAGTTGAATAAAATTGAGCAATTATTTCCTATTAATATGTGAATGACTATTTACGTTTAATGTTCTTCATTAATTGAGTGTTGAATGCGTTTGTTGATGTTGATGTGCAATACATCGTTTCTAAGAGGTTTAGATGAATTGTGTGTGGTAAGTGACACTTTAGGAGCGTGGTCAGGATTTCTGTATATCTAGCTGCAGTAATTCCAATTGTGAGTTGGATTGAGTTGAAGTTGTGTTCTATGGATTTGGGTTGTTATTAATTCAGAATTCGTTACTCAATCTATTCCAATGTCCTAAAAGGCATTGATGCCAAAAATTATTCTTAATGATGCGCGTCGGTTATTTGTTGCATTTTGTTAGTACCATGCAGGGATGTTTCCTTGTGAATTCTTAAAAACAAGAAGCTTTTTATTTCGCAGTATATACGGGACATAAACTGATCTTTTCTCCTGAAATGACTCTTGGGATCTGGAATTTATTTGTTGCTTCTGTGACGATCTCGAGTGCATTGCTATGATAATAATAATAAAAACAGCAGTAATAAAATAATAATAAAGATAATACTAATAATAATAAGCATGAAAATTGTCGAACATCGTGCACGGAAATCATTTTCAGATTTCCGTGTTAGGAAGGGAGTTGAAGCAGAGAAGGATTATATCATTGATTCCTTGGTGAGGTGCTGAGAGCGTCGGCTTGAGTGAGGTACGGACACGTTTGCAGTCCTACTCATGATGGTGAATGTACGATGTTTTGGTGATGAGTGATGATGAGCAGTCCCACTCATGATGAGTTCGGTGAATTGTGAGTAGTTTTCATATCTAGGTTTGGTCCTTTTTTCTCTCATTTTGATTGCTTTGATGGCGTTTTCATTTCGGTGTACAAAACGTCGTCGTTTTTGCTTCCATTTCAAAGAGCGCCGGCGTAAATTTGTGCGGAACTGCAAACTTTGGTGTAAGCGGTCAACTGGACACCAGTGCAGGCCTCTCAGGGAAAACTATGCCTTGTTAAGGTATTCTTAACAAAGACTACTTAAACTTTTCTAATGTAGGCTTTTTTATAAAACTACTGAATCGATAAGGAGGATGTGGTGTTTTGAAATTGAGAAAAATGATAGTTTTAATCATTGGAAAATAATAACCATTTTAATAATTCTGAAATAATGATAATTTTCATAATCGAGAAATAATATTTTTTTAAATTGGGAAATGATTTTATTTAATACTAACTGGATTATAGCTTTTAGAAACAGAATACCGTGCCCGCACTGTTGCTACTTACAGGACTGCGTGGTTGGTTAGAGAACAGGTTTCTTCGTTTTGTTCTCTGTCGGTTTGGGAGACTTTTTCCCCTGGACAGGAAGTGTCACAAACGAAACGAGGTCACAATTTTTTTACGATATTTCGACTTTATAAAGTGGTTCTCTTTATTTATCGTCCAGAGTTATAAGTTTATACATTCCGTCACATGACGTGTGCGATGCTTTTGTGTCACAAATTGACTCAAATTTCTTGCTTTTTATGTACCGTTGATTTAAAAAAGTCACAAATTTCTGCCCATGCATAAAGTACGTTTGTGTTGCTCCCCAAATTTGCTCATCTCGAGCATCATTAGATGCATTCGTCTCCCGTGGCTGTTACGAGCAACTTCCGTATTCCTGCTGCGTCGTTTACGGGAGCTCGTTGAGATCTCTAGGTAGGGAAGACAAAAAAATAATAATTGTGTACCGCTTTAACTCGTGTGGTAAATTGGAGAAGTCTGGTACTTATTAAACTATGTGACTTTCGGTTAGATTTAGTCAGAGTAACTGAAGCGCTAACGCACCCATGTTGCTACTGACTGAGTAGGGAACACACTCGTCTTCTAATTTTAGTTCTGACATTTTGTAGGTGCCCAAATTATAATGAAAAATGAATGGGCATTCAAAGCTCTGTGCCTTTCGTTTTCCCTTCTGTTTTGCGGAGCCATGGGCCGAGTTGTGCCGTGGTTCATGCCTTCCTAGGAGTGATCAGTTTAATTTTACGGCTTTATTTCCATCGTTAACCTGTGTTAGGATCTCGAGTATTATATTTATAAGTTTCTTGAAGGTGCTGAATAGTTTTTAGTCGCAGTTCTACTTCTATGTTAATCACTTTTTCTCTTAATTATTGTCGCTTTTTATTAAATTATATACTAAGTTCCTGTTTCATTTTTTCCTTTTTGTTCGTTTATTTAGGAATATACGAAAAGTTCATGTAGCACAAGCCGATATATTGTTACCACTAAGAAACTGGAATATTTCTAGTATCAAACCAACGACAACATTAGCGATGCGAGTCAAATAAGCTATGAGTATTCTACGGCAGCATATCAAGAGATAAACAAATGCTGCAGTCAACAATCGTTATTAATTTACTGTGATTAAGTTTCTCATCCAGAGCTGGCGACCCCGGTGGAAAAGCGACCACAAACAATAATAAAAATTCCAATCTAGAAAATATTAAGCAAAATTATCTTTCTAACCAGGAGAAGGAAGATAGAAAAATTAAAATTTTATATTCTGGTTAATGATTTATTCATAAGATGTCTCGTTTGTTAAGGAAAATTTGTAGTTAGAGATTTTTATTTTATTTTTTATGGTAGAATATTGTGTTTTGAAGCGATATTTCATTTGATTAATATTTTAATTTCTTCCCGTTTAGATTAATTTGTTTTCTATTTCCATTGTAAATGTGAAAATATTTCTCAAATTTGATGAACTGCTGAATTTCAGTTTAATTTTCATTCATTTCGGCTCTTGAACATCATTTACCCATCCGAGGTATGGTGAATGATGTTCAATATTCTACCCAAATTTAATTTTGGTGAGTAACTTTAAACATAGCAAAAATTAACTGGACTGTACCCCTTCAGGGGGATACAACTATTGTATCTATGGGAATTAGCGCTCTCAGGGGGAAAATGTGAGGCCCCGAGCTGAGAGTTAGGTAGGTCTTTTTGTTGTTATAGTAAAATATTTTTGTATTGTTAAGAACTGTCTTTTTCTCGGTTCACTACTGTCCTGTTTTTCAGCACCTACTTCTTTCTTCTTAGACTTTGATCTTGTTTCATGAACTTCTTTCATGACTCACTGTTTCTATGCCCTTTCTGCATAGATTCCGCATTCCCTTACCTCCATGCCAAATGGTGCCTTCCTCTCTTCGATACGCTGTTTCTTTGGGAGCGGTTAGGGAGGCTTAATTAAACTAACATATAATCTAATCTAATCTAATCTAACTGGACTATACCTTTATTTAGCTTTGATTACGTTTCCATTTAAATTGAGTTTGTCTCCACTAGTCAGTCAGCAGTATTAGGAAAATTGCCTCCGTGTACATCGGCGGCCCACGTCGCGACCAACGCGTTAATAAACGCAGTATTTATTGAGTGTGTTATAGGAAACAAAAAGGCATTTGATTCATAATTTACTTACGAGAACATTAAAGTGCTTTACATCCATACATCCTCTTCATAAACAGACGTAACCATTCGCTACTCCGCAGTACGCCTCGCGCACCTTAATCGTAAATGCTTACTTGTCTAACGGACGGAATGCATGAAATTTATATGAAACAAAGCGTATTTGTCATTACACTCAATTTTCCCGATTTTCTAGGCAAATTGTCGTCATTTGAATCGTATTTGCCAGGCGTACACCATGGTAGAGGAAACAAGGTAGGGTCAATCCAGTCGTTTTTTCGTCTACCGAGTGGTAATGGTGACGTCCTGGCAACGAACCAATAGCAGATCTCATATTGCTTCTGGCAACACTGCTAGCTCATATCTGGCACCACTATTCTCCTAACGACATGTCGCAATGGTGACGTCATGAAGTTTGTTTGAAATAAAACCTTTCTATTGGCTAGCCGAACAAGAGGAGGTGCCTACATATAACTCTACCTCGTTTCCTCCACCGTGGCGTGCACCACTGGCGCAGTCATGTGCTCGTAATGAGGAACTAGTTTCGGCAAAGAATAATTTGCCAGACGTCGCTGTTGAGCTCTTTACTATTTATAAAAATTGGTACAAAACTCATTAGAATTAGAGATGTTATGCAGGAACTGCAGTGGATGAACTATTTAATGAAAATCTAGGATCTGGTGAGAGTTTAGTACGGTACTCGTGTTCAGCTGTTCAGAATTGTAAGGCCTTTACTTAATGTTGTGAGCTTTATGTGCAGCCCCACACATCTGCCGAGCCATACAGGGTGCATAGGTACAGGGTGTCTCAGGAAATGGGCTCATCCTGTGATCGACGATTACTCCTGTATTTTTTATTTTGTTTCAGGTCCAACTAAATTTTCTTTGATGACATTTCATTTTCTTAAATGCAATGTTCAGTACTTTGAATTTACTCATTATACTTGTACGTATGTCAATGAATACCTAGACTTAACATGAATACTGGGCAGCAGAAGAATGAGTACAAGTTTTAGGGGACGCCCTGTATAAATAAATCAAAATACGTGGGTACGTGACGGCTCCTTAGAAATGAACTGCGGGTAGAAGAGGAGAATTTCTCCCTGAAAATGAATTGCGTTTGCTTGAGTTCGTTTGCGAACACGCGTTGCTCAGTGAGAGAATGCATGTTCTTGTACAGGAAAGAATGTATTCAAATATCTGATTTTTTCAAAATCGTATAGTTGGTTAGACATAAATGTATGCCTAAATTTGAATGCTTACGCGCATTTATACATCTATTAGACACAACGTGTATTTTTCGATACAAGTATTGAATATTGAAAGGGTATCAAGTAAGATATCACATTTTTATAAGTTGATACATATAGCGTCCGAAATAAATTTTTAAAATGCTCTGTTTAATAGAAGAATGCTGTGACTATTATGTCCTCTCGAGCCGGTACCCATTTAACATGCCTCCGTCAAGTTGGGGACTAGGGCTACCTCTCCCCAAAGGAAGAAACACCGGGATCACAATACCTTTCCATTGAATACGCTTTTCATTCGTAAACTGAACACTCTAATCTCTTTACTACAGACGTCAAAATGACGTATTTAAACGACAAATTTACCCCTTATTAGAGAGGCACAGGCAGAAAAGGAAAAAGAAAAAAAAAGTTAGTAACCTATTAGGGCTACGAAGTTGTTTTCCCTATGGATATCATAAACCTAATTGAATAATTAGGGACTTGAGATCTCGAGACGTCGAGATTCAACTCTCACGAAGATGAAGAAATATTACGATGGATTTCTTAAGCTAGTAACACAGAATTCAACATTTGTGCTGCAGAACAAATTTAACCGTGAGAACAGCAAGGAAGTTCAGTCTTGAACATTGAAAACACGAACACGGAAGCACTTAGCGTTTGTAGCTGCAGAGGCGAAGAATAACTTTACGATCTGTACAAATGTAACTAAAGAGAAAGTTTCAAAACTGAGGCTGTGAACTATTCGATTTCTGTAGAAAATGTAGCTAGAGAGATAGTTTCAAGGCTTGGAAGGTGAACTATGAGTTAGTTTGTTTAATTACCATCGACAAAATGGATTTCCAAATTGATGCCTGCGTCAAATTTCTATTTGCTCCATCACTAACAAATGTATGAATACTTGTTATTTGCTCGTTTAATAATTATATGAACTAATGTCGAGTGCTACACATGAAACCTTTGGCACCTACTCTACACGGGTGCACGGCTACGCTATAGATGTTCAACACCAAACTTGAAGCTCTTGGATCGTCTATATTTACAGTCATGATGCCCGTCTCGTGACGTCTATTTAGCATCATTTTGCTAGTTTCACATCAGTCACAGTTGTATTTCAATAATGGGTCAATGTATAGTTTCCCTTCGGCAGGGAAATTAAAGATGTCGTTGCTGATAATCACTAAATGAGCACATTTAAAAACCTTTTACATGAATGGCATTATGCTCTCTGATGCGTTATTTCCGAATTATTTTACTTTGTAGTTGGCTGTCGCGCGCCACAGGAAGTGACCGCGCCAAGCGTAATTTAATTAATAATGGAAGCTAACCCCCTATTACAAACGTAAAGAGGTTGGGTCGTGAGGGTTAGCCACAGTTCTTTTAGTGAAAAGTATAAATAAAGCTTCTAACCCACCCGTTAGGGTGACGATCGCAATCTTGTTTACATCGGCACAAAGATGGCGGCGCCCATCATCTTCCAGTCGATGTAAACAAACGTCACTAGAAACCTTTATTTATAATTTTCACTAAAAGAACTGTGGCTAACCCTCACGACCCAACCTCTTTACGTTTGTAATAGGCGGGTTAACTACCCTTATTAACTAAATTACGGCGCGGGCGCGCGCGCGCGCCCGCGCCAACTTCAAAGTTAAATAATTCGGAAATAACGCATCAGAGAGCATAATGCCATTCATGTAAAAGGTTTTTAAATGTGCTCATTTAGTGATTATCAGCAACGACATCTTTAATTTCCCTGCCGAAGGGAAACTATACATTGACCCAATAATGTGTTGTTGTTATAAACCGAATAACGCCGAAAAAAAGAAAATTGGTTATATCACTCAAGATAATGTAAAATACCATGAGAAGAATGAAATTGCTAATCTCTTCAACAACTTCTTTGTAAACGTAGGGAAAACTATAGCCAATGGTATTCCAAGTGAACCTACTGATCACCTGGAATTTATGGATCATATTCGAGAACACAACTCCTTTTTCTTTACGCCTACAAACTCCTCCGATGTAATTGCGTGCATAAACAACATGAAAAATAAATCGAGTGGGTTACAAACGTTTCCAACTAAAATACTTAAAATAATTGCTGATATTGTGGCCCCGCTGATATCCAATATTATTAACCAGTCTCTCTTACTAGGCACTTTCCCGAACTCCCTCAAAGTTGCTAGAGTAACCCCTATCTTTAAAAATGGTGAAAAAACCTGTGTAAACAATTATCGACCTATCTCCATGTTACCAATTATTAGCAAGGTATTCGAGAAAATTGTGTATAAAAAAGTGTACTCTTATTTTGAACAAAAATCATTTCTCTATGATAAACAATACGGCTTTCGCTGTAAAAAATCAACAACACAGGCAATATTAAATCATTTACAATTCCTTTATTCTAATATAGATAACGGAAAGACTGTCTTCTCTGTATTTCTTGACTTTCGAAAGGCATTCGATTGTGTGGACCATAACATATTACTCTCGAAACTTCATTGTTATGGCATTCGTGGGGTTGCCCATGATTGGTTCAGATCATACCTAACAAATCGGAAGCAATACGTTGTCATTGACGACGCAAAAACGGACCCACAAAAAATTAGCCATGGAGTTCCACAAGGATCTGTTCTTGGGCCTCTCCTTTTTCTGATTTTTATCAATGATATTATTAAATCTACATCATTTTTTAAATTCATACTTTTTGCCGATGACAGTACGCTTTCTGCGGTCCTTCCGAACCAAAATCCCACTACGATTGCGGAGAGTATAAATAATGAACTCCATAAGGTTTCACTGTGGCTTAAAGCTAATAAAATAAGCCTCAATATCGATAAAACAAATTATATTACGTTCTCATACAAGAAAAATATATCTCTACCATCCATTAAAATTGGCGAAGGTGAAATCAAAGAAACCAACTCATGTAAATTTCTGGGCATCATAATAGATAAACATCTGACCTTCAAAGAGCACATCACTCATATTAGTTCTAAATTATCAAAATCCATCGGAATCCTGAATAAAGTTAAAAATTTCCTGCCTGAAACAGCCTTACTAATGCTTTATCGAACGCTCATTTCACCATACCTGCAATACGGAATAGAAGCATGGCATGGAACTGATAAAAATAAAACTAATATAATTTTTACTCTGCAAAAAAGAGCCATCAGAGCGGTAAAGAACCTAGAATATAATGCTCACACAAATGATTCATTCAAAAATTTACAAATACTTAAACTCTCGGATCTCTACAAAATCTCCATCTGCAATTTCATCTACAAAACATTAGCTAATGATGGCGACAATAGCCTTCAACAGTTATTAACTGCGCAAACTGGTCATCACGACCATTTAACACGAAATAAAAGTAAATTCATGCTTCCTTATTATTCAAAGGCCCGCTCGCAACATAGTATACTATTCGTTGGAACTAAAACCTGGAACTCAATACCTGCGGAGATCCGTGAAAGTAATTCTTACAAGGTATTTAAAAGAAATCTTGAGTCTCACTTCTTATCAGAATACTAGTCGTGTAAGATCACCAAGTCAAATCCTGCCTCCTACATGTCTGGTCCTAATAATGCAGTTTGCCATGAGTAATATCGCCGATTTTCAGTCTGCTCCCAAATCGTTATCGAATATACTGTTAAATATTGTCCATATGACCTATATTGTAAAATTAAACATCAATATCGAGTTCATTATCCTGTTGATCAGTCTAATGCGAAACTAGGCTAAGTGAATTAGGTTAAACATTATTGTACGCCCTAGAATAATGTAATGGTAGGATGCCCTAGAAGTCGCTGAACTTATTCGGGCCCACAGGTAGCTATACTCAACTCTGACCATTGTATTAGACTTAAGAAACATTCTACCTCTGTATCTCCTGTGGTAAATAAATTGTTTAAATTGTTTAAAAATTGTTATTCAATGTTGTGTTACAGGCAAGTCTTGATAATGTGGTCAACTCATGCTCAAAATTCGTCGATTTATTGTGAAAAAATTCTTCCATCCGGTCCCGAGGAAATTATTCGATTCTTGTATTCCACTGAAGTACTGTCACAAAATATTTTATTGGGATAAATGCGCATCAAATTCCTTCGCATTTTTATGGCTAGTCAAATCGGAAAAATTTTGGTTCTTAATCATGTGTTGGGAAAAGAAGTTGTGGGGCTAGGTGGTGAGAACAGTGAAATACTCAAGAAAATTCAGCTTATCTGGGACGTGAAATTCCTTTCATTCTCAATCAAAATTGTTCAAAAACATTTTGGAATTTTGAATACATTTTTTTGCTTTGAGTTTAAAAAAGGGCTCCTGCACCTATGTTTGTTTTGTAATATTGAACAATTTGACTGCTACTCCTAAATATCAAGTTCAACACCAAACTCAAATTAGAAGTCAATTGTAGTAAACTATTTTGAAAATACCAAAAATGAACTGGATCTTGTCTTCATTTAGCTTTGATTAAGTATTTATGAAAATTGAGTTAGCGACTTCCGGTCGGTGAGCAGCATTCTAAAAATTACTTCCGTGTACCACCGGTGGCGCACATCGCAGTCAAAGTGTTAATGAGGCATTGATGAACAAATTAAGGGTAAAGTCGTAAGCTAGAAAACTGTCCGGACATTTTTCCGTCGAAAATTTTTACAACTGCGTATTTAGGCGTGCGTGTACTGCATGCAGGTTGTGTGGCTACTGTCCTAAAATTATAGCAGTATAGTAGTTATATTTTAATTGAGCATCAATTCTGTAATTTTGTTACATATTCGACATGACGGTTTTGTTGGTTATTCGCTTTTCTGTAATCGCTCAAGTTACAAGTTAAGTAAACTTCATTTGAAACTGAATTCGGCGCACGCATTTCAGTTTATAATTTATGCACCTAAACTCATAAATTTTCTACTGAATAACCGCTTTTACCATCAGAGAAGTTCAGTTCACCAAGCTATCAAATATTGCTAGTTTTTGGTCCCCTATCCAGTCAGCTGTTCGAAGTTATTTTCGAGTAACTTTGTTAGTAAAAAAAACCTACCTCATAAATATTTTGTTCGCCAAAAACTGAAATATTTTTCCTTTTTCACTCTCCGCGTTAGTTTAAATTTTTAGCCGTTTTTTACATCCATCGTTTCACTTTAGAGATTTTCTTTTATATTAGCGGATTCATGTTTTTTTACGCATAGTTCAAAATAGTTCAAGGTACCATCTTTGATGTTAAATCTCTTTTTCTTGCTGGACGAAATTCCAATCCCTGCATTAGCCCCCAGGTAATTAAATCGCTTGTGCTTTCGAAAAATAAATAAATCTCCTGTACATATGAAAGGAAACTGTTGCGAGATTATTCAACAAAAAAGGAAGTCATACTGGAGAGTAAAAATGTGGCTGTTCCTTTGCTGTCTGAAATTTATAGACGAATTGATCAGCACCATAAAGTTACCAAACAATTCTGATTCATAGCAAACCACTTCATTAAACAACAGAGAAAAAAAAAGTTGCTATCCACCTAAAATAAAGCACCGTAGATATTAGTACTGTGAAATTTTTGCGGAGTGCGCAAATTCTAAGTAGTTAAAATTCATCGGCGTTCTGGCGCACCGGCTCACCTGGGCAGTGGACATGAGTGATCTCCCAAGGTTCAATAGGTAAATATTATAGGTAATTATCGTAGGGAACCTTTCTGTAATTGAGTACTATTTCGTTGGAAACGTTCACAGTTTACTGTAGGCCGTGAGGAGCACTGCAGAGGCGACGACGGAAACCAGGGCGGAGTACGTTGGAGATGCGTCCGTTGGACCTGGGAAATTTTATACCATGTCAGTCAAAACCCGTTTTTTTAAATGCCAGATATTAATTCAGTGTTAAGTACAATCTATTTAGTGGCGTGATTTTCCTGAATGGGTTGGCCTTATATAAATAAGAAGGTTTGTTATCATGGGATATATGAAAAATGTATTTTCGGTTGTGCTAGCAATACAGCTAGGAATCAACTCTTTAATAGCTATAAAACTAAAAAGACTCCTAAATAACTGCTGACAAACAGCTGAAGCAGTGATAGAGATGGTTGTGAGACTGCAGAGAGAAGAGCTAGGGGAACTAAAAAGACTTTCAAAAGCGCTAAAGAAAACATTCAGGGAAACGAAAGGGAACGTTCAAGCGAACTAAAAGGAATATTTAAAAACTTGAAGAGAACATTCAAGGGAATTGAAGGAGACATTCAAGAAAACGAAAGAGAACAGTCAAGAGAAATTAAATAAATATATAAAAACTTGAAAGGAACATTCAAGGGAATTAAATGGGGCATCTAACTAAAAAAAACATTCAAGGGAACTAAAGGGAAAGGGAACATTCATGGGAACTAACGAGGACATTCAAGGGAACTTAAGGGGACATTCAAGGGAACTAAAGAGGATATTCAAGGGAACTAAAAGGAAGATTAAAAACTAAACATTCTATGAAACTAAACATTCCTATACTAAAGGGAACATTCAAGGGAACGAAAAGAAGCATTCAAGGGAACCAAAGAAGCATTGAAGGAAACTTAAGCGATTTCAAGAGAACTAAAAGAAACATTCAAGGTAACTAAAAGAGGCTGGCAACCAAAATTCCGAGAGCAACTCACAGGCGGCGCTCCTGTAGCTCTCGAGCTGCGGCGCTGCGGTGGAGGTCGAAGTTTGCGGTCTTCTGCGGCTGGAGGTGAGCAGGGACGTGGGCCTTCGTGTGGTGCGCTCCATTTGTATGGTGGACGACCTGCGGGTAGGTCCAGTGAGCAGGTCAGTGGGCCTACGTGTAGGTCTAGACTGGGTCTTGGCAACGAGCTGGCTGGGGCGCCGAGTGGGGCGTTTGATGATGGGTCGGCGTGGAGGTGGGTTTTCGTCCTTCGGTGGGTCAGGAGCAGCGGGCTTCAAGAGCCCACTTTTTATGTTGTTGGTGGGTCGCACTGGGCTCGGAGTCGGGGTTGTAGCTCGCACCATCCCGAACAAGTCAGATCCAGGCCTCGTGGCTTCGAGGTGCTCGTTCTTCTTATCAAAGTTGTCCTGGGATTTGCCGTGGTTGCCGTGGTTGGTGGGCTGCAGCAGCGGCCTGATGGCTACGGGCTGTCTGTCCTCTTCAGGGGAAGACTCCACGAGTTGCTGCAATGGTTGGTCTTCTGCGACCGGCTTCAGCAGGCCGTTCCTGCGCTTCTGGCACTTCACTTCTGCGAAGGAAGCAAGTGGAGTTTTTGAAGAAATGTAGAAAATTGAATATTTATATTGAAATTTTTCAGTAAGGAGGCAGCATGTGCAGATAATCCTGTAAAGAAATGCGAAAAATAAAAAAATAGTGAAAACAAAACAGCTGATTTAATGTCGTAGATTAGCTTTTAATTTTACCTCTAGTCCCAGTCTAAAGCCCGGCCTAAGCCCGAGGCCAAGCCCAATCTGTGGCTTCAGCTCAAGACATAAATCAAGTTTAGTTCAAGTGCAATTCCCAGCTCAAGTCCTAGACTAAACTTCAGCCTCAGCTTGAGTTCTAGCCTCACTTCAGCCTCAGCTCAAGTCCTAACTTCACTTCCATTTCGAGTTCCAAGTGGAGTGCGCATCTACAGCCTTGGCTCGAGGCCGACTCTGAACTCAGCCCAAAGCTTAAGCCCTATCTCAAATCCTAACCCAAGCCCAAGTCATAGCCCAAGTGCAAATCTCAGATATAGCTCTATACCAAATCCTATCCCGAGCCCAAAATGAAATTCGGTCCAAATCTCATCAAAGGATTGAATCCCAGAACAAGCCCAAATCTAAATCACAGCCGGAATCCCATGTCCAAGTGCTAGCTCATGCCCAAATCCCGGCCTAAGTCCAAATCCCTGGCCAAGCCCAGATCCCTGGCCAAGCGCAGATCCCTGGCCAAGCGCAGATCCCTGGCCAAGCCCAAACCCCTGGCCAAGCCCAAACCCCTGGCCAAGCCCAGATCTCTGGCCAAGCCCAAACCCCTGGCCAAGCCCAAATCCATGGCCAAGCCCAAATCTGAGGCCAAATCCAAATCTCCGACCAAACTCAAATCTCCGACCAAACCTGAATCTTAGCCCAAACTAAAATTCCAGACCATACCCAAATTCTCAACCAAGCCCAAATCCTCGACCAAACTCAAATCCCGGACTAAATCAAAATCCCATGGACTAAACTAAAATCTGAGACCAAACCCAAATCTCCGACCAAACTCAAATCCTCCACCAAACCCGAACCACAGGCTAAGCCCTAACCCCAGCCCGGTTCCGACTGCCCGGCAGAGAAAGGTCGCGTGACCAGCAGGAGCGGCGTGACGCAGTCCAGTTTTTAGGTCCGTGCTCCCTCCATCAAAGTCAGCAATTATCTGGCGAGCTCCGCAGGGTCCAGGCGGCGAGATTTACAGGCGAGAACAAGGGCTGCGTTGTCTGCTTATGACCTCAGGCAGAAGCCTCTAGTTCCGTCCATTGTAGCGTTTGGGAATGCGACTGAAATGCTTATGCTTATTTTAAACAATGTAAACAGTTTAAACGATTTAGTTACTACAAACGATTCAGAAGTAAATTGTTTCTTGAGTCTAGAACAATGGACAGGCGTGTAATTGAAAGTATTCAGGCGAGAACAAGGGCTGTGTTGTCTACTTATGATCTCACATCGATCTTTATCTGGTAAGGACATTCATTCTCAGACGTTGTGAAACCAATGATATTTTTTTGTATATTTATCGGAAATAAAGTGTTTTCTTCCTTTTTCATCTTTTCACGGACCAAAGTATCTATTTTCGTGTACTCTGTCGCTTTTGGGGAGTTTTTCACTGAAATGCCAATGCTCATTATATGACATATAAATGGTAGGTAAATGGAAGTACCATAAGTATGAGTTTGAATCAAGGTATATGTCTAATTGAGGTCTTTATTCAGTATAAATGATGCATGTGCGTCTTTTTTTAATATGTGCCTGTCGCTTTCGGATAATGTGTTAGTGAAATAATTTCTTGCAATTGTGTCGGTCTGGTTTCAGCCCTCACTGCGCATGATTGATGTATGTTTGTAAATGGGTAGCTGCGAATTTACATATCTGTTCGCTTTCAGCGCTCACAAAGTAAAAAATTAATTAGAAGGAAAGTTGGTAAATCTGAGGAAAAGAACAGTAATCGATTTTGTAAATTTCAATGCCTAAACATAGTTAATTAGATCGAAATAAACAAGTTTTCTCCATGCAGTTTCCGTCTGAAATGAGTATTTTATTAGTTATAGCGGTAAATTACTGACCGCAACTCCAGTGTTTAAAGCGGCAAGTAATTCAAGGAGCGCGTCGGATGGCAACACTGCTATGGAGTCTCGCTTCCAGCGCGCTCGTCATCAAAGGCGAAACCAAACCTACCGCTATACCTCGTTAAATACTCATTTGACGAAAAAAGTTAGAGTAGAAAAGTTGTTTATTTCGATGTTATTACCATGATTCAAGCAACAAAAATTCGAAAATCGATGAGTAGCTGTTTATTCGAGCGCATTTATCATCAAAGACAAAACTAAACTTACCGCTCTAACTCGTAATATAATCATTTCAGACGGAAAGTGCATAGAAGAAAACTTGTTTGTTTTGATAAAATTAATTATGATTAGGCACCGAAAAGTGGGAAATCGATTACTGTTCTTTCCTACAGAAATACCGGAAAGTTAAGTCTCAACCCTATTCCAGGAAACGTTTTCTTTCAATGGAAATGGTGATAGATAAAATACGACATTACATTAATACGTTCACCGCGTTTCCGCGGTTCTTACCGGTTAGTTCGGTGAGGCTGCAAGCAGCGGAATTGGGAAGTGCGACTTTACTGCTCGAATACATTTTTATCCTTCGTAAGAAACATGAAAATGCAATTGCACGATATATTTCACCTCGTATGATTACAATTATATTTTAAAAAAGATCGCGGCGAAACAAATGAAATGTCATTCGTTTATCCCGGTACCGGTGAGTGATTTAGCTATTGGTATACACGTGGTCCAATACGTGGAGAACGTCCAATAAACGAAACATTAAATTAATATGTATTTTATATTATAATACATTAAAAGCGGAGTCATTATATTATTAAAAGCGCGTACCAGAGCCTATACTGGCGGTGGCAACCGCACATGTCATGAGCAGGTTAGACCAGGGCTTTTCAACCAAGAGTATATGTACCCCTAGGGGTACCTTTAACATACTTCATTTGTTAAAATGTACAATATGTATTTACATACAACCTTATGTGTATAATTATTAATTATTAAGTGTAATTTTAAAGTTTCTTAAGCCTTTACCTGCGCTTGGGGTACATGAAGATACACCATTAAGCTAAGGGGGACACGACAATAAAAAGGCTGAGAAGCGCTGCGTTATGGAGTCCAACTTGAATAGAGCTTTGACGGCAGAGGCAGTTTTTAATAATTTATTGCAAAATATTGAAATTCAGAACATGAAAACTGTTGTCCTTGGAGTGAAAAACCAATGTGTTTATTTTTGAACATCTTATTACAGGAAAATTTTTATTGAAAAATTTTTCATGTGCGGTTCAGTTGCAGACCAAGGTCTGCAAAATTTGTAAGTCGAATAATGAAGAGAATTTATGACGATGCGCAGGTAGTCAGCCATCCTACTTCCACTGATGAGTCATTGTAAAATTCTGGCTGTGATGAACTTTCATTTGCTTCTCCACTCAATTCTTCGGCCTTAATGCTGAATGAAAAGGCGTACTGGAGGGAAACGAGTTCTGGAGGTCGTTCTGCTAAGCCCCCTCAGGAGGATACAACTATTGTATCTATGGGAATTAGCGCTCCCAGGGGAAAAATGTGAGGGCCCGAGCTGAGAGTTAGGTAGGTCTTCTTTTTGTTGAAATAAAATGTTTTTGTTATGTTAAGGACCACCTTTTTCCGGTTCACTACTCTCCTATTTTTCAGCACCTCTGACTTTCTTCTTCAACTTTTATCTTATTTCATGAACTTCTTTCTCATCTTACTGTTTCTATTCCCCTTCAGCATAGATTCCTCATTTTCTTATCTCCATACTAAATGGTGCCTTCCTCCTTCCTCTCTTCGATACGCTCTATTTTTGTAGCGGTTAAACTAACATATAATCTTAATCTTAATCGTTCCGCTCAGCCATAGGGCTGCCGGTTTTAAGAACTGGCCTTGAAATAGGAAGAACTGCACGTTCAGTGAACTTAAAATGAAGATGATTGAATTTTCTCGGGACTGTAAGCTCAGGGACTGTCTTCAGGTCTGGACTTTGCGATGATCATACAATAATAGCAGTGGGCTTGTGAAGCGAGCTGTGAGCATTCGCTCCCAAATTTGAGATCATCAAAAAGCCAGATTCAGAAAGAACACCAATGAAAACATCGCAATGAATTACACAACTACCCTCCCGAGTACAAGCAAATATTTTAGAAGCAAAAAAAAGAAGCCACATCAAATGTGCCATGTGCACTTGCGGTTACCATGTTCAAACATCTTCCCAAAAATAAAAGGACCTGGACGAAAGTTACCATGTGCACTTGTGGTTCTAATCTACAAGCATCTTTCCATGTACAAAGTGGACCCACACAAAATTTGTCATGGGCACTTTGTTGTACACGGTAGCATGTTGCAGTTTTTGCACTTTGAGAGACATTCAGTTGTGTGTTGGAACTCCTCACTTGCAGCAAACCACTTCACGTTCTGCCCCCCAATTGAGCGCGGTCAGGTCAGGACGTGACCGGTTGAAGGAGCCCTGCCGTGATGACGGGTCATTACGAATGTTCTATTATTTTCTGCGTATTGGGGTCATGGGCGCCAGTTCATCAGGTTAAGAGACCTGACAGGAATCAGGTTAAGAGAGCTGACAGTAGCGCTGAGGGCAGGAATCTTTTCACTGAGACTTCCATGACGATCACGCAAAGTTGGAACGAGCGTCTCGCTGCACTTATTATTTATTGACGGTAAAAATGAAGATTTTGTTGCACTGAACATTGTGACTGCTGCAGGCTAAACTGAAGTTCATTATTGAAATCGAATTTAAAGTCAATTGTATAAGCAACGTTGAAAATAACAAACATTAACTGGATCGTGTTTTTATATAGTTTTGATTGAGTATTTTTTACACTGAGTTTGTGACTACTGGTTGGTCAGCAGCATAATGAAAACTCGCTCAGCAAAAAATATGGCTCACGTTGCATTCAAAATGTTGAAGTCCAGAAGAAGAGGAGAAGAACAACTAAGCAGCAATGATAGATCGCGTAGGAGATCGTTCGCTTGAAGCGCCTCCAGAAAAAAATAAAGGGAAAACTTATCTAGCTGATGTGTAACTCCACAGTGTTCAGATAACAAATATTGAGACATGTCTTGGTAAGTAGACAAGTTACGACTAAGATGGGTTAATTTTTCATTAGACTCGGCCTCCTTAACGAAGTAGAAAAATAAAGATAAGACCAACCTTACTGTTAACCAACCATAAAACGTCCTCTTACAATAAATTATCAGACGCATCGTGATTATTAGAACGGGTAACGAATAAAAGGGGTCAGTATTTTACATTACTCCGACTGGAACAGGCACCCTCACCAGGTATTCCTTGAGGACATCTCTGAATCATTCATATCTTTCGCAACGCAAAGTCCCCAAGACACACTGGACGATCAATGATGGTTCTT
Source organism: Morinoia aosen (assembly GCA_030386875.1). Lineage (NCBI taxonomy): Eukaryota > Metazoa > Arthropoda > Malacostraca > Amphipoda > Talitridae > Morinoia > Morinoia aosen. The sequence continues at coordinate 53,422,880 of CM059571.1, forward strand.
GTATCATCTTTATCGGAAATAAACTGTTTTTATTTTCTTACATATTATCTTTCCGTGCGCACTCTTGGAGTAATTTCCATAAGACTTCATCCCAAAGGCACATGGAGCTACCACAAATAAATCCTCACTAAAATAATACTGAATTGTTTTCGCATGGTTGTGCCCAGTTGTGGTACAGCGAGCGTACTCTCTAAAGCGCCCCATAGACGATCAATTTAATTGTCAATATCATTGACTCAATATATTGATGAGATTTTTTGCCTACTAAGCCAATTAATTGATGGACGTCAATGAAGATCACAGACGATCAATTTAATTGTCAATATTCATTATTGACAACTATATTGAAAAAAGTTGATCGTCTATGGGCCGCTCAAGTCAGGCGTACAAACTTCATTTGGGGCACACCATCAGTGCACTTCACTAGCTGATTTCACGACTAAAGCGTCAAAGGCAACTGTTGACACGCTTCCTGCGAAGGGACCCACCGGTGGTCACTGAGGGGATTTTCATAATGCTGCTGACCGACCTGCAGGCACTACCCCAATTTTTGTCAATAATTAATAAAAACTAAATAAAATTCGTTATTTTCAAAGTTATTCTTTAAAATTACCTCTAATTTGAGGTGGATGTTGAATTTCAGCTTAACCCGTTGACTGCGATATGACCCGTCGGTGGGTCGTTTGATATGACCCGTCGGTGGGTCGTTTGATATGACCCGTCGGTGGGTCGTTTGATATGACCCGTCGGTGGGTCGTTTGATATGACCCGTCGGTTGGTTCGTTTGATATGACCCGTCGGTGGGTCGTTTGATATGACCCGTCGGTGGGTCGTTTGATATGACCCGTCGGTGGGTCGTTTGATATGACCCGTCGGTGGGTCGTTTGATATGACCCGTCGGTTGGTTCGTTTGATATGACCCGTCGGTGGGTCGTTTGATATGACCCGTCGGTGGGTCGTTTGATATGACCCGTCGGTGGGTCGTTTGATATGACCCGTCGGTGGGTCGTTTGATATGACCCGTCGGTGGGTCGTTTGATATGACCCGTCGGTTGGTTCGTTTGATATGACCCGTCAGTGGGTCGTTTGATATGACCCGTCGGTGGGTCGTTTGATATGACCCGTCGGTGGGTCGTTTGATATGACCCGTCGGTGGGTCGTTTGATATGACCCGTCGGTGGGTCGTTTGATATGACCCGTCGGTGGGTCGTTTGATATGACCCGTCGGTGGGTCGTTTGATATGGCCCGTCGGTGGGTCGTTTGATATGACCCGTCGGTGGGTCGTTTGATATGACCCGTCGGTGGGTCGTTTGGAAATGTTTCGACTATCTTTCAAAATCAATGGTATTTAGCCTTTCATGGAGGTATTAGAAGTACCATTATTGTGGTATTTCTAATGAATTTAAAAAATTTTTAAATTTAAACTTGAGTTGAATACTGCATGAACCTCAGTTTAACCCATCGCAGCCAACGTCTTAACCCGCCGCAGTTACTGAGTTAAGCAGCCGTGACAGCTCCCTGACCACCGTGTAATGAACAAAGATTGCTGATTTACGCTTTTTCAGCGTTGCACTCGTTGCCTTGGTAGAGATCCTTTGACTCGGGGCCAGCGGGTGTGTTACGAGCTGCCATTACCGCCAGCTTTTGAGATTAGTGAGAAAAAATTACGAAGAACCCGCAGAAAACGACGACCTTGAGCTTACAAGTGCTCGTTATGCCGTTACACTAAAGCAAGGACCGACAACCATGCGTTGTACACTATTTCATGACCAGCTGTACACTATTCTTGGGGACCAACTAGGTCATGAGCTCTGAGTCCACAGTGTTGGGCGTGATTGACTGGAAGTACTTTGTTCTGTCTCACACCTGCTTTCTTTTGCTGTCAAACATGAAAGTCTTTCAGCATTTTCGAGCATTGATTCTTGAGAATATTGAATTTTTAGGTAGGCCCTATTTGTCATAATTGTTGGGATACCGCCAAGTGAGGGCCACTTAAAGGTGTCTTGATACCCCATAGATTCTGAGGAGAGTTCGGAGGTACCGGAGTTACCTCTATACTTGCTATACTTAATTCCAAACAGGAGCTGCAGTTTCGCTGAGTTAATATTTTGAGTTACTAAAACTAATAGCGCTTTTTTGCTCAGATACTGATGCTAAAATCACGCAGACATATTTATTCTTACGAAAATTTACATGATTTGACAATCTAGTGATCATTATTACGAAGAGATTTCGCTTCGTGCGAGGCACTTAACTTTTTTCGTTTGACCAAGTGGAGATATACCTCTTAGGAGGTGTGAATCTTCTAAATGCAATACATTTCAAGGCTAAAAAACAGCTTGCCTAATCTTTATTAGGCTGGAAAACATTAACATTTCGAAGAACTTGATCATCTATGAAACACTGAGGGAACAAGAATTGCGGCATTTCGATTCTTCAATATTCTCTTTAATAAATTATCACGTTGACTGCGATGGCTTGAACTGAAGTACAAAACTTAACTCATATTTAAAATAAAAATTGTTAGCAATTTTATAAACACCGAACCTAAACTGAGTATTAAACACCATTAATTTTAAAAGATTGTTTATATTATTCAAGCGACCCATCGTTGGGTCGTAGCGCAAGCGACGTGTTGTAGGGAAAATTTGGCAAAACCTTGTTGTATGATCGCTTGAGCAAATTAAGAACTAGGTATAAGCTTACGATGTGCGACGGAATTTTTTTCAGTCTGAAGAATGTGTGAGTGGAATTCTAGAAAGAACAGGACCGTGGAATTGTCTCGCTTACGATGTGCGACGGAATTTTTTTCGTGCTGAAGAAAAAATTAAAGAAACAACAAAACAGAAAAATAGCCTAATTAATTAAATTTACAGATGTATTTAAAATCAACTATTGGGTCATAAATTTATTCAGGTGTATTTTTTTTAGAGACGTTGAGTATCGACTCACATTCTCCATCTTTCCCTTAGCCAACGCGCGCTAAGCAGAGACTAGACTGACCAGGCAAATCTAATTTGTTTTCAAAAGATGAAGCTGGCAGGACAAAGGGTAAAAATCGGCCCAATCTTTTATAAGGGAAACCACATCCTCCAGTGCAAAAACTGAACAGATCATGCATATTTGGTGTGCTTTCAAAAGACAATGTTGACATGACAGAAAGTTAAGATTGCGTCAATTATTTCTAAGACAAAGTAAACCAAGAGCCAAATTTAGACAGACCACGTATATTTAGTTTGATTTTAAGAGACAAGGCTGGCTCGCAGAAAGTAGAGATCGCACCATTAGTTTGTAAGACAAGCCACATCCTCGTTAGCAAAAATTAGACAGACCGCGCAAGTTTGGTCTGCTTTCAAAAGATAAAGCTGACACGACAGAAAGTAAAGATTGCGCCAATCGTTCCTAAGACAAACCACATCCTCCCGAGGTGCATTGTAGCCACCAACTGTCCTCGTCAATTTACGCTCCAGGAGCCTGTAATACAACTAGCTCTTCCATACGACGTAATGCCACGTGTCCAAAAGACTGGAGGGGGAGTCAGAGGGAAATAATTAGTCCCTGAGGTAATCGTTAGCAGGAATAACCCAGGTGCGGTTAGATGGAACACTGGAGCGAGCTTTACCAGGAATGTTGAGCTGTGTCATATGTTCTTTGCTGTGATATCAAGGCCGTAAAATACCAGGAATGAAGAGAGCGTGCGATGTTCATCGGAACCTATCACAGGCTGAAGCATTGAGCACCTAAAAGAGATTTGATTTTGTCGCACTTGACGACTTTACGAAGGAAGTAAAAAACTCGACAAGTATTAAAAAAACTGTTAAATGAAATTTAGCACACATTTTATTGCTCATTACGAGCGTGCGCTTACATACAACCATGTTACAACTATATGGAAATGCAAAGTCATCAACTTCGTTGGCAAAATTTGGTGGTTTTGGCTCAGGGGAGAGCATAGTGGATTGTAGAAAGGTTAGTTAGTTGTGAGAAAGATGTGATGGCAGGTGTGTCAGGCCTTTTTCTTTTTTTGATCTTTGGTGGCAATCTTGGTGAATTTGAGTAGTTAAATCGCGGTTACAGTGAAGAGTTCTCGCTTTGAGATCACTTCAGTAGCAAAGGTAAGAAAAGTTTTCGTTTTGCTTGCATTTGCTCCTACGAACAGCAAATTACGTAAGTTGTAAGACGTATGTGCATGCAATGATCCGTACAATCCATGCATTACTTACACTGATATCGATTGAGGCATGAAATTTAATAATAACTTATTACGTATTCATTCATTCTCAACAGATGCGCGTGAGAGCGTCCATGTTTGAGTTTTTTTCAATTCACACAGAATATTCGAAGTAAATACAACTGTGAACATTTTTTTTAGTTCACTTACTGCGTTGACCATGTTTGCGCGGTGTCTGTGTTCGGTTAGGTTGGAAGCAGAAGAAATGAATAACCGAGTTTATCGCTCGAATGCATTTTCATCCTAAGAAGTATGGAAAACATAATGGCATAACAATATTTAACCTAAATAACCTGTAGTATGCTTCAACTTATTTTGATATAGGTCGTGAAATAACTGAAATGTTGTCCATTTCTACATGTGCATAAGCAACACACGTTGTGGGGAACATATGTGCCACTACGTGCAATATTTCAATGTAAGATATTGTGATATTTCAAATTTTTGTGTTAATGTAAGATATTTCAAAAGCGTATGTATGAGTAATACTAAGTTTACATAGTTCTTTGACCCCTACCGTACTGAATATGTTTACTTCAAAGGTATTTTATCAATTTGCTGATCTGAATACCGTGAATACAGTGAAGAAATATACCAGCTCTTCGAAACTTATCTTTTGCATAAAATATTCGGGAGCAATCAATAACAAATTATTTAATCAATGACCAAGAACCAATCAGTCACCAAATAAAAAGAAGTCGGGCTTGGGGCGGTTATCAGATAATAATCAATAATCAGCTTGGAAAGAAAGGGTTAGTTGTTGTGAAAATCTGCAGCCATGTCCATCAGAGCGGCATAATTACATGATAAGCTCCAGCTAGTCTGAAAAATGCGTTCTAAATGCTCATTGTACTGTATAAAAGACAGAGATTAAAACTAAACATAGAATCTCTGTGCTAGAAGACAGCTATGAGTTTAGCCGTAGTTCAATTTTCACCTCATTCAAAGTCGGTTGTAGTGAGATGTTTTGAAGATAGCAAACATTAACTGGATCATGCGCTCATTTAGCTTTAATTAATTATTTAACAAGTTCAGTGCGTACTGGGCCATGAGTCCCAATAGGCAAATTGCTCATTCAAGTACCGGTATCAATGAATGATAATTTCATCTGTTTCGCGACATATTTTTAAAAATAATTGTTATCATACGAGTTAAAATATCGAGCAAATTTGTTTTGCATGTCGTCTAGGAAAAATAAAAATGCATTCGAGTATTAAAATGGATTTCTCTGTTCTGCTGTTCACAACCTAAACAAACCAACCGTAAACAACCGCGGGAACGCGTTGAGAAGATAGAGTTGTGTCTACTGGTCGGTCAGCAGCATCATGAAAACCCCACCGTGGCCACCGGTGGCTCACGTTTCGGACAGAGTGTAACGGCATTCGATTCAACTGAAACTTCAGTATATGGGACAAAAATTAGTCCCAGTAACTCAACTAAGTAGTACGACTTTTGATGAAAGTTCTGAACGGTTGGCAATGGTTGAAACTTGTTTTCATTAGTTGAAGTTGAAGTTCGTTTAAGACGATACCGTACAACTCGAGGATCGATTGAATAAGTGAAGTCCCCGTTGAAAATTGCTGCCGTTAACGCGTTGCTTGCGATACTACCAATCGCTCGGTCATTTGAAAGTTTTCAGCAATCTTTTGCAATCAATCGAAGTTAATGGACCCAACTTAGGTTTTGTATTTATAAAATTGCATCAACTTTTAACTTTAAAGTTGAGTTGAATATTGAACTTCAGTTTAACCCATCGCAGTGAACGCGTTTAACTCCCCTTGGTCAGTTATAGACTGCCGTGTTTTGTACATCAGAGCCTCAGTTTCTTCTTCTTCAATTCTATTTTGTTTCATAACCTCACTCGCAATTCACTGTTCCTATACGCAGGGATATGTGGGGACAACCCCTAGTGCTTAGATTCCGCATTCCCTTAACTCCGTAACAAATGGAGCCTTTATCTTTCCTCTCATTGAAAACCCCTCTGTCGTGGTGAGGAAGGGTTAAACAAACTTACAACCTAATCTTTATAGCAACGTGGTCAGGACATTCCAACTCACGCTGAAACCCTCCCACAAGCGCATAATATTGACCTTCCGTTCTTAGCTTCCGGTGATCGATACACTGACCGGCGTAACTGCCTTACGAAACGTGTGTTGCGTCGGTGTGGCTGTGTGTTGCTGCGGTGTGGCTGCGTGTTGTTGCGGTGTGGCAGCGTGTTGTTGCGGTGTGACTGCGTGTTGCTGCGGAATGACTGCGTGTTGCTGAGGAGTGACTGCGTGTTGCTGCGGAATGACTGCGTGTTGCTGTGGAGGGACTGTGTGTTGCTGCGGAGTGACTGCGTGTTGCTGCGGAGTGACTGTAACACAAATGTTTTTGCTGAAGAATTTTGCACTTTGTTTAGAACAAAAGTTTGCTACAGAAGCTCAAGTAATGTTGTTCAAAGTCGCGTCATGCTAGCAATCACTCCGATGACAATCTCCGGTATTCTGCTGTGGTTCTTTGAGTAAGCCTTTTCTCTGGGACTGGGATTGCCAAGGATTGCGCCATGCTAGCGATCTTCCCGACTACAAACTCATGCATTTTTTCTTATTCTTTTAAATCTGTCATCTATCTCCGGCTGAGATTGCTCACAATTGCGCCATGTTAGTTATCGTTCCGACGACAATCTGAGGCTTTTTTCTGTATTTTTTTAAATATAACTTCCCTGTGACTGGGATTGCCACGGATTGCGTTTCGTGACTGCCACTGACTTAATGGCAGCGGTGGCAGCGCAGTGCGGTATACAGGCTACGGCCGCTCAGGGCCAAACGAATTACACCCAAGTCTCTGGACGCAGATCAAGCGCTGCTATTCTAAGGAAAGCTGTTCTTTTCGGCTGTGAAAAAGGTTTACGGTTCCCAACCAGTGATTAGACCGGATTTTACTGACGCCATTGTGTTTTCTCTGAATCCCTGATGGGCTTACAACGCAAACCAGTGATTCAGAGAGGCTTTTTTCATGGAAGTTGCTTTTCTTGACTCCGGACGGGGTTTACCGATCTAACGATGATTGTTAGCGGCATTTTCTAAAAGTTAACTCATGTTTTTTTTGTGAATTGGAAGCAATTTACTGTAAATGATTGCTGGTAATTTACGTACACTCTAACGCAAAGGGGAATTCTGTGCCTGCGTCACCTGAGAATATAGTCTTAGTTTCAAAAAAACGTTCCCTGTGAAGATCGAAGTTTCAAAAATTGTCGATGTTTTGAATGCCTCTAAAAACTTATAGTTGTATTCTGCAGCTGCTCCTAATTTCAAACTATTTTTATCAGCACGTGGAGATTCAGTGTTATTCGTTTTATGTTTGAATAAAAAAATGCTTTCTTTTCCCATGTGAACCAAAAGATGACGACAAAATGGCTCCCTTGTTAGGCGGGAAACAGTTTTGCTCCAACGCAAGATTTTGCTCAAGTGGGTAAGGGTGCGAGGGGTGAGTGAGGGTGGGAGAGGTGATTGAGGGTGTGAGGGGTGAGGGAGGGTGTGTGGGGGTGAGTGAGGGTGTGAGGGGTGAGTGAGGGTTGAGAGGGATGAGTTGGTTATTTGTTTGACTAGCGTATGCACATCGTGCTGCACTTCGTTGAAACTTTCATTCATTTTTCGGTTTCTAAAAATAATTATTTCGATTGTAAGATCTTTCTCAATTTTAAAAACACGGATACAAAACTTCGCTTATTTCGTGCTGTCTGTCGAGAATCTGATAAGAATAATCGATTTTCGAATTAGAAATGAGAATTTAGGGAAAATCTTAACCAGGTGTGATAAATTCGAGTTTATGATCATGTGTAACAAATTTACGTGTAACAAATTTTGTACTTTAAAAAGAAAAAATACATCAGTGGGCTTTGCTTTATGTGTTGTAAAAACATTGTAGGGTGCGCATTCAGCAGTACAGAGAGTGATCGAGTCCACGCGTTCGTTGAAAGAATGTTTCGGTAAGGCCATTCTGAAGAGCATCGGGCAGTGTTTTATTTATTTTACCACGAAGGAATTTCTGAGGGAACTTGGTTACAAGATCTCTTACAGGGCAGAGAAACCTTTCCAAAAAAGTGTTTGTAGACAGGGCGATCTTAAAATAACATGAGGAGAAGAGGCCAGCGAAACTTGAGAGGGTTCGGCTGAACCACATGGAGAGAGATTTATTGAAAGCACTTGTAAGCGTTGGGGCTGAGGACGCTGGACAGAAGAGGGTGACAGATTTATGACACACCATGGTAGGCTTAAATTAGGAGGTCCGTGAGAGAGCGAGCGATATTATCGAAAAGCAAACAACCTCAGAAGAAGGCGGAGATTACGGCGCGCCTGGCAAAACATTTCAACAGCAAATAAGAAAAGGACAGCCTCAGGGAAAACCAATGGGAACGTTAGAGGAAAGTCTAGGAGGACGCTCAAGAAGCCCGTGAGAACATGATTGGCCTCACAAAAGAAAAGGGGGAGTACAGCTTTTGAACGGAGGGACAGAGCTGATTAGATGCGAGCAGTCTAACGCGGTTCATCATCATAGAAAGAAGTACGTGTAACGAAGTGTCATACTGGAAAAGCATTCTGAAAAATATAAGTGAAAATATTGAATATATTGAACGTATAGAGGAAGTTGAATAAGTTGTTTTGAGCCCGTAAATTAAAATGAAATTAAAAAAATGTCACGTCTATTTTCCAGAAATGAAAACATCGTAACCAAACTGTGCAGTATATGAAGTAATAATTTGAACGACAGTTGGGCGGGTAAGGAGTATTTCGGATCATAAGATATACAGTTCCTTTTGAAAAGAAGTTTTGAAATAAAAGTCATGAAAAATAATGTCACATTAACGTAAAAATTTAAAATGATTTTTGAGCACAATTTTTCGGCAATTAAAAGAAGTAACGAGCTGGTAAATTATTTGCAGGCAGGGCGGTCGTCGCAGATGTCTAACGTGATTGGAGGTTACGCGCTAGAAGTCAGAAGTGGAGATTTGGAAGGTGGTCGCCATAATTTTTTGAACTGAGAATCACTTGTGGAGACTGAACTGGATTCGTGCCTTCGAGAAGGAACGTGTGAACGAACGTTAAGACCACATCTGTACTGCTGAACGCCACAATAATTGAGGGGTATTCTGTCATATTCATGTGTGGGAAAGTGAGGGAAGGGCTGGCCGGCCAGATTTAATGGGATATCAATTGTGTGTAATTCAGTAGGGTAGGCTTTGAGGCAGGTTGTAAAATTGAACTGGGTTCTAATGACATGTTCATGGATTGTCAGCCAAATTTCTGTGTAATTATGTGCAGTAGGTCATTTGACGTATGCTATCTGCTTTCATTACTTAATTAGCATTGTTCCTAACACCAATCATTGTGTGTGCGCTCATTGATGTTTGTATCACGTATAGCTGGGAATTATAAATGTTAAGCATAGTTCACCCTGTGTATCATGCCCCACAAGATTAGAAGCAATCCATCGTGATGCAACGGAGGGCGCCCAGAAAATGCGCTGCGTAAGTGGGTCAGCGATCCCCGGTGAGTACCTTTATTTTTAGTATATGTACTGTAATTTCCGATTATAATTCATCTAATTTGTGTTGTGTATATAGCCTGGAGGTGTGCCATTCCTCTATTCCGAGAACCTGATCTTCTTGTTAATGAATTGTTAACAAGGAGGTGAAGGGTAACATTTCTCGTGACATCCGAATTTGGTGAGATCAACACGATCGCTTTGTAATATTTTGTGAGTGTAGTATTGCATTGTATTTTTTTTTTTGCGTAGTTATTTCATGTGCAAAACGTACAGAAATTCAGTAGAGGTACATGTCTCGTAGTGATGATTTTCTGTGTTCCGGTGTGAGAAGCCAGCAAGCACACGGCCATATAGATCAAGAAAGTGAAAGCGGTTATAGAAGTGATAAGTTTGAGTGAGAAAATTCTGGTGGGTTCACTCGATTAATTTCAAAGTTTCAGTAAAAGTTTTACAGTGAGTAGGTGTGGAAAACATTTGAGTGATCGCAAATTTTGAGTTTTTGGAGAAAGTGAATAGGAGAAGATCGACACTATGCCTGCCCGTGGGAGAAGGAATCACGACCGCAGAAATGCGCCAGCAACGCCACCCCGACCCGAAGAGGAAGCAGTAAACATGCCCGTGGTAACGAGTTGCGTGGGGGCCATTGGTGCTAAATTCAGGAGGGGCGATAATGTGGGGGAACATATGGCAAGATTGAAGTTTTTGACGGGTAATCTGAATAACAGTGAGCAGGTGAAAGCCTTCTTCCTTTGCCTAGGTCCACAAGAGGCAAAGGAATGCAATCTAATAATTGATACACTAACGAACCTACGAGAAGCAGAAAACTGGCTGCGCTCTTACGACGACCAGGTCGAACATCCGACGCAAGCGCTGTTTGAAATAGTAACCAAGAAGCAAACAAGCCGAGAAGGAGTTTCAGAATACCTGACGCGCCTGGAAAGGCTGTACAACGAGAATTATCTAGAAAATCCGGAACGAGTCCTTGTAGATTTGATGTGGCTCGGATTAAGGGAGAACATCACGAGACCATTTCGAAGTGATGCGCGACCTACGACAGTACAAGAACTGAGAGACATGGCAATCGAGGTGGAAAATCGACGGATAGTACCAGTGCCAAGGGAAACGACAGAGAAGAGGGAACCGGAGAGAGAAAGAGCGCAGCGAAGCGAGAGGAGGCCACAGCATGAGACTGCACGTGTCGGCCATACGATGCGGCATTCACCACAACGGCCTAGAGGCTATCGCCATGAAGTGCCACCCTGGAGAGAAAGGAACAGACAGATACGACACTCTCCTTATCATCGAAGAGGAAATTATGAAGCACCCCACTGGAGCGAAAAAGGCAGACTTAGGAGTCATCAGCACCAAATTTACCACACAAGAGAACCACAGCCGCAACCGGAAGTAACACCTGCACCTGCAATGGACTTGACACAGTATAAAGCGGTGCCACCGCCGTGCGTCAACTGTGGAAGATTTGGGCACCTAAGAGCTAATTGCAGAGTGCAACAGTTTGCAGGACAGCCAAAAAACGGAATAGGAGACCGTTAGCTCCAATAATAAATCCCAGCGTGATACTCCAAGTGAATGGTAAACCTGTTACCGCACTTCTTGATACCGGAGCAAATATATGCTTGGTTAAAGAGCGTGTGGTTGCGGGAATTAAAAATGCTAGTGTGAAAGGAACATCGACTGCATTAAAAACAATTGGAGAGGAACCCGTGCCGGTGCTGGGAAAGATTAATGTGCCAATCAAAGTTAACGGTCAGAAAATTGTACAGAGATGCTTTGTTGTGAAGGAAAATGCATTCCCAGGAGACCTGCTAATAGGGGTGGAAGTAATGAACAAAGTCAACGCAAAGATAGACTTCGGAAAATGTAGGGCATCCTTCTTTGGAACTCACGTGAACATGTTTTCAGCACCAGGACACGCTTCTCCGAAAATTCTGTGTGTAACGCGGGAAGAAACATCTGTAACTCTGGCTGAGGACATTACAGTGAAGCCTCGCACGCAAGCCATGGTAAAGTGCCGAGCAGATGGCAAGTTTGATGGGAAGGAAGTAATTTTAGAGCCTAGAATTAAGTGGGCGCCGTACGTCGGAGCCACCGCTGCAAAGGTACAAAACGGGTATGTTTTGATGCCTGTACTTAACCCTTTTGCCGAAGAAATCGCTCTGACCGAAGGAGCAATAATTGCAACATGCCACGAAATCTCGAATGAAGATGCAACTGCAGAAGAAAACAATGCGGAAAATAGCGAAGCAGAAGATCACCGCAGAGAGAAGCGCTTCCAGCAAATTGATGAGCTTGACCTCAGTCACTTGGTTGCTGAAAAACAAGAACAAGTTAGGAACCTGTTGAAGGAATATCACAAGACGATTAGTGCAGACGAGATGGATATTGGCCATGTGAAAGGAGTGAAATACAAAATTTTGCTGAGTGATTACAGGCCAATTCAAACGAAAGGGTGGCGTATTCCATACTCCAGCCAAGAAATTATTGATAAAAAGGTCTCGGAGATGATCGAAGGTGGAATTGTGCAAGAGAGTACAAGTGCTTGGAAAAACCCGCTCGTACTCGTAAAGAAGCCAGGAGGAGGCCACAGAGTTTGCCTTGATTTGCGAGCTGTAAACATGCGGGTGATAAACGAACATTATCCGATTCCACACATTGTAGGGACACTGGAGGAGGTGGCTGGCAAAGAATACTATTCCATTGTCGATGCAAAATCGGCCTTCCATCAAATTGAGCTAGATGAAGAAAGTAAGCAGTACACGGCATTTCAGACTCGACAAGGCAACTTCGAGTTCTCTAGGCTACCTATGGGACTTAAGTGCTCAACATCAGTGTACCAGAGAGTGATTTGTCATGTTCTGAAAAGGCAACTTGGAAAATTCGCCGCTATTTACTTGGACGACGTGTGCGTTAACTCTATGACTTTTGAGAGTCACCTAGAAAATTTAAGGGAAGTGTTGCACGAGTTTCAATGTGCCGGAGTGAAAATAGGCTTGGACAAGTGCAAATTTGCCCAAAAACAAGTGAAGTACCTCGGATGTTACATCAGTCGTGAGGGACTCATTCCAGATCCCAAAAACGTGGATGCGATGCAGAATTACCCTAGGCCAACGACCGCACGCAAAGTCAGATCCTTCGTGGCAGCGCTTAATTTCTACCGGCGCTTCATTCCGCACTTTGCCACAACAGCTGCACCCCTTAATGCGCTGACTAAAAAAGGGGCAAGATTCCAGTGGAAGGAAGAACACGAACAGGCCTTCTGCAAACTTAAGCAGCTCATGATAGAAGCTCCAGTTCTGAAGAAGCCTTCTCTAAATGAGACGTATTACTTGAGCTGTGATGCCTCGAATGAGGGCTCGGGCGCGGTCCTTGCACAGAAATGTGATGGTAAGGAACAACCGATTGGATACTTCAGCAAAAGATTCAATGATGCTGAAAAACGTTATTCAATTACGGAGCGGGAAGGATTAGCAGTGGTCGCCGCTGTAAATCACTTTTCACCTTACCTGTACGGCAATAAATTTGTTGTAATTACTGACCACACAGCTCTCAAATATTTGTTCAAAGGTAAAAATACCAAGAACAACAGAATTATGAGATGGGCCCTTACACTCTCTCAATATGATTTTGAGGTGATTTATCGGCCAGGAACTCAGAACGTGGTGCCCGACGCATTGTCGAGAAATATTGCGAACGACAACGAAGAAAATCCAGACGACGAAGCACCTAAAACAGTGTTCGTCACGACGATGTTAGATGAAACTCCCAATGTACAAGAGGCGGAAAGTAAGTTGCAGAAAGAAAATGTGAGAGCAGAGCAATTGAAAGATCCCGTTTGGGGGCCTGTACTGCGGTATCTTGAAGGTGACAAATCAGGGGACGCTCCAAGTCTCGCTCTGAAAGCCGAAATCTTCACTGACGGAGGCATCTTGCATTTCAGGAAGACGCAACGAAAGCCTAACAGAACAAGGCACCTGATCGTGGTGCCAGACGCTCTGAGAGAAGCAGCAATAACGTTAGCGCATGATAGCACAATTGGTGCACACCAAGGTCGTGCTAAAACGTGGAAAAAGCTCATGGAATTCGGGTACTGGATTAACATGGCGCGTGACGTTAACAAGTACGTCGATTCGTGCATGCAATGTCAAAAACGTAAGATCAACAATCGCATTTGTGTTAGCATGGGTTCATTCCCTGAAATTGACAAGCCTCTGGACAGAATAGGCGTTGATTTAATCGAAATGCCTGTCTCGAACGAGGGACACAAGTACATCCTAACCGTGGTCGATCACTTTAGTCGATATGTTGCAGCGTTTCCGCTCAGAAGCAAGACCACTGAGGAAGTAACGAAAGCGTTGACGAAGTTCGTTACTACGTACGGCACTGCCAAGACTCTCATCTCAGACAGGGGCACCGAGTTCACGTCAGCTTTGTTCAGAAATGTGTGTGAAAAATTGAAAATAAAATACTACAACACTTCAGCATATCATCCCCAATCAAACGGAATGACCGAACGTCAAAATCAGAATATCAAGACTGTTTTATCACACCTTGCCTCCAACGATCAATCTTCGTGGCCTGATGCACTTCCTTGGACATGCCTGGCACTGAACACCAGCTACCAGAGCGTCATTGAAGAAATTCCGTATTATTTATTTTTTGGTAGGGACGCTGAAATTCCTGTGGTTGACTGGTTAAAAACCCCTCGCATGGATTACTCTCTAGGTGAGAATTACAGTGCCGAGGTAAGCTTACGACTCCACAATGCGTTCAACATGGTGAAGGTAAAATCTAAAGCCTCACACGATAAATCGGTGCAGTTAAAGGAGCGCGGAGTGAAAAACAGTCAGGTGCAAGTGGGCGATATCGTCTTGCTGCATAATCCAACGGGAAAGGCGGAAGTTGCAAATACATGGCCTACCGATTGGGTCGGGCCCTACCGGATTACAGTAAAAACAGAGACGAATGCCACAATAAAGGCGCTCTATAGTAACTGCGAGAGAAGAGTTCACCTCGATAGATTGAAAATTGCACACTTGAGGGGTGAAGCTTACCCCTGCAACCAGAATGCCGCGGCGCCGCCAAATGCCGGATGTGAAGCTATCGACAGCGAGGACGAAGATATGCCAGAAAACGCTGCGACTGAACAGGCTACGTCGGTGACTCAGCGAAAATACAACTTACGTTCTCGGTGTAGGTGAACCGCCAACTAGAAACGAACTACAGAGGACTGAAATCATACATCAACTTGACTTTGCGGGATGTGTTCTTGTGTGTTTAATTTTAAGAAAACTCTTGCGTAGAAGTGAGTTTTTAGCGTTGTATTGCTTTAATCTAAATGTGTTCTTTAGTAGAATTGTGTTATTCTAGCTGTGAATTGAAACTAATCTCACTCACTAGAGTGTGATGCTTTGTTCAATAGGAATATGCTCTAGGTTATGTAACTCCAACTTGCTTTGCTCACAAGAAATTTCGTTTGGACGAAAATCTTGTTGAGTAATCTAATCTTACACTATGCGTAGTTCTCATTTTCTCTCTTGCTAAGTAAAGGGAAGTTGAGCGTTTGTTAGGTTGACGTCGTGTGTTTCTCAAGAGGAGTACTTTGTTTCCTTTGTAGGATGCTTATATTCTCGCCAGCTTCTCGTGAAGCGTGCGCGCTTCATACGAGACAGCTCTAGCGAATGAATTAAGTTTCATCAGAATTTCTTAGGCTGAGGCTATCTCAGGCTAGCTGATTTTATCTATACCTTTAGACCGTTCATTTTCACAACGGGGAAAATAAGTTTAGCGTCATATTAAAATTTCGTTTTCTTTTGTACTGTAGCGTTGAATTCTGACTCTGTGTCTTTCTCTTACCCTGAAAGAATATCGTAAACACGGTATTCCGGAAGGAATCAGTCTTCTCTTACTCTGTAGAAGTGTAGTACATTTCTTTTCAGACTTAAGGAATTAATTTCTTGGTAGATTAGCGTAGTATGAACTTCAGCAGAAACCAGGCCAGAACATTGCATAACACGAATGCGGCTCATATAAGCAGCAAAACCAAGGAAATTCAAGTGGAACACTAGCAATTATTTACAAGAACGAAGAAGATAGAACAACAACACAACATAGGGGACACATTGCACCTGTATTGGAGATGTTTAAAAGGATTGCCCAAATTCAAGCGTTGCCGTGGGAAACGACGAAAGATGTATGTACGGCTGGAAATTTTGCACCCTGTTCTGAAGAATGCCGAAGGCACAAGTAATTAGCTCAGAGCCGCTTGCGGTGGAGCTACAGCCAGAGGTCGCGCACCATGTTCGAAGAATGCGGAGGACATCAGTAATAGCTTAACTCGCCAGTCGTCAGGCTGTAAGGAGGACATCGTTAGTGAACGGCCGAGCCAGGAAGGACTTCTCGACTAATTATGTTAATTAGCAGCACTCGACACTTCGAAGTGGAAAGCACCACAGAGCGCCGCAGTACCAGGATGAGGAAGGAAGAAAAACGAAATTAAAGCATGAGATATTATTGGGTGCCGAGATGTACTAGCGTTTAAAAATGCTTTTATACAGTGGGCACTCAAATGAAACAATAACAATGCCTTTATGTGCTTGAGTGTTGATATTCACTTAAGTATTTCGGAATTTGCGTCGTGACATTTATGCCTGGTGAGGCATTCCTGAAATTCGAATGCAAGTTCCTGTGAATTTTGACTAGGCAAATTATCACATTGGAATATTGAAGCCGCATTTTAGGCATCTCTATTTATACGTGAAATAAAAATTAAAAGAGATTACGTCGGATAGCCTTTGAATGATACGTACGGTCTTCAAAGAATATGAACCCATGGAATTCTCGCACTAATAAGAGTGGTTACTAGGAGAAAATAAAATATGAGCTGGTGTCTGCCTGAGATTCTACGTCGAAATCGAGGAATACTGAGGGGAGTTCCACTGGATTCCACCGCGCATACAGGATACCACCGCCGGATATACCTCGGACTCTTCAGGATTACTTCGTAGGATGCAGAACCCTATCGCGAAGGGAAACTGCAGTGAAGGAAATTATCGACGATTCGACTCGTATTTTCCGCCAGATCAATATAACTTACTGACGTATCGATTTGTCTGATCAACGAATCGACGTTCATGAGTAATCTGGCGATTAAAAAACTGAGTTGAATAAACCTCATAAAATATATGTGAAACATTGCACTTAACATGATTTGGTGGTAATTTGAATCGTGATAATGATACATCTTACAGAATGAAATCGTGAAGTTAGTGTGGTGTATAGAAATGTTATACGAGTCTGGAGATTGGGCTCGCAAGACTTCCTCATGAAATTAAGTACCCATCT
This sequence comes from Morinoia aosen, assembly GCA_030386875.1. NCBI lineage: Eukaryota > Metazoa > Arthropoda > Malacostraca > Amphipoda > Talitridae > Morinoia > Morinoia aosen. The sequence goes on from CM059571.1 coordinate 53,440,000, forward strand.
TCAACGCGTGTGTGAAGCTATTGAAACGGCAGAAGAGAAGCATGGAAAGAGAGCAAATTCGTCAACGATACCAAAGGAATCGACATCGAACAGTCAACTGCAGCGGCAAGGATTTGGAGAACAGAAAACGCAAGCGTAAATTGAAACTACGAGACATAAAATCATCAATACTTTAGGATGTCTGAGGAGTGGGAAAGATGCCCGTGATATTTTGTGAATGTTATTAGGGTTAAGTACTCAAGTATTTAATACGCACTTTACTTCGGCGGGAAAAACAGATACATCGGTTAGAAGATCACGACACAATATATCACGCTGTGGCTGATAGTAATGATTGTAGTGTTAATTGTAAGGTACCCTGTTTCTGCGGAACAAAGTTTAGATGATAATGTGCTTAAGTAGAATTTACCATGTGTGTCTTACATTGGCTGCATACTGTAGTACTTATTATTCAATAAATAGCTGAAGGCTAATTAAAAAAAAAATTATCAGGCCAATTTTTTTAACTCTAGGAGGGCCGTCTGTCGAGAATCTGATAAGAATAATCGATTTTCGAATTAGAAATGAGAATTTAGGGAAAATCTTAACCAGGTGTGATAAATTCGAGTTTATGATCATGTGTAACAAATTTACGTGTAACAAATTTTGTACTTTAAAAAGAAAAAATACATCAGTGGGCTTTGCTTTATGTGTTGTAAAAACATTGTAGGGTGCGCATTCAGCAGTACAGAGAGTGATCGAGTCCACGCGTTCGTTGAAAGAATGTTTCGGTAAGGCCATTCTGAAGAGCATCGGGCAGTGTTTTATTTATTTTACCACGAAGGAATTTCTGAGGGAACTTGGTTACAAGATCTCTTACAGGGCAGAGAAACCTTTCCAAAAAAGTGTTTGTAGACAGGGCGATCTTAAAATAACATGAGGAGAAGAGGCCAGCGAAACTTGAGAGGGTTCGGCTGAACCACATGGAGAGAGATTTATTGAAAGCACTTGTAAGCGTTGGGGCTGAGGACGCTGGACAGAAGAGGGTGACAGATTTATGACACACCATGGTAGGCTTAAATTAGGAGGTCCGTGAGAGAGCGAGCGATATTATCGAAAAGCAAACAACCTCAGAAGAAGGCGGAGATTACGGCGCGCCTGGCAAAACATTTCAACAGCAAATAAGAAAAGGACAGCCTCAGGGAAAACCAATGGGAACGTTAGAGGAAAGTCTAGGAGGACGCTCAAGAAGCCCGTGAGAACATGATTGGCCTCACAAAAGAAAAGGGGGAGTACAGCTTTTGAACGGAGGGACAGAGCTGATTAGATGCGAGCAGTCTAACGCGGTTCATCATCATAGAAAGAAGTACGTGTAACGAAGTGTCATACTGGAAAAGCATTCTGAAAAATATAAGTGAAAATATTGAATATATTGAACGTATAGAGGAAGTTGAATAAGTTGTTTTGAGCCCGTAAATTAAAATGAAATTAAAAAAATGTCACGTCTATTTTCCAGAAATGAAAACATCGTAACCAAACTGTGCAGTATATGAAGTAATAATTTGAACGACAGTTGGGCGGGTAAGGAGTATTTCGGATCATAAGATATACAGTTCCTTTTGAAAAGAAGTTTTGAAATAAAAGTCATGAAAAATAATGTCACATTAACGTAAAAATTTAAAATGATTTTTGAGCACAATTTTTCGGCAATTAAAAGAAGTAACGAGCTGGTAAATTATTTGCAGGCAGGGCGGTCGTCGCAGATGTCTAACGTGATTGGAGGTTACGCGCTAGAAGTCAGAAGTGGAGATTTGGAAGGTGGTCGCCATAATTTTTTGAACTGAGAATCACTTGTGGAGACTGAACTGGATTCGTGCCTTCGAGAAGGAACGTGTGAACGAACGTTAAGACCACATCTGTACTGCTGAACGCCACAATAATTGAGGGGTATTCTGTCATATTCATGTGTGGGAAAGTGAGGGAAGGGCTGGCCGGCCAGATTTAATGGGATATCAATTGTGTGTAATTCAGTAGGGTAGGCTTTGAGGCAGGTTGTAAAATTGAACTGGGTTCTAATGACATGTTCATGGATTGTCAGCCAAATTTCTGTGTAATTATGTGCAGTAGGTCATTTGACGTATGCTATCTGCTTTCATTACTTAATTAGCATTGTTCCTAACACCAATCATTGTGTGTGCGCTCATTGATGTTTGTATCACGTATAGCTGGGAATTATAAATGTTAAGCATAGTTCACCCTGTGTATCATGCCCCACAAGATTAGAAGCAATCCATCGTGATGCAACGGAGGGCGCCCAGAAAATGCGCTGCGTAAGTGGGTCAGCGATCCCCGGTGAGTACCTTTATTTTTAGTATATGTACTGTAATTTCCGATTATAATTCATCTAATTTGTGTTGTGTATATAGCCTGGAGGTGTGCCATTCCTCTATTCCGAGAACCTGATCTTCTTGTTAATGAATTGTTAACAAGGAGGTGAAGGGTAACATTTCTCGTGACATGTCTTTTCACTCTCAAAAGCTATAAAAAAATGCGCCGTATTGTGCAACGGAGGAAGTTAATTCTAAAAATCCTGGACTTTTTATTTCCCCTCACTAGAGGGCAGAAAATAGGAGCAGGTCAGCAAGATTTCCCCTCACTAAAGGGCAGAAAACAGAAGCAGCTCAGCCAGATTAAGAGGAACTGAAACAAATGCGCGCTGAATTCCGAGTGCAAAGCTGAGAACGCAGACAACGCGAATATTCTTCTTCTCAAGTCATGCCAACACGACCTCATTTGCATGTGGCCTGGTTAGGAGATAAGTTAGGAGATAAGAACGAAGAGGTCAAGTCCGTCCTACGCATATTTAGGAGAGAGCGTGTTCAGGCAGCGCTCGCTGCACTCAGTGAAGTGACGGCAGTCTTTTGTCTACTACGTGTACTGATAATACTTTACGGAGCGACTGTGTTGAATTACGGAGTTGTGCTGTCTACTTGGTGTATTTACATTACTGTGACTGTATTGCGTCCTAGTGTTGAGTTGTCTACTTGGTGCATCTACTTTACTGTGACTGTATTGCGTCCTAGTGTTGTCTACTTGGAGTATCTACAATACATTACTGAGTGACTGTGTTAAGTCCTAGTGTTGAGCTGTCTACTTGGTGGATCTACTTTACTTGACTGTATTGCGTCCTAGTGTTGAGTTGTCTACTTGGTGCATCTACTTTACTTGACTGTATTGCGTCCTAGTGTTGAGTTGTCTACTTGGTGTATCTACTTTACTGTGACTGTATTGCGTCCTAGTGTTGAGTTGTCTACTTGGTGTATCTACTTTACTGTGACTGTATTGCGTCCTAGTGTTGAGTTGTCTACTTGGTGTATCTACTTTACTTGACTGTATTGCGTCCTAGTGTTGAGTTGTCTACTTGGTGCATCTACTTTACTGTGACTGTATTGCGTCCTAGTGTTGAGTTGTCTACTTGGTGCATCTACTTTACTGTGACTGTATTGCGTCCTAGTGTTGAGTTGTCTACTTGGTGTATTTACTTTACTGTGACTGTATTGCGTCCTAGTGTTGAGTTGTCTACTTGGTGTATCTACTTTACTTGACTGTATTGCGTCCTAGGGTTGAGTTGTCTACTTGGTGTATCTACTTTACTTGACTGTATTGCGTCCTAGTGTTGAGTTGTCTACTTGGTGTATCTACTTTACTTGACTGTATTGCGTCCTAGGGTTGAGTTGTCTACTTGGTGTATCTACTTTACTTGACTGTATTGCGTCCTAGTGTTGAGTTGTCTACTTGGTGCATCTACTTTACTGTGACTGTATTGCGTCCTAGTGTTGAGTTGTCTACTTGGTGTATCTACTTTACTTGACTGTATTGCGTCCTAGTGTTGAGTTGTCTACTTGGTGCATCTACTTTACTTGACTGTATTGCGTCCTAGTGTTGAGTTGTCTACTTGGTGTATCTACTTTACTTGACTGTATTGCGTCCTAGTGTTGAGTTGTCTACTTGGTGTATCTACTTTACTTGACTGTATTGCGTCCTAGTGTTGAGTTGTCTACTTGGTGTATCTACTTTACTTGACTGTATTGCGTCCTAGTGTTGAGTTGTCTACTTGATGTATCTACTTTACTTGACTGTATTGCGTAGAGTGTTGAGTTGTCTACTTGGTGTATCTACTTTACTTGACTGTATTGCGTCCTATTGTTGAGTTGTCTACTTGGTGTATCTACTTTATCGAATGATTGTTGAGTCCTGGTGTTGCATTGTCTATTTGATGTATCTCTGATTTATACAGCTATGTAGTTAATATCGTGATTATTTTCATACTTTGCCAGAGTAAAATTCATTCCAAATGTCCTTTCAGTAAATTTTTAACTTAGTCCTTGGCCCACAGGCTAAATTAAAATGATTGTTTTACAATTTGTCCCACATCATTTATTTTTAACCAAATTTTTTTCCGTACGGCCCTCAGTCGTAGAGAAATGGAGTATTTCTTTTACTTTATTTTGCTTTCATTAGAAATTACACCACATTTCCAAGTGGATGATTCATGGATGCCTGTCGAAATTATTAACCTGATGACCTTTTAGCGAAATTTTATATCGACGTTTGAGGTCATGGAAGTTAGTGAGGCTTATTTCGAGGCTGGGAAGTAAATATATGCTCTCATCTCAGCAGCCAATCAGTTTACGCCACGTCATCTGGCTAGCAGGGCACCCTCAAATCAGCAGCCAATCAGCTTACGCCACATCTGGCTAGCAGGGCACCCTCAAATCAGCAGCCAATCAGCTCACGCCAAGTCATCTGGCTAGCAGGGCACCCTCAAATCAGCAGCCAATCAGCTTACGCCACATATGGCTCGTCCTGATCGATGGCTTAATGTATGTGTTCGATAACTTTCAGGAGTAGATATATAACAAATATCTATGAATAAATTATCGCTGAAGAAGCAATAAATTACTTTGAACGAACTAGCGCTTTTTAAGAATTGTTGGTGTTGCTAAATGTACTGTATTATAGTAATAAATGTAGCTAAAAATTTCAATACGAAAATCTTAAGTTATAAATTTAAAAGTTTTGTCAATTCATAGCATTTAGAATTGTGGTAAAACAATGAGAGAGTTGACACTTTTTGTAATGCAGGGAACAAAAAAGGTGATGGAATTGCAAATAAGAACTTGAATGCTGCCGAAAAAACAGATTGTATGCTATCTAATAAACTTGTTTCAATTCTTGAGGATAAAAAACTTTTGGCTCGACGGGCATTTGATTTTGTTTTGTTTCGGATCGTACTGAGGAATGAATTTATTTCACGCATATACTATTCCTTTGACGTGTACCATAATATCACGATGGTCATTCCATCTACCCTGCATTTATGGTTAATTATTGAAATCTATGTTATTTTTTATAGTTAGTTACTGAATTGTGCTCGTGAGTTTGCCGTTTGCATTCCTCAATAACATTTCACTTATTGTTTAATGGGAGTATGCATCGTACAACAACCCTTCTGACGATTTTGACGCCGGTGACCTCTTTTGTGCCAGTATTGTTAGCGTGGGAAATGTCATCAATTCATGCTATGGTAAAATATTTTATTCTCTCCGAGCTTGTAAATTGGCATACTAGTTGATACGTGAGGATGAAAATTGTCCCGAATGTCGACCTCATTATCTTAGACGCAAAATAATTTAAATCTGCCCATTTTACTTTCAACATCAATCCCTCATATCACTAGTTCCTATGTTTGTATGCTTGCATTTCAATATACGTGCGCACTAACGAGAATGTTTTTAACAATGCGTCACTAGGATTATGTTTCCTTAGTTACCTGTATTTATATGCATTGTCAACATCAAATTAACGCAACGAAGGGAACGCGTTTTTCCGTGCTTTTCTGTCCATCATTTCTTTCGACGATTGACGCGGGTATTCCGATACCCGTGTGTGAATGTCAAACAAGGATTCTTAATGCTAAGATATTTTAAAAACCTACGTAATACACATCATGCATCAACTTTATTGGAAATAATCTTTTTTTCTTTCTCTATGTTTTGTTTTTATAATACGGCAGGAAAAGGCTTCTTAGATCTATTCTAATGTGCCCAGGGACTATCAAAATCGTTTTACCACAATGTCTCGCTGTCTTATTATTTTTTATTACGACATTCATTAATGAGCGCTATCAAACTGAGAATAACTCCAACAAGGAAATGTGTTTCTATGTTTTTCTCCCAATCTCTTGTAGAAACATTGACGTAGGCAGTTAAGACGCTGATGTTCATTTGCTGACTAAGAATCTTTATGTTAAGATGTTATAAAAATAACCTAATGGATGTAATGCGTCAACTTCAATAGAAATAGACTGTTTTCACATTTTTTCCTTACTTTAATAAGTTTCTGCTTCCCCAGCTTAGGATGTTAAAGTTTGCCAGCGCGTTTGCTAGAATATCTTCGAAACTTTGTCCCACTAACAAGTGTTGGAGACGAGTCAGCGTTCAGTCAACATCACGGTAGAGGAAACAAGGTAGGTTCGTACCAGTCTTTTTTTCGTGGACGGTGGGGTTTTGCTGACGTCACGGCAACGAACCAATAGCAGCGCTCATATTGCATCTGGTAGCACTGCTACCCCCAAATCTGGCTCCATTATTGGCCTAACGACACGGCGTTTTGGTGACGTCATAAAGTTTGTTTGAAATGAAGCCTTTCTATTGGCTAGCCGAACAAGAGGAAGGTTTTTTTCGCCCATAGAAATGACCCTACCTTGTTTCGCCTACCGTGGTCAACATGCTCCCTTATTTGTCACGTGACCACTTGCTCATCGAGAGCAAATTTTCCAAGGAAACTTGTGCAACCTTGAATACTTTTGAAAACATGAGGTCTTCTTTTGCTTAACAAATGAAGAGGAAAAGATGAATTTCCACTACAAAAAGTGATACAAAAAGTGATTCTGCATAGAAAAGAAGCAGGGGTTCTTGCATTAGTAAAGGTGAATTAAAAAAAATTGCTCGTTTCCAAAACGCTGTTCAGGCTCCCTTTTCTGCCACCACACTCACGTCAGCACCGCCTGCTTCAGCTCGCAGGCCCAACACAAAAAGAAAGACACAAGAATATAATTTCAGGAGCGAACTACACTTAATGCACAGCTCTGTCAGGAATTAATGAGGTCGCCTCAGTGTAAATTAGCCATGAACCTCCGCGTTACAGCGCATCAGGGCAACGCACGTCTACAATTATTCGACGTGAACCTAATGCCACCAATTGCTGCAGTCTTGAGTTATTTTTTGCGCTAAATTCCGATGTTGTTCCGGGGATTCACTCTGCGTATGTCCGTTTTAAATAAAAAAGTCATATTTAACCCAGGGTCTGTTTTTACTGGGGTCGGTATGCTGGATGCATTTCTCATGTTAGGAGAAAGATGTCGTAGAATATTCTTATTTTCTCGTTATAATGAATATTTTATAGTATGTATATGAGGTCTGTGTGCTCCAAGTCGCCCCTCGTAAACTAAATACCTGGACACTTCTTAACACGTTGGTCGCGACGTGAGCCACTGGTGTTCATAATTTTCATTACACTGCTTACCGAACAGTAGTCATAAACTCAATTTTTAATAATGTTGTATGTATCTCAGTTGTATAAAAGCACGATCCATTCATTGTTTGCTAATTTAAGAACTGCTTACTGCGAATGACTTTAAAAATGAGTTGAACATTTAATTTCAGTTTAAGGGGATCTACTACTCTGGACTACCCTTTGACTACCAAATTTTACAAATATATTTTTTCCAATTTCTATCGCAACTAGGTGAACAAAAATGCATACAGATATGTAAAATTGAATGCCAAACACATTTGCATCTATAAAATTTTTCGATTTTCGCAAAAATTAATAATTTATTTCGCGATTATTAGAAAAATATAAATCCTTGCGCAAAACCTTACTCACTCTATAATTTTCAACCTAAAATCGTGATTTTGGTCTCATTCGACGCGGAAGGACTGTACCAAGACCGTAACGTAGGATTTTTTCGATTTTCGACCTAGAAAAAAAGTTATAGGTACACATAACCAACATTTGAAAAAAAAATAAAATTTTCAGTTTTTTCCCAATAAAAATTTTATTTAGAATTCAAACAGAATTTTGCTTTGCTACGCTGTTCCCACTGTCAAACTGCATCAAATTAGACCAAAATCACGCTTCTACGTTGACAATTGTAGAAGGGATGGGGTTTTGAGCAGAAAAAATATATATATATATTTATATATATATGTGTTCGCCCAATCACTTCTTTTCTATCGCGAATTTCGAAATTTTTCATAAAATCAAATGTGTTTAGAATTTAATTTTACATGTCGGTATTCATTTTCATTTACCTAGTAGCAATCGAATCCTGTAATCTGAGATTAAAAAAAGTATATTGAATTTGTCTTTTTAATACACTTTTTTGACCTATGTAACCACAAATTTTTTAATCCGAAATTCAAAAAAATCCTACGTTAAGGTCTTGGTACAGTCCTTCCGCGTCAAATGAGACCAAAATCACGTTTCTACGTTGAAAATTATTGAGTGGGTAGGGTTTTGTGCAACTATATATATTTTTCTAATAATCGCGAAATAAATTATTTTTTTTTGCGAAAATCCAAAAATTTCATAGATGCAAATGTGTTTGCAAATAAATTTTACATCCACGTGTAAATTTTCGTTCCCATCGGTGCAATAGAAATGTACACTGAAGTTTGAACGAAGAGGTCGAGTCCAGGGTAGTAGATCCCCTTAACCCGTCGCGGTCAACTCGTTAATGCCTGCCATTTCTTTATGAGTCGCAATTCATTGATGTCCATTGGAGTTCTTCTTGACAAAATGCTGAGACAAAATTATTCTTCCCCCGCCCAGGACGGACTGGCTGCGTCGAGGTTTGCTGGCACAAACTGGATCAAACTTTGGGATAGAGTTGACCAAAGGAGCATTTCACCTTCGTTGCCACTCGACAGTTGAGTTGCCACTGTTGTATTTAAATAATTATAATCATGCTGTAATGGGCGCAAAACAGATAACAATTCCTATCACAAATATTCCATTTGCCACAAAATAAGATGCCATAACATCCTTTTATATTCCTATGACAAATATTTTATTTGGCCCAAAAAAGGATAACGTAACATTCTTCTACATTCCTATGAGAAATATTCCATGTGGCGCAAAATAAGACGCCGTAACATGCTTCTATATTCCTAAGATCAGAGCGCAGTTCGGAAGCGCGCATTTACGTCTCGAACTTTCCACAAATAAAGTTAATGCGTCGAATAATTTTTGCGCCGCCAAAAATTTACAAAAAATTTTTGATGAGAAAAAATTAAGTGATCCCTCCAGTGGCTGTCCAACGGATGTCAGTCGGTAGTCAAACGGTAGTCAAACGGTAGTCAAACGGTAGTCAAACGGTAGTCAAACGGTAGTCAAACGGTAGTCAAACGGTAGTCAAACGGTAGTCAAACGGTAGTCAAACGGTAGTCAAGCGGTAGTCAAGCGGTAGTCAAGCGGTAGTCAAGCGGTAGTCAAGCGGTAGTCAAGCGGTAGTCAAGCGGTAGTCAAGCGGTTGTCAAGCGGTAGTCAAGCGGTAGTCAAGCGGTAGTCAAGCGGTAGTCAAGCGGTAGTCAAGCGGTAGTCAAGCGGTAGTCAAGCGGTAGTCAAGCGGTAGTCAAGCGGTAGTCAAGCGGTAGTCAAGCGGTAGTCAAGCGGTAGTCAAGCGGTAGTCAAGCGGTAGTCAAGCGGTAGTCAAGCGGTAGTCAAGCGGTAGTCAAGCGGTAGTCAAGCGGTAGTCAAGCGGTAGTCAAGCGGTAGTCAAGCGGTAGTCAAGCGGTAGTCAAGCGGTAGTCAAGCGGTAGTCAAGCGGTAGTCAAGCGGTAGTCAAGCGGTAGTCAAGCGGTAGTCAAGCGTTAGTCAAGCGTTAGTCAAGCGGTAGTCAAGCGGTAGTCAAGCGGTAGTCAAGCGGTAGTCAAGCGGTAGTCAAGCGGGAGTCAAGCGGTAGTCAAGCGGTAGTCAAGCGGTAGTCAAGCGGTAGTCAAGCGGTAGTCAAGCGGTAGTCAAGCGGTAGTCAAGCGGTAGTCAAGCGGTAGTCAAGCGGTAGTCAAGCGGTAGTCAAGCGGTAGTCAAGCGGTAGTCAAGCGGTAGTCAAGCGGTAGTCAAGCGGTAGTCAAGCGGTAGTCAAGCGGTAGTCAAGCGGTAGTCAAGCGGTAGTCAAGCGGTAGTCAAGCGGTAGTCAAGCGGTAGTCAAGCGGTAGTCAAGCGGTAGTCAAGCGGTAGTCAAGCGGTAGTCAAGCGGTAGTCAAGCGGTAGTCAAGCGGTAGTCAAGCGGTAGTCAAGCGGTAGTCAAGCGGTAGTCAAGCGGTAGTCAAGCGGTAGTCAAGCGGTAGTCAAGCGGTAGTCAAGCGGTAGTCAAGCGGTAGTCAAGCGGTAGTCAAGCGGTAGTCAAGCGGTAGTCAAGCGGTAGTCAAGCGGTAGTCAAGCGGTAGTCAAGCGGTAGTCAAGCGGTAGTCAAGCGGTAGTCAAGCGGTAGTCAAGCGGTAGTCAAGCGGTAGTCAAGCGGTAGTCAAGCGGTAGTCAAGCGGTAGTCAAGCGGTAGTCAAGCGGTAGTCAAGCGGTAGTCAAGCGGTAGTCAAGCGGTAGTCAAGCGGTAGTCAAGCGGTAGTCTAGCGGTAGTCAAGCGGTAGTCTAGCGGTAGTCTAGCGGTAGTCTAGCGGTAGTCTAGCGGTAGTCTAGCGGTAGTCTAGCGGTAGTCTAGCGGTAGTCTAGCGGTAGTCTAGCGGTAGTCTAGCGGTAGTCTAGCGGTAGTCTAGCGGTAGTCTAGCGGTAGTCTAGCGGTAGTCTAGCGGTAGTCTAGCGGTAGTCTAGCGGTAGTCTAGCGGTAGTCTAGCGGTAGTCTAGCGGTAGTCTAGCGGTAGTCTAGCGGTAGTCTAGCGGTAGTCTAGCGGTAGTCTAGCGGTAGTCTAGCGGTAGTCTAGCGGTAGTCTAGCGGTAGTCTAGCGGTAGTCAAGCGGCAGTCAAGCGGCAGTCTAGCGGTAAAATCGCTGCAGTCGACCGGCAGACAAGCTGAGGTCAAACGGCGGTCGACCGGCAGACAAGCGGGGGTCAGACGGTAGTCAAGCGGTAGTCAAGCGGTAGTCAAGCGGTAGTCAAGCGGTAGTCAAGCGGTAGTCAAGCGGTAGTCAAGCGGTAGTCAAACGGTAGTCTAGCGGTAAAATCGCTACAGTCGACCGGCAGACCAGCGGGGGTCAGACGGTAGTCAAGCGGTAGTCAAGCGGTAGTCAAGCGGCAGTCAAGCGATAGTCAAACGGTAGTCTAGCGGTAAAATCGCTACAGTCGACCGGCAGACAAGCTGAGGTCAAACGGCGGTCGACCGGCAGACAAGCGGGGGTCAGACGGTAGTCAAGCGGTAGTCAAGCGGTAGTCAAGCGGTAGTCAAGCGGTAGTCAAACGGTAGTCTAGCGGTAAAATCGCTACAGTCGACCGGCAGACAAGCGGGGGTCAAACGGCGGTCGACCGGTAGTCAAGTCAAGTGGCAGTCAAACGGCAGACAAGCGGCGGTCACGTCTGTTTTTGCAGCATTATCGCCCATTGAGCACCAAGTGATGCTCCTATTGACTTAAAAGTGAGGTCTTTGACCCGCCCTGCGCCGCGGCGGCGCTGCTCCGAGCGCGGGGCAGCGATGACGGGCTGTTCAGTGTACCTATCGCATCACAATTGCAATTTTTGTATCCTAATGTTCGTATGATACCCAACAACTCAAATTCAGAGTCGACTGCAGTAAGCCATTTGTGAAAAGAGCAAACATGAACTGAATCGTACCTACATTTAGCTTTGATTTGGTGTACACGAAAGTCGAGTTCGGGACTACTGGTCGGTAAGCAGCGCTACGAAAACTCCATCCGTGTACCACGGGTGGTGCACATGGCGGTTAACGTGTTAGTTAAGTGCTCTAGAGGAGCAACGTCGACAGGTACTTCATGATATTGGTATGATACTTTGATTATGATAATACGAGGCCTGTCGAAAAAGTATCCGACCTTTGGCCAGAAAAAATACTTCAACAACCTGACGGGGTTGGGACCCTAATCCCCTTCAAAGTAGGCTCCTTGTGCTTCCACACACTTAGCCCACCGATCCTTCCACTGCCGGAAACACCTCTGGAAGTCTTCTTTTGGAATGGTGTTCAGCTCTGTCGTCGCGTTCCGCATTATCTCTTCTCTACTCTCAAAACGGGATCCTTTCAGTGGTGTCTTCAATTTTGGAAACAACCAGAAGTCGCAAGGAGCCAGGTCTGGAGAGTAGGGAGGTTGGCGAACGGTCGTAATTCCATGTTTGGCCAAGAAATTGCGGATCAAATGGGATGAATGTGCGGGCGCGTTGTCGTGATGCAAGTGCCAGTTGTTCGCAGTCCACATGTCTGGTCTTTTGCGCCGAACTGCATCACGAAGTCGCCGGAGAACATCCTGATAGTACTCCTTTGTCACTGTTTGTCCTTCCGGTGCGTATTCGTGATGCACAATTCCACGGACATCAAAGAAAACAGTCAGCATCACCTTGATTTTGCTTCGCACCTGCCGCGCTTTCTTCGGCCTTGGAGACTCGGGATGCTTCCATTGGGATGACTGTCTTTTTGTTTCTGGGTTTTGTGTTACACCCATAGCATCTTCCCCAAACACCTGCTGAATCTTACGAATTGTTTCAATTTGAGAATCACCAAGCTTTTGACAAAATTTGATGCAGTGTCTTTGCTCAATTCGTTCAGTCATCTTGCAAGAAAACTAAATCCGACAAACACTTAGAACAGCACCTTACTTGGCGACCACCAGCCAGTGACTGGCCCAAGTGAATGCGGTGAAAAAAGTCAAGCATGCGCATTAAGATTCCTCCTTCCACCGTGCACAGTGGCGCCGCCTTAGAATCACTACTTTGCGCGGGAAAAATTAAGGTCGGATACTTTTTCGACAGGCCTCGTAGAAGCTTATTAATGACCACACTTAAGGTATAATGTAATTCGTTGTCAATCTATCCAAAAAATATCCGGCGTGAATCTAACGGTTCGAGAACTTGGGAGTTTGAATATTTATTCGTCCCGGTAATTTTGCCAACTGTTGTTGAGATGGAGTTTCTCATTAAATTCCTTTAAAAGAACGCACAGAGTCAGATCACCCACGCTGCACATTCAATGTTTAATCGTCGTCTTTGATGCGCCAAATCGCAGACCAAGACAAATCGTGGGCAAAAACACAAAATGAAGCCGAGCTCATGAATGAATACGGAAGTCATTCCGGTTCACGATGGCAATAAGTCACGCAATAAAAGACAAAAAGTCACGCAATTAAGCGTGATTTTGAGTGCGCAAAACAGACATGTTTTCTTTTGATCTTCTTTAACGCGTTAAATGCGTTTACGCAGTTGCTGCGGTCGGTATGGTTGGGTTGGAAGCAGCAGTTGAAAAGCTATCTTTACTGCTTGATTACATTCTTTTCCTATCTAAGAAGTAGGAAAATATGATTGCGCGATTATATTTTTTAACTTGTACGCCATCCTTTTTTGAATAAAGGTAGTGAAATTACTGAATTGCTGTTCGTTAATATCAGTAGGTAAATGAGGAGTTTGCCAACTGGCACACATGTGTACCAATACGCTGCCGATGTGTTAAAACGTCTCCATGCAGTACCGATAAGGCTGTTTATGGGTACACGCTTTAGGTTGATTCTTGTACGCGATTATTGTTGAACGAATGTGGCTGTGGTTGCACCTCTTCTTCTGCGTACTTTGGTGCCTGTGTGTGATGGGTGTAAGACGGGATGGGAACTTGGGGGCAACCCGAGAACAGGACGCTCGTTCTTGGTTGCCATATTCTGTTCTCTTCTCCCTGGTAGAAGTAATACTTTTAGTTGCCATATTACATTGTTTTCTCACTGGTAGAAGTGAAACAATGAAACAATGTTTTTTCGTTCATGTATCCATTCTTTATTCTTTTATGACGAGTAAAAGTAATACTGTAAAATTTAATATTGTTGCTGTTTGCTGTACCGGGTGTCCCACAAAAATGTCCCCGACTTTTTAAATGCTTAAATCTGCGCTTGAAATTAACGTTTGAATTGTCCTTTTTCACAATGTAGTAAATTTTGTTTCATTTTCGAATAATTTAAGTTTTTAAAAATCGATAACCCCTTTACAGTGATCGATTTACTGATAGGGATAGAAAAAATAATTGTTAAAAGGAAAAATTTTTAAAACTAGAATGATAATCTTTTTTATTTTGTACTTTCCAAAAAAACGCACAAACAAAAATTTGAAAAGAGTAACAAATCATTATCTTAAATAACGTTTGAATAAAAAAGCAATTTAGTATCGTTCGACGTACCCTCCATTTATCTCAAGGCAAGTATCACTTCTAGCCATCATTGAACAATTAGTTTTTCTACCCCTTTTAGTTAATCAATCACTGCAAAGTGGTTATTGAACGGTTTTTAAAAACTTAAATGGTTCGAAAAGTAAACAAAATTTAATACAATGTACAGAAAAGAAAATTCAAATATGTTAATTTAAAGCGGAGATATCAATTAAAAAGTCGAGAAAATTTTTATTGGACACGCGGTATATATTGATCATTTTAAGAGGGATTTGAGCAGCCGGCTTTGTACGGGGGTACATGGGAGCAAGCACGGAGCCGGGGGGTCATCGTGACAGGGGGGATAGAGGGGGGAGGGAGTATCGTGACGGAGGGAAAGGCCTCGTGACAGGAGGCAGTGTAGACCTACAAAGGCGCCCACAAATCAAGCGGAGTGGCCTACCGCCAAAAATGGCGGCCGTGAACCTAACTCGACACGAGGACTTGGCTGAGCAGCAGGACTTCACCGTAGGACTTCATCACAAGATTAGCACGTGTCTTGAGTAAATACACATCACTGTAGAGGAGCTCAGTTTGTACTGAAATGTTCTCCAAAAGCCCTGCATCGCCCCTAAAATGTTCTTCAGAAGCCCTGTATTGCCATGAAAACGTTTTTCAAAAACGATATCATCTCAAGATGATGTGTTGATCATATCTCGTAACATCCTCATTATTGTGACCTGTATCGTTAAACAATTTTATGTTAACGCTATAATTCACGCTAGAAAGCTATAATTAAATGGACACAGGACAGGCACTGCAGGCACAGTACCCTACCACTTGAACAAATAGTTGAGTTGCGTATCTGTGATACGGATGGAGACATTTAACATTTTCAGAGTGTGCTGGACTGAGACGAGGGTTTGGATGTAATATGAATTACAACTCACTGTTGTTGACCGATGGTGCTGATAATTTATTAAGTCTAGCACTGGCGTACTAAATTTTATTTTGTAGTGCACAGACGTATAAAATTTTATTGTGCAATGCACTGACGTATGAAATTTTATAAGTAATGCAAGGACATATCAAACTTCATAAAGTACTTCATTGGAAAATCCAGTTCTTGAATTCGCTGCTCTGTTCATCATGTGCCGTGGAAACCATTACACTCTAATTTTTCAAATTTGTTCAGGTATTTTTGTATCACTTTAAAGATTGCAATTAGAATTTAGATTAAATTACGCACAAATACCTGGGTATCCGTGATACACACATTTCAAAGATACACATGAGCCCACGACGCGCACGATTCTATAAAATACACCTGCAGGTGTCTCGTACGGTCCTCTGAGACAAGTATCAGTCGTACATGTGATTCTTTAAGGCCCACGTATCCGCGATACATACGATTATCTGAGACACACGAATCCGTGATACATACGATTCTTTAAGACCCTTGAATCCGTGATATATATGATTCTCGATGACCAAGAGACGTATCAATGACGCGTACTGTTGTTACGTGAATTTTGATCAAGAGTTAATTAGTTTTATTCACGGCGTAGTTTGCGGAGCGGCCAGAACCGCACACTCACAAAGCAGCGCTCTTGACAGAGGCACATCAGATGCACAACCTTGAGCAATTATTTCCGATACAAATTCACTATTACGTTTGTACAGAATAAATTTATTTATTTCATTCTCTATAATCTTTTTTTTTCAACTAACGCCTTAGGCGCCTCAATTTCATACGATCGCACCAACGCACGTGCGCGTGCAGGCGCCTCGCGTGCGAAATTTACGTGCAGGAAGCGAGCGGGAGTACAGAGCACGATATCCACTTAGGCGATATCCACTTTCGTGATATCCATTTCGGCGATATCCATTTAACTGATATTTACTAAAACGATATCCACTTGTGGAAAATTTCTTTAGTCGATATACTCTTAGGGGATATCTACATGGACGATTTCCATTCAATAGATAACCACTCAAGCGATATCCCCTCGGGCGATATCCACTCAGGAAATTTCCACTTGGGCGATCCAAGCGTCCATGCGCCGGGCGCGTCATGCTCGCAGCGCTAATTCTGCCGTGATCCGACAGCTTACGCCATCATGGCACGTCATGTACGCTGCGTACATTGCGTACACCACGTGCACAGCGCACGCAACGTACACAACACCTGTCCCGTGTACCACGTACACCACTTACGTCACGTACACAACACCTGTCACGTACACCACGTACACCGCTTACGTCACGTACACAACACCTGTCACGTACACCACTTACGTCACGTACACAACACCTGTCACGTACACAACACCTGTCACGTACATTACTTACGTCACGTACACAACACCTGTCACGTACACCACTTACGTCACGTACACAACACCTGTCACGTACACCACTTACGTCACGTACACAACACCTGTCACGTACACCACGTACACCACTTACGTCACGTACACAACACCTGTCACGTACACCACGTACACCACTTACGTCACGTACACAACACCTGTCACGTACACCACGTACACCACTTACGTCACGTACACAACACCTGTCACGTACACCACGTACACCACTTACGCAACATACGCCACGCACACGCAGGCATGCCACCACGGATCAATAGAGCTGAGGACGCGCAGCAACAACGACAGGTCCGCACGCTCGTAGCTCCTGTCTGGAGCTGAAATGCAGACGGACTGTCGAAGAATGGAGCTCACTTACGTTTGTACTTTGTTGCTTAAACGAGTTGACTGCGATGTGTTAGACTGAAGTTCAATGCTCAACTAAATTTAAAGTCAAAAGTTGTAGGCAATTTCACAGGGTGAGCAAGAAGTAACCGACCCTTTCAAATTGCTAGCTCAGTAAATAGGATACCGACATAAACCATAAAAATGTTATTCTTTAAAATAAAGTTTTTTTTCTTTTATTAGCGTATTAATAGGGTCAGTTACTTCTGGCCCACCCTGTATAAGTATCAAATATTCACTGGGGTCATTAAATACCGTTAATTATAAATGATTGCTAATACTTTCTCAAACGACCCACCGATGGGTGGGTCGTTCTTAACGGTTGTTTTGGTAAGGCTGTACGTGGCAGAATAGGGAAGTCGACTTTACCGGCCGAATACATTCCTATTCTTCTTATGAAATAATCTTACGTCTGAATTTTGTTCCTTAAGAATACGAGAAATCGTGTTCGTTGCTCGAGAAGCCATTGAACGCGTTGCTTAAGATTGTATAAATAAAACGGGCACACTTGCGTATAGTGTATACGGTGCTGCCAAGATTCGTTGCATGAGATTGTATACATCAGCGAACCTCAAACACTAGGATGGTAGTAAATAGCCACGCTTGGTTTGAGGAGCGTCAATGTCGCTGTAGTATCTCAATATAGGCCTTTCAGGCATGATGTCCTTATCACACTTGGTTTGGGATATCGCGGCACCGGCGGAAGCGTCTTAACCGCAAGACGGAGCCGACGGAAGCGCTTGTTGCGGATTGCCCTATGTCTATATCGTACTTGGGTTCAAATGGGTCGGAAGCGCCCTGACCGCACGCGCCGGAAACCGTGCCTTGGGAGCGCATCGCATTGGTATGCACCGGAAGAGCATTGTTTAACTTCCGAGCGCTATAGCTTATAAGCAGTGTCGGTGTTTGGATGATTCAGTACAAGAATAGGAACCTAGCTAAGAGTTTCCTTTTCATACTCCTGAAGTTAACGCTTCAGTTACGGTAGTTACAGCTATCGATACTGTAGTTTGCAGCTACAATTACTAATCCTAATATCGTGATGAAAAACCACGATATAACAAATGGCGACGACTCTTCGAATCTCCAAAGTAAATTTGAACGTTACAAGTGCTCCGAAATTAAGATGGCGCATTCTACAGTTTGCTGTCTTCAATTCGACGTTGTAGTGGAAGCAGTGAGTAATATCTACAACGATTCAAGTACAGTGTGCAGACGTTCTTCAGAAGGCGGGAAACAATGGTGGTAACAAAGCTAGTGTTATAGTTGAAGCTTCGCCTGTAAACATCATTACTGATCTACAACGAAGAATTTAACCTACGCTACATATGAGGAACTTGAAGGAAAGTTCATACAACAATTTAAAATCAAGAAATCCACTGTTGGCGCATCTGTTACATTTCTAAACAGAGAGCAAAGTGTTAATGAATCCATACAAATTTATGCTAAAACGTTAAATGACTTAGCATCTTCGTGCAACTACGAAAAGTACGGTCGCGATCGTCTCTTGAGAGGTGCGTTTGTGGCCGGTCTACATTCAGCGCAAATTCTCAGCGCGGTTCTACAGAAGTGTGACAGCAAGTCCTTCAACGAATGCGTTGAACATGCAAAACTCAGTGAACAGTAAAGCTTCGACGCTCCAGATATTATTCGTGAGGATTCACCTTCATCGTTTTTCACTACAGAAAAACTACAGCCGAATTACATATGCATTCGCTGCAGAACTAGGCAGAAGCACCTTACAAAGAATTGCTATGCCCTAAAATTAAATTAATAAAATGCAAAAAATGTGGAAAATAGGCCACATTTCTAAAGTTTGCAATTTACGACTGCAGCACGACCTCCTCCTGTTAAGCCTACACGAAGGGGACCTACACGAGAAGAATTTGACGCAGCTCGCACTTACATAGTGCAGCTGGAAAGGAGCGGTACTCAGTGCAACGTCAGAAGAGAAGATGTGTCAATGAAGAGTTCAAGTACGCCTCCACAGCGGAAGAACGAAGTTATTCTACAAAAGCCTAGGAACGATACTTGTATCGGTAACTATGTTCATAATTTCTCTGATGTACAAACTAATTACGCGTTATTTCAGTCACATTGTATTCCTCAAAGTGTCACAAAACTTACTCCCTCTGTTGCGCTCAACAATCGTAAAATTGTTACTTCTAGAGATAGAGTCATCCTAAATTTTCTGTGTCCAGGTCTAAGCCTATGTATGTAACTCAATTTGATGTCGGGGATCATGTTCTCGCTCTGAATTTAAGAAATGGTCCCAAGTGGTTGAAGGGAATTATTGTTAGTAAAGTAGCTGTTAATGTCTTTCATGTTCTAATATTAGCATTAAATGTAATCTTGAAGAGACATTCAAATCAGTTGTTGCACAGTAGTTTGGGATCTATCCGTAGTGGGGAAACAGAGACTCCGGCTTTGCAACCTGTTAGCAGTTCACCTGTACAGAATGAACCTCGTAAATCAAGTAGAATAACTAAACCTGTAATGCGAATAGGTTGCTGAGTCTTCCTTCCTTGTGTTAAATATTCATCTAAAGGGAGGGAAATTGTAGTATCTCAATATAGGCCTTTCAGGCATGATGTCCTTATCACACTTGGTTTGGGATATCGCGGCACCGGCGGAAGCGTCTTAACCGCAAGACGGAGCCGACGGAAGCGCTTGTTGCGGATTGCCCTATGTCTATATCGTACTTGGGTTCAAATGGGTCGGAAGCGCCCTGACCGCACGCGCCGGAAACCGTGCCTTGGGAGCGCATCGCATTGGTATGCACCGGAAGAGCATTGTTTAACTTCCGAGCGCTATAGCTTATAAGCAGTGTCGGTGTTTGGATGATTCAGTACAAGAATAGGAACCTAGCTAAGAGTTTCCTTTTCATACTCCTGAAGTTAACGCTTCAGTTACGGTAGTTACAGCTATCGATACTGTAGTTTGCAGCTACAATTACTAATCCTAATATCGTGATGAAAAACCACGATATAACAGTCGCGTTAATAAATGACAGCGAAATTCCAAGCACGTGAAGCTGCTTAGTTAATCCAAGGCCTTTTACTTCAGCGCAAACATAGGTAACTTTTCACTTTTTTAATTTGGTGTCGTGGCAAACATAGGTAACTTTAATCTTCTATAACTTTTGTCTCAGCGCAAAGATTTTGCTTTAGTTTTCAGGTTTTAATCTTTAGAAACTATTTTTTTTCATATCACAATTATCGGTGTTGACGAAAATGTATCACTGATAATAGATAATAATATATTATACGTCTATGATTTTGTACAGCAGTAAAATGGAGGTAACGATTGAAATGTTTTCATTGTATACCATATACTGCTCCTTAATTATTTAATATTATAATCCAAGTATTTAATCAATCTGTCTACGACAGAAACACGCATTTCAAGGACCTATACAAAGACTCGTCAATAACACTTCCCTGTAGACAAGGAAAATTAGAGTCTATCTCACTAGTGGGCTTCCACATTTATGGAAATGCCAGCTAACATCTACTTCTGCGTCGGCAGAAAACATTTACTGCACTCTACTCAACGGACCACAACTGTACAGAACTCCAACAGTCACCTTTCCCGACCACATCCCCTGTAGAGCAAGTAGCTAATATTGCGGTGTAGAATGTATATGACCCGGACACATACATGCTGCATTAATGAAAGTAACATGCTGCTCCTCTCTCTAATTTGGCCGCTGGAATTTCCCGCAACTCGCTGCTGGGCGCAGACGCTGTAATGAGTTCTGCACATGCGCCTCAGGCGCGAGTTTTGTGTGAGGTTACATAGCCGCTCTCTTATTTAGGTGAGTCATGTGTACTGCACGAGTTCACTTGCTAGGTGAGTAACACTTGCTAGGTGAGTAACTCTTGATAGGTGAGTAACACTTGCTAGGTGAGTAACACTTGCTAGGTGAGTAACATTTGATAGGTGAGTAACACTTGCTAGGTGAGTAACACTTGCTAGGTGAGTAACACTTGATAGGTGAGTAACATTTGCTAGGTGAGTAACACTTGCTAGGTGAGTAACACTTGCTAGGTGAGTAACACTTGCTAGGTGAGTAACACTTGCTAGGTGAGTAACACTTGCTAGGTGAGTAACACTTGCTAGGTGAGTAACACTAGATGAGTAACACATAGATACGAATGAAACTTATTTTTTTCCTTCCTTACGTTTCAAATTTCAAGTCCTTGTAAGTATTTAACGAGGCATTTCCGACCACAAAGTTATAAAGTACAAAATGCACAAGCAAAAGTGTTGAACAGTCCCAAACTTATATTGAAGTTTGGCGGGCAAGCTGCCTGTTAGACTTATCACACGCACATGTAGATCCACAAATAACCAGAGAGCTAATAACCAGTAAATGACTAGAGTAAATATCCAGTAAATATTCAGAGCAAATATCCAGTAAATAACCTGAGCAATTACCGGTGAATAACTAGAGTAAATAACCAGCGAATAACCAGAGTAAATCGCCAGCAAATAATCCGAGAAAATATCCAGTAATAACCAGAGAGTAATGGAACTTTCTACCATCAGGTTAATCAAGTGACATGCGAGCTCGATGGAACGTTAATGAAACTCCCATTATATTTTTTTGCGAGTAATTATGTGTAGTAAAGCTCTAACACATAACACCAGTCTTCTAAATTAGGGCAACATTAGGAATGGTTCAGGTGCTAGAACTATGCCTGCCTGTTATTTATGCATCCTGAAGAAATAAGAACTATGCTCCACAGCTGGCCCTTTGTGCTAATGTTCTGTTTTGTGGTGGTCGGACTCGTTGTTTGTGGAACTTTTGGTGTTAATTGTAGTGATGGGTTGTGCCTGGCCGCTGCCTGGCTGCTGCCTGGCCGCTGCCTGGCCGCTGCCTGGCCGCTGCCTGGCCGCTGCCTGGCTGCTGCCTGGCTGCTGCCTGGCTGCTGCCTGGCTGCTGCCTGGCCGCTGCCTGGCCGCTGCCTGGCTGCTGCCTGGCTGCTGCCTGGCTGCTGCCTGGCCGCTGCCTGGCCGCTGCCTGGCTGCTGCCTGGCTGCTGCCTGGCTGCTGCCTGGCCGCTGCCTGGCTGCTGCCTGGCTGCTGCCTGGCCGCTGCCTGGCCGCTGCCTGGCCGCTGCCTGGCCGCTGCCTGGCTGCTGCCTGGCTGCTGCCTGGCTGCTGCCTGGCTGCTGCCTGGCCGCTGCCTGGCTGCTGCCTGGCTGCTGCCTGGCCGCTGCCTGGCCGCTGCCTGGCCGCTGCCTGGCTGCTGCCTGGCCGCTGCCTGGCCGCTGCCTGGCCGCTGCCTGGCCGCTGCCTGGCCGCTGCCTGGCCGCTGCCTGGCCGCTGCCTGGCCGCTGCCCCAAACTTATCACTTTGGCGAAACGAGCGGATCCATTTGCTGTTTTTGCTGCTTAGTAGACACTCAGAAGTTTACCTCAGATTATTGAACTTTGTCGTTCTTTTGGAAGTTTTGCTCTGCAGCCCTGAGAGGAAGTTAGTTGGACAAATGTAATTAATAACTTTTCACGCACAGTCATGAGCATAACAGTTCAGATGAAGAATTAGGCAAGTTTGGCTGGACAAAAAATTTTTTTTTTGTTTTGTGTGTGCGTGTGGTGCAGAAGTTAAACATGACGACGTACACGCACTTACGCACGCACGTACACACACGCTCGTACGCACACGCTCGTACGCACACACACGTACGCACACGCACGTACGCACACGTACGTATACGCTCCTACGCACACGCACGTACACACACGCTCGTACGCACACGCTCGTACGCACACACACGTACGCACACGCACGTACGCACACGCACATACGCACACGCACATACGCACACGCACAAACGCACACGCACGTACACACAAGTTCAAATTATTATAAAAATTGACTTTTAACGTAAAGTTCACGCGGTGCTGAAAGCGTAAAGTTCATTAACAGATTTATTGAAACTTTGTACCTGCAGCGTAAACTTGGTAAGTTCGCTTCAAACTTGAGAGTTGCAAGTGAATTTGACAAATTTACTAGGCGCAGGGCAGAGTTTCCTGTCGGTTTGTCAAATCAACTGGAATTTGGTTTGATTGGAAAGTTTGTGTGGCAAATACACGTGACGACTTTACCTGACAAAGTTACCTGCCACGTTCGTTAGGCCAGAGGCCTTACTGTTACCTACTCTAGGTGATATGTCCATGAACGCGCGTTAAACGCCGGAATTTTTCACCTGAACGCCTGAATTTTTCACCTGAACGCCTGAATTTTTCACCTGAATGCCTGAATTTATTCGCCTGAACGCCTGAATTTATTCACTCGAACGCCTGAATTTATACACCTGAACGCCTGAATTTATTCGCCTGAACGCCTGAATTTATTCACTCTAACGTTTGAATTTATACACCTGAACGCCTGAATTTATTCACTCGAACGCCGGAATTTATTCACTCGAACGCCAAATTATACACCTGAACGCCTGAATTTATACACCTGAACGCCTGAATTTATACACCTGAACGCCTGAATTTATTCGCCTGAACGCCTGAATTTATTCACTCTAACGTTTGAATTTATACACCTGAACGCCTGAATTTATTCACTCGAACGCCGGAATTTATTCACTCGAACGCCAAATTATACACCTGAACGCCTGAATTTATACACCTGAACGCCTGAATTTATACACCTGAACGCCTGAATTTATACACCTGAACGCCTGAATTTATACACTTGAACGCCTGAATTTATACACCTGAACGCCTGAATTTATACACATGAACGCCTGGATCTATTCACCCGAACGCCTGAATTCATCCACCTGAACTCCTGAATATATTCACACTTTGCGTCTACCTATTTACACCTGCACTATTTTTTTGATATTGCGTTGCAGTTTTTTCAACGCAAATGAGTCCAAGGTTCCGGCAGCTTTGCCTGTATGTAGAAAACGTTCTATTTCGCAAAACTCTGACATAAATCTGCGCAACTTAAAATTTCGATAAATCCGCATGTTGAAATAACAGCTCTCAAGTCTGTTATATCTGCATCTTAAAGAATCCCATTTGTCAGAGCGCTTTCGTATTCATTGCAAAAAAATTGCAGGTTTGATGGCTCATTGGTACTATTTCATCGATTGAACCAACGTTCCCGGTTACATTTCTAAGTCAGAATGGTATCCATGGTGTTCATGATGGTGATCATAATGGTATTAATGGTAGCAATGGGGGAATGTGTTAATGAGGGTAATGGTGTTGATGGCGGTAATGGTCGTAATGAAGGCAATGTCATTAATGGTGTCTATGGTGGGAATGAGGGTGATGGTGATGGTTTCAATAGTATTTATGGCATTAATTGTGCTAAGGATAGTGATATCATTAATTTTGACAATGGCATTAACAGGGATGATGGTGTTATTGACGTCATGTCTCCATCAAAAGCTACTAGTGCTACTTTTGTTCGTTATTTAAGGTTGCATTTTAAGTATCCGCTCTCACATGAGAGAAGGGAATGATGTTTTTTCCCCTATTTATGAAATTATTTCCTGTAACCTTTCTCACAGGAGAGAAAAGGACGATAGTTTTATTCGTTGTTTCAGAGATCATTTTCTGCACCGTCTCTCACAGGAGATAAGAGGCTGTAATGCAATAGTGAACAGGCAACACAACACGAGCTCGGCAGCTGGTGAGGAGGCTGGGTCGATGTGCCCACCTGTGGCGTGAGTCTTTATTGCTGTGTGGCTTGTGGTGGGTGAATAGCGGGGTGAGTGAGTAGGTGCGGGAGTGGGTGAATGGGTGAGTGAATGAGCAGATGAGTGAGTGAGTGAGTGAATAGGTGAGTGGATGAGTTAGTGGTTGAGTGGGTGAGTGGGTGATTGCATGGATGAGTGCGTAAGTGAATGAGCCGATTAGTAAGTGGGTGAGTGAGTCAGTGGGTGAGTGAGGGGGTGAGTGGATGCATAGGTGAGTGGGTGAGGGAATAGGTAAGTGGGTGGGTGCGTAAATGAGTCTCGAAATAGTGTAGACGGTATAGTGTGTCAGGTGGTAGAGCAAATTAAATGACACATCAATACCAAATGTTAAGGTAGATAGTCATGATCAGGTATGGAGTGTTCTGTATGCTGCATACATATAACTCATCAAATATGTCTTTATGAACTTGGAGATTAATTTTGCCAAAAACCGTTCAGTATTTTAAACGCTAAATGACACAGTTTTGCCTCACAACCAGCACATAAATTCCATAAGACACTATCGCGACAAAACGATTCAAAAACCAAATCTTCCAACAATCGGGATTTTTGTTCAGAAAACAGCAATTACAGCAATGGTGCAACTCTGTTCGTGCAGAAACAAGCACAAACTGATCAATAATAAAAAAAAGAACAGGTTGGGGCAAGGAACTTGGGTTTTATCGTCATCGATCGCTTGGGTGAACCAATCTTTCCAGTCACATTTTCTGCTTCTGTCACAGAACGCTAAAAGAAGACTACGATAACTTGATGTTGAGTGGTGACTCTGGTGAGTACTTGAGTGATACTTGGCAACTCTTCAAGTGTGGGTCGGAGGGTGTGGAGGAATGTGTGTGTTTAGGTAGATTGAAAGGCGTGTCTGTGTGTGAATGTGTGTGCGTGTGTGTATGTGTGTCGGAGTGTGTTTACTTATGTGTATGTGTTCAAGTAAACTAGAAAGTGTGTTTATTGTTTGGAAGTAGAGTGGGAAGTATGTGTATGAGTGTGAGGATGTACAGATAGAGTGAAAGGTGTGTTCAGCGGAAAGTGTGTACACGAGTGTACCAGTGTGTATGTTTGTATATGTATGTATGAGTATGAGCGGGCACATTGGAAAGTATGTGTATGCAGATAACCCAGTCCGCTACCTACCTCTGCCCCTCACTCTTTACAAAGAATATTGTAGTGCACCGAGACAGAATTTGCATGCATTATTAATGTAAAAAGCGAGAGAAAGATTCGGTGCTACAGCTCCAAAATCTTCGCTATGAGTATTGTGCCAAAACCGATATTTGGTATGGAATTGTATTGGTATGGAATTGTATTGGTATGTAATTGTATTGGTATGTTATTGTATTGGTATGTAATTGTATTGGTGTGAAATTGTATTGGTGTGAAATTGTATTGGTGTGAAATTGTATTGGTATGTAATTGTGTTGGTGTGAAATTGTATTGGTATGTAATTGTGTTGGTGTGAAATTGAATTGGTGTGAAATTGTACTGGTATGTAATTGTGTTGGTGTGAAATTGTATTGGAATGTAATTGTGTTGGTGTGAAATTGTATTGGTGTGAAATTGTACTGGTATGTAATTGTGTTGGTGTGAAATTATATTGGTGTGAAATTGTACTGGAATGTAATTGTGTTGGTGTGAAATTGTATTGGTGTGAAATTGTACTGGTATGTAATTGTGTTGGTGTGAAATTGTATTGGTGTGAAATTGTACTGGAATGTAATTGTGTTGGTGTGAAATTGTATTGGTGTGAAATTGTACTGGTATGTAATTGTGTTGGTGTGAAATTTTATTGGTGTGAAATTGTACTGGTATGTAATTGTGTTTGTGTGAAATTGTATTGGAATGTAATTGTGTTGGTGTGAAATTGTATTGGTGTGAAATTGTACTGGTATGTAATTGTGTTGGTGTGAAATTGTATTGGAATGTAATTGTGTTGGTGTGAAATTGTATTGGTGTGAAATTGTACTGGTATGTAATTGTGTTGGTGTGAAATTGTATTGGAATGTAATTGTGTTGGTGTGAAATTGTATTGGTGTAAAATTGTACTGGTATGTAATTGTGTTGGTGTGAAATTGTATTGGTGTGAAATTGTACTGGTATGTAATTGTGTTGGTGTGAAATTGTATTGGAATGTAATTGTGTTGGTGTGAAATTGTATTGGTGTGAAATTGTACTGGTATGTAATTGTGTTGGTGTGAAATTGTATTGGTGTGAAATTGTACTGGTATGTAATTGTGTTGGTGTGAAATTGTATTGGTGTGAAATTGTACTGGTATGTAATTGTGTTGGTGTGAAATTGTATTGGTGTGAAATTGTATTGGTATGTAATTGTGTTGGTGTGAAATTGTATTGGTGTGAAATTGTATTGGAATGTAATTGTGTTGGTGTGAAATTGTATTGGTGTGAAATTGTTCTGGTATGTAATTGTGTTGGTGTGAAATTGTATTGGTGTGAAATTGTATTGGAATGTAATTGTGTTGGTATGTAATTGTGTTGGTGTGAAATTGTACTGGTATGTAATTGTGTTGGTGTGAAATTGTACTGGTATGTAATTGTGTTGGTGTGAAATTGTATTGGTGTGAAATTGTATTGGTGTGAAATTGTACTGGTATGTAATTGTGTTGGTGTGAAATTGTATTGGTGTGAAATTGTACTGGTATGTAATTGTGTTGGTGTGAAATTGTATTGGTGTGAAATTGTACTGGTATGTAACTGTGTTGGTGTGAAATTGTATTGGTGTGAAATTGCATTGGTGTGAAATTGTATTGGCATGTAATTGTGTTGGTGTGAAATTGTATTGGTGTGAAATTGTATTGGAATGTAATTGTGTTGGTGTGAAATTGTATTGGTGTGAAATTGTACTGGTATGTAATTGTGTTGGTGTGAAATTGTATTGGTGTGAAATTGTTCTGGTATGTAATTGTGTTGGTGTGAAATTGTATTGGTGTGAAATTGTACTGGTATGTAATTGTGTTGGTGTGAAATTGTATTGGTGTGAAATTGTATTGGTGTGAAATTGTACTGGTATGTAATTGTGTTGGTGTGAAATTGTATTGGTGTGAAATTGTACTGGTATGTAATTGTGTTGGTGTGAAATTGTACTGGTATGTAATTGTGTTGGTGTGAAATCGTATTGGTGTGAAATTGTACTGGTATGTAATTGTGTTGGTGTGAAATTGTACTGGTATGTAATTGTGTTGGTGTGAAATTGTATTGGTGTGAAATTGTACTGGTATGTAATTGTGTTGGTGTGAAATTGCACTGGTATGTAATTGTGTTGGTGTGAAATTGTATTGGTGTGAAATTGTACTGGTATGTAATTGTGTTGGTGTGAAATTGTACTGGTATGTAATTGTGTTGGTGTGAAATTGTATTGGTGTGAAATTGTACTGGTATGTAATTGTGTTGGTGTGAAATTGTACTGGTATGTAATTGTGTTGGTGTGAAATTGTATTGGTGTGAAATTGTACTGGTATGTAATTGTGTTGGTGTGAAATTGTATTGGTGTGAAATTGTATTGGTGTGAAATTGTATTGGTATGTAATTGTGTTGGTGGGAAATTGTATTGGTGTGAAATTGTACTGGTATGTAATTGTGTTGGTGTGAAATTGTACTGGTATGTAATTGTGTTGGTGTGAAATTGTATTGGTGTGAAATTGTATTGGTATGTAATTGTGTTGGTGTGAAATTGTATTGGTGTGAAATTGTACTGGTATGTAATTGTGTTGGTGTGAAATTGTATTGGAATGTAATTGTGTTGGTGTGAAATTGTATTGGTGTGAAATTGTACTGGTATGTAATTGTGTTGGTGTGAAATTGTATTGGTGTGAAATTGTACTGGTATGTATTTGTGTTGGTGTGAAATTGTATTGGTGTGAAATTGTACTGGTATGTAATTGTGTTGGTGTGAAATTGTATTGGTGTGAAATTGTATTGGTATGTAATTGTGTTGGTGTGAAATTGTATTGGTGTGAAATTGTATTGGAATGTAATTGTGTTGGTGTGAAATTGTATTGGTGTGAAATTGTACTGGTATGTAATTGTGTTGGTGTGAAATTGTATTGGTGTGAAATTGTATTGGAATGTAATTGTGTTGATATGTAATTGTGTTGGTGTGAAATTGTATTGGTATGTAATTGTGTTGGTGTGAAATTGTATTGGTGTGAAATTGTACTGGTATGTAATTGTGTTGGTGTGAAATTGTACTGGTATGTAATTGTGTTGGTGTGAAATTGTATTGGTGTGAAATTGTACTGGTATGTAATTGTGTTGGTGTGAAATTGTACTGGTATGTAATTGTGTTGGTGTGAAATAGTATTGGTGTGAAATTGTACTGGTATGTAATTGTGTTGGTGTGAAATTGTACTGGTATGTAATTGTGTTGGTGTGAAATTGTATTGGTGTGAAATTGTGTTGGTGTGAAATTGTATTGGTGTGAAATTGTACTGGTATGTAATTGTGTTGGTGTGAAATTGTTCTGGTATGTAATTCTGTTGGTGTGAAATTGTATTGGTGTGAAATTGTACTGGTATGTAATTGTGTTGGTGTGAAATTGTATTGGTGTGAAATTGTATTGGTATGTAATTGTGTTGGTGTGAAATTGTATTGGTGTGAAATTGTACTGGTATGTAATTGTGTTGGTGTGAAATTGTACTGGTATGTAATTGTGTTGGTGTGAAATTGTATTGGTGTGAAATTGTATTGGTATGTAATTGTGTTGGTGTGAAATTGTATTGGTGTGAAATTGTACTGGTATGTAATTGTGTTGGTGTGAAATTGTATTGGAATGTAATTGTGTTGGTGTGAAATTGTATTGGTGTGAAATTGTACTGGTATGTAATTGTGTTGGTGTGAAATTGTACTGGTATGTAATTGTGTTGGTGTGAAATTGTATTGGTGTGAAATTGTACTGGTATGTAATTGTGTTGGTGTGAAATTGCACTGGTATGTAATTGTGTTGGTGTGAAATTGTATTGGTGTGAAATTGTACTGGTATGTTATTGTGTTGGTGTGAAATTGTACTGGTATGTAATTGTGGTGGTGTGAAATTGTATTGGTGTGAAATTGTACTGGTATGTAATTGTGTTGGTGTGAAATTGTACTGGTATGTAATTGTGTTGGTGTGAAATTGTATTGGTGTGAAATTGTACTGGTATGTAATTGTGTTGGTGTGAAATTGTACTGGTATGTAATTGTGTTGGTGTGAAATTGTATTGGGGTGAAATTGTACTGGTATGTAATTGTGTTGGTGTGAAATTGTATTGGTGTGAAATTGTATTGGTGTGAAATTGTATTGGTATGTAATTGTGTTGGTGTGAAATTGTATTGGGGTGAAATTGTACTGGTATGTAATTGTGTTGGTGTGAAATTGTACTGGTATGTAATTGTGTTGGTGTGAAATTGTATTGGTGTGAAATTGTATTGGTATGTAATTGTGTTGGTGTGAAATTGTATTGGTGTGAAATTGTACTGGTATGTAATTGTGTTGGTGTGAAATTGTATTGGAATGTAATTGTGTTGGTGTGAAATTGTATTGGTGTGAAATTGTACTGGTATGTAATTGTGTTGGTGTGAAATTGTATTGGTGTGAAATTGTACTGGTATGTAATTGTGTTGGTGTGAAATTGTATTGGTGTGAAATTGTATTGGTGTGAAATTGTACTGGTATGTAATTGTGTTGGTGTGAAATTGTATTGGTGTGAAATTGTATTGGTATGTAATTGTGTTGGTGTGAAATTGTATTGGTGTGAAATTGTATTGGAATGTAATTGTGTTGGTGTGAAATTGTATTGGTGTGAAATTGTACTGGTATGTAATTGTGTTGGTGTGAAATTGTATTGGTGTGAAATTGTATTGGAATGTAATTGTGTTGGTATGTAATTGTGTTGGTGTGAAATTGTATTGGTATGTAATTGTGTTGGTGTGAAATTGTATTGGTGTGAAATTGTACTGGTATGTAATTGTGTTGGTGTGAAATTGTACTGGTATGTAATTGTGTTGGTGTGAAATTGTATTGGTGTGAAATTGTACTGGTATGTAATTGTGTTGGTGTGAAATTGTACTGGTATGTAATTGTGTTGGTGTGAAATAGTATTGGTGTGAAATTGTACTGGTATGTAATTGTGTTGGTGTGAAATTGTACTGGTATGTAATTGCGTTGGTGTGAAATTGTATTGGTGTGAAATTGTGTTGGTGTGAAATTGTATTGGTGTGAAATTGTACTGGTATGTAATTGTGTTGGTGTGAAATTGTACTGGTATGTAATTGTGTTGGTGTGAAATTGTATTGGTGTGAAATTGTACTGGTATGTAATTGTGTTGGTGTGAAATTGTATTGGTGTGAAATTGTATTGGTATGTAATTGTGTTGGTGTGAAATTGTATTGGTGTGAAATTGTACTGGTATGTAATTGTGTTGGGGTGAAATTGTATTGGTGTGAAATTGTATTGGTATGTAATTGTGTTGGTGTGAAATTGTATTGGTGTGAAATTGTACTGGTATGTAATTGTGTTGGTGTGAAATTGTATTGGAATGTAATTGTGTTGGTGTGAAATTGTATTGGTGTGAAATTGTACTGGTATGTAATTGTGTTGGTGTGAAATTGTATTGGTGTGAAATTGTATTGGTATGTAATTGTGTTGGTGTGAAATTGTATTGGAATGTAATTGTGTTGGTGTGAAATTGTATTGGTGTGAAATTGTACTGGTATGTAATTGTGTTGGTGTGAAATTGTATTGGAATGTAATTGTGTTGGTGTGAAATTGTATTGGTGTGAAATTTTACTGGTATGTAATTGTGTTGGTGTGAAATTGTATTGATATGTAATTGTGTTGGTGTGAAATTGTATTGGAATGTAATTGTGTTGGTGTGAAATTGTATTGGTGTGAAATTGTACTGGTATGTAATTGTGTTGGTGTGAAATTGTATTGGTGTGAAATTGTATTGGTATGTAATTGTGTTGGTGCGAAATTGTATTGGAATGTAATTGTGTTGGTGTGAAATTGTACTGGTATGTAATTGTGTTGGTGTGAAATTGTATTGGAATGTAATTGTGTTGGTGTGAAATTGTATTGGTGTGAAATTGTATTGGTATGTAATTGTGTTGGTGTGAAATTGTATTGGAATGTAATTGTGTTGGTGTGAAATTGTATTGGAATGTAATTGTGTTGGTGTGAAATTGTATTGGTGTGAAATTGTACTGGTATGTAATTGTGTTGGTGTGAAATTGTACTGGTATGTAATTGTGTTGGTGTGAAATTGTATTGGTGTGAAATTGTACTGGTATGTAATTGTGTTGGTGTGAAATTGTACTGGTATGTAATTGTGTTGGTGTGAAATTGTATTGGTGTGAAATTGTACTGGTATGTAATTGTGTTGGTGTGAAATTGTATTGGTGTGAAATTGTATTGGTATGTAATTGTGTTGGTGTGAAATTGTATTGGTGTGAAATTGTACTGGTATGTAATTGTGTTGGTTTGAAATTGTATTGGTATGGAATTGTACTGGTATGTAATTGTGTTGGTGTGAAATTGTATTGGTATGGAATTGTACCGGTATGTAGTTGTGTTGGTGTGAAATTGTATTGGTATGGAATTGTACTGGTATGTAAAATTGTACTTCGTATGACATTTCCAGCAACTCTTAGCTCGCTATTTTACTTCTACGTCAAACATTTCTGGGACTTTATAGAACTTGAAACTTTTCGTAAATACAAAATATTGTCGTGTCTGTGAACTGAGACTCGCGTTTGCAGCAAAAAATAAAAATAAAAATGAAATATCACGTTCATATCACTTACGAATACCATGCGAAAGAATATTTTATTAGAACTTACTCTGAAAGTGAAAGTTGAATGGAACATTTTCGTTAGGTTTTCTAAGAAAGCTTTCGTGCAATCGTTATGATAAATTTCCTGGATTACTAATCGAAGAAATGAGCCATCATGCGATTGCTACAATGAATTCCATTGGTTACCAATCGAAGAAATCAGCGATTTTACGATTGTTACAATAAATTTTATCGATTATTATTTTGAGAAATCATCTACGATACGATTGTTGCGATTAATTTCATCGACTGCTAACCGAAGAAATTATCGATAGTACGATATTTACGATATATTTTATTGATTAATGATTTGAGAAATTAGCAATCGTACGATCGATGCGATCAATTTCTTCGATCATGAATCGAAGAAATTATCAATCGACAATTACTATTTTCGCTGCCTTCAAGTCCGCGGGTTTTGCAGTGACGCGCCTCAAAAAGAGCTGACTAATTCGTCCGTTCAAATATGCGCGAGGCATCGGATGCCGCTTAATCTTCCGTTGCTGGGGCGCTTTGAGTGTTACAACTCCATTGAGCTGGGCAGCGCCGTCACAAAGTTGTGTGGGCCAACAAGGCTGGAGTTATCGAGGCCTGAATAAGTGAGGAGGAAGCGCTTACAGGTGCTGGGAGAATGGTTTCAGCATCGTCGATCGCCGCTTCAGAGAAAGAAAGAATGAAATACATAAATAAATAAATGAAAAACGAAATAAATAAATAAAGAAAGAAAGAAAGATAGAAAGAAAGGAACTAAGAAGGAATTGGCTTGTCTATAAGGAATGAAGGGAAAAAATTAAACTGAAACTTTAGCTCCAAAACGGAAGAGTTAATGAATTTTTATGTGAAGACAATCATAATTAGTTAAACAGCTGTGTGTGGTTTGGTCAGTCAAAATGACATGTTGGATATGAATGTCATTGGAAGTTAAGAAGACGAACTAATTTGACCACCGCCCTTCAAACTACCTTTTGAAATATCGTTCCCTCGTTTCACTCTTCCCTATTATTATTTAAAAGGAAATTATTTAATATTCTCTGAAATTGATTAAATTTGTTCACTTCCACACGGTAAAGGGCGAGGTGCGATATGTGTAATATTTAAAGGAAATGCATGAAAATTCTCACGGTTTGTGAAGCTCAGCAGTTTCAAAATCAATTCCACTGCAAAAAACTGCAGTTATGTTTGTTTAATACAATTCTTGCCCCTCTGATATCGCAATAATAAATCTTGAAAATCTTATTTTTAGCTTAAATGCTTTTAACGAAAGCTTACCACTTTCCCAAAGAACTTGTATGCGCGTCAATTAACTTGATGGACATTTTTCGGTACTGGTCATCGGACGTAGATTTTATTTTCTGTTAATAAAGTATGCATGTTTAAATATTCAAAGATTTAGAATGAATTTAAACTAATTTACGATGTTTATATCTAAGTGAGGCATGTAGATGGCATGATTGTGTGCATGTATGAGTGGGTAGCATGTGTGTATGTGTGTGTGTGTGTGTGTGTACGCACGTATGTGTGTCGATCTAACGTTGGCTTATTAAGTCACTGACTAACTACTGTGAATTATAATAGAATACGAAATAATTAACCTTATTTCGGTATGTCCAAATTTCTGAAAGGCAAAATGTAACAAAACTTAGGACTCGTACAAAAGGACAAAAAGTACGGACGCAAAATTCATAACTGCATAAAATGATAATTTTTTAGGTTTACCCGAAAATTTTTAATCGTATTAAAGTTTTAAAATTTTCAAAAGATTCTTCTCGTAGATCGTGTAAAAGTAATCAATTTAAAAAAATGGCACATCTGCAAATTAGTTTTTTGTAATTCTAATTGATAACAGATGTTTGGAAAAAGTGGGTAGATATTAACGATTGATCTGTACTGCTAACACACGTATTCCCATACGTTTTTGTCGTGATGATTGGCCACCATTCGTATATTGGACAAATTCTTCTAAGCTGTTCAGAATGTTTGTTTTGAAATTATTCGAGTAATAAGTCTCGGTAGTTCAATTTGCACTATAATAAGAGCCGCGTCTGTCTGTCCGAAGCCAGCCTGCAGTGTGTGATCTGTGGTACGGGCCGTGTGCACGCGGCCTCATCAACTCTCGGGAGATTGAATAATTTTCTTTTGCAGCCATTCTTTCATTTCGCCTGCTTTCCAATTTCAAATAATGGGGGTAGTTTAATTTACATAATTCAGTGACCTAAATTGAAATTAATTTTCGAGCCTTCACATTTCACAACGAACTGAACAGAACGGTGAGGCAAAGCAGAGCGTCCTCTTGTTTTCGAATATTTTTTACTAAAACGAATGTTCAAGTATCAGTTTTCTTGTTATGGTAAATATTGATGTAAAAAATCAGTTTGAAAATTAACTTTCGAATACTCACATTCCACGCAGACACGCGTACGAACAAAACTTATGAATGCCGTAAGGTAGTACTTCGTGTACTTCCTGACGTGTACTCCAAGTACTTCGTGTACTTGCTTACGTGTACTCCAAGTACTTCGTGTACTTCCTCACGTGTATTTCAAGTACTTCGTGTACTTCCTGACATGTACTTCAAGTACTTCGTGTACTTCCTGACGTGTATTTCAAGTACTTCGTGGACTTCCTTACATGTACTTCAAGTACTTCGTGTACTTCCTGACGTGTATTTCAAGTACTTCGTGTACTTCCTGACGTGTATTTCAAGTACTTCGTGTACTTCCTGACATGTACTTCAAGTACTTCGTGTACTTTCTGACGTGTATTTCAAGTACTTCGTGTACTTCCTGACATGTACTTCAAGTACTTCGTGTACTTCCTGACGTGTATTTCAAGTATTTTGTGTACTTCCTGAGGTGTATTTCAAGTACTTCGTGTACTTCCTGACATGTACTTCAAGTACTTCGTGTACTTCCTGACGTGTATTTCAAGTACTTCGTGTACTTCCTGACATGTACTTCAAGTACTTCGTGTACTTCCTGACGTGTATTTCAAGTACTTCGTGTACTTCCTGACATGTACTTCAAGTACTTCGTGTACTTCCTGACGTGTATTTCAAGTACTTCGTGTACTTCCTGACATGTACTTCAGGTACTTCGTGTACTTCCTGACGTGTATTTCAAGTATTTCGTGTACTTCCTGACGTGTATTTCAAGTACTTCGTGTACTTCCTGACATGTACTTCAAGTACTTCGTGTACTTCCTGACGTGTATTTCAAGTACTTCGTGTACTTCCTGACATGTACTTCAAGTACTTCGTGTGCTTCCTGACGTGTATTTCAAGTACTTCGTGTACTTCCTGACATGTACTTCAAGTACTTCGTGTACTTCCTGACGTGTATTTCAAGTACTTCGTGTACTTCCTGACATGTACTTCAAGTACTTCGTGTACTTCCTGACGTGTATTTCAAGTATTTCGTGTACTTCATGACGTGTATTTCAAGTACTTCGTGTACTTCCTGACATGTACTTCAAGTACTTCGTGTACTTCGTGACGTGTATTTCAAGTACTCCGTGTACTTCCTGACATGTACTTCAAGTACTTCGTGTACTTCCTGACGTGTATTTCAAGTACTTCGTGTACTTCCTGACATGGACTTCAAGTACTTCGTGTACTTCCTGACGTGTACTTAAAGTACTTCGTGTACTTCCTTACGTGTACTTCAAGTACATCATGTACTTCCTCACGTGTACTTCAGGTACTTCGTGTACTAGAAGCTTTACCTCACACCAGATGAGGAATGAGGCGCACGGTAATTTTCCATGCGTGTGCGTGACGGGCTGACGGCGGGTCATTGCGTTATTGGGCAATTTGACGGAATTTCTGTGATTGAAGCCTCGGCGGGTCGGGATTCTCCACAAATCTTCGCTTGAGGGTCGATGGAGGGTGAGGGGAAGTCTGCGGGGATGATCTCTTGACTAATATACAGGTTTTTAGGAAATACACATTCCTATGTTTTTGCTGTTCATACGTACATACATTCATATATATTTTCTGTTCATATGTATATATTAATATACGTATATTTTCTGTTCATATGTATATATTCATATGCGTATATTTTCTGTTCATACATATTCACATATATTCGTAGATATTTCATGTTGAGGGTACGTGTGTATTAATTTTGTGAATTTTGTAATTTTTGTGGATTAATTTGGGGAAACTTTTTATTGACTAATTTTACACATTTTGGGAAAATATGTAATCGTATATATTTTAATATATTTTTTCTGTTGAGGGTAAGTCTGAGGGAACTGTCTATTGACTAATCAAATACATTTTTAGTTAGTGTTGATGTTGGCTATCGCAGAACATATCCACCGCAGCTACAAAGTTTGAGTGGTCCGATACTCAAGTGATCGCTCGACTAATGGAATGAATACGAGCATGACTCTATGAAAACAGCGTTACTTCCTTGATAAAAAGAGCGTTGTGTAGGTAATGTGTAAGTTTAGTTTCGTAGTTCAAAGGCGCGTAAATTATATTGCGCATATAGATTATATGTTATTTGATTATATTGTATCACAAATATTGATTATTTGGAACTTTTGAAAATTGTGTTACATGCGACCTATTGGTTAAAAAAAAATGTTATAAAAGATTAAGTATGGTTTTTATTTCTTGAAACCAATAGATAAGAATTGCATTTGTGGTCATTTATTTGGGTGTACTCATAATGTCAAAATTGTATTTCTTCTTCGCACGAAAGTAACACGAGTATCTCTGAGTCGAACGGATCTTTACTTTAAAGGGAACGTTGTTCTTACAAAGTAACTTTGATAAAATAAGTAACGGTAAAAAACCCCTTGTATACCATTTTAAAATCCTTTCTTGTATCAATTTATAAGACAGTTTCAGACCCATCGTCAGCTCTGGGAGTCATGAAAATGTGAAAATTGAATTAAAAATTTACACCTATAGAAAATAATCGGATTGACAAAACATATCGTAACATGAGTAAAATTTGTACTTTTTTGGTGGTATTCTCTCGCTGCTAAAATCTCTCAAATTTTGCTTTGCCCCTCGTTATTGGTAAGAAGGAACCCAGACTATTTAATTAACCTTGAATAAACCCAGAGACAGGTTCTATTGAATTTGAGAGAGTTTCTATTTTTATCTATCAGTAGATTCTGATCTGTCTCATATTTGTGTGATCTCACAACGGATGCCCACTCCACTACATCCCTGCATAGAACCCTGATTACATTATTGAAATATCTTGCACTTATTGCTCCTTCTTTACATCCTTGTCTCCCGAGTTACTTATACGTCTGGTATAATTTACATGAAAAAATAAAAATTATAAATTATATGCTAAAATATTATGTGCTGAAATTATATGCTTAAGGAAGTTATATGCTTTGCTGAAATAACGCTTACATTTTCCATAAAAACCATCCTATTTATCATCGGTGCAATGCTTTTTCATAGAATGATATACTTGCTTGCATTCATTCCAGTATTCGGACGATCGCTTGAACGCATGAAAGCGACGGTTGAATGTGCACAAATATTAATCTCGCATCAACAGCTCATGCTGACTCATGCTTACTTCGCCCCATGACCGCTAAGAAAATATATTATATTATTGAACCATATTACACATATTGCTCCATTAACTGTTAAAAGTATAGGCTGAAAGCATAAAAGAATTGCTTGAATATTCGAAAATATTATCCGCCTTTCAACAACTCATGTTGATTCATTCTTAGTCCACCACATGACTGCTATGAACATTTATTACATTATTGAACCATAATGCATGTATTACTTCTCTAGCTGATTAAAAAGAAAGGTCTGAAACCATAAAAGCGCTACTTGAATGTCCGCAAATATAATCTTCTCTTCAACAGCTCATATCTGACTCATGCTTACTTTCCCGCATTAATGCTTAGAACATTTATAATACTTCTATTCTATCTATTGCTATTTCAACTTTTAAAAGAATGGCCTGAAAGCATAAAAGCGCCACTTGCATATGCTCAAATATTATTCTAGCTTCAAACGGGTCTGTCCCGCAAAGAACTATAGCACGGACACCCCGTAGTCCTCTGTGTGGCGGCGGTCAAGGTAAGGCACGATCTGAAGCTCCTTTGTTTGGTAAATTCAGCTTCAAGTGAAGCAATTAACTGAATGCTTCCCGCGTTTCATGCGCGCTTCATCACTAAAGTGTCCTTTCAATGGTGACTGGCCATTCAGTTGCCTCTGAGGGCAGCCGTCGCAAAATTTAAAGAGAACAGTGTTGCCTGGTTCTTGCATGCAAGTTACAATGTTATTTTAAAATCAGTTCCTGATGCTCCTATGCAACAATGTTATTTTAAAAACAATGTTACAGGTTACAGGGAGTTTACGGGCTCGGATTTCAAGGCTTTTAACTTTTCGCTAATCAATCATTATTAAACGCTGAATTTTTGTGGGAACAAAAGGTAGATTGTCAGGATTCTGTGAGCTCATGCAAGAAATGATATTTACTTCTGGGTTAAATTCATGATTTGTTGAGTCGCAAGAAATGACATCGTTCATAAATTATAAATTAAAGGAAAAGTGAATCTTTTTATGTACATTATTCCTTATGTGCATCATTATTCTTTCATTTAAATCACTTTAAATTTTATTGCTTGTTTAAACAAGATTCGCCGCACTTAGATGGCAGATGAGGGACATGTGAAGGAGGATACAATCGGTTTTTAACCAGCACCCTTTATTGTATAGAATTTCATGTAGTTGAACGTTTTCGAAATGAATTTTTCCATTTTACCGATACAGGCACGCCACACTGCTACGGTTACACAGCTCACACAGAGACACGACACACACATGGTTACACAACACATAGTTAATACAAGACATATCTGACTCAAAAATATTATTGACTGGAGAAATAACGCGGAAATAACGCTCCATAACAAAATGAACTCAGTAGGAGAAAAAATAATCCAGTGAAACTCTTGCCGAGGCTTTAAAATGAACATAGTAAGTGAGACAAATTAGGCATGCAAGCAACTACAGACAAATAATTGTAGGATTGTAATTGTAGGTAAAAAATTGTAGGCACAATAATAATATAGGATTGAATAGGTAAATAATTATACTCCTACCTAAGAAGGAGGACAAATTGCGGATTTAACCCTTTAACGCCCACATTTTTATACTCATATTACCGTTATCACAACCACTATCACTAAACCGACACTGGCATTAGGTTGTCACTGTTATAAAGATGTAGAAGGAACTGCCACTCGGCAGTGAAGTTCAGACACATTAGTGAACAAATTGAATAAAAAATATAATATATTATTGCTATTTTTGAAAGAGGACCGTACAGTCCACTTGGGCGTTAAAGGATTAATTATGGATTTAAATTGAGCAGCTTTGCAAACAAAAACTTTCTAACTCACCTGCCAAATTGCGTATGTAACGTAATCAGGTAAACAAGAACACATCCAGCTCACCTGTCACGGCCAGAAAAAGAAGGGCGGTACAGAACAACAAGACGGAGGGCCTTGACGCATCCATTGCGTCGCTCTCGCTCCTCCTGCTGGTCGGAAATGTGGTCGAGCTTTTGGGCTCGGTTGGAGTGTGCAGTTTTGGTTGGTATTGCAGGATTTCCTTCTTCTTCAGAAAGAGAGAGAAGGCTTCTTTTTAGCTTTTCTTTGATTTCTTGTGAGAAGGTTATACGAAATTTTCTTTTTTTTCAGAGAGAGAGACAAAGCTCCTTTTTGTGTGTAGTTTGATTCCTTGTGAGAGGTTGGCTTGGGTGTAAGGTTAAGTATGGGTTTAGGGAAGCTTATACCTAGGGCTTAGAATAGCTTAGGGGTTTTGTTTAGTTTTAAGGAAGTCTAGACCTTGGGTTTCGAATAAATTTTTATTTTTTTAGTGTTGGGGGAGTCTAGACTTACGGTTCAAAATAGCTTAAAGGTTTGGTCCACTTTTACGGCGTGATCTGGTCGTAGAGTTAACTCAGGTACTAAGGTCTGGATTTGGGCAAAATTCCGGGCCTTAAGGTTCAGTTTAGCTTCAAGACTATTTGGTTTAACCTGCGATTAATAGAAGAAAATCATTATCGAGCACAATTGACATGGTTTTGTTGAATTCTTCTTAGCAAATAAAATGAAATGTAATGAGTTATGAAAAAAAATGAATCTAGATTTTTGTTTTAACAAATTTTTAGCTCCAATTTATAGATGACAATTTTTCTCTCAAACAGTGCTTCATTTTCTTCATCATTTGAATATTTGAAGTTCATTACGTGTTGAAATTCTCATCAAATTACTTATCATTTTACTAAATCACACAATAGTCAATAGGTAAAATGCAACGTTTCAATGCCACTGGCATCATCCTCAGGCTGAAAAGACGAAAGAAAAGAAAACTGGTCACTCTATAAAAATGATACAATCATACATGCAAAAATAAAGACCATTAAAATTAATACAAAACACACATAGATGTTAAATACCAAGACTCTAACTATTCTCAACACATGTTCACTTGGCCGAAGAGTTAAGCGAAATGGTGGACTGCAACGATTGTTCCAACAATTTACGGCGCGGTTCTTTTAAACAATTTCAGAGCAAAAAATCATTCATATTTTCATTGAGGGAAGGTTTGAGTTGATCCCTCAATGAAAATATGAACGATTTTTTTTTTGACCTGAAATTGTTTATAAGAACCGCGCCGTAAATTGTTGGAACAATCGTTGCAGTCCACCATTTCGCTTTATTCTTCGGCCAAGTGAACATGTGTTGAGAAAGTTAGTCTTGGTATTTTACATCCATATGTGTTTTGTATTAATTTTAATGGTCTTTATTTTTGCATGTATGATCGTATCATTTCTATAGAGTGACCAGTTTTCTTTTCTTTCGTCTTTTCAGCCTGAGGATGATGCCAGTGGCATTGAAACGTTGCATTTTGCCTATTGACTATAGTGTGATTTAGTAAAATGATGAGCAATTTGCTGAGAATTTTAACACGTTATGAACTTCAAATATATCGTGATGCTGAGGAATTATTAAAGAAACATCATTTGAATAATGAGCTACACTAGGAAAATTTATAATCCATGTCAAAAATAAGTTTACAAAATTTAATATCAATAAGTGGGATATCAACTTTGTTTATTTTTATGAATTCAATTATTCGCTTTCTTGTGCTTCTAGAAGTTCCTAAAAGCAAACGCACGTGCTACCCCACATACACGTACATTAATACTGCGCACTCCCGTACAATGTTGTAGACGGTAAAATTAACATTACAGACGCTCAAATCTCGACAATCTATTACTGCTAAAATTACACGTGTCAGATAGCGCTATCCTTCTCTTTTTACACCGGCCATTATTTCAGCTGCGAGTAAAATTATTACTGCGGTAATCGCACTGTCTAATGAGAGCTTAGAGCACTCGGGGCTGCGGGTCAGAGTCACTGGATCACGAGCGTCACACATCCTCTCTCAACGGCGGCCTGTGGCCGAGTGAGGGAAGGTAACGACTAACGAGAGTGAGGGGATATACCTACGGCGTGGTGGTGACGATGGTGAGACGCTGTGATGGTGGTGAAGGTGACCCTGACAGTGAGGCTTTACTTACAAAAGTGACGATGATAAGGGCTTGTATGCTCGCATGTTTAATCACAACAATCTGATTGTGGAATGATTTTTGTTGATGGCGGCGCTGTGATGTGTATCATTTGTTGATGATGGTGCTGTAGTGTGTATCATTTGTTGATGATGGTGCTGTAGTGTGTATCATTTGTTGATGATGGTGCTGTAGTGTGTATCATGTGTTGATGACGGTGCTGTAATGTGTATCACTTCTTGATGACGGCGCTGTGATGTGTATCATTTGTTGATG
Source organism: Morinoia aosen (assembly GCA_030386875.1). Lineage (NCBI taxonomy): Eukaryota > Metazoa > Arthropoda > Malacostraca > Amphipoda > Talitridae > Morinoia > Morinoia aosen. The sequence goes on from CM059571.1 coordinate 53,482,523, forward strand.
GCGGTGCAGTGATGTGTATCATTTGTTGATGGCGGTGCAGTGATGTGTATCATTTGTTGATGGCGGTGCTGTGATGTGTATCATTTGTTGATGACGGTGCTGTGATGTGTATCACTTCTTGATGACGGCGCTGTGATGTGTATCATTTGTTGATGGCGGTGCAGTGATGTGTATCACTTCTTGATGACGGCGCTGTGATGTGTATCACTTCTTGATGACGGCGCTGTGATGTGTATCATTTGTTGATGACGGTGCTGTGATGTGTATCACTTCTTGATGACGGCGCTGTGATGTGTATCATTTGTTGATGGCGGTGCAGTGATGTGTATCACTTCTTGATGACGGCGCTGTGATGTGTATCATTTGTTGATGGCGGTGCTGTGATGTGTATCACTTCTTGATGACGGCGCTGTGATGTGTATCATTTGTTGATGGCGGTGCAGTGATGTGTATCACTTCTTGATGACGGCGCTGTGATGTGTATCATTTGTTGATGGCGGTGCAGTGATGTGTATCACTTCTTGATGACGGCGCTGTGATGTGTATCATTTGTTGATGGCGGTGCAGTGATGTGTATCATTTGTTGATGGCGGTGCTGTGATGTGTATCATTTGTTGATGGCGGCGCTGTGATGTGTATCATTTGTTGATGGTGGTGCAGTGATGTGTATCACTTCTTGATGACGGCGCTGTGATGTGTATCATTTGTTGATGGCGGTGCAGTGATGTGTATCATTTGTTGATGGCGGTGCAGTGATGTGTATCACTTCTTGATGACGGCGCTGTGATGTGTATCATTTGTTGATGGCGGTGCTGTGATGTGTATCATTTGTTGATGGCGGTGCTGTGATGTGTATCACTTCTTGATGACGGCGCTGTGATGTGTATCATTTGTTGATGGCGGTGCTGTGATGTGTATCATTTGTTGATGGCGGTGCTGTGATGTGTATCACTTCTTGATGACGGCGCTGTGATGTGTATCATTTGTTGATGGCGGTGCAGTGATGTGTATCATTTGTTGATGGCGGTGCTGTGATGTGTATCATTTGTTGATGGCGGTGCTGTGATGTGTATCATTTGTTGATGGCGGTGCAGTGATGTGTATCATTTGTTGATGGCGGCGCTGTAATGTGTATCACTTCTTGATGACGGCGCTGTGATGTGTATCATTTGTTGATGGCGGTGCAGTGATGTGTATCATTTGTTGATGGCGGTGCTGTGATGTGTATCACTTCTTGATGACGGCGCTGTGATGTGTATCATTTGTTGATGGCGGTGCAGTGATGTGTATCATTTGTTGATGGCGGTGCTGTGATGTGTATCATTTGTTGATGGCGGTGCTGTGATGTGTATCATTTGTTGATGGCGGTGCAGTGATGTGTATCATTTGTTGATGGCGGCGCTGTAATGTGTATCACTTCTTGATGACGGCGCTGTGATGTGTATCATTTGTTGATGGCGGTGCAGTGATGTGTATCATTTGTTGATGGCGGTGCTGTGATGTGTATCATTTGTTGATGGCGGTGCTGTGATGTGTATCATTTGTTGATGGCGGCGCTGTAATGTGTATCACTTCTTGATGACGGCGCTGTGATGTGTATCATTTGTTGATGATGGTGCTGTGATGTGTATCATTTGTTGATGGTGGTTCTGTGATGTGTATCATTTGTTGATGGTGGTTCTGTGATGTGTATCATTTGTTGAAGCCGGCGCTGTGATGTGTATCATTTGTCGATGGCGGTGTTGTGATGTGTATCATTTGTTGATGGCAGTGCAGTGACTTGTATCATTTGCTAAGGCCAGTGCAGTGATTCGTTATGACGGTGCGGTGATGAGCATCACTTGTAATGAGGCTGCAGTGCTGTGCTAGCAAAGCAGCGATGGAAATGGGCTGTTCCGATACTACTTCGAAAGTTAGAACGTTCCTTAATTCTCACGACAAAAGTTTTGATTGCGTTTAAATTGCATGGGATTGAATTTACATTCTTCAGTACTTGAAGACTGTAACTCCACAGAGACTGTAACTCCAAAAATTCGTGGTCTATCTCGCATGGTAAACTGAAGCAACAATTGTTATGCACCAGATTAGTGATCAACTCGACCGAAGAAATTCAAATCGAAATATCTTGTCTTCTGAGAAATGATTAATAAATCGTTTACTCGACACTTTACAATTAAAATTATATTTTATTACATAGTTTTGATACAGTTGTTATAATATTTAGAATAGGAATTACTTGCTTCATAAACTTTAATTTTATAATTCTTTCAAATATGCAAGTCACCATTTATAACATTTTAGAATCCGTCTTTGCGAAAATTACTCGGAGTGCCTTGAATATTATTATTCATATTACTAAATTGATTCAGCAATAATTTCAGTGATTGAAAATGTATTTAGTAATTTCTTTAGATTTATTTAGTAATTTAGATTTAGTAATTGAAAAATCCTCTTTGTTTAACAAAAGACGTATGAGAAATGGGAGGTGTTAAGTCTTCTCCATTTGTTTAAACTTATTTGTACTTTCAGTTACTGCTAAAGATAAAATAATTTGTAGGCACGTAGAGCAACAGGCTCCTGTACCATTCACGAGCACCTCGTGTTTGCAGCAAAGATACGGTCAAATCTCGATAATTTGTTACTTGTTCACCTACTCATGTAGCATTAAAAAATTTAGTTGTATTAATTTTACACAAAAATTTTTTCCGTATAAATTCGTTAAATTTAAAATGCTCGACCTGACCGACGACCCATAGTTTCCATGCATAATTTCGTGCCGAAAATAACATTGCTTTTTCAAGGCGTTTGAAGTCGTGCAATCAGACTACCATTCACTATTCTCCGGCAGTAAAACGTCTTGTTTAATGCTTCCTATTCAAATAAATATGCAATTTTACCATCCACTGCAGAGGATACCCAGTCGAGCTTTTTCACTGCCTAAGCGATTTAATAACTAGGGCGGCGAAAAACATGCATGCAGGGGGCGAAAAAGTTAGACTGGGGATGTTTAGACTATTCAAATACACACAGAGGAATACAGGTACATTGCAACAAAGTTCAGGTTTGCTATGTTTGAAAATCTAACATTTTGTTTATTAGGCATCCATTTCATGCTGTTGCTCGTAAAGGAAGAGTTCTTTGATGGTACTAGGGAGGTCTTTGTCGTCTCCTCTGATTTGGTACGGAGAACATTTGGTAATCAAGCCTACGAAACAATAATTAGACATTTCTTCGAAATTTTTTAATATGGCCCTAAATTTGATGCTTATGGCCACGTGAAAATAATGAAACATTTTTCGAAAATGAATTGACTGGCAAGGGAAAAATTTTATGCTCAGAGCTACGAAAATTATTTAAACATTTCTTAGAGGGATTTGTTAAGAAGAAAAATTTGCGGGTCATGGCTGATAAATTTTTTCTGACAATTTATTGGAAAACTTTTGGTGCTTATCTAGAGAGTTTTTGCGTCAGCCTCTAGGAAACTTCAATGTTTTATTTTTGCAAAACGGTGATAACAAAAATCTTTGCTTTTCGCAACTGACTAACTTTGTTTCTCCTTTTGAGAAACTTTTTTAACATATGTTTTCATGAAATATTTACATGATTTCACCTAAGAGATCTCAGTGAGCCTCAATCTTTTCTTAGGGAACATCAATTTTTTTGTCCGAAAAGCTGTACTTCTTTCACCTATCAAAATTACACCTACATACATGCCAGCATCAATTAACTTGAACTATAGCCTCATAAAAACCCTTTTCAAGGTAGCCTTCACGCTTATAACCTCAACATCACGCCACACGGTGAGGGAAGTTTAAAGCCCTCAAGGTCACACGAGTCAGACGTGACCTTGCTTTCATCAAATTACGCCTGATGCTGCGTCACGCAACATCGACACCGATTTGAAACAAAAGAAACCGTCACAAAGGCTAAAAAAAGCCTTGTAAGAAATTCTCGCACACTACAACTTTAAAGGATATAGAAACGGTCAATTAAGATTTAGATTTAACGAATTATATTGTTGTTAGATGTCAATTCAGATTGAAACGGAGAACAAACATCCGTAAAATGACGGTAATAAGGTTTACGTTTGATTTAGAATTTCAAGAATTTCCAGATCTTTATAGTTTTGGTATTAGGTTTGTTATGGTGCGACGCCCCGAATAGGAGGTGCTCGGTCGTTCAAAGTTGCGTCACTGAGAGGCTTCACACGATTAGGTTGCACCACGGTGCACGTCTCTTTTGGGTCCACGGTTAATCGTTAAAGAAGCCAGCACGGGAACCGGAGGGAGCTGTCTAGCCCGCGACCGAACCATGAACGCCTGCAACGAGCAACAACACGATAATTGCGAAGCCCAATCTTGTGGAGCTTATAACGATCAATAAGAGCTTATATTTCGACACTATACTGCAACGAATTCAGGTCAGAAGCACCCTAGCATAACGAACCCAGAGAGCAACGCAGAATATGATCGGATCGGAGGCACCAGACACTGCAGATTCGGCGAAAAACCAGATAAAGAACGGCCAGCAGACGGACGCCCAGACGGAAGCGAAGCTGACTTTAGATTCGTATACTAAGGAAACAAAAGAAAGACGGTAAGTTGAGGAACAAACAACCCGATATACCAATAATGTAAATATGAAAAACAATTTTGACCACGAAACTCACCCAAGTATATTGCCATACTCGGTGGGCCGCAAAACCACTTTAAGAGGTAATTTAGAAATTTAGTAGAAAACAGTACAAGGTAGTTGTTCGGTCAAAGGACAGAAAGGATAGTAGGGAGATGTTTTAACTTGTGAAAAGCATAGCCCAGAAGAAAATTACCGCCGGGAGGTTCGCAGAGCAGGCGGTAGCCCACCTCTTAAGATTAGAAACCACACCAGCTCAATTCAAGAATAATTTAAATAATGATCATAAAGATCTTTAATGGCAGCGCCTACATTCAGGTCGCAACCCATAAATTTAAGGTAAGTTTAGTTTCAAGGTTCAACGCAGTAGGCCGTAGCCTTACTACAGTTTAATATAACAGGCCGTAGCCTAATTAATTTTAAGTAGACCGAACACCTTTAAGAGTGTAAAATTTATTACCCGAACAAAAAATTTAAATGAAAGAAAATCGCATTCACACAAACTTAAAAACAGTTAAAAGATAAAAGTAGCAGCAAGAGCATAGGAAGTCGAGGGTCAGTGGCAGATCACGGCAGAGATACGTTATTAGCAACCATCACAAGAGCCCGTCCACAAAGCCAACCGGCCACACAACCATCTCACGTGGTAGCAAGAGAAGGAGCTGAACAGCACACTCAATTTCAAAAAACTAGGACCATCCGAACACACCGCCCGAACCCCGATGAAATCGGCAAAAAAAACAAAATCCCACCGGCCCACAGTACAGGCTCAAAATAAAAAGCCACGTGAGGCGTATGTGGGAAGAATTTCCCACAGCCTGAAGTTCTAAAAATCCCTTCCTCCCAATGCGACTATAAATGATTTCAATCAGGATCGTTTCTTAATCTTTGACCTTGCCCTTTTTTTAAATCAGAAGGTAGGATTACAGGTCACAGCCTTCTCTGGAGATGCAAAGATCACTTGCGCCTATCCCAACTATGAAAGGGATTCAATCATGATCAGCGTTTCTTTATTTTCTACCGTGCCCATTTTAAAACATCATAGCATCACAGCCATTTATGGGGTTGCAAAGATCGCATTATTTTTCTAAAAATATTTTGTATTTTTTGTAATAATATTTTGAAATTATTTTATAGCAATATTAGGGTATCAGGTTTCTATGGGGTTGCAAAGATCACATTAATTATTGTAACAATATTTTGTAAATGTTTTTTTGCGACAAACAAGAGTATCGCTCGGTGTCATTCCCTGCGACCTCGGCAGTCGTAAATCTAAATCTTGGCTGCGCAACAAAGGGCATCATCTACTGGCGATAGGTCAGGGATTCGTTGCGTTGAGATCGATCGAGGGTCGCATGAATCCTGACTGGGGTTGATTGCTTTCTTCGTGGAAGAAGAGGGAATCCGATCTGGAATCGCGAGTGGCTTCACAAGAGGGAGTCTGGAATCGACCTGGAACGAGAGATCTGGAATCGCGAGTGACTTCACAAGAGGGAGTCTGGAATCGACCTGGAACGAGAGATCTAGAATCGCGAGTGACTTCACGAGAGAAAAAGCATGGAACTTAATTTTTTGGTAAGACTTTGGTAAGAATGCTTAAAACATTTTTTGCCACCGGTCTAGCCTACTTGTCGTTGAACGCGATAGTTTCTGTAGTTTCGGTCGCAACATTTCGACTGCTACAAATGAGTGCCAGTGCGACTGTGTGCGTTGAAAGCGAACTTGCGGGAATTACTTTTACTAGCAGAACTAGTTTTTTTTTCTGACGTTTATAGTGCTCTTTATTACAGTGTAATATGGGTTTAAATAACTGAAATAAAATTTAAGATATCACAGAATTTCTTAGAATTCCTTCGATTTTGAATAACAATTCTTGTGCAAGAAAATAAATTATATCAGGCGTGACATATTGTGCTCTCATACAGTATAAATTGAAGTTTAAATTCGTTGAAGGGAATTATTTTCACATAGGTAGAGCACTGACATTATTTTTTCTGAGAACTTCTGTATATTTTGGACGTTAGAACACATATCTCAGAAACCTCGCGTCACGTCTCAAATAAATAAAAACGATTCAAAGACCATAAAAACGCAGAATCTGAGGGGAAACTAACTTTACGCTGAATGTCCGTGAATTTGGTTGTCATTGGCGTTTATTTGTTAACACCAATTCCCCTCAGTCCCAGGAAATAATTTGCAGACCCAAAATAGCTCAGAATCTGCACCAGTACCAGCATTACTAAATTACTGCAACTTTTTCAGTAATGTCTGAGATCGTGAACGGAACAAATTTTAGTATATTTGTTTTGTCAAAACCTCTTGCGCTTATATTTTTATATACGCTTATGTTTAGACTGGTTTATTTATTGTTATAGATTTCCTTAGACTGGTCCACTCACTGGTATGGATCTCGTTAGACTGGTTCACTCACTGGTATGGATCTCGTTAGGTTGGTCCACTCACTGGTACACTGGTATGGATCTCGTTAGACTGGTCCACTCACCGGTACACTGGTATGGATCTCGTTAGACTGGTCTACTCACTGGTAGGGATTTATTCAGAGTAGTTGCTTCAAGACTCAGTGACTCCCTGTTAGTAGCTTTATTAAAATGAGTCCCGTTATAAATATAGCGTAAGCATCGATATGAACCAGCAGCGTAAAAGCAGAATAGTACGCGTTTTCTCAACTAATTATTTACTACATTGTTGCCATTGCTTACAATACTGCACGTCAAGCCTCGAAACAATAAAAGTAATTGTAATGGACACATTTGTTTTCACCGAGTGTGTGCCAGCCAGAGAGTGATATTCTTGAATGATGGTAATGTTGATTTTGAGAATATTTTGAAGTGTATCAAAATTTACCTCGGCACAGCGAGGGCGATGTTGGAGTATTATTCTTTATTTACAGCTTCACTGCATAGTGCTTCTTAATTATTGTTTAATCATATTAAGTCTTTTGACGAGCGTTGCATCGCACTCGAAAGTGGTCTTTATCTCACTTAATTATGTTGCGAAATAACTTGTGTCGATGTTACGCAATGACTGGTTTTTACTTTTCGGAATGATAGGTATTTATATTACGCAATGACTGGTATATTTGTTATGAAATGACCGGTATCTATGCTTCGCAGTGACAGGTATATATGTTGCGCAATGACTGGTATATATGAAATGCAATGACTGGTATTCATGTAACGCAGTGACGCTCATCTCTCAGTTTTCGAGACATAACGTTTACTTTCAAGCAGTGTTTTTTGGGTGTTGCACAGTTTAACGCGGGTGCTGTGTTTCGCTTCTCTGGTTATGGGATACTGTGTAAAATATCTTAGCGTGGCAGATCTGCCGAGATATTCACTAATGAATTCATCTCTGCAAAACATAAATGCATGATCTTTTCGTTGTTCCGAAACTAAACAATGAAATTTCAAAATTTAAACCAATTTTTTTAGAAAAATTAATCAGTTATTGGCGCATTCTAGAGTAGCATTCAGCTATGCAAAATGCTATGTAATCGTTGCATGGGAACGAATCGCTTATATTAGACATAATTCGCATTAGAATTTGAGGTATCTTTTTCGAAAACATAAAAATTTAATTCTTTAATCAGATAGCGAGACATTAAACGAGGGCTCTTGCTCAGTATTCGCATCGCAGTAATTAGTTATACATGAATAAGATATTTAATACCTATGTAATGTACAATGATCACATTTTAAACACGCGCAATTTAATTACCAAATACATACAGGAATAACTTCTTCTGTGTGAATTTTCGACGGTTGTGTCCTTAGTTTGATTTGCGAGCAAATTTGCATGGAGAAAATCTACGGAAAGCACTCCCAGTATTTGCTTTACTCACGCGCCCACAGGGGGGAAATTTAAAGTCTACGGAAATTACTCCGAATATTTAACTTACTCCTGAAGAATTTGTACCACTTAGATGTCCCTACGACGAACTTATTTATAAAAGCAGTGAACGTAATTGATTTAGCTATTTCATTCCAATAAAATTTCACAATTAAAAAAATTTTTTCAGACATTAGCTGTACAAAAATTTGTTATAATAGTTTACGCTTGAACCATAATTACTGTTTTCTAAGAAAATGAGACGTAGAAAACAATTAAATTGATGGAAAACTATAATAAAATAAGGTTTGGGGTTCAAATATCCTGGAAGTAAAGATGAGAGTAAAACATTGATGAAATATAACAAGTGTACAATCTATAAATGATTATCAAATATTTGTTCCATTTGCTAATTAAAACGTAATTGGGACATGTGGGTTATCCGTCACCACTGCTAATTTATGGTTTCCTTTTGATGTTAAGGTTAAATTAAGTTACGTTAGCTTCATTAAATTATTAATAATTATTTTATTTTTTTATTTATTTTTTGTTTCAGGCCAAAATAAATCTCTGGGACCTCCCAAAACTGAAAGGGAAGGTCCCAGAGATTCATTAAACAGGGTGCTTAATGAAAGATACCCAATTTTCAAAGGCTGTAATTCAAAACTATCAAGCGGACAAAAAATCGAAAAGTCACATTTTGTTTCTTAACATTTTTTCCATTTCTGAACATAATTTTAAAAGAATTGATGCAACAGTTTTCTTTAAGCAGTATTCTTAGTGACCGATACTGAAAACCTGTTTGTGCTCTTCTGTTAAACTTCGAATTTATGATATTAAAACCATGTTTTTAATAACTTTAAACTGTTTATTAAATGAAAAATGCCACTAAAATAAAAAAAAAATCGAAATGTTCCTCCTATTGTTCGTTTCTTTCGGTGTGTCCTTCTTTTCTCTCAATACACAGTCGCATTCGCCTCCTCACTCCCGCCCTCACTCGTCTGACGAGAGCATCATCTCTGCGCAGCAAATGTGCCTCATTTTTGATGCTTTGCTTGAGTTTCGTTTGATTGTTATCGTTGGAACAATTGGAGGAACATTTCGATTCTATTTTATTTTACGCATCTGGTGAGAAGACGAGCTTGTCACCGGAATAAGATTGAGGAAAGAATTGCCCCTCAGCAGCGAAATTCAAAAGACGAATTAGGTAACAAATTCAATATAAAATAAAATATACCCAAGTTATTTTTTCGATGAGGAATGAGGACCGTACAGTCCTCTAGGTCGTGAAAGGGTTAAGCTCTGATTTAGGTCTTAATTAAGATTAACGCACAGCCCGCGATGTGAACTGCCATTGTATCGGAGGAATTTTCCTAATGCTGCTGACCGACCAGTAGTCACAAACTGAATTTTCAGAAAAACTCAATCAAAATTAAATAAAGAAATGTTCTAGTTGATATTTTGCTATTTTCAAGATCGCTTGCTACAATTGACTTTATATTCAAGTTAAAAATTGAACTCCAGTTTAAGCCATCGCGGTTGACGTGTTAAAGTTGATGTTAAATTTTCAGTTTCTAACTCTAGTGAGGTGAAATAGAGGCATCTGGTTACGATAAAAAAAAAATTAGAAATGCTAAAAGGAAGCATATGAACAGGGCTGGTATACGCAAACGCTGTGTGAGATGATTACTATTGTTATTTTGTTTTTCAACTACCTATAAAATAACTGTTACTTGTGAGTTTTTTTTCAAGACTACTTGCCTAGTTATTATTGCCATTTGTGATAATGGTAATGTATCTTCAAAGAAAACTATGAAGATGTTCAAAACTACTGATAAGCCTTAAAAAAGTAGCATTCTTACTTCGAAATGTATTTGAGTGAGTTGGCTTACGCGTTTTAAAATTTACATCCTTACAATAGTGTCAAAAATAGTTTCCGTTACTAAAGTTACTTATTAGCGTCCATTAGATGCAGTGAAAACTTGAGTTTCATATCCAGAGTTTACTAAAAGTTGTTGATAACGACCGTCCTATTTATCGCACACATGTTTTAAAGTTAAAATTTCATTCAAAATGGTTACTGATACTAAATTCAGTTACCAAAGGCCGTCAGACACGGTGCAAGTTCGCAGTTCATTAAATGCTACTGTTAATGAACGTCCTATTTGACTCACATGTTTTAAAAGCATATATTTTAAATATTGTGTTAAAAATAGTTACTGATACTATGTTTAGTTACCATAGGCCGTCAGACGCGGTGTAAGTCGGTGTTCCGTGTCCGCAGTTCATTAAAAGCGAGAGGATGAACTCAATTCCGCGATCGCCGTAAGTGGACGCATTTCTCGGCGTCAGTAATGAAACTTTTCCTAGGGCAGCAGAACGCGGTGCCCAGGGCAGTTCTGTCACTCTATCTTCGCCCTCGGACGCGAAGCAAAAATTTGGCTTCGCTAATTAGGAGCTGATTGGCACTCGCCGCCGCCATTTGGGTGCTGGAAAACTTGCAAAAAGGCGCAGACAAATTGGGGAGCTGCGGCAACGCGTCTCTAAAAATCCAAACGGCATAATAAACGCTGGAGTAACGCGCCTCTGAAAAATTACGCCTGCTTGTCTGCCCCAAAAAAGAACGATGCTTCAGGTTAGAAAATTGTTGCAGTCGTGGGATGAGGTAAAAAGTACTCGTGAGGGACGAGATGATCGCAGCGCTTAGGGGAGGAGAAAAATGCGAAGATGATTGTCTGTTTTGGACATTGTTCACGAAAGTTTTAATTTTGTGGTGATGCGTGTATGACGTTAGGTGTAGTTTCTTTTGTGCTTAAGCAGCGTGTGTGAATAAACTTCGAAAAATAGTGAAGCTGATTGAAATGAGGATTTAACGGTCATCACTGCTTTGTTTTCAGTTTTTTCAAAATTCATTTTACTAGCATTCAAAGATATTATACCTTTACTAAAATTTAAGCCTATGTCAAGTTTCGGACTTTTATCCAAACTTAGGCCTTTGCAAAAATTTAAACTACTGCTAAGATTTCAACGTCTAGCAGGATATAGGCATATGATGAAGTTGAGGTTTTTTAAAAAATGTTGAGCTTCTTTTTTTTGAGCCACAATATATTGGTCGCAAAACGAAGTGCATTTGTACTCGAGGATACGATTTGTATATTATCAAAATTATTAATTTTCTTATTGGCGTTTTAAGACATCCACTATGCCAAAATTTCTTGTGTAAGGATTACCACGTGCACACGCCCCGCCTACTTTGCCGTTTAGGGCCGGCAGTCCCAAAATGAATCCAAAATTCAACCACGAAGGCCATCAGCGCGCGTGTCATACAGCAAAATCCATACATTTTCTAATTTGTTTAACATTTATCTCTATTATTCTTAGTCGTCCTATTTAAAACGGCCTATGAAATAATCAGCCACGGCAGCCCTTCGGATGAGTGTTTAGGTAGCAAGGCTAGGTCATTTCTATGGGAGAAAAACACCTCCTCTTGTTCGGCTACCCAATAGAAAGGCTTTATTTCAAACAAACTTTATGACGTCACCAAAACGCCATGTCGTTAGGCCAATAGTGGAGCCAGATTTGGGGGTAGCAGTGCTACCAGATGCAATATGAGCGCTGCTATTGGCTCGTTGCCGTGACGTCAGCAATACCACACCGTCAACGAAAAAATGACTGGTTTGAACCTACCTTGTTTCCTCTACCATAGTTCATACCAATCACACATCTCCCCCAATTGGTGAGTAGTTTTCATACCAGTCATATAGTAGCCATTTTTGGCTTTAGCTTAATGTGTACCAATACAGACGCTCCTACAGAACCTATATTTTTCATATTGTTCTTTGAGCAGAAATGTTTTAGCTGAGCATGATGTTCAATACTTGACTATAGGAGGAAGTGTAGGCCTATCGTAGAGTTAGTATAATTGCCGTAGCAATTATGAAATAGGAAATTAGTTTTCATTTATTCGATACGCGTTTTCATTCTTCGACTTTATTATATGAACGGTTTCGAATAGTGTATATAATATAGAAAGCTGAAACAAAAGATGAACAGATTTAAATTACAAAGCAAAACAAATCAAAATATAAATTGCATGGCACGAACAAGGTTTTAATATGCAGAACATAGTAGAATATTTGAGCAATCTCCACACCGTCCGGAAACAGAATGAAATAAGCCAGACACTGAGTCCAACTGAAGTCAAGTTCGTCAGTACAAATTACGGAGAAAAAGAAACAAAAGCGGACGGCACTTACAGTTAGAAAAGTAATGGTGGTAAAACATGATCGAAAAGAAAAGCTCACGTCAATTAAATCCATGAAAAAAGCCTTACTGTGGTTTTTGTAAATAGTTCTTGTCCAAATTGTAAGCGCGAGTCCCTCATGTTGCCGCACTTGCAACTTTTCCGTCCAATTCTTTTGTACTCCCACGCAGATTTTCCAAAAGATCTTTGTTTTTGTTATAACATTATGAGACGAAGGTTTTCTAAAAGATCTTTATTTGATTACTAATTACATATCGATTCGAAGATTTTCTAAAAGATGTATATTTCTGCAGTAACATCACGCGGCTACGTAACAAACCAGTTTTCCATAAATCCTACAGAAAACTGTGCAATGCGCGTCTGCCTCCTCTGAGGGTACTTTAGGAGTAACTTTACCGCAGTATCTAGAACAGGATATCTCCTGCATAGCTTCCATTTACGTTTCCCTTTTCCAGTGTGCAGAATATTTGTGTTTGAAACTTCATAAATACAGGACAGTGAAACCCGCAGCTTTTCTAAATGACTTATATTGGTCGTTGCCATATTTTTTTCCCGAAGAAGAAGGAAAATTTAGTTCAGTAAGCAACTCAAATAAAAAGTTAAGTGCAAAGTATTTCATTTCAGGTCGTCGAATTTCGTTTTAAATTTGAGGAAGAAAGAATTTCACGGAGTACAGCAGGCAGCACAGCAGGCAGCACAGCAGGCAGCACAGCAGGCAGCACAGCAGGCAGCACAGCAGGCAGCACAGCAGGCAGCACGGCAGGCAGCACAGCAGGCAGCACAGCAGGCAGCACAGCAGGCAGCACAGCAGGCAGCACAGCAGGCAGCACAGCAGGCAGCACAGCAGGCAGCACAACAGGCAGCACAGCAGGCAGCACAGCAGGCAGCACAGCAGGCAGCACAGCAGGCAGCACAGCAGGCAGCACAACAGGCAGCCCAGCAGGCAGCACAGCAGGCAGCACAGCAGGCAGCACAGCAGGCAGCACAGCAGGCAGCGCCAAGAGCGCCTCTCTCGCTCCAGGAAATGACTTCATTTCCCGGTACATCGATAAACTTTTTCGCCTGTTACGAGACGCAGATTTTGAAGAAGATCTTGTGTAGTGACACTACGCCAGCAGATTTTGAAGAAGATCTTTGTGTAGTGACACTACGCCCGCAGATTTTGAAGAAGATCTTTGTGCAGTAACACTACGTGCGCTGATTTTTCAGATCTTTTTGTAATAACAGAATGCGCACAGATTTTCCAGAAGATTTCTCTGTATTAACATCACACCCGAAGATTTTCCAGGTTTTTGTGTAGTAACATTACTCAGGCAGATTTTCCAGAAGATCTTTGTTCATGCAGTAACATTACGCAAGTCCGTGGCAGATAATCAGTAAACGTTTTGGTGCCGGAAAAATTTTCATTTTTTGCAGTAAAGATGGCTCAATAACGCAACTTCTCATTCGCAATAAAATGCAGAAATATTCCAGAATATAACTAAGCCATTCAATTTCTGCAGTGCAGAGTTTCACGGCTCTCTCGTCGGACATCATTTAAAAAAGTGCCTTTAGTTTTACCCTAATTTACACCCTTGACTGCTACTTAAATATGAACTGCAGTTTTTTGGTCAAATTTTTGATTCATGCAATGTTGTTTTCACGCACGCGTTTTTTATTTGAATGTTTGAGCGCGTGTACTTAGGTGCTGCTACGCGTGTAGAAATACGCACTTTATTTAAATTACCCGAAAAAGTATTGAAATAATTGAATATGAAGGCTCTATAATTGTAATAATTAGTATTACTAGTTATTAATAATGACTATTATTCAAAAATCGATTGTTAGAGCAAATAATGTACTGGACATGATACGAATTGGATAAAAATAATTTACTTTCATAGTAACAATAACAATTTATTCATCTGGCCTACGCGGGAAATACGTGGGAGCAAATTAAAAAAAACCATGGAACTTCAACAACAAATGTTCGATTCATGAAACTTTAGTAACCTTCTTCATAGCAGATAAATACATAAAATTTATGTTTATATTTATGTTTATACATAAAATTTACATATTTGTTAATATAACTACCTGAAGTTTATATGTTTATATAAATACATGAAATATCCGTATTTTGTACTGTGAATATAAAATGTGGCTTTAGATGTAGCATGTGTGCTCAGTGACTTTTCCTGCCTTCTCATTTAAATGAACACATTGAAAGTACCTGCTAAGGAGAGCTTGGCTGTTAAATAATGAATTCACTTCGTTGTCTTAAGACAAAATTCTTAAAAGTTCATCTTGACATAAATTCTTTGAAGCGGAAATGAAATACTTCAACCTATTCTTTCCAATTAAATATGTGTTTAAATTTCCAGTTTCACGTATTTCTAATAAATAGTACTGCAATACTTAATTTCCATCTCCATTGCTTTTCACAATTACTATATATGTATTCTTTGGAGCTTTCTGTGAAGCTCAGTTAGTCTCAAAATCTTGAGCTAAACAAACTACGTAGGTTCTCATCATTAACCTTATTACTATAGAAACACTCTTCGTAGAAAAGTTCGCTCTGCAATAGTACTTCAATCTACGCTAGTATATTTTTAAATATAAAATTGCAATAATCTTGCTTGGTGATCACAGTCCATGCTCCGCTTCTAGCAATAACATAAAACAATTTTGAAATTTCCATGCACTACACAAGGAGCTACTTTTCAGTCACCTGCATGTTGTTGGCACGATCTGTTAATACACCAATTTTACGACAATCACTTCACGAAACTGATTAAATAAAGAACCGGACCCAGAGTGTCGTGGGTTGCCCGCTATATCATCAATATTTAGTAAATATTCTACGTAATATCACGCGTTGCAGACGGAGCCACGCTCATTCCCCGCCGGATATTAAGAGACGATCGAAGTCTAAAGATATCGTACCGTCTCCTAACGCGCTTCCGTCTACAAATCCCGAGTGCATTAATTGGATTAACGGGCGTTAAAACCCTAGTTGAATGCAGCATCGAAAAATTTTGCGCCTGCCGATCTTCGCAGTAATTTTTCTGAGAAGTGATGGAAAGTCGCTGCCGAGGAAGCTTGTTTGAAGGGAAAAATGCGTCGCTTTGTACAGACTGAACGTTTTTTCTGCTGGTTCTTATGAAAAGAAAAATTGCATTTTTTTTGCAACACGTTCAAGGTTTCGGTATCGGCACCATTGAAAATTCATCTAAGGTTGATCCTGCGTACAAAAAGTCGAACGTCGTTGTGACGTGGAGTTGAAGTAGAATTTCCTATAAAATTTGCATAATGCTCTCTTAAGTGTTCTATAGCGTTTTAGTAGCGTAAATAAACATACTGAGCTAATATCATGTATCAAATTTGTTCGTTGTAAGGGATTAATATTAAAAAAATAGATCGAAACATCATACACTCTATTTGTTCATCATACAGTCAAGTTATTATTTACACTACGATAAGCGATTGCATCAAATTATACCTTTTCCCGTAGAAGCTGCGAGCTTAGGGACGAGGTTCAGCGGATGAAAAAAAAAGCAAACGTTGAGAGGGAAAACCTAAAAAATTCTACACGAATGAGAACAAACGCACTTCTGAAAGTGCTAACCAATTCAAACATTATTCGTCGCGTACTGACGACGCTTGCCCAATACATCTCCTTCTTATTAAAAATTGTCCCAAACGTTGATTTCTTTCAAGTCTAAACATTAAAACCCGCAATGTGCTTGAGAAGTGCGGAACTGCACCGAATTCTTATTCCGTCGTCTGTCTTTCAAGAGTTGCTGCGGACGGAGGTAAATACTTTTCCAAACAACGTTTGTGTCCGATGCAAGAACGCTGGCATCAAAATAAAATACAGGCAGGATTCTAAGCATCAATGTGAAGATAGTTCGAAGTGTTTATTATTTTAATCATGTATCTTGCGATTTTTTCGTTCATATTTCAAACGTGCATCTCACGACCTTCTGGTTCGTAGCAGTGATACGTTCTCTGATGTTTTATTTATGTGATGGTGTAAGTTCTGCTGGTATTATAGTAAACTCTGGTATCTGGTAAATACCAAACTGGTGGTATTTTTGTGTGTAGCAGTGATACGTTCTCTGATGTCTTATTTATGTGATGGTGTAAGCTCTGCTGGTATTATAGTAAGCTCTAGTATCTGTTAAATACCACACTGGTGATATTTTTGTGTGTAGCAGTGATACGTTCTCTGATGTCTTATTTATGTGATGGTGTAAGCTCTGCTGGTATTATAGTAAGCTCTAGTATCAGGTAAATACCACACTGGTGATATTTTTGTGTGTAGCAGTGATACGTTCTCTGATGTCTTATTTATGTGATGGTGTAAGCTCTGCTGGTATTATAGTAAGCTCTAGTATCAGGTAAATACCACACTGGTGATATTTTTGTGTGTAGCAGTGATACGTTCTCTGATGTCTTATTTATGTGATGGTGTAAGCTCTGCTGGTATTATAGTAAGCTCTAGTATCTGGTAAATACCACACTGGTGGTATTTTTGTGTGTAGCAGTGATACGTTCTCTGATGTCTTACTTGAGTGTTGGTGTCAGCCTTGGAGTCATTATTGTGCCGATGTTGCTGGTGCAGTAATACTAGTGGTTCTAGCGTCAAAGTCTTGGTAATATGTTCTAGTGCACAAGTGCTGGTTCTCGGCAGTGTTAGATAACGAGTAAACTTTCTTTGATAATTATGTGCTAAATATTTTGGTCAATATTGAGTTTAGCGCGTCAACGATTTTAAAAATGTTGTTAGCAAATATGTGTAATTAGAGACATTATAAGAGGTTTTACGTGAATGACATTTTGCTCACAAATGCTTACTTTTCGAGATATTTAACTTCGAAGTTTTTAGAACGTCGTGTGTGAAATTGAACAAACGGGCACGTATATAAGCTGAAATACATTATTTACGTGACGATAGGTGAGGTTAGGTTAGTTAAATAAACTGGTAAATCTGAAGGATATATCAGTTATCAATTTTCCACTTTTTAGTGCCTGAACCTAATTGATTAAATCAAAATAAACAAGTTTTCTTCTATGCACTTTCCGTCTCAAATGAGTATTTTACGATTTATAGCGGTAGGTTTAGTTTCGTCTGTGATGACGAATGCGCTCGAATAAACAGCTACTCATCGATTTTCGAATTTTTGTTGCTTGAATCATGGTAATAACATCGAAATAAACTACTTTTCTTCCATGCACTTTTTTCTTCAAATGAGTATTTAACGAGGTATTGCGGTAGGTTTTGCTTCGCCTTTGATGACGATCGCGCTGGAAACGAGTGCGCATTGCAGTGTTGCTGTCCGACGTGCTCCTTGAATTATATTACTCGCCGCTTCAAACACTGGAGTTGCGGTAAGTAATTTACCGCTATAACTAATTACATACTCATTTGAGACGGAAAGTGCATAGAAGAAAACTTGTTTTGATCTAATTAACTATGCTTAGGGATCGAAATTTACAAAATCGATAACTGACATATCCTTCAGATTTACCAATAAACTAACCCAAACTAACCTAAACTAACCTAAGTAAACCTAAAATAACTTAGGTTAATGTGGAGGATTTGTCAGTCCTTGATTTTCCACTTTTCGGTGCCTAAACCTAGTTAATTAGATCGAAATGAACAAGTTTTTTTCCATGCACTTTCACTCGCAAATGAGTATTTAATGAGTTATAGCGGTAGGTTTAGTTACGTCTTTGATGACGAATGCGCTCGAATAGACAGCTACTCATTGATTTTCGAATTTTTGTTGCTTGAATCATGGTGAGATAACCGAAATAAAGTACTCTACTGCTATACACTTTTTTCGTCAAATAAGTATTAAACGAGTTATAGCGGTAGGTTTAGTTTCGTTTTGATGACGAGCGCGTCGAAAGCGAGACTCCATTGCAGTGTTGCCATATGCCGCGCTCGATTAATTACTTCCCGCTTTAAACACTTGAGTTGCAGTCACTAATTCACCGCTATAAATAGTAATATACTCATTTGTGAGTGAAAGTGCACGGAAGAAAACTTGTTTTTTTCGATTTAATTAACTATATTTAAGCACCGAAAAATTAAAAATCGCGGACTGGCAAATACTCCACATTAACCCTTAGGTTAATGTGTAGGAGAGGACCATAATCGATTTCCCACTTTTCGGTGTCTAAACATAGCTAATTAGATGTAAATCAATTTTTTTTCTTCTATGCACTTTCCGTTTGAAATGAATATTTAACGAGTTATAACGGTAGGTTTAATTTGGGTAAAGTACGTTTGGATGCTTTGTGATTAATTATTTACTGGCCCCGCGGAGCCTGAACCCACTTCTTGGATCTTTTAGTTAATAACACAATAGAAATTATCACTCGAAAATAACGAGGTATAGCGCTGTGTTAAATTTCGTCTTAGATGGCGGGAATGCGCTCGAGCATTTGAGCGCGTCGGAAGGGAGAGTCCATTGTAGTGTTGCCATACGACGCGCTCGATTAATTACTTCCCGCTTCACCCCTCAGGGGGATACAACTATTGTATCTATGGGAATTAGCGCTCCCAGGGGAAAAATGTGACGGCCCGAGCTGAGAGTTAGGTAGGTCTTCTTTTTGTTGAACTGAAATGTTTTTTGTTATGTTAAGGACCAACTTTTTTCGGTTCACTACTGTCCTGTTTTTCAGCACCTCTGACTTTCTTCTTCAACTTTTATCTTATTTCATGAACTTCTTTCCCATCTTACTGTTTCTATGCCTTTTCTGCGTAGATTCCTCATTTTCTTATCTCCATACTAAATGGTGCCTTCCTCCTTCCTCTCTTCGATACGCTCTATTTTTGCAGCGGTTAGGGAGGCTTAAACTAACTTATAGTCTTAATCTAATCTTACTTCCCGCTTCAAACACTAAGAGTTGCGGTAACTAATTTACCGCTATAACTCCTTAAATACTCATTTGCCCCCGAAAGTGCATAGAAGACATATTGTTTATTTCGATCTAATTAACTATGTTTAGGCAGCGAAAATTGGAAAATCGATGATTTTTCTCTCCTTCACATTTACCGAATTTGAGTTATAAGCTGAATTTTAAATCGTTGTAGGTTGTACATTTTATTCGCGATTTGTTTTTTTCCCATAGGCTTGATTTGGTTGTAAAATTACTTTATGTCTGAGGGTTACATTAAAGTTTAAATTTTGCTGCAGAAGCGAGCTGTGTCGTGTTAGGTTTAGTGTTGCCTCACTATATCACGCTCCCCGCGTTTCCGCGGTTCTTAACGGTTGCTTTGGTTAGGTTGTAAGTCACAGAATTGGGGAAACGACTTTCCAGCTTGAACACATTTTAATTCTTCCTAATGAATATGAAAAATACTATTGCACGATAGCAGTTCACCTGGTATGATAACAATTATTTCAAAAAATTGTCGCGAAACATCAAATGTCGGGCATTTATACCCGCACGTAAATGGGTAATTTAGCTGCCGGTGCACACGTGGCCCAATACGCGGGGAACGTGTTAGCTCTTTGACCGCAGTTGGTTGAACTGAAGTTCAACATTCAACTTAAATTTAAAGCCAATTGTATTCAGGAATTTATAAAATAGCAAGCATTAATGAATCATGCCTCATTTAGCTTTAATTTAGTATTTATGAAAATTGAGTCTGTGACTACTGGTTGTCAGCAGCATTATGAAAATCTTCTCCGTGGTCACCGGTGGGGCCCATTAAAGTCAAAGTATTAAAATAAATTCACATTCTAGGCTAGCTGTACGCGACGTGTAGGGTTTCAAGATGACGAACCTGTTAAGAATCTTCAATAATTTAGCGGAATATCCAGCGTAAAATTCGGTGAAAGGAAATCAGTCCTGTACCTGTCAACTCGAGTGGAGATGGCTCCTATAGCGATATTATTACTACAACGTTTTGTCGAAAGACAAAGTAAGTGAAGAAATTCTGATACTATTTTGTGTGAAAAATTGAGAAGGTCTTATATTAAACGAACGGTGACGTAAGCAAGTATGTCTGTCGAATATTTTTTCAAATCTTTCGATGTCAGAATCACAGCAACTAAATCAGTAAACAAATAGCTACTACTCGTTTGAAATACAATATTAATTGAAGTACTTATAGAAAAACTTCGGAACGTATCATCTTGGAAATATTCATATTGATGATGATTGAATAAACCTTCATTTCTTGTAATGAAACAGAACTCTGGTAATGAAATACCCGAAATTTCCTAGGGTATTTTATGGTTTGAGTAGTGACTGCACCAACGCAGTCAACGAGTCATACTATATACAATTTTCAGAGCACACCTGGTGCATCCCGCAGAATCCTGCTACGATCCTTATAACCCTTCCAAAACCTTGTATCCTAGCTACAGCCAGTCAGGATAAGACGTCCGGTATCATAATGCACTCGCTACTCTCATTATAAACCCCAAATAAAACCCCTGTATCCTAGCTACAGCCAGTCGGAATAAGAACGTCTGGTATCATATTCATGTATACCAACACAGATCTCTGGCGTACCTCAGCAAATATTCCAATACCCCTAACCAAAAAATACCTAGGTTTTCTCCGTTAGCGAACCTACATTTTATTCTACGTTACTTTAGCAGAAGAAAAGTAAAGCTACTCCCGTCGTCCCACATTTCCAAGACACGGACGACGACGTGAAATAGTCGTCGCCACGACGCGCGAGTCGATCAAAATTTGACAAAACTGCGAATCGTTTTTGTTCCTTCAATCAAATCAAATCCCCTGCCACCACCCACGGCCTCTACAATCATGCAAATTGCTTTATGATGGACACCGTGTCAAGAAATTCTGGAGATTCTGGCTTGTCTGCTGCAGCTTCGAAATTCTGGGATTCTGGCTCTTTCGTTGACCATTGAGGGAATTCTTGGAGGAGTATTCTGCTTTGCTGTTGGTGGTGGAGTGGCAGACTTCCCATTTTTTACATTTTTAAATATCATTATACACTTCCCTTCAAGTTTATCTCTATCGTTTAGAAACTTTAAATTTTCCTCACATCAGAGGATCATTAAACATTCCTTTTCTTTCTTCTCCGCAATCAGAAACGCTCAACAAACTCCCGAGAAGTTTCATACATCGCTAACGTATGATCTTTCCACCCTGAAATAAGGAAGCAATAATAGTAAAATGTAACAATAAGCAGAATCCTTGTAATATAAAAGGCAATCAAAGAAGCACACACAAACAAGTTTGCCACAACCTGCAACAAATTTATCGAGCTAACTCCGGTGGGTTAAGCTGAACTAACTCAAATTGAAGTTAACTTTAGAGATCAATTTTGAAAATAAAGAATATGAAATAGATCGTGCTTTCCGAATAACTGTCAGTGAATGCAAAGGAATAAATGACACACATATGTGTCGTGCGGCAGCAAATGTGTTATAGCGTTCTCTTCATTAATATGAAGAAATGAGCTTTAGTCCCCCTAGCGGCGACACCGCTATTTGTTTTTAGGGAATTTATTGGGATACAACTATTGCATCTATGGGAATTAGTGCTCCCACGGGGACAATGTGAGGGCCCGAGCTAAAGGATAGGTAGGCCTTCTTTTTGTTGAAATGAAATGTTTTTGTTATGCTAAGGACCACCTTTTTTCGGTTCACTGCTGTCCTGTTTTTCAGCACCTAATACTTTCTTCTTCAGCTTTCATCTTGTTTCATGAACTTCTTTCTCATCTTACTGTTTCTATGCCCTTTCTGCATAGATTCCACGTTCCCTTAACTCCATGCTTAATGGTGCTTACTTAATTCCTCTCTTTGGAATTCATTTGTTGAGGATAGGGAGGATTAAACTAACTATTAATTTAATCTAATCTTTGGGTATGTCATGGGTTTGGGTATGTCATGGGTTTGGGTTTGTCATGGGTTTGGGTATGTCATGGGCTTGGGCATGTCATGGGCTTAGGTATGTCATGGGATTGGGTATGTCATGGGCTTGGGCATGTCATGGTTTGGGTATGTCATGGGTTTGGGTATGTCATGGGCTTGGGTATGTCATGGGCTTGGGCATGTCATGGGTTTGGGTATGTCATGGGTTTGGGCATGTCATGGGTTTGGGCATGTCATGGGTTTGGGGGTATGTCACAGGTTTGGGTATGTCATGGGCTTGGGCATGTCATGGGCTTGGGCATGTCATAGGTTTGGGTAAGTCATGGGTTTGGTTATGTCATGGGTTTGTTTATGTCATGGGTTTGGTTATGTCATGGGTTTGGGCATGTCATGGGTTTGGGTATGTCACAGGTTTGGGTATGTCATGGGCTTGGGCATGTGATAGGTTTGGGTATGTCATGAGTTTGGTTATGTCATGGGTTTGGGTATGTCGTAGGTTTGGTTATGTCATGGGTTTGGGTATGTCATGGGTTTGGGTATGTCATGGGCTTGGGTATGTCATGGGCTTGGGTATGTCATGGGCTTGGGCATGTCATGGGCTTGGGCATGTCATGGGCTTGGGCATGTCATAGGTTTGGGCATGTCATGGGTTTGGGTATGTCATGGGTTTGGGCATGTCATAGGTTTGGGCATGTCATAGGTTTGGGTATGTAATGGGTTTGGGCATGTAATGGGTTTGGGCATGTCATGGGTTTGGGCATGTCATGGGTTTGGGCATGTCATGGGTTTAGGCATGTCATGGGTTTGGGTATGTCATGGGTTTGGGTATGTCATGGGTTTGGGTACGTCATGGGTTTGGGTATGTCACAGGTTTGGGAGTCATAGATATTGGCGATTGCGGCTTGTATGTCATGCCAAACTTCATATTTTATGGAGCAAAAAGAATAACTCACTAAAATTGTTTAGCATCAGGCCCAAATCTCCGAGAATGTCGCTAGTTCTGCGAAGCTAGATTTTTCAAGTGTACCTCAGTTTGTTGGCGAGGTATTTTCGAAGCTGATATTTAACATGGATGGGCAAAAACTGATTGGTAGAATTACTTTAGCAGTTTTGCAATTGTACACGTTAATTTATCATGTATTGATGAAATTGATATTAAAAAAATTAACGATGAGCGAGAAAATTTACGCAAATCTATAAACATTAGATTTTGTAAATAAAAATTCTAAATTACACAGCAGCATTTCATTCCACGGTAAAAACGTATTTCACATTGCAGATTTCACGCAGATCAAAGAGAAAAAACAGCTTTCTATAATACTGTATTTTATCCTATATAACTCTGTAGTAAACCGTATAGCTACTTTCAAATCTATTCGGCCCGTCAATCACTTGCGACGAGTAAATGCGCGAGTGACATTCCTGCAGTCATGTTCTAGACCTCAGCTCCAAATGCCACAATTCCGACATAAATTCAGGCGATCTCTATTCAGTTGGCTGAGCCATAATTTCTAATCTCAGATTAATGAGAATTAAAGCGGACCAGGGACCAGAGCATATCTTGATGCACTAATCTCAGACAATCTCAGCTTTGATGTCTTGATGAAGCACTGTTGAGAGCTGGAGCCGAGGGAGAGCATGGTCTTGTTGCTGAGTGTGTCTCTGTTCTATTATTTCTATTGTTTTGTTGTGCACATTGTGCATCTGCGTACCTTTGTGTGACTACGTGTTCTCCTTGCTGATGTTTAGTCGACAATGATTGACGTACGCTGACGTAGTTGATGATTGCCGTACGCTGACGTAGTTGAAAGTTGTACTTTGCAGTAGTCGATGATTGCCGTGCTTTGCCGTGCCATGATTGATGATTGTTGTACGTCGACGTAGTTGACTGTTCTACGGCGATATCGTTGATGGTTGTCATTCATAGACGTTGTTGATGATTGCCGTACGTCGACGTAGTTAATACTGCAGTACAGTAGGTGCCATGTATATCGTACGTTGACCCCTCGTGCGTATAAAACTGCTGTGTCTTTTGAAAATAACTCTCCTACGAAGAATATGTGAGGTCTCGAACTAAAAACTAGGTAGTCTTTCATTCTGATGTACTTGAATGGGAATTTTATCTTGTTATAGACCATATTTTTACAGTCCAATGCCTTATTTTCAGCATCTTGTTTCTTTAACTTCTTTTAATTGTGCTGCTTCTACGCGCAGGGAACGGGGATGCATCTTGAGCATCTCGTTTATTCCATACTCTTTGGTGCTTTCCTCTTTTCTTTCCTGGGCAACCTACCCTTAGCAGGATACAACTGTTGTGTCTGTGGGAATTAGCGCTCCCAGGGGGACTATGTGAGGGTCCGAGCTAAAGGTTAGGTAGGCTTTTTTTTTGTTGGAGTAGAATAGGTTTTTGTTTTGTTATGGACCAACTTTTTCGATTCACTGCTCTCCTGTTTTTCAGCAGCTACTACTTTATTCTTCAACTTTTATCTTGTTTCATGAACTTCTTTCTCAATTTACTGTTTCTATGCACCTTGTGCATAGATTCCGCGTTCCCTCAACTCTACACTAAATGCTACTTTCCTCCTTCCTCTCTTTGAACATCTTTGCTGTGGTTAAGGGCGGCTAAAACTTTCTTATATAATAATAATAATAATAATAATCCTGGGAAACTGTCGTTGTGGTTAGGGTGACTTAAACTGTCTTGTAATCTAATCTATATCTTTTGTTTTGTGTTGTTATTACTACCTCGCGGTTACCGACACTTTGTAGTAATCAAGAGCATGGTTGATGCATTGTGTAAATCAAGAAAATATTCAGGCATGCGTTACCATAAATTGTTGTTAATAAATAAGACATTGAGAAACGTTATTTTTATTTAGGGGATTTTTTTCTCAATTTAAGATGTAAAGTGTAAGAAACAGTGTGACATAACTGGATTATGTCTCCATTTTTAGATGTAAAGTCTATCATTAAGAATACTGTAAGCGAGCATCTTCTGAAGGAAGCGTAAAAACAAGATCTGCATACAATTTGGGACGACATGTGTCTGTCAAAAAAAAATGACGCCGCTTTATCCGTATTATAAGCCAACGCTTACGCAGCGAAGTGCTATGAAACCAAGCTGTGTTATCATTGTCCTGGCGCCTGAAACATGACGTAGAAACGAAGTTTGGAGCTTTATTTAAATAATCCAAGCGCCCAAACTCGACTAACACTAGCAGTACGGTCTCCATAAAATGTTTTATGCGCGTAAAAATGTCGTGAGATAGAAATACCGAGGCTTCTGCCTTATCTCGACGCGGTCGGTTGCTTATCCAATGCTTTTCCAACTTTGCTCCGTGACGGTCCCAAATGGAGATGCCAACGATCTTTTTATTCGTTTAAGATCCCCATTTGTGAAAGCTTTGTGTTTTGTTGTTTATAAAATGTGACTTTGTGTAGAGTTGTCTCACTGGTTGTTTGAGTTTGTCTCTGTGAGTGGTTTGGAGGAGTTTTGAGTTTAGAAAACCCCTGCTGGTTTTCATTTTAGTATAAATGACAAATTTTTCATATTAATAAGAGCCAGTAGATTTTCATAACAAAACCCAGCAGATTTTCATAATGATAAAAACCTATAGATTTTTATTATGATAAACGCCAATAGATTTTCATGTTGATAAAACCAACATATTTTCATCACGATAAAAACCAAGAGATTTTTAAAAACCAGCAGATTTCCACTGTAATAAAAACAGATTGTCATATTGACAGAAACAGCAGATTTTTATATTAATAGGGATAAATGTTGCTTTACTTGCTTTATAAACTATGAAACTTTAATGAAGTTTCTAAAATTATTTATTTTTAATCTGGAATTAGCTTTTCATTCATGTTATATTTCTACCAATATTTCCTCCCAGTTTATAAGACAAAGAAAAGTTTACAGGGGCAGTTTCTACTTAGAAAGTTTACTTAGAAAGTTTACTTAGAAAGTTTACTTAGAAAGTTTACTTAGAAAGTTCACTTAGAAAGTTTACTTAGAAAGTTTACTTAGAAAGTTCACTTAGAAACTTTACTTAGAAAGTTTACTTAGAAAGTTTACTTCTCGGCATCAAAAAAGTTCAAACCTTACCAGGTGTCCGAGATGCGATACTCACCTATCTTATATCAAGAGTACTTCTCTCATCTTTGCTCCACCTTGTAACTTGACACGTTCATTGCGGTGTGACCCACCGGTGGGTCATGCTTTAGTTTTTTCAGCTGCGAAACGACCCATCGATGGGTCGGTTGAAAATTTGTCAACAATCTTTTTAAATTATTGGTATTTATTTTAAGCGAGTAAATGTTTGCTGTTCTTATATTTTCTAACAACTTTTGACTTTGAATTTGAGTCGTATATTGAACTTCAGTTTAACCCACCGCAGTCAATGTAATAACAGTGTACCCGTGGAGTAAAGAAGCATGATTATCATATGTACTTTGATCATAGAAATGTACTCAACATTCCACAACATACTGAACTAATATGAGTGAGTTAGTTCTGTGTTATCTACGTCTATTTTATTACAACAAAGCTTGATTGTTCGGCATCGATTCCAAAAGTGAACTCTACATCCTGGCCTACATAGGCGAGGCGCTCCAAATACTGTCCATGTTTTATTTTTTTTTCATATATTAATTTTTTGTTGATGGCATGAGAATCAGAGTAAGAAATAATTTAGCATTTTTCAGAGAAATTCTTGTTATTTTCCATAAATTAAAACATACATTGAGCCTCAGCAGCACTTGTAGCCCACAGCCGGTCGGGTTAGTTTCGAAAGGCTAAGTAAGTTGCGTATTGCCATAACATTTATTACCGAGAAGTTCTGCCAACGCGGGCTTTACGAGAGTTTTCAAGGCGATTTATCATCAATTTTATAGCCTTTACATTACATAGCTTGTCAAAAGTTTGCCCTGCTCCTGTCAAAAGTTTTCCACGGCTCCAAGGCGTAGTTTTTAAGCTCATTTGCACAACAGGCCAATATGTCTTGAACTTAGAGAGAGCCTCTTAATGAAACTTTCTTTTTGAAAGTCAAACTCGATGCTGATTTTCTAGCAGACGGCGACCTGGCCTTCCTTGTGCGCTGCATTGACTCGCAAAATTCGGCTATGTGTGAGTATTTCATTCGTACACTGCATTCTAAAAAAATGGGAAAGTTCATAATGTATTCTTTGATAATCTATTCCACGTGTAAATTGAATTATAGCTTTTCTTTTAATTATCAATGAAGAGTAAGAAATTGCTTACAAATAGTCGTTTGATATTTCTGTGTTACTGAATAGAGTCGCTCCTGAAAGTTCAATAAACCAAAAAATGCTTATTCCTGTTTAAAAAATGTTTTTTGTTAAATGTTCAAAAAAGCTTCTAGGTGCCTGCAGGGTGGAACAGTGACTGATGAATCCCTGGCCTCGTGGGGGTCTCGCTATATAATTTTTACATCGCTCTGACCCTTCAGGGGGTAACAACTATTTTATCTTTGGAAATTAGCGCTCCCCGGGGGATTATGTGGGGTCCTTCCCAAGCTAAAGGTTAAGTGGGCCTTCTTTTTGTTGAAATAGAATAAATTTTTTGCTTTGTTACGGGCCATTTTTTTCGGTTCACTGTTCTCTTTTTCAGCACCTACTACTTTCTTTTTCAACTTTTTTCTTGTTTCATGAAGTCCTTTCCCAACTAACTGCTTCGATGATTCTTCTGCATAGATTCATAGATTCTGCTTTCCCTAACATCCATACTAAATGGTATCTTCCTCCATCCTCTCTTCGATACGTTTTTTTGTAGCGGTAAGGGAAGCTCAAACTAACTTATAACCTAATAACCTAACTTATAACCTTATAACCTAACTTATAACCTTATAACCTAACTTATAACCTAATCTAGTCTCTCTTAGCCTCATGAAAAACAATGGCCCTAAGGGTACCTCTATTTTCTTCCGTGAAAAGAACGAGGTTGTTTTACTGATGAAAAGCTGTAGTATCTTATTTATTTCCTTTATTCCTGTCCAGACTATTTGATATTCCCATACCAGACTTTGTCAAACACACTTGTTATTTTTAGGAGTTGATTTGATGTCATGTGCGTCAACATTGTTGGTTTTTGGTTTTTCAATATCATCCGTTCACACAGACGCAACTCATTCCTTCAGTGTGTTAGTCAGTACGTGGAATGAACGTGTTTCTTTTTTTCTTAGAAGCGTTCTTTCTTACCTTATACCTATTTCATGTTCTGGTGAAGAAGGCTTACGAGGCAAGAACTCCAGTTCTATTAAGTAGTTAATATATTCCCATAAGTCTTTTCTTGCATGCAATGTAAGAACTTGCCATGAAAAATTCAGCATGCATCTTCAACCTTGGATAATTTTTCTCACCTTACCAGACGTTGTGAAAGAGTTCTGTAGTTCAACATCTTACTATATTTTTTAGGAATAACGCTGATAAAGTCCTCGTCATGCTTCAGTACTGTAAAGGAAATTTAGGTTTAAACAATTTAAATTAACTTCTAGCCTGACTCCGGTTACCTAAATATCTCCAATAACTGAAAATGTATTCACCTTGACTTTTTTTCTATTTTTTTTTCGCTTTTTCGACTTGATCAATTTTTTATTTACGTTTCTAAATATGCTAATGAATATGTAATAAAATCTTATTCCTTAATTAGTGCAGGTGGTTCTTCTAATTATTCACAATTGCAAAATTCTTCAATTATTCTAATTAAATTTTAAATACAATTATTTTCAATTCAATTATTCTAATTTAATTTTAAATTCGATTATTTTCAATTCAATTATTCTAAGTAAATTTTAAATTCAATTATTTTCAGTTGAATTATTCTACCTTGTTTGACAATGAGAATGATCTGAGAATCAAGTATGAGAACGTGAATGATGATAAATCATTTGAAATTTACGTATCTAATATACATTAAAATTTTCAGTAGCTATTGGGTCCAAGGATGAGTCAGTGAAGCTGCATCGCATTTTCCAGAGAGAATTGCCGCGCATCTAATGTATATATATGTCATCCGAGGGGACTTTAACCATGAAAAGTATGTTATACATTTTTAATAATTAACATTGCTTGCTTAAGGTTGGGTGAAGCATCCATGCAAAGTTAACTCACACTCTTTGACCACGCAAGCGCAGTAGAATATGCACACCACACTCGGATACTCGAATTAAACACCAGTCACTTGACACTTTATTGCATGATACAAGCTCACAGTATTGAAGAAGCCTTCACTCTCTTTATTCCGAAGAGGGGGGGGGGGGGGAATGCCCATGCCCATGCCCATGCCCACACAAACCAGGCCGTGGAGGAGCAGCAACTTGAGGGTATTCCGATGTCTTAAGAAGTTTGCAGGCCCAACTCGCTTGCAGCTCCTCATCAAAATTCCGACACAAGACTGCCTCAAAACTGGCATCCAATGCACGACAAAACTCCCGAGGCGCTTTGTGCTAATAATTATCTTCAGCGAAGTTAGAGCTTCATGTTTGTGGTTATTCTCCGAGCCTCGTGCTGTTCACGGGCCGCAGGTTTATTTAGTGATAGGAATCGGTGAAATTTATACCGTAAAACAAGCGAGAGATCTTTTTTGATCGTTATGTAGCGTTGGTGGTTCGATGTTAGTAAAAGGTAAGCAATAGTTAAATCTCTCTAATGAACTGGTATTGTTGCCTATCATTAAAAAAAAACTAACAGCTTACGACTTAATGAAGGATGTAAGCATATAATTAAGTAGCGATGGTTAGCAAGGGAAGTGAACGCTTGAGAACATGCAAAGGAACAATGATCTATTAAAATGGGTGGATTTTGTCAGGATATTAGTGTTCTTTGATAATTTCTGAAGTATTAGCAGTTATAAAAAGATTAGCTATGATCGTAAAGGATGGTGTAGTTTTCAGTTATTTTTTATGAGCTAAGAGTTATTGATCATTGTAATCGTGCAATTAACATATGGTTATCGTAATTTTGAATAAAAGAAATAATTTTTGTAACCTTGGTTATAACAGAAATGATTATTGTAACTATGGATGTAACAGAGAGGATTATTGTAAGTATGGATGTAACAGAGAGGATTATTGTAACGGTGGATATAAAAGAGATATTAACATTTTCTCCGCCATAACCGCAGTATTTGGCTTTATACTTAAATTTTATTTCAGAACTTGATCGCTCATATTATATTAATGAAAAACTCTACGGAAAATACTCCTAGAATTTAAGTATCTTTTTAAAACAATAGTTTATAGTGTGATCGAGTTTTCACGATATTATTACCTTCATTTGTACAATTGTACAGGAAAACAAAGAGAACAATAAGATGTTTTCATTAAGTGGTTAAACTAAACTTTAAAATGCGAATATAGTATCCAACTTTTCTCTGGCGAATGCTATAATTAGGATATTTTCAAGAACAAAACAATACTCACGTTCCGAAATTGCACAGGAATGTAAAGCTCATTTTTGATCCAAAATTTCATAGAGCCGGCAAGTGTGGCAGGAAAATTTTTAGTTAAAAATAGTCAATTTTTCTGGATTCAAAAGTTTACGAAGGCCATCTATGACAGAATTTTTTTTGCTTAATAATTAAGTCTATCACTTTCCTGAACGTGGAAATATTTTTAAATTTACAGAAAATCGGATGAAATTTACACGTTGGAGCACAAATTTCCTCGCCTCACGATGCTGTTTTCGTGAACGATGAGCCGACTCCCAGACTCAAACATCCCCCGTTCAATTATTCAGCAGCTAATTGGATTGTGCCATTCAGAGGTGAGTGTGGCTGCCAGAGCTCAAAGTAAACCAAACCCCTGCTTCGGTTTGACTTAAACCTTGGCGCTTACTTTCCGTGTATGGAAATTTCATGCCGAGGCCGGACTTCCAAGTCCCGATCTAAGAAACTTTCGTTGTCGAACGCATCGAAAGTTTAGTGGTTGAAAGAAATGCGGAAGCTGCAGCGCAGAGACTCGTGCAAAAGTTGCCCAATTTTGGGGCTTCAAAAGGCAAAAACAGGGCGAGAAACTCGGCCTCTGCAGAAGTGGAAGTCAAACCTGGCGGGCGGGCGATTGGCAGTTGGTGATGCTCGTATCGGGGCCGTGGGAGGTGGGGGTCTGCTTTTTGCTTGCTGCCTCCCCTTGTACTTCTGGCCGTACTCCTAGTCATGATTCTAGTCATGCTTCTAGTCATGCTTCTAGTCATGATTCTAGTCATGATTCTAGTCATGATTCTAGTCATGATTCTAGTCATAATTCTAGTCATGATTCTAGTCATGATTCTAGTCATGATTCTAGTCACGATTCTAGTCACGATTCTAGTCACGATTCTAGTCACGATTCTAGTCATGATTCTAGTCATGATTCTAGTCATGATTCTAGTCATGATTCTAGTCATGATTCTAGTCATGATTCTAGTCATGATTCTAGTCATGATTCTAGTCATGATTCTGGTCATGATTCTAGTCATGATTCTAGTCATAATTCTGGTCATAATTCTGGTCATAATTCTAGTCATAATTCCAGTTATAATTCTACTTATAATTTTAGTGATAATTCTAGTCAAACTTCAGTCAAACTTAGTCAAATTTTTAGTTATACTTTTAGTTTAGGCAGTGCTCGCAGAGTAATGAACAATCTGCTCAAAGAAATATTGACCTAATAATAATCCAAATAATGAACCAATGAATAATGAAAGTGTGTGATGAGCGTATCTGTGATACAAGCTTCATCAACTACACAGTTTTCGGAGTATTAATCCATCAGATTCGGAGTCGGAATGAATATCACGTGTATTGTTAGGTTAGATTAGAATAGGTTAGGTTGCGTTGTATAGAATGCCAGCAGTTGAGACATAAGAAAGTATAGGAAAACCTTTGAAATCATGGGAAAGCCACGTTGAAGATCAGTTGGTCTCTCTCTCTGTCATTATCAAGGATGTTTAATGACTGTATCTGTAATGCGAATTTCACCAGTGCACAAGATTAAGAATGTTTTAATCGCGGGTACTATAAGATTTTATGTATTCATTTGTGATCCACAACTGGAATATTTATTTTAGGAAAATATCAAATTCCGTCATTTTTAACGAACCGTGTACACAAGTATTATATAGACAAAAATTTCGTATGATAAAAATGCCAGAAACTTTCTATCTCTAAAAATTACTTGAAAACTAGAAAATATGGTTTTAAAGCTTGTTTTTCAAATTTATTTTCACAAGTTTTATTATGCTAGCCGAGCGGATTTTTCTTTCCGATTGTGCTCAATAAACGTCGAGTCTTGGATACGTCTAGTCAGGATGCACACAAAACTCCTTTCCTTGATATCAGCCTCACCAAGACGGGGAAATTTAGTTAAAAAAAGAAATTGAGATGCAATACGGGTCTTGCTCGCTGCTCTCACAAAGTGTTCGATCAACGCGTGTTTGATGAGCGAATATTTTCCTTCAGCACAAAAGGATCGTGAGCGACATTTTGTGACCGGGAGTAACACCGTCTCGCTGCGGCCAGTTCCGGACGATGTAATGTTTATTTCAGAAGAACAAGAAGAAAACCGTTTATTTCCAGTGTTTCAACATTTAATGTTTGAACTGTTGAAATAAATATTCATGTTTGAACTGTTGAAATTTGAAATGAACTGTTAACATATTCATTGTTAACATATGACCCACCGGTGGGTCGCAGTTAGGTTTTCCTGCTGCGAAACGACCCATCGATGGGTCGGCTTGGAAAATTCTAACAACCTTTCTAAATTAATGGTATTGAACAGGCCCAGTGAATGTTTGATATTTACAAATTTGCTTATCACTTTTGACTTTAAATTTAAGTTGAATATTGAACTTCAGTTTAACTCATCACAACTAACGTGGTAAACTATAAATAAACTAAACGTACGTGTCCTTTGTTTATTCACATATCTATTCATCATTGCATTTGACAGTACGCCAATTGTTGTTCATGAACGTTCAATAAATGGATTTTATTCATACATTATAACCGCGCCTCATAACCTTCTGCTTATTTATGATTTGACGCTTTAAATTTGTTTGAGGAATTATATTCCTACTAGTAACTTTTTACTCATGAATTAATCGCTTATCTATATTTATGTAACTGACACTCCTGGAAAAAGACGTTTCAAAATACGTAGCTTTATGTTTAACATAAAATGAAATATATTTAACATATTTTATACATAACTTCGTACAATTAACTGTGTACGATACTGTGTGCAGTCTTGTAAAGAGTTAGATATTATGAGAACTGCGCGTTCAGCATCTTTGGCTGTTGTGTGTATTCTGATCATCTTTATTATTATGATACCGACTCCAATAATCATCATTTTTGCACGTTTTTATACTAGCGTTACCAATTTCAGCCCTTCTGGCGTCAGCGTCAGCCCTTCTGGCGTCAGCGTCAGCCCTTCTGGCGTCAGCGTCAGCCGTTCTGGCGTCAGCGTCAGCCGTTCTGGCGTCAGCGTCAGCCGTTCTGCCGTCAGCGTCAGCCGTTCTGGCGTCAGCGTCAGCCGTTCTGGCGTCAGCGTCAGCCGTTCTGGCGTCAGCGTCAGCCGTTCTGCCGTCAGCGTCAGCCGTTCTGGCGTCAGCGTCAGCCGTTCTGGCGTTAGCGTCAGCCGTTCTGGCGTCAGCGTTAGCCGTTCTGGCGACAGCGTCAGCCGTTTTTGCGTCAGCGTCAGCCGTTTTTGCGTCAGCATCAGCCGTTTTTGCGTCAGCGTCAGCCGTTTTTGCGTCAGCGTCAGCCGTTTTTGCGTCAGCGTCAGCCGTTCTGGCGTCAGCGTCAGCCCTTCTGGCGTCAGCGTCAGCCGTTCTGGCGTCAGCGTCAGCCGTTCTGGCGTCAGCGTCAGCCGTTCTGGCGTCAGCGTCAGCCGTTCTGCCGTCAGCGTCAGCCGTTCTGGCGTCAGCGTCAGCCGTTCTGGCGTCAGCGTTAGCCGTTCTGGCGTCAGCGTCAGCCGTTCTGGCGTCAGCGTTAGCCGTTCTGGCGACAGCGTCAGCCGTTTTTGCGTCAGCGTCAGCCGTTTTTGCGTCAGCATCAGCCGTTTTTGCGTCAGCGTCAGCCGTTTTTGCGTCAGCGTCAGCCGTTTTTGCGTCAGCGTCAGCCGTTTTTGCGTCAGCGTCAGCCGTTTTTGCGTCAGCGTCAGCCGTTCTGGCGTCAGCGTCAGCCGTTCTGGCGTCAGCGTCAGCCGTTCTGGAGTCAGCGTCAGCCGTTCTGGCGTCAACGTCAGCCGTTCTGACGTCAACATCAGACGTTCTGGCGTCAGCATCAGCCGTTCTGGCGTCAGCATCAGCCGTTCTGGCGTCAGCATCAGCCGTTCTGGCGTCAGCATCAGCCGTTCTGGCGTCAGCATCAGCCGTTCTGGCGTCAGCGTCAGCCATTCTGGCGTCAGCCATTCTGGCATCAGCCATTCTGGCGTCAGCCATTCTGGCGTCAGCCGTTCTAGCGTCAGCCGTTCTGGCGTCAGCCATTCTGGCGTCAGCCGTTCTGGCGTCAGCCGTTCTGGCGTCAGCGTCAGCCGTTCTGGCGTCAGCGTCAGCCGTTCTGGCGTCAGCGTCAGCCGTTCTCGCGTCAGCCGTTCTGGCGTCAGCGTCAGCCGTTCTGGCGTCAGCCGTTCTGGCGTCAGCCGTTCTGGCGTCAGCGTCAGCCGTTCTGGCGTCAGCGTCAGCCGTTCTGGCGTCAGCGTCAGCCGTTCTGGCGTCAGCGTCAGCCGTTCTGGCGTCAGCGTCAGCCGTTCTGGCGTCAGCGTCAGCCGTTCTCGCGTCAGCCGTGCAGAAATCAACACTACGCTGCAGTTACGGGAGTGCAACACGCAGGTGTTCGGTGCAGTGAAAGGAAGCTCGCCACTTTGGGTGAACACAATGCTGGTTCGATTCCAGTTCCGCAGCAGAAGCATTTTTGCTAAGGTTTGTGCAGCTTCTCTGGTGATTTTTTAAAACGTACAAGGTACAACGAGACGTTTTACGATATTTCTTTTACGTGCTGTGCTTGCATTTATATTATTTTTTTCAGGACAAACAGCTATCTGTATTTTAAAATACATTGTTGATATTGAATCAATTGTATAATTTTGAGTTAGAAACGAAACTTATGAAAGTAATTTGCCATTTAAATACTTGATCATGAACGATAAAATGAACTTTACATAAGTACGCATTGTCAGTAGGAAATTCATTTAATGAAAATGAAATATCCTATCGTCTATTAAAAAAAACGAATAACTCTACATTCATCGATTACTTTTCCATTTTTTTGAGAGGGTTTTGAGGACATTTCTTTGTGGTAATCTCCCAATTTATCCCAGTAAGTTGCAAACTTTTTCTCGTATAAAGTTCACACATTTGAATACAATTTAAATACTGCATAACAAGTTACCCAACTTGATCTAAAATCTACTACGACTGGAATAATAGGGCAATGAAGCAACTGCCTCGCTGAAATCTTTATTGAGAGCATTTGGACAACAGGTTACTGAGGGTCTATATATACAACACGTGCACGCATTTCATTATGTATGTATTATTGTGATAATATGTATCGTTTTATATCCATTTCTCCAATATATATTCATATTATACCCAATTTTCTGCAACCTTCGTGACTAATTTATACTTTGAACACTACAGTAGCTGCCTGCACGGCCTACACGGCCTGCTGCAGGCTGCACGGCCTGCTGCAGGCTGCACGGCCTGATGCAGGCTGCACGGCCTGATGCAGGCTGCACGGCCTGATGCAGGCTGCACGGCCTGATGCAGGCTGCACGGCCTGATGCAGGCTGCACGGCCTGATGCAGGCTGCACGGCCTGATGCAGGCTGCACGGCCTGATGCAGGCTGCACGGCCTGATGCAGGCTGCACGGCCTGATGCAGGCTGCACGGCCTGATGCAGGCTGCACGGCCTGATGCAGGCTGCACGGCCTGATGCAGGCTGCACGGCCTGATGCAGGCTGCACGGCCTACTGCAGCCTGCACGGCCTGCTGCAGGCTGCACGGCCTGCTGCAGGCTGCACGGCCTGCTGCAGGCTGCACGGCCTGCTGCAGGCTGCACGGCCTGCTGCAGGCTGCTCGGCCTGCTGCAGGCTGCACGGCCAGCTGCAGGCTGCACGGCCAGCTGCAGGCTGCACGGCCAGCTGCAGGCTGCACGGCCAGCTGCAGGCTGCACGGCCAGCTGCAGGCTGCACGGCCAGCTGCAGGCTGCACGGCCTGCTGCAGGCTGCACGGCCTGCTGCAGGCTGCACGGCCTGCTGCAGGCTGCACGGCCTGCTGCAGGCTGCACGGCCTGCTGCAGGCTGCACGGCCTGCTGCAGCCTGCACGGCCTGCTGCAGCCTGCACGGCCTGCTGCAGCCTGCACGGCCTGCTGCAGCCTGCACGGCCTGCTGCAGCCTGCACGGCCTGCTGCAGCCTGCACGGCCTGCTGCAGCCTGCACGGCCTGCACGGCCTGCTGCAGCCTGCACGGCCTGCTGCAGCCTGCACGGCCTGCTGCAGCCTGCACGGCCTGCTGCAGCCTGCACGGCCTGCTGCAGCCTGCACGGCCTGCTGCAGCCTGCACGGCCTGCTGCAGCCTGCACGGCCTGCTGCAGCCTGCACGGCCTGCTGCAGCCTGCACGGCCTGCTGCAGCCTGCACGGCCTGCTGCAGCCTGCACGGCCTGCTGCAGCCTGCACGGCCTGCTGCAGGCTGCACGGCCTGCTGCAGGCTGCACGGCCTGCTGCAGGCTGCACGGCCTGCTGCAGGCTGCACGGCCTGCTGCAGGCTGCACGGCCTGCTGCAGGCTGCACGGCCTGCTGCAGCCTGCACGGCCTGCTGCAGCCTGCACGGCCTGCTGCAGCCTGCACGGCCTGCTGCAGCCTGCACGGCCTGCTGCAGCCTGCACGGCCTGCTGCAGCCTGCACGGCCTGCTGCAGCCTGCACGGCCTGCTGCAGCCTGCACGGCCTGCTGCAGCCTGCACGGCCTGCTGCAGCCTGCACGGCCTGCTGCAGCCTGCACGGCCTGCTGCAGCCTGCACGGCCTGCTGCAGCCTGCACGGCCTGCTGCAGCCTGCACGGCCTTCTGCAGCCTGCACGGCCTGCTGCAGCCTGCACGGCCTGCTGCAGCCTGCACGGCCTGATG
The DNA here is from genome assembly GCA_030386875.1 of Morinoia aosen. Classification (NCBI taxonomy): domain Eukaryota; kingdom Metazoa; phylum Arthropoda; class Malacostraca; order Amphipoda; family Talitridae; genus Morinoia; species Morinoia aosen. The sequence continues at coordinate 53,520,247 of CM059571.1, forward strand.
CAGGCTGCACGGCCTGATGCAGGCTGCACGGCCTGCCGCTGTGCTCGGTACCGGAAGACTTGTCAAGATTAAGTATTATGCATTTTTGACGCAATCAATGAATCACAAAGAAAAGCGTTTAAATATTGAGAGACTTATAATTCGACTAAAGCCGTAAAAGTCAATAAATATGTGGGCATATAATAGTGTACACGGTTTGTAAGTCATCCAATGTTTGCGCTTTTCGACGCACTCATAACCTAAGACACTACATAGTTACATGTTACACATTTTTTAACAAAATTTATCACAAATACACAGGAATGAAAAATGTTGGCGTAGTTATAAAACCATTCACAGATTGGCGCGTTGTAACACTTAAGAATCTAGACACACACATACAATCTTGTATAACACAACCCATTCAGCAACACACACACACAACATAGCAGTGAACCAACATCACAGCCACACAGAACCAACAACACATCGAGTCACACAACAATGCACATCGTAACACAGAACACAACACATTCGTCCATATGACGGTGAGCAAAATGAGCGGTGAGCTGCGGCCGGCTCCGGAGTACCTGTGGGGGGCTGGCGGGGCTGCGTTATTGGTGTACGTGGGGTGGTGCGCGCTGGTGTGGTTTGTGGTGGTGTGTGGGTTGTGGTGATGGTGTGGTAGGTGTGGTGGTGGTGTGCAGGTTGTGGTGTGGTGGTGGTGTGCAGGTTGTGGTGTGGTGGTGGTGGGCAGGTTGTGGTGTGGTGGTGGTGTGCAGGTTGTGGTGTGGTGGTGGTGTGCAGGTTGTGGTGTGGTGGTGGTGTGCAGGTTGTGGTGTGGTGGTGGTGGGCAGGTTGTGGTGTGGTGGTGGTGTGCAGGTTGTGGTGTGGTGGTGGTGTGCAGGTTGTGGTGTGGTGGTGGTGTGCAGGTTGTGGTGTGGTGGTGGTGGGCAGGTTGTGGTGTGGTGGTGGTGTGCAGGTTGTGGTGTGGTGGTGGTGTGCAGGTTGTGGTGTGGTGGTGGTGCTGGTGTGCAGGTTGTGGTGTGGTGGTGGTGGGCAGGTTGTGGTGTGGTGGTGGTGGGCAGGTTGTGGTGTGGTGGTGGTGTGCAGGTTGTGGTGTGGTGGTGGTGGTGTGCAGGTTGTGGTGTGGTGGTGGTGTGCAGGTTGTGGTGTGGTGGTGGTGGTGTGCAGGTTGTGGTGTGGTGGTGGTGGTGTGCAGGTTGTGGTGTGGTGGTGGTGTGCAGGTTGTGGTGTGGTGGTGGTGGTGTGCAGGTTGTGGTGTGGTGGTGGTGTGCAGGTTGTGGTGTGGTGGTGGTGTGCAGGTTGTGGTGTGGTGGTGGTGTGCAGGTTGTGGTGTGGTGGTGGTGGTGGTGGTGTGCAGGTTGTGGTGTGGTGGTAGTGGTGTGCAGGTTGTGGTGTGGTGGTAGTGGTGTGCAGGTTGTGGTGTGATGGTGGTGGTGTGCAGGTTGTGGTGTGGTGGTGGTGGGCAGGTTGTGGTGTGGTGGTGGTGGGCAGGTTGTGGTGTGGTGGTGGTGTGCAGGTTGTGGTGTGGTGGTGGTGTGCAGGTTGTGGTGTGGTGGTGGTGTGCAGGTTGTGGTGTGGTGGTGGTGTGCAGGTTGTGGTGTGGTGGTGGTGTGCAGGTTGTGGTGTGGTGGTGGTGTGCAGGTTGTGGTGTGATGGTGGTGGTGTGCAGGTTGTGGTGTGATGGTGGTGGTGTGCAGGTTGTGGTGTGATGGTGGTGGTGTGCAGGTTGTGGTGTGATGGTGGTGGTGTGCAGGTTGTGGTGTGGTGGTGGTGTGCAGGTTGTGGTGTGGTGGTGGTGTGCAGGTTGTGGTGTGGTGGTGGTGTGCAGGTTGTGGTGTGGTGGTGGTGGTGTGCAGGTTGTGGTGTGGTGGTGGTGGGCAGGTTGTGGTGTGGTGGTGGTGTGCAGGTTGTGGTGTGGTGGTGGTGTGCAGGTTGTGGTGTGGTGGTGGTGGTGGTGTGCAGGTTGTGGTGTGGTGGTGGTGGGCAGGTTGTGGTGTGGTGGTGGTGTGCAGGTTGTGGTGTGGTGGTGGTGGTGGTGTGCAGGTTGTGGTGTGGTGGTGGTGTGCAGGTTGTGGTGTGGTGGTGGTGTGCAGGTTGTGGTAGTGGTGTGCAGGTTGTGGTAGTGGTGTGCAGGTTGTGGTAGTGGTGTGCAGGTTGTGGTAGTGGTGTGCAGGTTGTGATAGTGATGTACAAGTAATTATGTACAATAATGTCAAAGTAATTTTAATGATGTCCAATGAGGTACAAGTAACTATAATGATGTACAATGTACAAGTCATTGTTCATTACCTACATTCCAGTTGTTGCATGAATATACTTGGAAAATTATTTTAATTTTCTACTTGCAGTCCTTGAGACGACAATCATAGAGAAGAATTTTTTCAATTAAAGAAATAATCTGCAATTGAATATCAAGGAGATCCACTTCACCTGTAACAGAAGTACAAAGTTACACACATACGAATATTACAAACAACTTCGAACAGTTTCAACATCAGAAAATTTGATGCGTACAAACGGCAGAGTGTCAGGAAATTTGAAGGCATTTCAGTAACTAAAACTGGATTGAAAATCAATGCTCATTATTTTGCATGTCGATGAAGAAATGAATAATTTCATGACTGAGGAAAGTTTTCAAGAGTACACAAAAAAATGAAAAATGGCAGAAAGGGAAGTTTCTGAGGGAGAAAAAGTTAGTTTGGAATTTCAGTATGTGCAGCATCACTACACGTATTTCCAAAATTTATGCATAAAGTTACGAGAATTGAGATGTAAGAACAATATTTGTGAGCATATAAGTAGGTATGTATGTACGTATGTATTTATGCATGTTCTCCTATATGTACATATGTATGTTCACCTATGTGCGCATATGTATGTATAGATGTATGCATTATATTCCTAAGAAGAACAGTATGTAATATCAACACACAAGCTAGAGCCGATAGCGCATTACTGCTCGCTGAACAGTTCCTTCACAAACTGCTAATTGAAATTCGTCCATTAAGAATTAAATTAAATTAAGTTGAAAGTAGTCGATTAAGATTTAAATACTTGATTAGATTCAGGGCCTGGGCGTCATAATTGAGCCCATGTCAGCTGGCGAGATATCATTGAAGCCGACGCGGACTTGTTAAGTTTTACGTGAAGATTTGGAACGGACAATTCCAGTCTGTGGGGGAGATTCCCGAGATAGTCTTCTCTTGCTAAACGGGAATCGATGGCGACAGGGCAACTGGAATGGGAATGATGGCCCGGGGCCGTTCCCGATTGCTGCTGCTCCTCGCAGTCGATATTAGAAAAATAATCAAAAGTGAAAGAAAGAGAATGTGAAAATATGAGCTGAAAGATGAGGTTATGAAAGTATTAGTTGAAAATATGAAAATATTAGCTACGCAATGAGAACATGACAGTGTGAGTTACGAATTGAGAACATGACAGTGTGAGTTACGAATTGAGAACATGACAGTATGAGTTACGAATTGAGAACATGACAGTATGAGTTACGAATTGAGAACATGACAGTATGAGTTACGAATTGAGAACATGACAGTATGAGTTACGAATTGAGAACATGACAGTATGAGTTACGAATTGAGAACATGACAGTATGAGTTACGAATTGAGAACATGACAGTATGAGTTACGAATTGAGAACATGACAGTATGAGTTACGAATTGAGAACATGACAGTATGAGTTACGAATTGAGAACATGACAGTATGAGTTACGAATTGAGAACATGACAGTATGAGTTGCGAATTGAGAACATGACAGTATGAGTTACGAATTGAGAACATGAAAGTATGAGTTACGAATTGAGAACATGACAGTATGAGTTACGAATTGAGAACATGACAGTATGAGTTACGAATTGAGAACATGACAGTATGAGTTACGAATTGAGAACATGACAGTATGAGTTACGAACTGAGAATATGACAGTATGAGTTTCGAATTGAGAACATGACAGTATGGCCTACGAACTGAGAATATGACAGCATGAGCTAACAATTGAGAATATGAAAGCATAAGATAAAAAGTAAAGACAGTATAAAAGCATGAGCGAAAAAAGGATGAGGTAATGAAAATATGAACTAAAAAATGCTGAGAATATGAAGGTATGAGCTAAAAAATGATGATAAAATGAAAGCATGAATAAAATTGATGAGGGTATGAAACAAAGATATAATTTGAAGAGAAGAGAGTATGAAAGAGCTAACTGCAACTTGAGGAGGATGTGGGAGTACGAGATGCGGTAGCCGTGTTGTGCCTAGTACATGCTACATTGTGATATAATATAATGGTAAAAAAGGATGCAGAAACAATAAGTAAGGTAATTATCTAACCACGAATGAAAATGAAATTTCCCAAAAGAAATACAGACCTTCCAAGAAATTATAAGTTCAATGGCAGAAATGAGGGGTCATTTAAATTAGAAGGTTAATTTGAACCTTTTCTATTTACGGTGTTGTTAAGGTATCTTTGTTTCGTACCAACGAGATAACTTGTTGTAATTTGCGTAAAGTTGTGTCCTGCATTGACTGCAAAATTATAAAATAATTTAACAGAACTGATACGAGAGCAGGAGTGTATCATTGACTAGTATTGTTATGTAAATTGGACAAAGATCAAGAAGAGCATCAGTTTAACATGCGCAGTTCGACCTGCACAGTTTCGCCTGCACAGTTTCACCTGCGCAGTTCGACCTGCGCGGTTCGACCTGCGCAGTTCAACTTCCATGAAATAACCTGCGCAGTCTGACTCATACAGACCTGCGCAGTCTGACTCATACAGACCTGCGCAGTCTGACTCATACAGACCTGCGCAGTCTGACTCATACAGACCTGCGCAGTCTGACTCATACAGACCTGCGCAGTCTGACTCATACAGACCTGCGCAGTCTGACTCATACAGACCTGCGCAGTCTGATTCATACAGACCTGCGCAGTCTGACTCATACAGACCTGCGCAGTCTGACTCATACAGACCTGCGCAGTCGTGACTTGCGCAGTCGTGACTGGCGCAGTCGAGACTCACCACACTCAGGCAGGACTGAGAGGGTCCAGTTGCCGTCGGTGCAGTTGGACTGGAGCGAAGCAGAGCCATCAACGAAGTTGGCCCCCCCCACACACCAGTAGTCCACCACCGTCCCCTCCGTGAAGTTGCCCACGTAGCTCCAGTCCCCACCTGCTGGGTGCTCCACCGGGGGGCCTGGGCACGCTGTGGGGGGGAAGAGTGAGGGAAGGGAGGTGTTATGGTGCTATAGTGCTATGAAGGGAGGTGTTATGGTGCTGCGGTGGGGGAGGGGGGAAGAGAGGTGTTATAGTGCTAATGTAACCTCCCCACTTCCCCGCTGCGGTGGGGGAGTGGGGGAAGGAAGGTGTGATGGTGCTACTGTAACCTCCCACTTCCCCGTTGCGGTGGGGGAGTGGGGGAAGGAAGGTGTGATGGTGCTATTGTAACCTCCCACTTCCCCGTTGCGGTGGGGAGGGGGGAAGGAAGGTGTGATGGTGCTATTGTAACCTCCCCACTTCCCCGCTGCGGTGGGGGGAAGGGAGGTGATATGGTGGGTGCAACACCCCCCCCCCAGTGAGGTGTTGACGGTTCCGAGCAAGTTCAATTTCTTGACGTGTAAGTTGGTTCAGGAAAGCTCCTAGGATTTTTGTACTGAAACACGCCATTCATTAAAATCTATGTTTCTGTCTAATTATAAAATGCAACGTTTCGACGCATCTAACATTATCCAAAGTGACTGGTGTTGTACACGCTAATGAGATGAGAATATTTAGCACCTTTCGAAAACATAGAAAATAATTTTTTTAAAAGAGGGAGGAATATGTACCCGCCCCTCCCACCCCTCCCCCCTTACAAAAAAGCAGAAAGTAAGTATACTTAGAAAAGGCTCTGCAAATTTTATTAGTATCTAGGATATTATTTGGACTTTGAAGGGCATAACCTTACATAAACAGGCTAACAATTACTTGAGCTTACGAATACGGAGGCTCCGTATTCTCCGAGGGAGGGTTTTGCCTGGATTTTAAGGAGTTTTTAAACACATATTTAGTATTACAAATTACACGGTCCAGAACCACACAGCCCAGAACCACACGGTCCAGAACCACACGGTCCAGGACCACACGGTCCAGAACCACACGGTCCAGAACCACACGGTCCAGAACCACACGGTCCAGAACCACACGGTCCAGACCCACACGGTCCAGAACCACACGGTCCAGAACCACACGGTCCAGAACCACACGGTCCAGAACCACACGGTCCAGAACCACACGGTCCAGAACCACACGGTCCAGAACCACATGGTTCAGAACCACACGTTCCAGGACCACTCGGTCAAGACACCCCCTACCCTCACCTGGTTCACACACAAACACCTCCTGCAGCTTAGTCATATTGAGGGCCGGGTCCACAGGCTCGTACACGCCCGTGTCTGCACACGTAATGGACTCGTTGAAGGCCCCGTAGTCCGTGGCCTGGCCCTCTGGGCACGAGTACGTCACCACGTCGTCCACCCAGCTCGCCTGCCCAGACCACGTCGACTGGGCACCGTTGATCTCCGCCGGGGGGCCGTCCAGGCATACTGGAACGGGGAATGGAAATGACGATTGAGTTGTGGGCTTCAGGTACTGGGTTGTCCAGACGTGGTGGAACGGGCCATGGAAGAGACGATTAAGTTTTGGGTTTTAGGTGTTGGGTTGTCCAGACGTGGGGGAACGGGGCATGGAAGTGACGATTGAGTTGTGGGTTTCAGCTGCTGGGTCGTCCAGACGTGGTGGAACGGGGCATGGAAGTGAAGATTGAATTGTGGGTTTCAGCTGCTGGGTTGTCCAGACGTGGGGGAACGGGGCATGGAAGTGACGGTTAAGTTTTGGGTTTCAGCTGCTGGGTCGTCCAGACATGATGGAACGGTGTAGTCAAAGCGCTGAGTAAAAATGATTTAGCTCTCATACGTGTTTTCCATTTAGCTCTCATAAACTTCCATCTACTGTGTCGGCTACCGAGTTTCGTAAACACGACGAAAAGTAAAATCCAACTCTAAAGATGTATTATTTGATTATCCTCTGCCTTTATTTCATCGAGCTTTACATCAGCTTCTCTCGTTCAATCATTTTCGGCGCCTTGTTTTACTCGATCAAACTAACATTCTCAGTATTGGCGTAATATATTGGCACTTTAGAGTACGTTACTACTGTAAAAAGTACTTTATCACAAAATATGGATTTCAAAGAACAAAAAATATCACAGTAACACATTATGGCTTCAAGCTCATATTGAATGCTATATAGTATTTGTAGTTCTTTCTTTTACAGCAGCCAAAATTCTTTCTATTTTTATTATATACAGTTTAGGGGTATCACAACGTTCGGCACTGAATGCCACAAAATATACCTGTGTTGCAAACCAGGCTCTCTATGGGTGTCCACGTGCCGTTCACGCAGGTGGAGTTGAGCGTGGAGGTGCGATTGATGAAAAGCTTGCCTTCCGGACACGTGTAAGTGACCTGAAGGAGAAAAATAGGTTACTGCCAATGAAGCTTATACATAAGATATCGTGCATGAATTTTTTAAATATCTTAGACACAGCTTGAGTTATTTTTGAATTCAAGTCCAGTCATAAGTAAGTAACCTGTAAGTAAAACCTAGCTTGGTTCCAATGCAGCATATAGGCAAGATGTCATGCATGAATTTTTTTAAATATCTTGGGCCCAGCTAGAGTTATTCTTGAATTTAAGGACAGTCATTATGGTTAGAAGCTAGACAAGTTTGTGGTAACTCGGTCATTCGTCACAACAGCTACAACTCGAGCTATCCCGTACGAATACCATACATCGACTTGCCACGGCGCGCAAACCAATAGCCTCGCGCAATTAATAGCCCAGTGCCCAGTAAAATTGAAGCATTTGTACGGGACATGGCTAAATGTTGATTGAAAGGACAAGTTGAATAGCTTTGAAGAACTACGGGGTATTCGAAACGTTTCTCTGCAGCGAGTAATATAAGCTCGTTACAATTTCCGCTCAGAAACAAATGAAAAATATAGTATTGATGTTCGGTGAAATTATTTCAAGAACTGGTGCTCCACCTCGTGTCACTGAACGGAAATTGATCGTCTCAACTCCCTATATATCTTAAAACGACATGCGGAACCCCATCATAAGATTTATTCTGATGAACTGATATGGAAGCCGTCGATTCCATCCCCAAAGAATTTCTTAGTTGACCATAGCGCAAAACACTTTGAAAATTATCATTTGCTAATGAATTTTCTTTAGTATTTATAAATTTCGTGTGCTTAATGTTTTGATACCTTTACATGATCAGAAACCGAGCCTTCAAGCATAGCATATTTCAAAAGAAACATGTTATAACCTTTACAAAATAAACGACTTAACATATGACAGAAGAAACGTTTCGCAGAAGCAAACAGGAGGTAGAGGCGTTGTTTTGTATTAGTAACATTTTAAAAATGAACCTTTCCACACGCAACATGCCCCACGATCAACAGCTTCCTTAAGCAATATTTTAATGGGGAAACATTGTGCTAAAAAAGCTTAGCCGAATTCACTTTTCTGAGAGTAACATTAACATTTTGAAACAGCATTTTTTTTACAAAGCTCTACATTTGAGTAAAATTTAGATAACATTTCGCTATAGAATCCACTTCAAAAAAGGTCCAAGAATAGATAGAAATTCATTGTAGTAACACCTGAGTAGCCTGAATAATTATTGGCGAAGATAGTGTTCCCACATTTTAACAAAACCTCGTTCGAGAGGTAAGGAATCAAAGAAGCAACGCAGCACCCACCACAGCGCCCTCCCGCCGGCTGTCACTGCCGTCCCCCACCCACGTGTAGTTGACTCCCTCGGGGGGCACCTGGGGGTCCTCCCTTGCCACTGAAAAAGTATATGTTAAATATGAATATATAAAAATCTTTTTTATTATTTATAAAATATAAAACTATAAATGTATTGAATTTTGTTAAAAAATATATTAACACATTAGCTGTGATGGGTTAAACTGAAGTTCAATGCTCAATTCAAACTTAAAGTCAATTGTGGTAATCAACTTTGAAAGTAGCAAACATTTAATGGATCGGGCCTTATATTTAGCTGACATCAAGTATTAATACAAAGTGAGTTAGTGACTCCAGGTGGGTCAGCAGCACTATGAAAATCACTAAAGTGACCACCGGTGGGGTCACTTCGCACGAAATGTGTTAAATATGAATATATAAAAAACTAATTTATTATATGCAAAATATAAAACTATTAGTGCATTGTATTTTATAATTTATTTTATTATTATGAATATCTAAAAATTTGAATTAAATATGTATAAAATATTAAACTAAATATACTCTATATATTATATATAATGTCTAAAATATTTTATAAAAAATAAATAATAAGAAACCGACAAAAAATATAATGTATTTAAAAAAATATCAGAACTATTAAGTTTTAACTTGAGTATTAATGGTTACTTTGATCACGCCACGCGTTAAATACCAGGTAAGGAAGCAGTATCTTGACTACGGACTTGGTCTCAAGTTTTTCTATTTTTTATAAAGGATTGTGAAGTGTGCGCCCGCCGAGTATATAAATAGAACCGGCAAGAGACATCGCCGTTCATTAGCGGTGGCCTGCCGTAGAGGTAGCATTAAAAAGAGTCGTCGCCGTTCATTAGCGGTGGCGTGACTGTCGAGGAAGCACCTGTACAGATCACAGATGCGTTATAGAAGTAACATCACTTCGTATTAGCCCCTACCGTCCGATCTAACAGATTCTTTGCCAATACCGAAGCCTGTGCCAATTCCTAAGTACCAATAAAGGATAACCACGTTACTGCATTTGAGTCACTCCCGAACCTCATTCGCGTTAGTTTCGACCTGTACACGGAAAGGGACGGAACATTCTGGTGGCCCATATGGGGATGCCACATTAAAGATATCCACATTGCCGCATTGCCACATTGCCCATTGAAGAAGAAAGATATCAAGAATTGATCTTCGGTTCTGCTGATCCGTGATTTTAAGTGTGAGGAGTGTCACCCTGTTTGGAGTAACGTCGCATAGTTATCACATTACTTCAGAGCATCGAGAAAAGGAAGAAGGACGTCAGCGCAGAAAATCGAAGTTCTTGGAAAGAACTTCGAGGGAGAAAAAATCGAAAATCTACACGCTACTCAGTCTTCACCAGTCTGGATCATCGCTACTCAAAGGAGAAGAAGAAGTGAAGGGGTCCAGATCAACAACCTGATCTGTCGACGAGATCTACGCATTTACGCACCGTCATCTGCAACGAGAAGATCGACGAGATCTACGCATCGCCAAAATATTGTTCAACGTCACCAACTAGCTTCGCATAGCAAGCTGAGTATACGCCGATAATGTTTGCTTGCGAATTAAATAAGCATGAGCTCAATTTAATGATTATACATAACCATTATAAAATTAATAAATAAGAAGTTCTCTATGTAAAACTTTTTGAGCAGCATAGGCATTGCAAGCGCAGTGAGCACGCTGATTCTTGGTAAGTGGGAGAGCCTGAACGCGGAAGCATTTGAGAGGCGGTAGTCCATTGTCCATTGTGGGTGAGAACAATTGAAGGAAGTTGTAGCCATTGTTCTCTAGCACATAAGAGTAAGCTGAAGCAGCCTGCCTTTGTCCAGTGTGGTGCCAGACTTCACGAGCCTTTGTGTGCTGAAATAGCCTGTTTTAAGTCCACTGAAAATGTGAGTTACCATTTTACTGTATGTAGAATATTTTCATTAAATGTGTGTAGAACATTTTTCTCTTAATGGTAATTGGAGGTCTAAGAATATAGGAGTATTTTGTGTTTATGTCGGACAGTGACTCTGACGGATACGAGTACATAAGAACTATTCCGTATGTGACTAGCTTTGGAAGATTATCAATTCCTATTTTTTCCGCGAAGTCGACTTCAATACCTGTCACCATGACGACCACCACCACAGTCACCCCTGTTACCAGTGCAGTCACTACCACAGTTATCCCTGTCACTAGTACGGTTACCACTGTGACGACTTCTATTGTCGGTCCGATACCTAGTGTTGTAATTGCTGGGCAGGATCTGCCGCAATTTCGAGGTAGAAGACGGAGGAATGACCCTGACTTCATAGAAAATAAGTCACTAGAAACGCATATAAAGAATGTGCGAGCATATTTCAATATGCTGTCAGATAATTCGGAAGAGGCAAAATTAAATTTATTGTTGCGAACTGCAGACAAGCGGGTAGGAGACTTCAATACTGTTGTCGCTTCCATAATTAGTGAAGGTTATGATTTAAGTTTCGAAGAAGTCGTACACCTGTTAGAGAATATCTACGTCTCAAAAGGTGAAAGATCTCTGGACGCGGTCGCCTGTGATCTAAATAACGTACGCCTAAAACGTAATGATGCTTTAGCAAGTCAGTTTGTTGCTATCCTGTCCAAAATCCGTAAGCTAACCCACAGAATAATGAACAGCCCGGAGTGCTCGAACAGAGCCCACCCCTATGTAGTAAATTGTCCCGATCCTGTTGCTCTCGATAAGTATGTCGAGAATACTTTAATTGTTGCGTTAGCTATGGCCATCATCAACCCCCTAGTAACAGAAGATTTTTCCAAAAAACTATTTAACAAACCCTTTAACTCGTCGGAAGAGCTCCTTCAAAGAATTGTGACTGTCATTCGGAATTTTCCCGAGGATAAGCAAGTGTTAGCGACTCGAACTGAGAGATCTGTGGAAATCTATTGTGCAGAGGATGACCATTCGTCCGAATCAAACTTTGATGCAGCCTATGATGAGGGTGAAGTGCATACAATGACAAGAGGCGGTTTTCAAGGTAGAGGTAGGACGCGTAGGCCCTACTCGAGACCAAATTTCCCAAGACCAACTTTCCGTGCTAGACCTCACGTAAAATCTTTTGTTGGAGATCGTGAATTAGGAACTCTAGAAGTCCAGGCATTAGAGACAGCTACTGAAGCGAGGCGTTGCTCGAATTGTAACAGTAATGTGTGTGTCTGCCAAGGACAAGGTGTGTCGGTAACCACTGTGGCTAGGAAACCGACTGATTGGTACAAACCAGGTTCATGTCAGACAGCCACCGAGCATTCACTGCGTGACGTAGCTTGTTTTCGTTGTAATAAGTTAGGACACTACGCAAGAGACTGTAGGTCCAGACGAGACTATTTCAACAGACCAGGTAGACCTGATCGTGTCCGTGCGCGAGGACAGCAAAAAACTCGTGTACCAGAAAAAGGCCAGGTAGAAACTTACCAAACTAACAGTGGCGATAATTTTTTAGCGTAAGCTGCGGAGACGATTTCATTTCCGATAGAAATAACGTCAATGGTAAAAGTGAAATTGAAATAACTAAGTGTGACTCTACGTCAGTAGCTCCCTGTGAACCCGAGGAGAATTCTGGTTCTGAAGATTCCCTCGGTAAAAATGTCGAGAGAATTGATGTGTTAAACATGTCTGGAGATTCCCTCGTTAAAAATGTTGAGATAATCGATCCATTAATTAAGTGTCAAAATAGATATGAATCGCTGGGAGAGGTGGATTTAAGCGATTTAAATGATTTAAATGCTCATGGCACTGAATGTGAAAGCCATTTGACGGCGAACGTTTGTAAATACGAAGAAGATGAAGAAGTTGAAGTTACAGGACAAAATGAATTATTTGTAATATGAAAAAGTCATAAGCCCATGATTGTGCTTAGAAAAGATGCAGACCTGTGGAATGCATTGATTGATTCAGGATCAGAAAAATGTCTAATCAGCTACCACAGAATTAGTGAGATAAGTAATGACGTTTAGCCAAGTTCTCTGACTATAAAAGGCGTTAACGCTAAGAGTAATGTTGAAGGCGAGGTGGAGCTTGTCCTAAAGTTAAAAAACGGTGTAAGTTTAAAGACAAATGCTTTAATAATTAAAGATGGTATTTACAATTATGACGTCATTATTGGGCGTGATTTATTAGACAAGAACGCCGTTGTAGACTTAAAACAAAGATGTTTAATTATCAAAGACGAGAAAATTCCCTTTGCAGAGGTAAAACGACGAAAAAAGAGAAAGACAGAGTGTCTCGAGTATTTAATCGAGAATACTGAGTGTCTCATGGCGGACACGATTACGTCCAGAGCTAAGAAAAAAGTCCTAAATAAGCTAAGAGAGAAGAGAGAAATTCTCAGGACGTGTAATGCTGCGAGAGTAGGCGAGGAAGTAAAAAGGGATGGTAAGAGAGAAAATCAGCCTGCTCGAGGCGTAGTTGCAGTTACCAGTTCCCACACAGGGCCAAGGCCGTTAAGAGTTCATACACAAAGAGTGGAGATTGCTCCCAATGTAATTTTGAAACATGTTGGACATGTTGGAAAGTGTAAAAATGGAGAATACATAATAAAGAAAGCAACTTTAAAAGAAGGCATTTGTGTCGCAGAAGCGATTGTGAGAGTTAATAATAGGAGAAAGATTCCGTTGTTGTTAATTAATAGCTCCGACAGAGCGATTGTTTTACCAGAGAATGCAATTATAAGTACTTTAGAAAAGGTGGAGAAGGATCACGTTGAATCCGAAGTTTACTTGTCAGATGTACAAGGAGAATTAAAAGGAGGATTGAGTACCTTTGTGCAGGCAGCTAGTGTTGTCCAGGACAGTCATTTAGATGTCGAGAAGAAAGACACTAATAGTGAATCTGTCGGGATCACAGGAGTTGTCGACAAAGGGTACATTTCTGATTCCAAAGAAATAGCCCGTGGTCGGCGGAAATTAAATAATGATGATATCAAGTGTAACGATGACGAAATGAAGCCTGAATTGCTGAGTTTGTTGAATGAATTCAGAGACGTTATTACTATAGACAATGAATCGATCTCCGCTGCTGCGATTAAACCATACAAAATACGTTTGAAACCTAACGTGGATGTCGTAAATGTCCCTCCCTATCGTATTGCCCACCGTTACATGGAAGACTTGAAAGTCGTTAACGAAAAAATGTTAGACGACGGAATTATTAGACCATCGATTTCAGCTTATAATTCACCGATAATTGTAGTTCATAAGAAAGATGGAACCATACGTCCGGTAGTTGACTTTCGCAAAGTAAATGAGGTAATTTATGAAGAATCATTCCCTCTACCGCGAATGGATGAGATACTCTATAGTCTAAATGGTCAAAAATACTTTTCGAAATTAGATCTTAGGTCGGGATATCATAATATTACACTGACCGATGAGAGTAAGGAAATAACAGCATTTACCGTTGGTAGCAGAAAATACGAGTTCAATCGTTTACCTTTTGGTTTAAAAACCTCACCTGCATATTTCCAGTCAGTAATGACGCAAACGCTATCTCCTGTTCTAGGAAAACTATCTTTCGTCTTTTTGGACGACGTACTCATTTTTTCAAAGGAAAAAGAACAGCATCTTGCCGATATAAAAGTTGTACTTGAACTATTAAGAAACGCTAGATTGTCAATAAAGACGGAAAAGTGTCAATTTTTCAGTGATGAGATTGAATATCTCGGACATTCCATTAGCGGAATGGGAACCAGAAGCACCGGTACTGACAAAGTGAAGAATTTAGAAATTCCTAAGAATGTGAAACAGTTACAGTCATTTCTAGGACTAGTAAATTTCTTTCGTAGGTACATAAAAAATTTTGCGAGTATCGCAAGCCCGCTCTATAATCTTCTGAAGAAAAATGTTGAATTCAATTGGTCTAGAGATTGTCAAAACGCTTTTGAAAAATTAAAGGATGAACTGTGTGAAAATACAATCTTGAGTCACCCAAACTTCGATCAAAATTTTCATCTGTTTTGTGATGCATCAAACGTCGGCATAGGAGCTGTTTTACTCCAGTCATCTACTGATAAAGTTCGAAACATGAGACCTGTCGCATTTTTTTCTAAAACGTTGAATTCCACCCAACGACGATACTCAACAACAAAAAAGGAAATGTTTGCTATAGTTGAAGCGTTGAAGTACTTTAAATATTTTGTTTTAGGATATGATCTGGTCATTTACACCGATCATAAGCCTCTGGTTCCTTTATTTTCAAAGAAATTGCCTGAAGACAATACGCTCGCTAGATGGAGTATTTATGTGCAAGCTTTTGATGCCAAATTAAAGTATTTTTCTGGGAAAGCGAATAGTGCCGCCGATGCATTAAGTAGATTAAATCATGACAAAAATCCTTTAACAGAAAGAGAACTATAAGAGTGTTCTGAATTAACCCCGGATGTAGAGACTTTTCCCGTTGTAACCAGGCTGCAAGCCGCTGCTGCGGGTAACAAATGTAACAAGCCGGTGACTGAGGGAGAGTTCGAGGAGACAATGCCAGGAAGTGAGGATGGAAGAATCAACAAAAGTACTGCTGAACAGCAGACAGCCCCCAGACGTGAACCCAGTGACCTTAATAGCAGACAGAAAACGTGCTTATGCAGACTGGATAACGTTAACAAGACTACAGACCATTCAAGTATTAACGACAACTGGTCGTTAGACGAATTTAAACGTGAACAAGATAGTGATCCTTTTTGTTCTGAAATAAAGGATGCCCTAGAGAACGCAACAAAAGTTACTAATACTGACATGAATGAATTTCTGATTATGAATGACATTTTGTATAAAAGACGAAGAATTGACAACAGACCCAGCACCATTCTGACTATTGTGGTGCCATATACTCTGCTACACAAGACAATTTTATTTATTCATAATTTGTTCCACACAGATTTGAATCATACCTTGTTTAAGTTTAAATTAAAATATTTTCATCCGTACGAACGGACAATTACACGCAAAATTGTTGAATCTTGTGACATCTGTAAGATTCTAAAATCACGAATATCGACGCCGATTAAAATTCTAAATGCTCCAATTGGAACACGATGCTTTGAAACGGTCAGCATGGACTTCTACGGTCCATTAACAATGACAGACAATGGGAACAAATTTATTCTTGTCATTATCGACTTGTTCTCTCGTTTTGTTAAATTATATTCGACTAGTGACCGACGTACAGAGACTGTTACAGATTGTCTATGGAATTTTTGCTGTTTGTTCGGTACCCCGGACGTATTATTGTCTGACAATGCTTTAGAATTTAAATCATCTAATGTGGGAAATTTCACAAAAGGACTTTCTATCTTGAAAAAGGAAGTTCTGGCTTATTCCATTTTTTCTAATGGCATTGTTGAGCGATGTAATGGAAAAATTCGACACCTGCTCAAGTTATATCTAAATTTTCTTACTCATAATGAGTGGGATAGATTATTGGATATTGTGGAGAATTCGATTAACAATAGCTTTAATGAAACATTAGGCGATACCCCCGCATACACGGTTTTCGGTAGAGATACGTGTGTGTATATTAGTTCTACTAATTTAGAAGACTTCAATGTTGCGACTACATATGAAGATGTTCAAAAACAAAAATTTAAAGAGTCATCTATTGTAGTGAACAATATTAGAAATGCAATCATTAACGCTACAATCGAAAGAACTACCTATAGAAACGTGAAACGTCGCGATAAAAATTTAAAGGTGACGGACCGTGTACTAGTGAAAAACCATGCCAAAAAACACAAGCTACAGCTAAATTTCTTAGGTCCCGGTATCATTGAAAGGCTAGGTAAAAATTATGCAGATATTAAGATCGGTAACAAGATTATCCGATCGAACTTAAACCATGTACTGCCTTTAGATAAGTTAAAAGGGTAAAATTGTCAACCTAGTTTGGAACTGTTCATTTTCATATATTCCGAAATTGCCATTCCATATATGTTTTTAAATGGTATTTAGCTTGTAAGTGTGTTCTATGAGTTTTTTTCTTAGGACTTTATGTATGTCTTGCGTTAGGAAATATTTTGTTGCGCAAACACCTTGTGACGAGATGTTGAACTTAGGATGTTGTCATACTGTTATTGCGACATCAAAGTTGTGTTCATCAAGTCGTAAGCTAGAGTTGATAAACTTAGGTGCAATCGTGGAGATGTCGACACGAGAGTGCGAGTGCGAAACCCGCGAGAACTGCATCGCATCTGCCGCAACTTGTTTGAAAACAATGTCAGGCATTGTAGTTGGAATGAATGTGTCTTAATGAGGAGGGAGCGTTGCCTTAGTATGAAACGACAATTGTTTACTTTAAACTTGTGGCCATGCTAATCAGCTGTGTCGTTTCCTTTCAGATTCCTTGGGCGACTCCTGAACAACTCCAGAACATTACACATTTCGATTTACAATATACACATACACTTTACACCTTCACTTACTACTTGGTTTGCGCACTTATCTAATTTCAATAATAATTAATAATCAATAATAACTACTTACTTAATTTCAATAAGCACCTCAAGACTTCAATCATTTTACCTCCTGCTCTGTTAGTCGCTTTGTGGCCTGCTAACATGGGTAACAAAGTATCCAATGTTAACGTAGACGCCATTTTAACTGCAATTAAAGCGAATAATGGTCAGATATCGGATGAACTCATCCGCCATACAGAGGAAACGAGAGTCGACCTCATTCCTGATCAATTGAGCGACATACTGTTGCTCCTTTACACGTTAATCACGATTATAACTACTGTAATGATTATTTATATTAAAAGAGATCTCAACAAGGTTATTGGACGACTAAGTGGTGATGACGTAACTTTGCGTCGAACCGCTTGGAAGGAAATCTGTAATAGCCCTAGGCAAATACTTGCAGTTCCACCTCAAGTTAGCGCATAACACTACAACGCTAGACTTCCACATTCACATTAACATGACAAAACACACGTGCCTCAAACGCTGTGCTCTCATTCCCCGATGGTGTCCCTTGAAACTTCGAACAATGGGAACACAGTCATGCACAGAGTCCACGTGCACGTCCCTACAAGATGGATCTTTACACATACAAGATGGAGACAACTGAATATCATATTACGCGTGATATACGTTTTTCAAATCTCCCGAGGAGTAGACACCTTCCATGTCTTAGAATATTTCTATTTTATACGGATTATTACTTGTTCTTGGTGTCGTTAATTATAACCCTTGATGTCGTTTTACTCGCCCTATGGAAATGTTTTGTTCATGTTTCACGCGAGATAAGGAGACGAATTATTTATATTACGAATAAAAACCAAATTGCACGCTTGTAGATTGGTTGAATTGAATTAGTTCATTTATTGATTATTCTATTTAATTTACTTTCAATATTTAATTTAGTTGAATTGAAATAAGTTAATTTGAATCGTAGGACGATTTGAATCCTACGGAAAAGCAAATCAACTTTTACCTTGCCATTTGTAGTAATGTAATGTATTGTTTTGCGTATATAAACTTATATTCAATATCTTATATAATATAGATTTATGATGGATTTTTCCTTCTAAATTTTTCATTTTCATTAAAATTTTTGTTTCTCGATTTGACGGTATGTGTCCAGTTTGTTCAAAAAAGTGTACCTTATGGAGATGATTTATTACGTACGTGATTTGATTTTTGATTTCGATAAGTTAATAAAATTGTGTGGTGTATCCAATAGTGAATTAAATAAATCAAGTATTGAATTGAAACTAAAATTAATAATGTTTAACGAGATGTAGGGTTACCGTTGAATTTTGTTGAATTTATGCCTTGCTAAAGACAGCAAAAGCCATACCTGCCTACCTCCGTTCATAATTCGGATAACTTGACGGATTGTAAGATTAATTGATAGTCAAGGGAAAATCAAAGTTAATTGAATAACGTTTTAAAAAAGAAAAAAAAAATCATTATTGTAATAAAGAATTTTTACGTATGGGGGGAACAATTATGTGCGCCCGCCGAGTATATAAATAGAACCGGCAAGAGACATCGCCGTTCATTAGCGGTGGCCTGCCGTAGATGTAGCATTAAAAAGAGTCGTCGCCGTTCATTAGCGGTGGCGTGACTGTCGAGGAAGCACCTGTACAGATCACAGATGCGTTATAGAAGTAACATCACTTCGTATTAGCCCCTACCGTCCGATCTAACAGATTCTTTGCCAATACCGAAGCCTGTGCCAATTCCTAAGTACCAATAAAGGATAACCACGTTACTGCATTTGAGTCACTCCCGAACCTCATTCGCGTTAGTTTCGACCTGTACACGGAAAGGGACGGAACAGAAGCGTTCATGGTTCGCGTGCTATTTACAGGACTTATTATTGACGTGACGCTTATACTTATTATTCACTATTTATGAGCTTATTTTTCGTGTTCTTAACGATGAATAAAACTTGGCAATAAGGAATTATGTAGGTAGCATTTAGGCTACAATCGGGGCTCTTAAGACATGGATAGATTGTACTGAAAAGAAGGAGAAATAGTTTTTATGCAGGAGTAGTTAGTAGTGCAAACAACGATAGGTAACGCATACACAATAAATGAATAGTATATGTGTACGATCAAAAAATATTCAAAGCAGGGTTAGATAGTATTTACACCAAAATAAGTGGTATTCAAACATGGATATGCGTAGGCTAGTATTGGTGATATTTAGGCAAGAATGTATAGTATATATTGCATTTAGGCAATAATGGACAGTATTGTTTTTAGGTAAGAATGGACAGTATTGTATTTAGGCAAGAATGGACAGTGTTGTATTTAGGCAAGAATGGACAGTATTGTATTTAGGCAAGACTGGACAGTATTTTATTTAGGCAAGACTGGACAGTATTGTATTTAGGCAAGACTGGACAGTATTGTATTTAGGCAAGAATGGACAGTATTGTATTTAGGCAAGAATGGACAGTATTGTATTTAGGCAAGAATGGACAGTATTGTATTTAGGCAAGAATGGACAGTATTGTATTTAGGCAAGAATGGACAGTCTTGTATTTAGGCAAGAATGTATAGTATTGCATTTAGGCAAGAATGTATAGTATTGTATTTAGGCAAGAATGGACAGTATTGTTTTTAGGAAAGAATGGACAGCATTGTATTTAGGAAAGAATGGAAAGTATTGTATTTAGGCAAGAATGGACAGTATTGTATTTAGGCAAGAATGGACAGTATTGTATTTAGGCAAGAATGGACAGTATTGTATTTAGGCAAGAATGGACAGTATTGTATTTAGGCAAGAATGGACAGTATTGTATTTAGGCAAGAATGGACAGTATATTTAGGCAAGAATGGACAGTATATTTAGGCAAGAATGGACAGTATTGTATTTAGGAAAGAATGGAAAGTACTGTATTTAGGAAAGAATGGACAGTATTGTATTTAGGAAAGAATGGAAAGTATTGTATTTAGGAAAGAATGGAAAGTATTGTATTTAGGCAAGAATGGACAGTATTGTATTTAGGCAAGAATGGACAGTATTGTATTTAGGCAAGAATGGACAGTATTGTATTTAGGCAAGAACGGACAGTATTGTATTTAGGCAAGAATGGACAGTATTGTATTTAGGCAAGAATGGACAGTATTGTATTTAGGCAAGAACGAGTAGTATTTAAGCAAAAAAAGTATTATTCAAGTCAAAACAGGTATTATTTAAGCAAAAACAGGTATTATTTAAGCAAAAACAAGTATTACTTAAGCAAAAACAGGTATTGCTTAAGCAAAAACAGGTATTACTTAAGCAAAAACAAGTATTACTCAAGCAAAAACACGTAGTACTGAAGCAAGAATGGGTAATATTTAATTTTGAGCGGGTAATATATAAGCAAAAATGGGTAATGTTTAAGCACAAATGAATAATACATGCGTAAATTGGAATGAGTGGTAATGAGGTAGTTAATGTAACTTGTAAAGAGTGCTGGTCAAGCCTATGCTTGTTCTTTCCCTTAGAAGGCCTCTAAAATTGCCAAAAGTGCGGCCATATTTTCTGCAAAAACTTCTTCTGATCTTATGAACTACACGATGGATGCTTTCAGGTAAATTACCTATGCTTACACCAGCATTTACCAACGCTAAAATGAGTAAAGTAAACAGGCTCTTTAGTGACAAATTACATACAGCAGTAGGGCTCGACACACCAAATTCGTACAAAATTCAAAACACGTAAAAACCAAAACGAGCGAAAAAATTAATTTTTAATTACCACAGTTTTATTAGAAACAAACCGTATTTGAAATGAATTGTTTACAGACTCGTTCGTACTTTTCACAGCAAAAATTTCATTACAAACTAATCGTACTTAGTAGGAATCGTATTTAAAATGAGATCCCAGAAAATTTGGGTAGGGTCGAAAAATAAGAAAATTAAAAGACTGACGCCATTTCACGACAAACAAATTATTCTTAGGAAGAATCTTTGGTAAGCTGAGATCCCTGAAAATTTGAGTGTGGTCGAAAAATAGAAAAATTAGAAGACGTACACAAGTAGCAGTTGAGGTCTGCGCTGCCTCGCTGCGTCACCCACACGCCGCCCTCACACGTCGCTGTCGTCGAGCTCTCTATTGCCAGCGTCTGCGGGAACAGTAATCATCATTATAATGGTAAGAATAACTATTTTGAAATATACATGATTAAATTAGACTATTAAATAGTTTAAGCTTCCCTATCTGCCACAAAGGCGGTCCAAAGAGAGGAAGGAGGAAGGCACCATTTAGTTTGGAGTTAAGGGAACGTGAAATCTATGCGGAAAGGGCATAGAAACAGTAAGATGAGAAAGAAGTTCATGGAATAAGATCAAAGTTGAAGAAGAAAGTCAGAGGTGCTGAAAAACAGGACAACAGTGAACCGAAAAAATGTGACCCTTAACATAACAAAACATTTTATTCGAACAAAAAGAAGGCCTACCTAACTCTCAGCTCGGGCCCTCACATTTTCCCCCTGGAAGTGCCAATTCCCATAGATACAATAGTTAAGGAGACCATCTTGAGCCCAATGGGGCCCCAACGGCCTCCCCCACTGAAAATTTTTTTTATGTTGAAAAAGGATCCTTAGGGATGGGTTATTGTGCCATGAAATTTTATGGCCCTACGGACACTCGAACCCCCCCCATGGGGGGTGAAAAGTGGATCGAGAGGGATCAATTTTATGCCCAATTTTTTTTTTGTTGAAAAAGGATCCTTAGGGCATGGGTTATTGTGCCATAAAATATTTTGGTCCTACGGACAATAGAACCCCCCCCAGAGGGGGTCCAAAGGGGACCGAAAATGATGAATTTTAGGCCCAATTTTTTTTTGTTGAAAAATGATCTTTAGGGCATGGGTTATTGTGCCATAAAATTTTATGGCCCTACGGACACTAGAACCCCCCCCCAGGGGGGGGTCCAAAGGGGACCGCAAATGATGAATTTGAGGCCGAATTTTTTTTTCAAGTTGAAGAATCATATTTAGGGGCATGGTTATTGTGGCATGAAATATTATGGCACCACGGACGCTAAAACTTACCCCCCCCCCCAGTGGGGGGGGGGGGAACTCATATTTTTTTATGAATTTTTTTTTCGTTTGAAAATTTACCTTCCTCACATGGAGTATGTAAGGCTCTTACTTACTCACGAACCAAAGCAAGTGGAGGATGTTGTTGGCAATGTGTTGGTGTTGGCCAACGTGTGTTGGCCAACGTGTGTTGGTATGCATGATTGCACTCCTGGGAACGAGAAGCTCTTAGGGTTCTCAGGCCAGATGTTTACTAAACATCGCTCGCAGAGGCGGAGGCGCAGGCAAGATGTTTACTAAACTTCGCTGGCGAAAGGCGCTCAGAAGTGCTGCGACTATTGCTGCGGCTCGGCATCGGTTGCAGAGATTGCGTGATAAATTGACAGTATCTTACATACCGTGACGGTGTCAAGACCCTTGTGCTCGTGTGCTGTGATATTTATCTGAAAAGAAAACTTTCAAACGTAACCTACGGAATAATGCCGCCACCTAACAAGATTCGGAAACGCATGAAGGAACTGATGACAAGTCGCTCCTTTTTCAAGAAACGTCGGGTGACAGAAGAAATTATTGAAATTTCAACACACGAAAGTGAGGATATGAATACTTCGTTTGCTTCTCAAGAGCCGGAGGCGCCGGCGACTCCGGGCATTTTGGTGTTGCCCAGCACATATGAAAAGATGAAACAAGCAACAACCTTTCGAGCTTCATCATTTTATGGAGCCAGCTCGTCGTACTCCTCGAAATGGACCTCTTCGTACCGTTCAAACGATCGGGATTCTTCATCAGAAAATGAAGATGAAGATCAAGACAATGAAGACAATGACGATCAAGACAATGAAGAGAATGAAGACAATGGAGATGATGATGAAGACAATGGAGATGATGAGGAAGACTATGAAATGAAGACAATGGAGATGATGAGGAACACTATGAAGATCATGAACACAATAGAGATGACGAAGAAAATGAAGACACTGAAGATTCTGCTGCAAACGACGGCGAACCATCGGCTAGGGATGAAGATTCTGCGGCTTATGACGGCGAGCAGTCGACGATAGAAGATCGTGACGAAGACACAGGAGCTCGTGGAGGCGCACGAAAGAAACGAGGATACGAGATCAGAAAACAGTCGATATCAATAAACGAGACCCTCAGAATTAGGAAGGAGGAAGAAAGACGCAAAAAAGTCGGTAAAGGTATAGGTCTGTTTGATGTCGAAGATCTGGAAGAAAACGTTGATGGTCTCATTGCATCCCCGTATTGTTCCAACTGTGGATGTAGGTTGAAAGCAAAAGCGAAACATAATGACCTTGACTTCTACATGATCGGCAAATGCAGATCATGCAACGAAGAATTCGGCGACGCTGTCGCTAAGATACCTGAAAAGAAAAATATCTCTAGAGGCACGACTGGACTCGTCAACCACCTGATGGACACAGGCTCCGGCTACAAAGATTTGTGCAAGATGACCTCAAAAATGGGACTTGGAGGGAAATTAGCAGTGATCGCTATTACGACTACCAAAAAGTTATCTGTGAAGAGACTTCAAATCAATGTCGAAACCTAGAACGTGTAGCAGCTGGAATGGTCACATCACACTATGAGAATGAGCTCAACATACAGCGTGACCAAGATGGAATACTTGATGTCGACGTGTCTTACGACGGCACATGGATGACTCGCGGACGTACTTCGAAAATGTCCGCGGGCTTTGTTATCGAGTGTGATACGGGACTCGTTGTAGATCATGAGTGCTTGAGTAAGTACTGCTTCTCCTGCACGAAAATCAAAAATAAATACAAAGATGATGACGAAGTGCTAGCTGCAAAAATGGAAGCCCATAAAGCATCGGGAAAGTGCGAGGCGAACTACGATGGCACTTCCGGTGGCATGGAGAAAACGATGGCTGTAAATATGTGGAATCGTTCCATAGAGAAAAATAGCATGCGCTACTCAACTATGGTTAGCGACGGAGATTCTTCTACGTACGCAGCCATATGTGAAAATGTGGACTATCCTGTGAATAAAGAGGAATGTGTAAATCATGTATCGAAGAGATTGGGAACGAGGTTACGTAAACTGAAAAAGGAGTTCGTAGAAGAGAAAGTTACATCGACAGGCAAGCGCTACAAAAAAAGCCTACTCGGCGGAAGAAATAAGCTGACGGACCATGTGATTGACGACCTCAGTAAATATTATTCAAAAGGCATCCGAGACAATAAGGATGGCAGTATTGAGGACATGCGTAACGCATGCATGTCTGGCTTGCGACACACAACAAGTTCGGACACAAATCCATCTCATGATTTGTGCCCAACGGCAGAGGATTCATGGTGCTTTTACAATAGAGCTATTGCCAAAGGCGAGGAGCCTCCAAGTCACGACACCATGAAAGTGCGAATGACGTTGAATACAGAAGAGAAAGAAAGACTCGAAGAGGTTTACGACTCTCTAACGACGAATGAAATAATGGGAAGATGCCTAAAAGGCAGGACTCAAAATGCAAATGAGTCCATGCATGCGAAACTTTGGAATAAAAAGTCGAAACAAAAGTTTTGCGGTCGCAGGGCACTAGGACAAGCAGTGGAAGCAACGGTGATGGAGCACAACTTCGGTTACGAAGAAAACAATATTGCCAAGAACTTCAGCTTCCATAAACGCAGTTTGATACAAGAAGAAACTGACCGCATCCGAGAAAAGGAAAGAGCCAGGGAAAGCAAGAGATCATCAGAAAAAAGGCGAAATCGCAAACCCTATGAAGCCGAAGATCCCGAGTATGGCCGCGGCCAACACTAGGGATGAAAACAACTGAAGTTTTAGAATTTAGAATTTAGTGAACATATATAAACTGTTTTTTTACTTGTTTATTATAAGCGGAAAATACTGTAGTAATTATAATTGGAAAACATATATTCGGATAAATCAATGTATCACGGAAAAATGTTCGCGCGCTGCAAGAACGGCTACATGGTGAGTACTGAAAAAAAAATTTTTATTTTCATTTACTCATAAGTACGATATTTGTAAGATATTGACTTGAAATTCAAAAGAAAATTGCTGCTCATTGTTCATACATCGAAATAAATCATGGAAACTGCATTCTTGTACAAAAATTTCCATTATATTCAAATTCAATGGACATAGTTTGTTTTGTGCTCTGGTGAAAAGTTGACTTATTTACATTCAAAACGGGACTCGTACTCGAGTTTTGATGCTAGAACAAATCCAAAGAGAGTTTTAGAATCCTTGGAACATTTCTAACAAACGCTCGTTCAGCTATTTTTAAAATTCGAATTCTTTGAAAAAATATATAGCTCTAAACGCAAAAAATTGTTGAGGATTTTTGAAATTTTAAAAATTTTTGAAAAAATAGAAAAATTTGAATTTGACAAAAAACTGAACGAGAGTTTGTTAGAAATGTTCCAAGGGTTCTAAAACTGTCTTTGTTTTTGTTCTAGCATCAAACTGAAGGAGGAGTCCCATTTTGAAATTTCAAGAAAAATATACCAAAAACATTTTTCGTCAAAAAAAAAAAAATAAGGCCTAAATCGAAAAAATGACACGAGTAAAAAAGGTTTACTTTTACAAAATACATATACTGGCCAACTTTCAAACGAATCGGACGAAAAAATTGATAAAGTCTCATCATGCTGCGTACAGAAATAAAATATTTATTTTCATTTACTCATAAGTACGATATTTGTAAGATATTTACTTGAAATTCAAAAGAAAATTGCTGCTCATTGTTCATACATCGAAATAAATCATGGAAACTGCATTCATGTACAAAAATTTCCATTATATTCAAATTCAATGGACGTAGTTTTGTTTTGTGCTCTGGTGAAAAGTTGACTTATTTTCATTCAAAACGGGACTCGTACTCGAGTTTTGATGCTAGAACAAATCAAAAGAGAGTTTTAGAATCCTTGGAACATTTCTAACAAACGCTCAATTCGCTTTTTTTAAAATTCGAATTCTTTAAAAAAATATATAGCTCTGAACCCAAAAAAAAATTTTGGGTGTAGAAATTTGGAAAAAATCACAAAAATTTTGTATCTTTTCAAATTGGAAAAACAGGCCATTTGAGTTTCTTATAAATGTTTCAAGGATTCTAAAACTGGTTTTGGTTTTGTTCTAGCATCAAAACTCGATGACGAGTCTCGTTTTGAAATATTCAAAAAAATATCCTCAACTATTTTTTTATTTTCCAAAAAAAAAAAAAATAAGGCATAAATCGAAAAAGTCACACGAGTAAAAAAGGTTTCCTTTCACGAAATACATATACTGGTCATTTTTCAAAAAAATCGGACGGAAAAAATTGATAAAGTCTGATCATGGTGCGTACTGAAATAAAATGTTTTATTTTTATTTACTCATAAGTACAATATTTTTAAGATATTTACTTGAAATTCACAAGAAAAATGCTGCTCATTGTTCGTACATCGAAATAGATCATGGAAACTGCATCCATGTACAAAAAATTTTCGTTATTTTCAAATTCAACAGACACAGTTCGTTTTTGGGCTGTAGGAAAAATTGTCATTTTTTACCATTCAAAACGGGACTTGTCCTCGAGTTTTGACGCTAGAACAAATCCAAAGAGAGTTTTAGAATCCTTGAAACATTTCCAACAAACGCTCAATTCGCTTTTTTTAAAATTCGAATTCTTTGAAAAAATATATAGCTCTAAACCCAAAAAATTGTTGCTGATTTTTGAAATTTTAAAATTTTTTGAAAAAATAGAAAAAATTTGAATTTGAAAAAAAACGAATTGAGCGTTTGTTAGAAATGTTCCAAGGGTTCTAAAACTGTCTTTGTTTTTGTTCTAACATCAAAACTGAAGGAGGAGTCATAATCTGAAATTTCAATAAAAATATACCAAAAACACATTTTTCGTCAAAAAAAAAAAATAAGGCCTAAATCGAAAAATGACACGAGTAAAAAGGTTTACTTTTACAAAATACATATACTGGCCAACTTTCAAACGAATCGGACGGAAAAAGTTGAAAGAGTAAGATGGTTTCCTTAAATCCCCTGAGGGGATGAAATATACAATGAAATAAAGCGCCGTGTAATTTCGGAGTACAATGTACAAAAAAATGATCCACAATTTGAATTATTATCGAGTTCCCGTGGGGTTATTTCGGTGCACAATGTATGACAAAATGATACGCTATTTTAATAATGATGGTCGAGTTTCCGAAGTGATTTCTATACTGCATTTCAATGACAAAAGTTGCACTTGTGTTGCCGAAACGAATAGGCGTAGGTATGATAGTTGAGTAATAGTCGTATTACTGTGCTAAATGTTACTTTACACCGTTCACATACTTTACACTTGAATCTTCCTACCATATGGTACCTGTTTTCACGTAAATGCTATAGTTGCGCCCATATGTACAATGGTATTGAATTTGGTAAGTTGATTCAAACCTTTTGAACTAAATTAATTATGATTTTAAATTAGATAAGTTTGTAACTTCTCCAACCATGTTTACAATTGTTTTAGATCAGACACGTTTGTTTAAGCCTCTAAAGCCATGGTACAATGGCAGTCATGGCGTTGTACATACAAATGATGTGCTGGCTTCGGCTTATCATGCAAATTTGCTCGTACTGCTGCACAAAACACTAACACAATTGAACTCAACTCAGCCTGTTGGGCCTAAGCCATTTGTGTCACAACACAATACACAACAAACGCCATTTGTGTCGCAACACACACCACTACTCAACTCTACACACGACACAAAACAAAAAACACCTAACTCAACACGCAACAGCTAACAGTACAGCACATAACACAACACACAACACACAACACACACCACACACAATAACACAACATCACGCACATCATGCAACACAACACACACCCCCACAACACAACACACCACAACGCACTACAAAATAACACCACGCCACACACACCCCACAACTCACAACACAAAACACAACACAACACACCCCGTTAGACTCGAGGTAGGTGCCGGGGTCGCAGGTGTAGGTGACCTCAGCCCCCAGCCACCGCTCCCCCACCTCCCCCGCCGTCATGTTCTGGCCCGCCTCAGGGGGCATCTCCATGCAGGCTGCAATTACAATTGTATCAACACGAAATAATTGTAATTATAGTTATACAGCAAGTTGTGCATGAGAAATTATAAAAACAGCAAGTTATTATTGCAATCGTAATTGTGCAACAAGTTATGCTAGTGTAATTACATCAACAAGTTATTAATGCAACCTAAACTTCTGCGACAAGTTATGCAAGTCCACACATGTTCTTCCCATGGAGCGCTAATTTCCATAAATACAATAGTTGTATTCAAGAAATGAATGAACAACTACCGTGCTGTTGTTGTTCTTTTGCGTTGTTTCAAATCGGAAATAGTATCAGCGCCATAAAGGCGTATTATACATAGAAATATACTCATTTCTTGACAAACTTCAGTTTCAAAATGTAATTACAATTTTCCTTCACAAACTTTGAAAGACACTGACACCGAAATTTGCGTTAAATTTTGGTGAAATAAAGTATCAAAAACTTTAAACTTAAACAATTTGAATATTAGGGAATTTTGATTTTTATAACTTTTTGTGTATCAAAATCTACAATGGTTATTATTATTATATAAGAAAGTTTTAGCCTCCCTTAACCACGACAAAAATGTTCTAAGAGAGAAAAGAGGAAGGCACCATTTAGTATGGAGTTGAGGGAACGCGGAATCTATGCACAAGGTGGACAGAAACAGTAAGCTAGGGAAGAAGTTCATGAAACAAGAAAAAGTTGAAGAAGAAAGTAGTAGGTGCTGAAAAACAGGACAGCAGTGAACCGGAAAAAAAGGTCCGTAACAAAACAAAAACCAATCTAATTACAACAAAAAGGAAGCCTACCTAACCTTTAGCTCGGGACCTCACATGGTTCCCCTAAATCTACACGGAAAATTAAAGTCCTGTACAAAATTTTTAGCATTTTTAGGCACCGAAATTTTTTATTCCCAGTACCTGTTCACGAAAACATTTTTGAAAAGTTGAAATATGAGTGCGAATAGGGGCAATCTATGTGCACCCAGGGGTGTTGTGCACCCAGGGGTGTTGTGCACCCAGGGGTGTTGTGCACCCAGGGGTGTTGTGCACCCAGGGGTGTTGTCCACCCAGGGGTGTTGTGCACCCAACCCAGGGGTGTTGTGCACCCAGGGGTGTTGTGCACCCAGGGGTGTTGTGCACCCAGGGGTGTTGTGCACCGAACTACAATTCCGTGATAACATTTAACATGCACATTTTATTTCTCAGAACACATTCTTTATTGCTGCACGCGAAAATGTTTCAGGGATCTGCTGTAATCGTATCTAAATTTTATACAAATAAATATTGAAATAAATACATAGGTGAATAAATAAAAGAGAAACATTTAAACATATAAGTAATTAACTAAATATATGAATAAATATTTAAACAATCAAATAATTAGATTAATAATGCTAGAAATATATAATTGAATAAACGAATGAATATATAATTAAATGTAATAATAAGCCAATAATGAAATAAATAAACAATTTTTAAAATAAAAAAAATTAATCATCAAGTAAATGGGTAAATGATGATCTGAATTATTAAAAATATATTCAAATTACCAAGTAATCCCACATATACATTAGGTAATGAAAAAAAACAATCTTACACAAAAAAATGTATAGATACATTAATCATTAAATAAATAAATAAACAAGCAAACAATAATTAAATGTATTTAAACTAATGTCTAAACGAATAACAAGAAGGGCTTTTGTTATTACATAAATAGAAAATATAAATTTTTATTCTATTTTCGTAAATTGATATAAGAAACATATAAATGAATGAGGAATTAAAAAAAATATATTTTATGAAATAAATATATAAACAAAATATGTATATATAAATATAAAATAAACGTATAAATAAAAAATGGATGAATGAATAGAACAAATACGTAAATAAATATTTAAACAAACAACAAGAAGGACTCTAACCCCTTTGACAGGGTAAAATTGCGGTCGTGTTCCAGCTGTGGGGCGTGCAGGCGACGCGCTGCTTCGTGACGTTGAACTCCGCCTCGTAGCCGTCCAGGCACGTCAACGTCACGTGGTCCAGCGTCCCTTCCCCGCCCAGCGTCGTGTTGTAGACGTACACGGATGTCTCGTCGTAGTCTGACGTTGTGTTGCCTGCCGTCGGCTCTCCCAGGCACGCTGCAGATGTGATGCAAATGTGTTCAATTCATTGAAGTCGAATTTTTTTCCATAAAAATGAGCTTTTTTAATAAAAATGGGATTTTTCATCAAAATTGGCTTTTTTCATCATAAAGCTTTTTTCGTCAAAATGTTTTTTTATCGAAATGGGCTCATCATCAAAATGAGCTTTTTAATCAAATGTTTTTTCATCATAATGTTTTTTTCATTAAAATGTTTTATCATCAAAATGGGCTTTTTTCATCATAATGGGTTTTCTCGTTAAAATGCGTTCTTTGGCCAGGACGCGTTTGCCTATCAAATTATATCTTAAATTGACCAAAATTTATTAAAATTGTAATATTGCGTCGAATTCATCATGTGTTCAAATCTTCAAATCGCATTTACATCCCTTAAATTGATATTTATAATATTCATAAATACAGACGTAAAACAGAAGTTGACTACCTGTATCACGAGAACATGAGCTGATATTAGGTGTAGTTTCATCGGGATTTTAAGGTCGCATTTGAATTCTTCAGCGAGCGAGGTATGTTAGAGAATGAGACACAGCATGTACAGCAACTGGTGAGGGGAAACAATAAAAGGTAAACAAAATTGAAGATGAATAAAGAAGGCGCTCTTGCCTGAGCTTTTCTGAAAATTGCAATAAGAAATTCGAATCATGCTCACCAAGACTCTCGAGACCCCCCGCACAGAGACTCTCGAGACACACACACTCTCAACGCACTGAGACACTCATTGAGGTACTCGAGACACTCATTGAGACACTCGAGACACTCATTGAGACACTCGAGACACTCATTGAGACACTCGAGACACTCATTGAGACACTCGAGACACTCATTGAGACACTCGAGACACTCATTGAGACACTCGAGACCCTCATTGAGACACTCGAGACACTCGAGACACACGAGACACACGAGACACACGAGACACTCGAGACACTCGAGACACTCGAGACACTCGAGACACTCGAGACACTCGAGACACTCGAGACACTCGAGACACTCGAGACACACGAGACACACACACCCAGACCCACACTCTCACCGCACCGAGACAGTCGAGGAAGCGCGGGAAGAAGCCGAAGGTGCCGGGCGCGTCGGGGTCCTCAGCGCAGGTGAGGGTCTGGTTGACGGCGACGGTGGCGTTGGGCAGCGCCAGGCCCTCGGGGCAGGTGTAGGTGACCCTGCCCCCCGGGTACGGTGTGTCGGCGTTCGTCTCGTTCGTCACTCCCGCCGTCGTCACCTCGGGGTACTGGTCCTCGCACACTGTGGCACGGAGGGCGGCGTGGGGTTATGGAAGGGCGTTAACAATAGGCGTGATGGGTGTTACTAATACCCAAATACCTACGTGTATTAGTGTATTTAACGCTTTTATTATTAAATACAAACATCAAAAACTTTTGGTATTGAGAAACATTGGCGGGCACACTAATATGTATATAAATAAAGGCTATCGAGTTGGTCCTTCAGGATTTGGGATTTCAAGTTCCAATTGAAATTAAATAGTGAATTCATCAAGGTAATTCTGAGATTATTTTGCCACCATTTGAACCCTTGAATTTAAGTACCATGAGTCCACACATTGAAGCTCAAACACGACTGCGGCCTAGTTCTTAAAAAACGCTTTGGACTGGTTCTCAAAACTCAACTTTGGACTGGTTCTCATAACACAAATTCGGCCTGGTTCTCAAAAGCCGCCTAAGAACCCCCGGAATTCGGTGCACCGGCGCCCCTCAGTTCTTTATCTTCACGGCAGAACTGATTGTTTCTCGTTAAAAAAAATTGGTGGAGAAATTACCGGCGCTCGAACGGAGTGACTCGATCTGACAGGCGCCGATTGACGGGAAATATCTGCCGTCCAGAGGAGTAGGACCTCAGATAGACAGAATTACTTCGTAGCTACTCTTTACAGGACCTCAGATGGCCCGAGTTACTCTTTACAGGACCTCAGATGGCCCGAGTTACTCTTTACAGGACCTCAGATGGCCCGAGTTACTCTTTACAGGACCTCAGATGGGCCGAGTTACTCTTTACAGGACCTGAGATGTCCCGAGTTACTCTTTACAGGACCTCAGATGGCCCGAGTTACTCTTTACAGGACCTCAGATGGCCCGAGTTACTCTTTACAGGACCTCAGATGGCCCGAGTTACTCTTTACAGGACCTCAGATGGCCCGAGTTACTCTTTACAGGACCTCAGATGGCCCGAGTTACTCTTTACAGGACCTCAGATGGCCCGAGTTACTCATTACAGGACCTGAGATGGCCCGAGTTACTCTTTACAGGGCCTCAGATGGCCCGAGTTACTCTTTACAGGACCTGAGATGGCCCGAGTTACTCTTTACAGGGCCTCAGATGGCCCGAGTTACTCATTACAGGACCTGAGATGGCCCGAGTTACTCTTTACAGGACCTGAGATGGCCCGAGTTACTCTTTACAGGACCTGAGATGGCCCGAGTTACTCTTTACAGGACCTGAGATGTCCCGAGTTACTCTTTACAGGACCTGAGATGGCTCGAGTTACTCTTTACAGGACCTCAGATGGCTCGAGTTACTCTTTACAGGACCTCAGATGGCCCGAGTTACTCTTTACAGGACCTGAGATGGCCCGAGTTACTCTTTACAGGACCTGAGATGGCCCGAGTTACTCTTTACAGGACCTGAGATGGCCCGAGTTACTCTTTACAGGACCTCAGATGGCCCGATTTAGCCTTTAAAGGACCTGAGATGGCCCGAGTTACTCTTTACAGGACCTGAGATAGCCCGAGTTACTCTTTACAGGACCTGAGATGGCCCGAGTTACTCTTTACAGGACCTGAGATGGCCCGAGTTACTCTTTACAGGACCTGAGATGGCTCGAGTTACTCTTTACAGGACCTGAGATGGCTCGAGTTACTCTTTACAGGACCTGAGATGGCTCGAGTTACTCTTTACAGGACCTGAGATGGCCCGAGTTACTCTTTACAGGACCTGAGATGGCCCGAGCTACTCTTTACAGGACCTGAGATAGCCCGAGTTACTCTTTACAGGACCTGAGATAGCCCGAGTTACTCTTTACAGGACCTCAGATGGCCTGAGTTACTCTTTACAGGACCTGAGATAGCCCGAGTTACTCTTTACAGGACCTGAGATAGCCCGAGTTACTCTTTACAGGACCTCAGATGGCCTGAGTTACTCTTTACAGGACCTGAGATGGCCCGAGTTACTCTTTACAGGACCTGAGATGGCTCGAGGTACTCTTTACAGGACCTGAGATAGCCCGAGTTACTCTTTACAGGACCTGAGATAGCCCGAGTTACTCTTTACAGGACCTCAGATAGCCCGAGTTACTCTTTACAGGACCTGAGATAGCCCGAGTTACTCTTTACAGGACCTCAGATGGCCCGAGTTAATCTTTACAGGACCTGAGATGGCCCGAGTTACTCTTTACAGGACCTGAGATGGCTCGAGGTACTCTTTACAGGGCCTCAGATGGCCCGAGTTACTCTTTGCAGGACCTCAGATGGCCTGAGTTACTCTTTACAGGACCTGAGATAGCCCGAGTTACTCTTTACAGGACCTGAGATAGCCCGAGTTACTCTTTACAGGACCTGAGATAGCCCGAGTTACTCTTTACAGGACCTCAGATGGCCCGAGTTACTCTTTACAGGACCTGAGATGGCCCGAGTTACTCTTTACAGGACCTGAGATTGCTCGAGGTACTCTTTACAGGACCTGAGATGGCCCGAGTTACTCTTTACAGGACCTGAGATGGCCCGAGTTACTCTTTACAGGACCTGAGATTGCTCGAGTTACTCTTTACAGGACCTCAGATGGCCCGAGTTACTCTTTACAGGACCTGAGATGGCCCGAGTTACTCTTTACCGGGCCTCAGAGGGCCCGAGTTACTGTCCACCAAATCGTGTGTTCGAAAATATTAATTCCGCTCATGAATTTCTTTTTACCTGATCTTAAAACAGGGTCAGAAATCTAAAGCAAAACTAGACTTGTCAAGAAACAAACGGACGACAGATACAAACGCGTTTTAATTTTCCAATCAAAGAGATAGGACATCGACAGCTCAGCCGTAGTATTAAAGGAAACACGAATCTGTGCTTCTTGTCACCCGCAGCACAGACGAGGACAGACACCAGCAGCACAGACGAGGACATACACCAGCAGCACAGACGAGGACATACACCAGCAGCACAGACGAGGACATACACCCGCAGCACAGACGAGGACAGACACCAGCAGCACAGACGAGGACAGACACCAGCAGCATAGACGAGGACATACACCAGCAGCACAGACGAGGACAGACACCAGCAGCACAGACGAGGACATACACCCGCAGCACAGACGAGGACATACACCCGCAGCACAGACGAGGACAGACACCAGCAGCATAGACGAGGACAGACACCAGCAGCACAGACGAGGACATACACCAGCAGCACAGACGAGGACAGACACCAGCAGCACAGACGATTACATACACCCCCAGCACAGACGAGGACATCCACCAGCAGCACAGACGAGGACAGACACCAGCAGCACAGACGAGGACATACACCCCAGCACAGACGAGGACAGACACCAGCAGCACAGACGAGGACAGACACCAGCAGCACAGACGAGGACAGACCCCCAGCACAGACGAGGACAGACACCAGCAGCACAGACGAGGACATACACCAGCAGCACAGACGAGGACATACACCAGCAGCACAGACGAGGACATACACCAGCAGCACAGACGAGGACATACACCCGCAGCACAGACGAGGACAGACACCAGCAGCACAGACGAGGACAGACACCAGCAGCACAGACGAGGACAGACACCCGCAGAACAGACGAGGACAGACACCAGCAGCACAGACGAGGACAGACACCAGCAGCACAGACGAGGACAGACACCTGCAGAACAGACGAGGACAGACACCCGCAGAACAGACGAGGACAGACATCCGCAGAACAGACGAGGACAGACACCAGCAGCACAGACGAGGACAGACACCCGCAGAACAGACGAGGACAGACACCCGCAGCATGGACGAGGACAGACACCAGCAGCACAGACGACGACAGACACCAGCAGCACAGACGAGGACAGACACCTGCAGCACAGACGAGGACAGACACCCTCACCTGCCACCCTCTCGCAGCCCAGCAGCGCAGGCTGCCAGCTGCCCAGAGCGCCCAGACACGTCAGGTTCTGCTCCGCCGTCAGGGACAAGTTGCCGCCCACGAAGTAGCCAGGGGTACAGCTGTGGGGCATGGCAACTCATGGCAACAAATGACAGCGCACGGTAATACCTAAATATTAAAAAATTCAATGAATCGATGAGGAAGACCTGTAACGATTTTTCTCTATTATGTTGGAACTGTAGATCCATTTACCCGAAAATAGATGAAATATCTTGTACTATCACTGAGCTGAACAGCAATTTTGATGTTCTCAGTTTCACCGAAAGTTGGCTAGACGACTCATCTAAAGACCTGATTCAAATTCAAAACTATTATAGCCATCATTCACTCCGTAGTAACAAACGTGGTGGTGGCATCAGTACGTACATATCTAAACATATATCTTCGAAAGTCATTTTAAGTGCAACTATGAATCGTGAACATATTGAGACTTTATTTATAGAACTAACGAAAAATGATAAACGGATTGTGCTTGGGACAGTATATAGGCCCCCAACAGCTTGTAACGTCTCTTTCCTGAACGAGCTTCAAAGCATAATATCTCAGTTCAACAAGTCTCTATATAATGACATAATAATCTGCGGGGATTTCAACTACGATCTTCTACAATATGATAGCTGTGAGCAAACCTCAAACTTCATAAATGTTTTTCAGTCTAGCTCCTTCCTTCCAATCATCACGAAACCTACGCGTGTTGCTTCTGAATCGGCTACGTTACTCGATAATATTTTTATGTTAGATCCGACTGATTTTCTTACCGGAATAATAACTTCTGACTTATCTGACCATTTCCCGGTGTTTCTCATCAAGAGAAATGTCTATAATCCTTGTCCCAGCCCACAGGCTGATACTTATTCATTTCGTTGTGTAAACGAATACAACTTGGGAACAATGCGAACTGTTCTAGAAGAATTAATGCCATCATTAGACATCTATGAACGGGACAATAATGCGATAAACATTGATGAAGCAATACTAAATTTAACTGAAATTATAACGACCGCATATAACCAGTGTTGCCCAATAATCACCCGCACAATTACGCCGAAAAATAGACATAAGCCCTGGATTACTGAAGATATCGTGATCAATATAAAGAAACGTCAAGCGTCCCTAGCCTTACTATACGAAGGGCGAATATCTAAAGTAACGTATAACCGATTCAGGAATCATGTGACAAATCAAATACGAACCTCAAAACGAGACTACTTCACGCGCAAATTTACTGAATACAAAACTGATATTAAAAAAACTTGGCGCCTGCTTAATTCATGCTATAAACCGAATAATAATACTACGAAAACAATTGAGTCCGTCGTTCACGAAAATGTAAAATACCACGAGAAAAAAGATATTGCAACTGTGTTTAACAACTTTTTTGTAAACATAGGAAAAAATATAGCCGATAGTGTCTTCAGTGAACCCAGAGACCACTTGCAATACATGGACCATGTCCGTGAACCTAACTCTTTCTTTTTCACGCCAACTAATCCCTCCGATGTAATTACGTGCATAAACAACTTGAAAAATAAATCAAGTGGATTGAAAAATTTTTCGGCTAAAGTTCTTAAGGCTATAGCTGATATAATAGCACCGTGCATATCTTATATTATCAACCAATCCCTTTCTCAAGGTATCTTCCCCAACTCTTTCAAAGTTGCGAGAGTCACCCCTATTTTTAAAAATGGTGATAAAAACTGCATTAACAATTATAGACCTATCTCTGTACTACCAATTATTAGCAAAATATTCGAGAAAATTGTGTATAAAAAAGTGTATTCGTATTTTAAACAAAAATCTTTCCTCTACGACAAACAATACGGTTTTCGTTCTAAGAAATCTACGACACAAGCGGTATTAAATCATTTGCAATACCTTTATTCTAATATAGATGAAGGAAAGCTTGTTTTCTCCGTATTTCTTGACTTTCGAAAAGCATTCGATTGTGTGGACCATAACGTATTACTCTCGAAACTACACTGTTATGGCATTCGAGGGGCTGCCCATGATTGGTTCAGATCATACTTAGCAAATCGGAAACAATACGTTGTCATTGACGACGCAGAATCAGACCCACAGACAATTAGCCATGGAGTTCCACAAGGATCTGTCCTTGGGCCTCTCCTATTTCTAATTTTTATCAATGATATCATTAAATCTACATCATTCTTCAAATTCATACTCTTTGCCGATGACAGTACCCTTTCTGCGGTCCTTCCAGACCAAAATCCCGCTAGGATGGCGGAGCGTATAAATAATGAACTTCATAAGGTTTCATTGTGGCTTAAAGCTAATAAAATAAGCCTTAATATCGATAAAACAAAATATATTACATTCTCATACAAGAAAAATATATCTCTCCCACGCATTCAAATTGGCGAAGGTGAAATCGAAGAAACCCACTCAAGTAAATTCCTGGGCATCATAATAGACAAACATCTAACCTTTAAAGAGCACATCGCTCATATTAGTTCTAAATTATCAAAATCTATCGGAATCCTAAATAAAGTTAAAAATTTCCTGCCTGAAACAGCCTTACAAATGCTCTACCGAACGCTCATTTCACCATACTTGCAATACGGAATAGAAGCATGGTACGGAACTGATAATAATAAAACCAACAAAATTTTTACCCTGCAAAAAAGAGCCATAAGAGCGGTAAAGAATCTAGAATATAATGCTCACACAAATGACTCATTCAAAAATTTACGAATACTTAAGCTCTCGGATCTCTACAAAATCTCCATTTGCAATTTCATTTACAAAACATTAACAAATGATGGCGACAATAGCCTAAAACAACTATTAACTGCGCAAACTGGTCATCACGACCATTTAACCCGAAATAGAAGTAAATTCATGCTTCCTTATTACTCAAAGGCTCGGTCACAACACAGTATCCTCTTCGTTGGAACTAAAACTTGGAACTCAATACCTGCGGAGATCCGTGAAAGTAATTCTTATAAGGTATTCAAAAATAATCTTGAGTCTCACTTCCTATCAGATTACTAGTCGTGTAAGATCACAGAGTCAAACCTTGTCACCTACATAACTGGTCCTAATAATGTAATTCGCCGTGGTTAATTTCGCCGATCTTCAGTCTGTTCATGAATCGTTTGTCGACTATACTGTTAAATCAAGTCCATATGAACTATATTGTGAAATGAAGTGTCTAATTTCGAGTTAATTATCTCATTGATCAGTCTAATGCGTCTCTAGTTTAAGTGAATTAGGTTAAACATTATTGTACTCCTAAGACTAACCTTGATGGTAGGATGCCCTAGAAGTCACTGAACTTATTCGGGCCCACAGGTAGCTATACTCAAATTTGACCATTGTACTAGACTTAAGAAACATTTTATCTCTGTATCACCTGTGGTAAATAAATTGTTTGTTTAAATTGTTTAAATTGTATCACACGACAATATCCACACTAGTCTATCACAGCACATAGCATAAGACAGGCAGACACAACTAACCTAAGCCTATTGCCTATCTTATGCCTCGTGATGGGAATATGTGAAGAATTTAACGCTAGCACGCCTACCTGTAAGTTATATATTCTATTCAGATCCTAAATTTCGTATGTATAAATAATTTAGGTGCCTTATTACTTTCAATACGCACCTTTCATCACCCATACGCAGGGGACACCAATATAGGTACTCGTGCCCACCATGGTGATGACCCACCTGCAGGTACCCACCTGCTGGTACCATGACCCAGCTGCAGGTACCATGACCCACCTGCAGGTACCATAACCCACCTGTAAGTAATGACGTCCATAAAGTCAACCCGCGTGTAGTTGACAGGGTCGGTGCCGTCAGTTGACATGTTTGCCAGCGGTGCCGGGGGAGCAAAGTAGCAGCCTGGCAACATATGGCAACATTCTTAGCAGCCTGGCAACATATGACATCATTCTTAGCAGCCTGGCAACATATGACAACATTCTTAGCAGCCTGGCAACATATGACAACATTCTTAGCACACCTGGCAACATATGACAACATTCTTAGCAGCCTGGCAACATATGACTACATTCTTAGCAGCCTGGCAACATATGACAACATTCTTAGCAGACTGGTAACATATGACAACATTCTTAGCAGCCTGGCAACATATGACTACATTCGTAGCAGCCTGGCAACATATGACAACATTCTTAGCAGCCTGGCAACATATGACAACATTCTTAGCAGCCTGGCAACATATGACAACATTCTTAGCAGCCTGGCAACATATGACTACATTCTAAGCAGCCTGGCAACATATGACAACATTCTTAGCAGCCTGGCAACATATGACTACATTCTTAGCAGCCTGGCAACATATGACAACATTCTTAGCAGCCTGGCAACATATGACAACATTCTTAGCAGCCTGGCAACATATGACAACATTCTTAGCAGCCTGGCAACATATGACTACGAGTACATTCTTAGCAGCCTGGCAACATATGACAACATTCTTAGCAGACTGGCAACATATGACAACATTCTTAGCAGCCTGGCAACATATGACTACATTCTTAGCAGCCTGGCAACATATGACAACATTCTTAGCAGCCTGGCAACATATGACAACATTCTTAGCAGCCTGGCAAGATATGACAACATTCTTAGCAGCCTGGCAACATATGACTACATTCTTAGCAGCCTGGCAACATATGACAACATTCTTAGCAGCCTGGCAACATATGACAACATTCTTAGCAGCCTGGCAACATATGACTACATTCTTAGCAGCCTGGCAACATATGACTACATTCTTAGCAGCCTGGCAACATATGACTACATTCTTAGCAGCCTGGCAACATATGACAACATTCTTAGCAGCCTGGCAACATATGACAACATTCTTAGCAGCCTGGCAACATATGACTACATTCTTAGCAGCCTGGCAACATGTGACAACATTCTTAGCAGCCTGGCAACATATGACTACATTCGTAGCAGCCTGGCAACATATGACAACATTCTTAGCAGCCTGGCAACATATGACAACATTCTTAGCAACCTGGCAACATATGACTACATTCTTAGCAGCCTGGCAACATATGACTACATTCGTAGCAGCCTGGCAACATATGACAACATTCTTAGCAGCCTGGAAACATATGACAACATCCTTAGCAGCCTGGCAACATATGACAACATTCTTAGCAGCCTGGCAACTTATGACAACATTCTTAGCAGCCTGGAAACATATGACAACATTCTTAGCAGCCTGGCAACATATGACAACATTCTTAGCAGCCTGGAAACATATGACAACATTCTTAGCAGCCTGGCAACATATGACAACATTCTTAGCAGCCTGGCAACATATGACAACATTCTTAGCAGCCTGGCAACATATGACAACATTCTTAGCAGCCTGGCAACATATGACAACATTCTTAGCAGCCTGGCAACATATGACAACATTCTTAGCAGCCTGGCAACATATGACAACATTCTTAGCAGCCTGGCAACATATGACAACATTCTTAGCAGCCTGGCAACATATGACTACATTCTTGCAGACTGGCAACATATGACAACATTCTTAGCAGCCTGGCAACATATGACAACATTCTTAGCAGCCTGGCAACATATGACAACATTCTTAGCAGACTGGCAACATATGACTACATTCTTAGCAGCCTGGCAACATATGACTACATTCTTAGCAGCCTGGCAACATATGACAACATTCTTAGCAGCCTGGCAACATATGACAACATTCTTAGCAGCCTGGCAACATATGACAACATTCTAAGCCGCATGGCATTATAACGCAACATTCAAACGATAATTCAACATGCACACGATCATTCAACATGCAAACGATAATTCAGCATTCAAACGATCATTCAACATGCACACGATCATTCAACATGCACACGATCATTCAACATGCACACGATCATTCAACATGCAAACGATCATTCAACATGCAAACGATCATTCAACATGCACACGATCATTCAACATGCACACGATCATTCAACATGCAAACGATCATTCAACATGCAAACGATCATTCAACATGCAAACGATCATTCAACATGCAAACGATCATTCAACATGCAAACGATCATTCAACATGCAAACGATCATTCAACATGCAAACGATCATTCAACATGCAAACG
Source organism: Morinoia aosen (assembly GCA_030386875.1). Taxonomy (NCBI): domain Eukaryota; kingdom Metazoa; phylum Arthropoda; class Malacostraca; order Amphipoda; family Talitridae; genus Morinoia; species Morinoia aosen. The sequence continues at coordinate 53,562,186 of CM059571.1, forward strand.
ATCATTCAACATGCAAACGATCATTCAACATGCAAACGATCATTCAACATGCAAACGATCATTCAACATGCAAACGATCATTCAACATGCAAACGATCATTCAACATGCAAACGATCATTCAACATGCAAACGATCATTCAACATGCAAACGATCATTCAACATGCAAACCATCATTCAACATGCAAACGATCATTCAACATGCAAACGATCATTCAACATGCAAACGATCATTCAACAGGCAAACGATCATTCAACATGCAAACGATCATTCAACATGCAAACGATCATTCAACATGCAAACGATCGTTCAACATGCAAACGATCATTCAACATGCAAACGATCATTCAACATGCAAACGATCATTCAACATGCAAACGATCATTCAACATGCAAACGATCATTCAACAGGCAAACGATCATTCAACATGCAAACGATCATTCAACAGGCAAACGATCATTCAACATGCAAACGATCATTCAACATGCAAACGATCATTCAACATGCAAATGATCATTCAACATGCAAACGATCATTCAACATGCACACGATCATTCAACATGCACACGATAATTCAACATGCACACGATCATTCAACATGCACACGATCATTCAACATGCAAACGATCATTCAACATGCAAACGATCATTCAACATGCAAACGATCATTCAACATGCAAACGATCATTCAACATGCAAACGATCATTCAACATGCAAACGATCATTCAACATGCAAACGATCATTCAACATGCAAACGATCATTCAACATGCACACGATCATTCAACATGCACACGATCATTCAACATGCACACGATCATTCAACATGCAAACGATCATTCAACATGCAAACGATCATTCAACATGCACACGATCATTCAACATGCACACGATCATTCAACATGCACACGATCATTCAACATGCACACGATCATTCAACATGCAAACGATCATTCAACATGCAAACGATCATTCAACATGCAAACGATCATTCAACATGCAAACGATCATTCAACATGCAAACGATCATTCAACATGCAAACGATCATTCAACATGCACACGATCATTCAACATGCACACGATCATTCAACATGCACACGATCATTCAACATGCACACGATCATTCAACATGCAAACGATCATTCAACATGCAAACGATCATTCAACATGCAAACGATCATTCAACATGCAAACGATCATTCAACATGCAAACGATCATTCAACATGCAAACGATCATCCAACATGCAAACGATCATTCAACATGCACACGATCATTCAACATGCAAACGATCATCCAACATGCAAACGATCATTCAACATGCACACGATCATTCAACATGCAAACGATCATTCAACATGCACACGATCATTCAACATGCAAACGATCATTCAACATGCAAACGATCATTCAACATGCAAACGATCATTCAACATGCAAACGATCATTCAACATGCACACGATCATTCAACATGCAAACGATCATTCAACATGCAAACGATCATCCAACATGCAAACGATCATTCAACATGCACACGATCATTCAACATGCAAACGATCATTCAACACGCAAACGATCATTCAACACGCACACGATCATTCAACACGCACACGATCATTCAACATGCACACGATCATTCAACATGCACACGATCATTCAACATGCACACGATCATTCAACATGCACACGATCATTCAACATGCACACGATCATTCAACATGCAAACGATCATTCAACATGCAAACGATCATTCAACATGCACAATATCATTCAACATGCAAACGATCATTCAACATGCAAACGATCATTCAACATGGAAACGATCATTCAACATGCAAACGATCATTCAACATGCACAATATCATTCAACATGCACAATATCATTCAACATGCAAACGATCATTCAACATGCAAACGATCATTCAACATGCAAACGATCATTCAACATGCAAATGATCATTCAACATGCAAACGATCATTCAACATGGAAACGATCATTCAACATGCACAATATCATTCAACATGCAAACGATCATTCAACATGCAAACGATCATTCAACATGCAAACGATCATTCAACATGCAAACGATCATTCAACATGCAAACGATCATTCAACATGCAAACGATCATTCAACATGGAAACGATCATTCAACATGCAAACGATCATTCAACATGCAAACGATCATTCAACATGCAAACGATCATTCAACAGGCAAACGATCATTCAACATGCAAACGATCATTCAACATGCAAACGATCATTCAACATGCAAACGATCATTCAACATGCACAATATCATTCAACATGCAAACGATCATTCAACATGCAAACGATCATTCAACAGGCAAACGATCATTCAACATGCAAACGATCATTCAACATGCAAACGATCATTCAACATGCAAACGATCATTCAACATGCACAATATCATTCAACATGCAAACGATCATTCAGCATGCAAACGATCATTCAACATGCAAACGATCATTCAACATGCACAATATCATTCAACATGCAAACGATCATTCAACATGCAAACGATCATTCAACATGCAAACGATCATTCAACATGCAAACGATCATTCAACATGCAAATGATCATTCAACATGCAAACGATCATTCAACATGGAAACGATCATTCAACATGCACAATATCATTCAACATGCAAACGATCATTCAACATGCAAACGATCATTCAACATGCAAACGATCATTCAACATGCAAACGATCATTCAACATGCAAACGATCATTCAACATGCAAACGATCATTCAACATGCAAACGATCATTCAACATGCAAACGATCATTCAACATGCAAACGATCATTCAACATGCAAACGATCATTCAACATGCAAACGATCATTCAACAGGCAAACGATCATTCAACATGCAAACGATCATTCAACATGCAAACGATCATTCAACATGCACAATATCATTCAACATGCAAACGATCATTCAACATGCAAACGATCATTCAACATGCAAACGATCATTCAACAGGCAAACGATCATTCAACATGCAAACGATCATTCAACATGCAAACGATCATTCAACATGCAAACGATCATTCAACATGCACAATATCATTCAACATGCAAACGATCATTCAGCATGCAAACGATCATTCAACATGCAAACGATCATTCAACATGCAAACGATCATTCAACATGCAAACGATCATTCAACATGCAAACGATCATTCAACATGCAAACGATCATTCAACATGGAAACGATCATTCAACATGCACACGATCATTCAACATGCACACGATCATTCAACATGCAAACGATCATTCAACATGCAAACGATCATTCAACATGCAAACGATCATTCAACATGCAAACGATCATTCAACATGCACACGATCATTCAACATGCAAACGATCATTCAACATGCACACGATCATTCAAAATGCAAACGATCATTCAACATGCAAACGATCATTCAACATGCAAACGATCATTCAACATGCAAACGATCATTCAACATGCAAACGATCATTCAACATGCAAACGATCATTCAACATGCACACGATCATTCAACATGCAAACGATCATTCAACATGCAAACGATCATTCAACATGCACACGATCATTCAACATGCACACGATCATTCAACATGCAAACGATCATTCAACATGCAAACGATCATTCAACATGCAAACGATCATTCAACATGCAAACGATCATTCAACATGCAAACGATCATTCAACATGCAAACGATCATTCAACATGCAAACGATCATTCAACATGCAAACGATCATTCAACATGCAAACGATCATTCAACATGCAAACGATCATTCAACATGCAAACGATCATTCAACATGCAAACGATCATTCAACATGCAAACGATCATTCAACATGCAAACGATCATTCAACATGCAAACGATCATTCAACATGCAAACGATCATTCAACATGCAAACGATCATTCAACATACAAATGATCATTCAAAATGCAAACGATCATTCAACATGCAAACGATCATTCAACATGCACACGATCATTCAACATGCACACGATCATTCAACATGCAACGATCATTCAACATGCAAACGATCATTCAACATACGAATGATCATTCAACATGCAAACGATCATTCAACATGCAAACGATCATTCAACATGCACACGATCATTCAACATGCACACGATCATTCAACATGCAACGATTATTCAACATGCAAACGATCATTCAACATGCAAACGATCATTCAACATGCAAACGATCATTCAACATGCAAACGATCATTCAACATGCAAACGATCATTCAACATGCAAACGATCATTCAACATGCACACGATCATTCAACATGCAAACGATCATTCAACATGCACACGATCATTCAACATGCAAACGATCATTCAACATGCAAACGATCATTCAACATGCACACGATCATTCAACATGCAAACGATCATTCAACATGCAAACGATCATTCAACATGGAAACGATCATTCAACATGCAAACGATCATTCAACATGGAAACGATCATTCAACATGCAAACGATCATTCAACATGCACACGATCATTCAACATGCACACGATCATTCAACATGCAAACGATCATTCAACATGCACACGATCATTCAACATGCAAACGATCATTCAACATGCAAACGATCATTCAACATGCACACGATCATTCAACATGCAAACGATCATTCAACATGCAAACGATCATTCAACATGCAAACGATCATTCAACATGCAAACGATCATTCAACATGCAAACGATCATTCAACATGCAAACGATCATTCAACATGCAAACGATCATTCAACATGCACACGATCATTCAACATGCAAACGATCATTCAACATGCAAACCATCATTCAACATGCAAACCATCATTCAACATGCAAACGATCATTCAACATGCAAACGATCATTCAACATGCACACGATCATTCAACATGCACACGATCATTCAACATGCACACGATCATTCAACATGCAAACGATCATTCAACATGCACACGATCATTCAAAATGCAAACGATCATTCAACATGCAAACGATCATTCAACATGCAAACGATCATTCAACATGCAAACGATCATTCAACATGCAAACGATCATTCAACATGCAAACGATCATTCAACATGCAAACGATCATTCAACATGCAAACGATCATTCAACATGCAAACGATCATTCAACATGCAAACGATCATTCAACATGCAAACGATCATTCAACATGCAAACGATCATTCAACATGCAAACGCTCATTCAACATGCAAACGATCATTCAACATGCAAACGATCATTCAACATGCACACGATTCATCCCAGATTTTCAAATTTTTGATCCGATTGGTCTGAAATTTAGCCAGCATATGTAAATTTTTTTGTAAAAATTTTTTTTACTGATCTAACTTCTTTGATTTAGGCCTTTAATTTTGAAAAATATGAAATATTAATTTGAATATTAAAATAAAATATGAAATATTTCAAGTGAAGAGAAATGAGTTTTATGCTAGAACAAATTCAAAGACAGTTCTAAAATCCTTGCAACATTTCAAACCAACTGAAGGATTCAAATTTTCTATTTCCTTTTTGTTTTCTATCGATATGCGATTTTCGTTCACTTACTAAAATATACCCAATTTTGGGTTTGAACTGTGATGAAAACTATTAAATGTACAAATTAGGAAATTGGGATCCTTTAATTTGTTGGAAATATTTCGAGGATTCGAAAACTTCTTTTCAATGTTGAAAATGAGTTTTTTTCGTAGGAGGCAAAATTTTTTTGGTGAAGTGTAATTTTGCGGAAATTTTGGTACGTGAATGCTGTTTTCATGTTTTATTCAATAATCTGCATGCATAGTGTCATATTTACACTGTGAAGTGTAAACGATCATATATACACTGTGAAGTGTGTAAATGACATGTATATTTTAAAAAAATTGAAAAAATAAAATTTTTCGCTCATATCACGAACAATGGTAAATTTTTTATTTGTGGACTGATTTTTCTGAACTAAGCCATTATGTATGATTTATAAAAATAAATGCATTTTGCTTTATTCATTTCTTCGGTTTTCGCCTTAGATTTTCAGAAAATATGAAATATTTGTTTTTAAGCCATTTTATCTGATATTTCAAATGAATTCGAGTCATTGAGTTGCTACAACAATACCCAAGATAGTTTTGGAATCCTTCAAACATTGCCTACAACTAAAAAAGCCAGATTTCTCATTTTTCTTTTCGTTTTCTTTTTATGTAAGGGAAAAAATTCATGATTTTTGGTCCCCTTACACCCCTCATAGAGAGGGGGCGAGTTCTAGTGCCTGTAGCCCCATAAAATTTTAGGAAATGATAGCCCACCACTTAAGGATATTTTTTTAACAAAAAATAAAATAGTCAATTGGGCCAAAAATCAATGGGATGTCCCCCTTAAACCCTTTAAATAGACCCCAAAGAACAGAACATACCCTGGATTGAACCCATCTTTCGTTCATAAACCTCTGGAATAAACCATTTAATTTATAAACCCCATAAATTCACCCCACACCACCCAACAACACTAACACAACTTCACCAGCAGAACATCACCACAACACCACCGCCACACCACCGCAACACCACCGCAACACCACCGCAACACCACCGCACCACCACCACACCACCACCACACCACCACCACAACACCACCACAACACCACCACAACACCACCAAAACACCACCAAAACACCACCAAAACACCACCAAAACACCACCAAAACACCACAAAAACACCACCACCAAAACACCACCACCAAAACACCACCACAACACCACCACAACACCACCACAACACCACCACAACACCACCACAACACTACCACAACACCACCGCAACACTACCACAACACCACCACAACACTACCACAACACCACCGCAACACCACCACAACACCACCGCAACATCACCACAACACCACCGCAACACCACCACAACACCACCACAACACCACCACAACACCTCCACAACACCACCACAACACCACCACAACACCACCACAACACCACCACAACACCAACGCAACACCACCGCAACACTACCACAACACCACCACAACACTACCACAACACCACCGCAACACCACCACAACACCACCGCAACATCACCACAACACCACCGCAACACCACCACAACACCACCACAACACCACCACAACACCTCCACAACACCACCACAACACCACCACAACACCACCACAACACCACCACAACACTACCACAACACCACCGCAACACTACCACAACACCACCACAACACTACCACAACACCACCGCAACACCACCACAACACCACCGCAACATCACCACAACACCACCGCAACACCACCACAACACCACCACAACACCACCACAACACCACCACAACACCACCACAACACCACCACAACACCAACGCAACACCACCGCAACACTACCACAACACCACCGCAACACCACCAAAACACCACCACAACACCTCCCAAAACACCACCACAACACCACCACAACACCACCACAACACCACCACAACACCACCACCACAACACCAACGCAACACCACCGCAACACCACCGCAACACCACCACCACAACACCACCACAACACCACCACAACACCACCACAACACCACCACAACACCACCACAACACCACCACAACACCACCACAACACCCCCACAACACCACCACAACACCACCACAACACCACCAAAACACCACCACAACACCAACACAACACCACCACAACACCAACACAACACCACCACAACACCAACACAACACCACCAAAACACCAACACAACACCACTAAAACACCACCAAAACACCAACACAACACCAACACAACACCAACACAACACCACCACAACACCAACACAACACCACCACAACACCACCACCACACCACCAAAACACCACCAAAACACCACCAAAACACCACCAAAACCCCACCACAACACCAGCACAACACCAGCACAACATCACCACAACACCACCAAAACAACACCACCACAACACCACCAGACTCACCAACAACACCAGGCCACTGGCAGACCGCCCCGTTACCAGACACCGCCGCCACCTCAACACCCGCCACCGCCGCCAGCTGGTACTGGTCGGCGGTCTGCAGCTGGTGGTAGGGCTGGTCTGCAGACACCGTCAGCTCCAGCTGCGTCGCGTCCGGGTACAGGGAGCCAGCTGTGAAGTCTCCCAGTCTGTAATGTAGGAGAGGGTTCTGGTCTGTAATGTAGGAGAGGTTTCTGGTCTGTAATGTAGGAGAGGGTTCTGGTCTGTAATGTAGGAGAGGGTTCTGGTCTGTAATGTAGGAGAGGGTTCTGGTCTGTAATGTAGGAGAGGGTTCTGGTCTGTAATGTAGGAGAGGGTTCTGGTCTGTAATGTAGGAGAGGGTTCTGGTCTGTAATGTAGGAGAGGGTTCTGGTCTGTAATGTAGGAGAGGGTTCTGGTCTGTAATGTAGGAGAGGGTTCTGGTCTGTAATGTAGGAAAGGGTTCTGGTCTGTAATGTAGGAAAGGGCTCTGGTCTGTAATGTAGGAGAGGGTTCTGGTCTGTAATGTAGGAGAGGGTTCTGGTCTGTAATGTAGGAGAGGGTTCTGGTCTGTAATGTAGGAGAGGGTTCTGGTCTGTAATGTAGGAGAGGGTTCTGGTCTGTAATGTAGGAGAGGGTTCTGGTCTGTAATGTAGGAGAGGGTTCAGGTCTGTAATGTAGGAGAGGGTTCTGGTCTGTAATGTAGGAGAGGGTTCTGGTCTGTAATGTAGGAGAGGGTTCTGGTCTGTAATGTAGGAGAGGGTTCTGGTCTGTAATGTAGGAGAGGGTTCTGGTCTGTAATGTAGGAGAGGGTTCTGGTCTGTAATGTAGGAGAGGGTTCTGGTCTGTAATGTAGGAGAGGGTTCTGGTCTGTAATGTAGGAGAGGGTTCTGGTCTGTAATGTAGGAGAGGGTTCTGGTCTGTAATGTAGGAGAGGGTTCTGGTCTGTAATGTAGGAGAGGGTTTTGGTCTGTAATGTAGGAGAGGGTTCTGGTCTGTAATGTAGGAGAGGGTTCTGGTCTGTAATGTAGGAGAGGGTTCTGGTCTGTAATGTAGGAGAGGGTTCTGGTCTGTAATGTAGGAGAGGGTTCTGGTCTGTAATGTAGGAGAGGGTTCTGGTCTGTAATGTAGGAGAGGGTTCTGGTCTGTAATGTAGGAGAGGGTTCTGGTCTGTAATGTAGGAGAGGGTTCTGGTCTGTAATGTAGGAGAGGGTTCAGGTCTGTAATGTAGGAGAGGGTTCTGGTCTGTAATGTAGGAGAGGGTTCTAGTCTGTAATGTAGGAGAGGGTTCTGGTCTGTAATGTAGGAGACGGTTCTGGTCTGTAATGTAGGAGAGGGTTCTGGTCTGTAATGTAGGAGAGGGTTCTGGTCTGTAATGTAGGTGAGGGTTCTGGTCTGTAATGTAGGAGAGGGTTCTGGTCTGTAATGTAGGAGAGGGTTCTGGTCTGTAATGTAGGAGAGGGTTCTGGTCTGTAATGTAGGAGAGGGTTCTGGTCTGTAATGTAGGAGAGGGTTCTGGTCTGTAATGTAGGAGAGGGTTCTGGTCTGTAATGTAGGAGAGGGTTCTGGTCTGTAATGTAGGAGAGGGTTCTGGTCTGTAATGTAGGAGAGGGTTCTGGTCTGTAATGTAGGAGAGGGTTCTGGTCTGTAATGTAGGAGAGGGTTCTGGTCTGTAATGTAGGAGAGGGTTCTGGTCTGTAATGTACGGGAGGGTTCTGGTCTGTAATGTAGGAGAGGGTTCTGGTCTGTAATGTACGGGAGGGTTCTGGTCTGTAATATAGGAGAGGGTTCTGGATTCGAGTTGGTTAATCGAGTCGATCAAATCAAGTTGATTAGGTTTATTAGGCTTAAAATTTTAATTAAGTTATTAAAGTTGATCAAGTTAACAAGGTTAATTAAGCTAACAAAATTAATTAAGTTAAAAAGATAAATGAGGTTAACAAGACTAATTAAGTTAATTAACACAACCCAGTAAACAACAACCACGCACCTGCTGTTGACACCGACGAGCAGCGATGCGGTCGAAGCCGATCCCGCCGCCGCTCTGAACTCCTGAAGAACAAAAAATAAAAACAAATTAGGGACGAAAATAGAACAAAAATTAGCTCATACACGAAGGAAATGTTTACGCTGAACAGAAAGAATATAAGTACACACATGCTGTCTAGTTTCTATTGGTAAGTGGAGCTAAGATACTAGTATTTACTGGAATGATAGTTGTAGCCAGTATACAGACTGTGAGTGTGAGGTGTAGCCAGTATACAGACTGTGAGTGTGAGGTGTAGCCAGTATACAGACTGTGAGTGTGAGGTGTAGCCAGTATACAGACTGTGAGTGTGAGGTGTAGCCAGTATACGGACTGTGAGTGTGAGGTGTAGCCAGTATACGGACTGTGAGTGTGAGGTGTAGCCAGTATACAGACTGTGAGTGTGAGGTGTAGCCAGTATACGGACTGTGAGTGTGAGGTGTAGCCAGTATACAGACTGTGAGTGTGAGGTGTAGCCAGTATACGGACTGTGAGTGTGAGGTGTAGCCAGTATACAGACTGTGAGTGTGAGGTGTAGCCAGTATACGGACTGTGAGTGTGAGGTGTAGCCAGTATACGGACTGTGAGTGTGAGGTGTAGCCAGTATACGGACTGTGAGTGTGAGGTGTAGCCAGTATACAGACTGTGAGTGTGAGGTGTAGCCAGTATACAGACTGTGAGTGTGAGGTGTAGCCAGTATACGGACTGTGAGTGTGAGGTGTAGCCAGTATACGGACTGTGAGTGTGAGGTGTAGCCAGTATACGGACTGTGATTGTGAGGTGTAGCCAGTATACGGACTGTGAGTGTGAGGTGTAGCCAGTATACAGACTGTGAGTGTGAGGTATAGCCAGTATACAGACTGTGAGTGTGAGGTGTAGCCAGTATACAAACTGAGTGTGAGGTGTAGCCAGTATACAGACTGTGAGTGTGAGGTGTAGCCAGTATACGGACTGTGAGTGTGAGGTGTAGCCAGTATACAGACTGTGAGTGTGAGGTGTAGCCAGTATACAAACTGAGTGTGAGGTGTAGCCAGTATACAGACTGTGAGTGTGAGGTGTAGCCAGTATACGGACTGTGAGTGTGAGGTGTAGCCAGTATACAGACTGTGAGTGTGAGGTGTAGCCAGTATACGGACTGTGAGTGTGAGGTGTAGCCAGTATACGGACTGTGAGTGTGAGGTGTAGCCAGTATACAAACTGAGTGTGAGGTGTAGCCAGTATACAGACTGTGAGTGTGAGGTGTAGCCAGTATACGGACTGTGAGTGTGAGGTGTAGCCAGTATACAGACTGTGAGTGTGAGGTGTAGCCAGTATACAGACTGTGAGTGTGAGGTGTAGCCAGTATACAGACTGTGAGTGTGAGGTGTAGCCAGTATACAGACTGTGAGTGTGAGGTGTAGCCAGTATACAGACTGTGAGTGTGAGGTGTAGCCAGTATACAGACTGTGAGTGTGAGGTGTAGCCAGTATACGGACTGTGAGTGTGAGGTGTAGCCAGTATACAGACTGTGAGTGTGAGGTGTAGCCAGTATACAGACTGTGAGTGTGAGGTGTAGCCAGTATACAGACTGTGAGTGTGAGGTGTAGCCAGTATACAGACTGTGAATGTGAGGTGTAGCCAGTATACAGACTGTGAGTGTGAGGTGTAGCCAGTATACAGACTGTGAGTGTGAGGTGTAGTCAGTATACAGACTGTGAGTGTGAGGTGTAGCCAGTATACAGACTGTGAGTGTGAGGTGTAGCCAGCATACAGACTGTGAGTGTGAGGTGTAGCCAGTATACAGACTGTGAGTGTGAGGTGTAGCCAGTATACAGACTGTGAGTGTGAGGTGTAGCCAGTATACAGACTGTGAGTGTGAGGTGTAGCCAGCATACAGACTGTGAGTGTGAGGTGTAGCCAGTATACAGACTGTGAGTGTGAGGTGTAGCCAGTATACAGACTGTGGGTGTGAGGTGTAGCCAGTATACAGACTGTGAGTGTGAGGTGTAGCCAGCATACAGACTGTGAGTGTGAGGTGTAAGCCAGCAAAACATGTCCAATATAATAAATATACAGCCAGTATGCCCAGAGATTTGTAACAAAATTCATCTCATAAATCATTTAAAAGTTTTCCACTTCCCGATGTTTACTCAATGCTCTCTGTATCGCTACTCAAGCGTGACCCACTGCTGGTAACCTCCCTATTTCGTACTTCATCATTTATAATGCTTAAAAAATGTCAAACTTTTTTTTACACATTTAATAGAATATGCGTTTAACGAACATTACGCGTGAAACAGCAGTTGAATAACAAAAATGCAGAGAAATGCACACAAAAAACACAAACACAAAAAACACAAACACACAAAAAACACAAAAACACACAAACACACACAAAAACACACAAAAAACACATTCTAAAGGCACGCAGAAAACAAATTCTAAGCGCACACAGAAAACAAACGCACACAGAAAACAAAAGCACACAGAAAACAAACGCACCCAGAAAACAAACGCACACATAAAACAAACGCACACAGAAAACAAACGCACACAGAAAACAAACGCACACAGAAAACAACGCACACAGAAAAAAAACGCACACAGAAAACAAACGCACACAGAAAACAAACGCACACAGAAAAAAACTACACAAAAAACACTAAATAAACGCGCACAGAAAACAACGCAACGAAAACAACCCAGAAAACAGGGAAAATAGATACCTCGAGAGCGCCCCCCATGTGGGCGAGGGCGGCGGGGGAGTTGGGGTAGGCGAGACTCCCCCCCGCGGCGTTGCACCTCTTCTCCCATTCAGGTAGGGGGAGGGCGGACTCCTCTATGAACAGGTAGCACCCCCCGCCCCCCCGCACGTACCCCTCGGGGCACACCACTGCAGCGAGGGCAGGCGGTTACAGCAGCGCTCATTTTTTTGTGGTGAAATTTGCATTTTTTGAGAAAAATTTTGCGCTGGATGGGACCAAAATTGTATCTTTTTAAGATGAAGTTCTGTGAATTGGGCCGACATTTGACTTTTTGAGTGAAATTTCAGTGAATTCGAATAAATCTAGCCCTGAAGAGTTTTTACAAATATCCAAAGAATGTGAATATTAATTGATAAATTAATTAAATTTATTTCGAATTATATGATCGTATTTGCTATTTTTCTTTTCATGAAAATGGAGTAATAAAAGCAGTCACGCTATAGAAATTCCCCCTGGCAACTGGCAACATAGCTAGACACACAATCCACCTGGCAACTGGCAACATAGCTAGACACACAATCCACCTGGCAACTGGCAACATAGCTAGACACACAATCCACCTGGCAACTGGCAACATAGCTAGACACACAATTCACCTGGCAACTGGCAACATAGCTAGACACACAATCCACCTGGCAACTGGCAACATAGCTAGAAACACAATCCCCCTGGCAACTGGCAACTTGGCTAGACACACAATCCACCTGGCAACTGGCAACATAGCTAGACACACAATCCACCTGGCAACTGGCAACATAGCTAGACACACAATCCAGCTGGCAACTGGCAACATAGCTAGACACACAATCCCTCTGGCAACTGGCAACATAGCTAGACATACACTCCCCCTGGCAACTGGCAACATAGTTAGACACACAATCAACCTGGCAACTGGCAACATAGCTATACACACAATTCACCTGGCAACTGGCAACATAGCTAGACACACAATCCACCTGGCAACTGGCAACATAGCTAGACACACAATCCACCTGGCAACTGGCAACATAGCTAGACAAACAATCCCCCTGGCAACTGGCAACGTAGCTAGACACACACACCCCCTGGCAACTGGCAACATGGCTAGGCACACAATCAACCTCGCAACTGGCAACATAGCTATACACACAATTCACCTGGCAACTGGCAACATAGCTAGACACACAATCCACTTGGAAACTGGCAACATAGCTAGACACACACTCCCCCTGGCAACTGGCAACATGGCTAGAAAAACAATCAACCTGGCAACTGGCAACATAGCTATACACACAATTCACCTGGCAACTGGCAACATAGCTAGACAAACAATCCCCCTGGCAACTGGCAACATAGCTAGACACACACTACCCCTGGCAACTGGCAACATGGCTAGACAAACAATCAATCTGGCAACTGGCAACATAGATATACACACAATTCACCTGGCAACTGGCAACATAGCTAGACACACAATCCACCTGGCAACTGGCAACATAGCTAGACACACAATCCACCTGACAAATAGCAACAGGTTGACGCACGACCCACCTGGCAACTGGCAACATAGCTAGGCATGCAATCCACCTGAAAAATAGCAACAGGTTGACGCACGACCCACCTGGCAACTGGCAACAGGTTGACACACGACTCACCTGGCAACTGGCAAGCGTAGCTGAAAGTTTCGTTGCAGCGCACAGGCGTAGCTGAGCCGTCGCTTTGTATGGTGAGGCAATTGTTGTCTCCCAGCAGCTGTGTTGGCAGGGTGTTGACAGGATGTTGACAGGGATGTAATTCATTAATAGGTGTAATCAATAGATGACAGGGGTGTAATTCATTTAATAGCTATTTACAATAGTTATACACGGTATTATAGTTACTACTAGTTACTACCAGTTACGACTAGTTACTACTAGTTACTACTTGGTACTACTAGTTACTACTAGTTATTACTTGGTACTACTAGTTACTACTAGTTACTACCAGTTACTACTACTAGTTAGTACTACTAGTCACTACTAGTTACTACTAGTTATTCATTCAGTAGCTGATCACGCGAGGATATACTCAGAGTCTCACATCACAATCGGCGCCGTCGGTGCAGTTGAGGAGCGAGTCGTTCAGGGGGATGGGTGGCCAGGCAGGAGACCGGCCCCTGTGTGCGTGTAACATGATGAAATCCTCGTGTATTTCATGAATTTAGCGATAAACCATAACTTGTACGTATTTGTTCATAAGTTTTCATATATAAACTTTTTCAATATATTAATAAACTCTCATATTTAACGATATCACGTAATAAACCCTCATATATTTAAAAATATTTGTTCCTCATACATTACCTAGCACAAATACATGTGTAGTCCCTGTAGAACGTAGATCAAATGAATTTAGGTTGCTGCTGGGGATGAAATTGATAAATGTTATCTAGAGATAAAATAAAGGGATAAAATTTGATATTATCCAGGGGGTAAAATTTAATAAATGTTATCCATTTATTTGATAAATGCCAAGCCAACCCCAACCCGCTCCCCGACGTACAGGCCGGTGTGGGCGGTGTAGTACCGCACGCCCGCCTCCGCCTGGTACAGGTCCTTGCCGTCCTGCAGAGCCGCCACGCTCGCGTTCAGCTCCATGCACCTGGCGGCACCGCACCATTTTGTGACATGTCAGCGTTTTATTACACGTCAGCGTTTTATGACACGTCAGCATTTTATGACACGTCAGCATTTTATGACACGTCAGCATTTTATGACACGTCAGCATTTTATGACACGTCAGCATTTTATAACACGTCAGCATTTTATAACACGTCAGCATTTTATTACACGTCAGCATTTTATTACACGTCAGCATTTGATTACATGTCAGCATTTTATGACACCCAAGCATTTTATGACACACCAGCATTTCATGACACACCAGCATTTCATGACACACCAGCATTTTATGACACACCAGCATTTTATGACACCAGAATTTTATGACACACCAGAATTTTATGACACACCAGAATTTTATGACACACCAGCATTTTATGACACCCCAGCATTTTATGACACACCAGCATTTTATGACACACCAGCATTTTATGACACACCAGCATTTTATGACACACCTGCATTTTATGACACACCAGCATTTCATGACACACCAGCATTTCATGACACACCAGCATTTCATGACACACCAGAATTTTATGACACACCAGCATTTTATGACACACCAGCATTTTATGACACACCTGCATTTTATGACACACCAGCATTTTATGACACACCAGCATGTTATGACACACCAGCATTTCATGACACACCAGCATTTTATGACACACCAGCATTTTATGACACACCAGCATTTTATGACACACCTGCATTTTATGACACACCAGCATTTCATGACACACCAGCATTTCATGACACACCAGCATTTCATGACACACCAGAATTTTATGACACACCAGCATTTTATAACACACCAGCATTTCATGACACACAAGCATTTCATGACACACCAGCATGTTATGACACACCAGCATGTTATGACACACCAACATTTTATGACACACCAGCATTTTATGACACACCAGCATGTTATGACACACCAGCATTTTATAACACGTCAACATAAAGCCTAGGCAATCTAGAAGAACTAAAAATTAATATAAAATCGGATAAGTTGATAAATTTCAAACCTTCTAACATAATTAGTTCTTAGCAATTCAGGCGACCTGAAAAGAAAACGAAAATAAAATAAAAAATTAAGAAACTTGTAGACATGGCGAGTCACTTGAAATCTAAGCCTGGGGTTCTCAGACTTTTTTCAAGCAAGGACCACATTTATTACACAAAAATAGGCTGAGGACCCTCACATGTGTTTCTCTCAGGAATATATACACATATACGTTGTACGAACTGTTTCATAATATCAACAGTGATGGAAAGCTGTAAATAAATACTTTAACTGCATCCACTGTTAAATTCGTTAAGTTTTGCGGACCCCTGTCAAAGTGCCGCGGATCCTTGGGGGTCCACGGACCCCACTTTCAGAATGAAATAAAAATAAAACCTGGAATAAAAAAATAACTTACTTGACGGCCGCCTGGTGCAGGCCATCGACGGTGGCGTCAGCGGGGGCGAAGTGATAGCACCTCTTCTCGTCGTAGCTCGCGTTGAAGCCGTCCGGGCAGTGCACTGCAACGGCAGGTGTTCAAGTTCATCACTGAAGTTCTTAAAGTTAATAACCTTAAATCAAGTGAATTAAATTAAATAAATTCAAGCAAATAAACTAATTGAATAAATAAGTATTACAGAATAAATAAAATAATATAAAAAAATTATATAAATGAAACAAAGAAACGAAAAAAATGTATTGAATTAAGTTAATTCAGTTAATTAAGTTAATAAAGTTTGTTATTATTTCCATTATTCGATTCTGGACTCGATTTGATTATTTGTACGTACGTGTCACGCATTCATCCCAAGCATAGCTCTGAACATTGTTGCGAGAAGTCTTTACGGTATTACTTTTTTGAAGGAGGTCAATGATTTTAGCCGCCCCAGCACGGTTTCTGCACGGAGCGGCCAAAATAATAGATGCAGCGGCGAAAAAGAAAGACCGAGAATAGACTAGTACCATCAGTCACAACAAGAGATAAGACATAGAATCAGAACATAAAATGCCTACAAAGCATCAGCCACAACAAGAGGTAAGACATAGAATCAGAACATAAAATGCCTACAAAGCATCAGCCACAACAAGAGGTAAGACATAGAATCAGAACATAAAATGCCTACAAAGCATCAGTCACAACAAGAGATAAGACATAGAATCAGAACATAAAATGCCTACAAAGCATCAGCCACAACAAGAGGTAAGACATAGAATCAGAACATAAAATGCCTACAAAGCATCAGTCACAACAAGAGATAAGACATAGAATCAGAACATAAAATGCCTACAAAGCATGAGTCACAACAAGAGATAAGAAAAAGAATCAGAACATAAAATGCCTACAAAGCATCAGCCACAACAAGAGATAAGACATAGAATCAGAACATAAAATGCCTACAAAGCATCAGTCACAACAAGAGATAAGACATAGAATCAGAACATAAAATGCCTACAAAGCATGAGTCACAACAAGAGATAAGACATAGAATCAGAACATAAAATGCCTACAAAGCATGAGTCACAACAAGAGATAAGACATAGAATCAGAACATAAAATGCATACAAAGCATCAGCCACAACAAGAGATAAGACATAGAATCAGAACATAAAATGCCCACAAAGCATCAGTCACAACAAGAGATAAGACATAGAATCAGAACATAAAATGCCTACAAAGCATCAGCCACAACAAGAGATAAGACATAGAATCAGAACATAAAATGCCTACAAAGAATCAGTCACAACAAGAGATAAGACATAGAATCAGAACATAAAATGCCTACAAAGCATCAGTCACAACAAGAGATAAGACATAGAATCAGAACATCAAATGCTTCCAAAGCATCAGTCACAACAAGAGATAAGACCTAGAATCAGAACATAAAATGCCTACAAAGCATCAGTCACAACAAGAGATAAGACATAGAATCAGAACATAAAATGCCTACAAAGCATGAGTCACAACAAGAGATAAGACATAGAATCAGAACATAAAATGCCTACAAAGCATGAGTCACAACAAGAGATAAGACATAGAATCAGAACATAAAATGCATACAAAGCATCAGCCACAACAAGAGATAAGACATAGAATCAGAACATAAAATGCCCACAAAGCATCAGTCACAACAAGAGATAAGACATAGAATCAGAACATAAAATGCCTACAAAGCATCAGCCACAACAAGAGATAAGACATAGAATCAGAACATAAAATGCCTACAAAGAATCAGTCACAACAAGAGATAAGACATAGAATCAGAACATAAAATGCCTACAAAGCATCAGTCACAACAAGAGATAAGACATAGAATCAGAACATCAAATGCTTCCAAAGCATCAGTCACAACAAGAGATAAGACCTAGAATCAGAACATAAAATGCCTACAAAGCATCAGTCACAACAAGAGATAAGACATAGAATCAGAACATAAAATGCCTACAAAGCACCAGTCACAACAAGAGATAAGACATAGAATCAGAACATAAAATGCCTACAAAGCACCAGTCACAACAAGAGATAAGACATAGAATCAGAACATAAAATGCCTACAAAGCACCAGTCACAACAAGAGATAAGACATAGAATCAGAACATAAAATGCCTACAAAGCACCAGTCACAACAAGAGATAAGACATAGAATCAGAACATAAAATGCCTACAAAGCATCAGTCACAACAAGAGATAAGACATAGAATCAGAACATAAAATGCCTACAAAGCACCAGTCACAACAAGAGATAAGACATAGAATCAGAACATAAAATGCCTACAAAGCACCAGTCACAACAAGAGATAAGACATAGAATCAGAACATAAAATGCCTACAAACACCAGTCACAACAAGAGATAAGACATAGAATCAGAACATAAAATGCCTACAAAGCATCAGTCACAACAAGAGTTATGAATTACAACCCCCACAAAAGAAGACTACAAACAACGTCCCTCCAGTCCACCAACTCACTGCGACAGGGCAGTTTGATGGTGTCATTCCACGCCAATTTTCCACCAGCATCGATGCACTCGATCGCTCCCCTATCAGCCATGGTGGTGGGCTCCACCATCATGTCACCGATGCAGCTCCAGGTGATGATGGAAGAGACGTTCCGCTCCAGCGGCCAGGAGCCGTTCGTGGTCGTCCAGTACGGCTCCCAGCCGACCGTGGGCGGGCACGTCACCTCTGTGGGATGCTCTCAAATTAAACTACGTTTTGAGTTATATCATGCCTTTCGTACCAGAACACGGGTGCTTCAAAGAGAGGAAGGATTTAGATTCAACCAAGATAAACTAACCACAACACAGATGTTCCAAAGAGTGGAAGAATTTAGGTTAGAGTATGAGTAAAGTCAAGCTTGTCTAAGTAGAAAACCGGTGTTCCAAAGAGAGGAAAGAGAGAGTTTAGTAGAGAGTTTGGGGAACGATGAATCTATGCACTAAATGTATCCCCATGCAAGATCACCGGTGCTGATAAATAGGATGCCGAGAAAGAAGTTTTGTAACACGATAGAAGTTGAAGAATTAAGTACGTGAGAGGTGCTGGACAACAGGAAAACCGACACTTGAACCAAAATTGGCTAAACTGAAATTTAATATTCAACTCAAATTCAAAGTCAATTGTTGGGAGTAATTTTGAAAGTAGCAAACTTTATCTGAACCGGACTTTTATTTAAAATTAATCAAGTGTTTATGAAAATCGAGTTTGTGACTACTAGACGGTCAGCAGCATTGTGAAAATCCCCTCCGTGGCCACCGGTGGCGCGCGTTGCGACAAAGTGGTAAATAAACTGCTTTTAGAAAAACGTTTTTCCTATTTGGATGATATGTTTTGTAGACACTCACCATTGTCGTACTCCAGCGGGCGTATGCGCATAGTGACGTTAGTGACGCTTCCTACGTCCGCCAGCGGCAGCCACAGCATAGAGGAGTTGGTCAGCAGGCACTGGAATTGTGAAAGTTGGTCAGCAGGCACTGGAATTGTGAAAGTTGGTCAGCAGGCACTGGAATTGTGAAAGTTGGTCAGCAGGCACTGAAATTGTGAAAGTTGGTCAGCAGGCACTGGAATTGTGAAAGTTGGTCAGCAGGCACTGAAATTGTGAAAGTTGGTCAGCAGGCACTGAAATTGTGAAAGTTGGTCAGCAGGAACTGAAATTGTGAAAGTTGGTCAGCAGGCACTGGAATTGTGAAAGTTGGTCAGCAGGCACTGGAATTGTGAAAGTTGGTCAGCAGGCACTGGAATTGTGAAAGTTGGTCAGCAGGCACTGGAATTGTGAAGGTTGGTCAGCAGGCACTGAAATTGTGAAAGTTGGTCAGCAGGCACTGAAATTGTGAAAGTTGGTCAGCAGGCACTGGAATTGTGAAAGTTCGTCAGCAGGCACTGCAATTGTGAAAGTTGGTCAGCAGGCACTGGAACTGTGGAAATAAGTCGGTCGAAATGAAAAAAAATTGTAAAAATATGATACTTCCTCAATGTATAATATAAATTGAGAAGAAGTAAGAACTAATATTACAGTACAGTTACAGACATTCGCCTGCATTATTTTCTACATATGAATCAGAAAACAGAAGATCAAGATTAACATTTTTATTAATTACAATGTTAACTAGTTTACGGCCACGTAGCACAACACTGGCGACCTCGACAGCACGAAAAAATTGACCATTCAGCAAAAATTATGAAAAAGGGCAATCTATGCATAAAATATATTCCCACTCAGAAGTGGGATTGCAGTGCCAGCACGATGACCTCCTCACCCCTCCGCCTCACCCCTCCGCCTCACCCCTCCGCCTCACCCCTCCGCCTCACCCCTCCGCCTCACCCCTCCGCCTCTCCCCTCCGCCTCTCCCCTCCGCCTCTCCCCTCCGCCTCACCCCTCCGCCTCACCCCTCCGCCTCACCCCTCCGCCTCACCCCTCCGCCTCACCCCTCCGCCTCACCCCTCCGCCTCACCCCTCCGCCTCACCCCTCCGCCTCACCCCTCCGCCTCACCCCTCCGCCTCACCCTTCCACCTCACCCCTCCGCCTCACCCCTCCGCCTCACCCCTCCGCCTCACCCCTCCGCCTCACCCCTCCGCCTCACCCCTCCGCCTCACCCCTCCGCCTCACCCCTCCGCCTCACCCCTCCGCCTCACCCCTCCGCCTCACTCCTCCGCCTCACCCCTCCGCCTCACCCCTCCGCCTCACCCCTCTGCCTCACCCCTCCGCCTCACCCCTCCACCTCACCCCTCCGCCTCACCCCTCCGCCTCACCCTTCCGCCTCACCCCTCCGCCTCACCCTTCCGCCTCACCCCTCCGCCTCACCCCTTCGCCTCACCCCGCCCCCTCACCCCTTTCTCCTCCACCATGAGCACATCCCGGGTGTTCATGTCCCCCCACCACCCGATGTTGTTGTCGTCCTTCGCGAACGCCATGTGGACGTGTGGGCACAGCGCGTCACCTGGCAACAAAATGGCAACTGGTCAACTTGAGGGCAACTGTCAACTCTAGGGCAACTGTCAACTCTAGGGCAACTGTCAACTCGAGGGCAACTGTCAACTCGAGGGCAACTGTCAACTCGAGGGCAACTGTCAACTCGAGGGCAACTGTCAACTCGAGGGCAACTGTCAACTCGAGGGCAACTGTCAACTCGAGGGCAACTGTCAACTCGAGGGCAACTGTCAACTCGAGGGCAACTGTCAACTCGAGGGCAACTGTCAACTCGAGGGCAACTGTCAACTCGAGGGCAACTGTCAACTCGAGGGCAACTGTCAACTCGAGGGCAACTGTCAACTCGAGGGCAACTGTCAACTCGAGGGCAACTGTCAACTCGAGGGCAACTGTCAACTCGAGGGCAACTGTCAACTCGAGGGCAACTGTCAACTCGAGGGCAACTGTCAACTCGAGGGCAACTGTCAACTCGAGGGCAACTGTCAACTCGAGGGCAACTGTCAACTCGAGGGCAACTGTCAACTCGAGGGCAACTGTCAACTCGAGGGCAACTGTCAACTCGAGGGCAACTGTCAACTCGAGGGCAACTGTCAACTCGAGGGCAACTGTCAACTCGAGGGCAACTGTCAACTCGAGGGCAACTGTCAACTCGAGGGCAACTGTCAACTCGAGGGCAACTGTCAACTCGAGGGCAACTGTCAACTCGAGGGCAACTGTCAACTCGAGGGCAACTGTCAACTCGAGGGCAACTGTCAACTCGAGGGCAACTGTCAACTCGAGGGCAACTGTCAACTCGAGGGCAACTGTCAACTCGAGGGCAACTGTCAACTCGAGGGCAACTGTCAACTCGAGGGCAACTGTCAACTCGAGGGCAACTGTCAACTCGAGGGCAACTGTCAACTCGAGGGCAACTGTCAACTCGAGGGCATCTGTCAACTCGAGGGCAACTGTCAACTCGAGGGCAACTGTCAACTCGAGGGCAACTGTCAACTCGAGGGCAACTGTCAACTTGAGGGCAACTGTCAACTTGAGGGCATCTGTCAACTTGAGGGCAACTGTCAACTTGAGGGCAACTGTCAACTTGAGGGCAACTGTCAACTTGAGGGCAACTGTCAACTTGAGGGCAACTGTCAACTTGAGGGCAACTGTCAACTTGAGGGCAACTGTCAACTTGAGGGCAACTGTCAACTTGAGGGCAACTGTCAACTTGAGGGCAACTGTCAACTTGAGGGCAACTGTCAACTTGAGGGCAACTGTCAACTTGAGGGCAACTGTCAACTTGAGGGCAACTGTCAACTTGAGGGCAACTGTCAACTTGAGGGCAACTGTCAACTTGAGGGCAACTGTCAACTTGAGGGCAACTGTCAACTTGAGGGCAACTGTCAACTTGAGGGCAACTGTCAACTTGAGGGCAACTGTCAACTTGAGGGCAACTGTCAACTTGAGGGCAACTGTCAACTTGAGGGCAACTGTCAACTTGAGGGCAACTGTCAACTTGAGGGCAACTGTCAACTTGAGGGCAACTGTCAACTTGAGGGCAACTGTCAACTTGAGGGCAACTGTCAACTTGAGGGCAACTGTCAACTTGAGGGCAACTGTCAACTTGAGGGCAACTGTCAACTTGAGGGCAACTGTCAACTTGAGGGCAACTGTCAACTTGAGGGCAACCGTCAACTTGAGGGCAACTGTCAACTTGAGGGCAACTGTCAACTTGAGGGCAACTGTCAACTGGAGGGCAACTGTCAACTGGAGGGCAACTGTCAACTGGAGGGCAACTGTCAACTGGAGGGCAACTGTCAACTGGAGGGCAACTGTCAACTGGAGGGCAACTGTCAACCTGAGGGCAACTGTCAACCTGACGGCAACTGTCAACCTGAGGGCAACTGTCAACTTGAGGAAACTGTCAATTAGACGGAAACTATCAGTTAAAGGGAAACAGTCAATTTCATGGAACCTGTCAACATAAAATAAGATTAGATTAGATTATAAGTTAGTTTAAACCTCCCTATCCGCCACTAAGGCGATCCAAAGAGAGGAAAGAGGAAGGCACCATTTAGTATGGAGTTAAGGGAACGCGGAATCTATACAGAAAGGGCATAGAAACAGTAAGTTGAGAAAGAAGTTCATGAAACAAGAAAAGAGTTGAAGAAGAAAGTAGTAGGAGCTGAAAAACATGACAGCAGTGAACCGAAAAAAGGTGGTCCTTAGAATAACATAAACATTTCATTTCAACAAAAAGAAGGCCTACCCAACTCTCAGCTTGGGACCTCACATATTCGCCCTGGGAGTGCCAATTCGCATAGATACAATAGTTGTATCCCCTCAGGAGGTCGACACATAGCAAACTCTCGACGTGAAGACGACTGTCAACATTTGCGTTCATACACGTGTAAACTTTTTGTACATACGAGGTCGCCGTCTTAAGTAAAAAATATGTATTTCGCCTCATTAGTAGTACAGCTGGTGTTTACTACTGAATTTCACATGCACGTAGAGCTAAATTTATAGTTATGAACAAAAAATCATTTTATTTATCATTCCATTTCTTTGGTGATGTTACCTAGAAATTATGTAGAAATGTACACCGTCCATGAAACTGTGTTATATGTATTGTTTTCAATTCCACGTTAATGATTTGAATTACATCATGTGTCTGCATCGTGAATTTCTTATCCAAGCAGCATCAGAAGTGAAGTTTTCTGTTTCACGCGCTTCCAAAATCTTCAAGTCAAAAATACAATAATAAGATGCTATCTGGCCTATTCATTCTCACTCTCCAGCCACCGTATTTTGAAAACGAAAACTTTTTGCTCTACTCTATTTCACTACACCAACGATTCCTACAAGGGGAGAAAGAAGAAAAATGCAAAAAAATATTAAATGATATAGGTTTACCGTTAAACTTGCTTTAACTTCCGCTTAGTGTTCCTCTAAACTTGCCTTAACTTCAGCTTAGTTTTCCACTAAACTTGCCTTTTCATTAATTTATCATTACGCAATACTCGTTTCGAAAACCCCAATGCAACCGACATAGGCGAAAAAATGGCCAAAAGTCTACGGAGTTTGCACCCCAGACCTGCGTCGCCGTGGTAGGTGCCGAGCGACGTGATGGGGAACGCGTCGCCCGAGCCGCCCACCGTGAAGTTGTCGTACGCTGCGAAGTATCGTACGCCGTCCACCCACAGGATCACCTGCGGTTTGAAGGTGAAGTTGAACGTAAGGTTTAAGTTGAACGTTAGGTTCAAGTTGAACGTTAGGTTCAAGTTGAACGTTAGGTTCAAGTTGAACGTTAGGTTCAAGTTGAACGTTAGGTTCAAGTTGAACGTTAGGTTCAAGTTGAACGTTAGGTTCAAGTTGAACGTTAGGTTTAAGTTGAACGTAAGGTTTAAGTTGAACGTTAGGTTTAAGTTGAACGTAAGGTTTAAGTTGAACGTAAGGTTTAAGTTGAACGTAAGGTTTAAGTTGAACGTAAGGTTTAAATTGAACGTTAGGTTTAAATTGAACGTAAGGTTTAAGTTGAACGTAAGGTTTAAATTGAACGTAAGGTTTAAATTGAACGTAAGGTTTAAATTGAACGTAAGGTTTAAATTGAACGTAAGGTTTAAATTGAACGTAAGGTTTAAATTGAACGTAAGGTTTAAGTTGAACGTAAGGTTTAAATTGAACGTAAGGTTTAAATTGAACGTTAGGTTTAAATTGAACGTAAGGTTTAAGTTGAACGTAAGGTGTAAGTTGAACGTAAGGTTTAAATTGAACGTAAGGTTTAAATTGAACGTAAGGTTTAAGTTGAACGAAGGTTTGAGTTGAACGTTAGGTTTAAGTTGAACGTAAGGGTCAAGTTGAACGTTAGGTTTAAGTTGAACGTAAGGTTTAAATTGAACGTAAGGTTTAAATTGAACGTAAGGTTTAAATTGAACGTAAGGTTTAAATTGAACGTAAGGTTTAAGTTGAACGTTAGGTTTAAGTTGAACGTAAGGTTTAAGTCGAACGTTAGGTTTAAATTGAACGTAAGGTTTAAATTGAACGTAAGGTTTAAGTTGAACGTAAGGTTTAAATTGAACGTAAGGTTTAAGTCGAACGTAAGGTTTAAATTGAACGTTAGGTTTAAGTTGAACGTAAGGTTTAAATTGAACGTTAGGTTTAAGTTGAACGTAAGGTTTAAGTTGAACGTAAGGTTTAAGTTGAACGTAAGGTTTAAATTGAACGTAAGGTTTAAATTGAACGTAAGGTTTAAGTTGAACGTAAGGTTTAAGTTGAACGTAAGGTTTAAATTGAACGTAAGGTTTGAGTTGAACGTAAGGTTTAAGTTGAACGTAAGGTTTAAGTTGAACGTAAGGTTTAAGTTGAACGTAAGGTTTAAGTTGAACGTAAGGTTTAAATTGAACGTAAGGTTTAAGTTGAACGTAAGGTTTAAGTTGAACGTTAGGTTTAAGTTGAACGTAAGGTTTAAGTTGAACGTAAAGTTTAAATTGAACGTAAGGTTTAAGTTGAACGTAAGGTTTAAATTGAACGTTAGGTTTAAGTTGAACGTAAGGTTTAAATTGAACGTAAGGTTTAAATTGAACGTAAGGTTTAAATTGAACGTAAGGTTCAAGTTGAACGTAAGGTTTAAGTTGAACGTAAGGTTTAAGTTGAACGTAAGGTTTAAGTTGAACGTAAGGTTTAAGTTGAACGTAAGGTTTAAGTTGAACGTTAGGTTTAAGTTGAACTTAAGGTTATGTTTAACGGATGGAATATTGAGATCTGGAAATTCATGGAATATAGTGCCTGGTATCAATTGCAGATAACAAAACCATGGCCATAATATTTATATACAACAGCATATACTCAAAAGCTAAATTTAAAGGAGCAAAATAGTAACATTGTGAGCAGATTGCACAAGTAAGTACTGGGTTAAGTAGAACAGAGTATAGCAGTTAGGGAGTCTCATTAAATACTTTGCTTAAAACTTCGCAAAGAAATTTTCCAGGGTTTTATTGCGAAAGTTACCTTATCTAAAAAGTTGAGGTCAATACATTTCCAGAACAAGACTGTGGCGTGGAAGAACAGTTTCACCAAGAAAATTAACAAAAACGAACAACCTATACAAATCATTGTACGAGGTATCTTATAAAAAAGCTTTTTATCATTAAGACCAGTCCCCTGAAATTACAGTTCAAGACATGAGTTAGAAAAAGAGTTTTACAAAAAGCTGTGCTGTGCTAGATAGGAGGTATTGTTAAATAGCAGTGATACATTAGATAGAAGGTAGTATAATATAGCAGGGTTGTATTTAGGTGAAAGAAAATACAATACAGCAGCGCTACACTAGGTAAGAAGCAATACAGCAGCGCTACACTAGGTAGGAAGCAATACAGCAGTGCTACACTAGGTAGGAAGCAATACAGCAGTGCTACACTAGGTAGGAAGCAATACAGCAGCGCTACACTAGGTAGGAAGCAATACAGCAGTGCTACACTAGGTAGGAAGCAATACAGCAGTGCTACACTAGGTAGGAAGCAATACAGCAGTGCTACACTAGGTAAGAAGCAATACAGCAGTGCTACACTAGGTAGGAAGCAATACAGCAGCGCTACACTAGGTAGGAAGCAATACAGCAGTGCTACACTAGGTAGGAAGCAATACAGCAGTGCTACACTAGGTAGGAAGCAATACAGCAGTGCTACACTAGGTAAGAAGCAATACAGCAGTGCTACACTAGGTAGGAAGCAATACAGCAGTGCTACACTAGGTAGGAAGCAATACAGCAGTGCTACACTAGGTAGGAAGCAATACAGCAGTGCTACACTAGGTAAGAAGCAATACAGCAGTGCTACACTAGGTAGGAAGCAATACAGCAGCGCTACACTAGGTAGGAAGCAATACAGCAGTGCTACACTAGGTAGGAAGCAATACAGCAGTGCTACACTAGGTAGGAAGCAATACAGCAGTGCTACACTAGGTAAGAAGCAATACAGCAGTGCTACACTAGGTAGGAAGCAATACAGCAGCGCTACACTAGGTAGGAAGCAATACAGCAGTGCTACACTAGGTAGGAAGCAATACAACAGTGCTACACTAGGTAGGAAGCAATACAGCAGCGCTACACTAGGTAGGAAGCAATACAGCAGTGCTACACTAGGTAGGAAGCAATACAACAGTGCTACACTAGGTAGGAAGCAATACAGCAGCGCTACACTAGGTAGGAAGCAATACAGCAGCGCTACACTAGGTAGGAAGCAATACAGCAGTGCTACACTAGGTAGGAAGCAATACAGCAGCGCTACACTAGGTAGGAAGCAATACAGCAGCGCTACACTAGGTAGGAAGCAATACAGCAGTGCTACACTAGGTAGGAAGCAATACAGCAGCGCTACACTAGGTAGGAAGCAATACAGCAGTGCTACACTAGGTATTAAGCAATACAGCAGCGCTACACTAGGTAGGAAGCAATACAGCAGCGCTACACTAGGTAGGAAGCAATACAGCAGCGCTACACTAGGTAGGAGGCAATACAGCAGCGCTACACTAGGTAGGAAGCAATACAGCAGCGCTACACTAGGTAGGAGGCAATACAGCAGCGCTACACTAGGTAGGAAGCAATGCAGCAGTGCTACACTAGGTATTAAGCAATACAGCAGCGCTACACTAGGTATTAAGCAATACAGCAGCGCTACACTAGGTATTAAGCAATACAGCAGCGCTACACTAGGTAGGAGGCAATACAGCAGCGCTACACTAGGTAGGAAGCAATACAGCAGTGCTACACTAGGTAGGAAGCAATACAGCAGTGGTACACTAGGTAGGAAGCAATACAGCAGTGCTACACTAGGTAGGAAGCAATACAGCAGTGCTACACTAGGTAGGAAGCAATACAGCAGTGGTACACTAGGTAGGAAGCAATACAGCAGTGCTACACTAGGTAGGAAGCAATACAGCAGTGGTACACTAGGTAGGAAGCAATATAGCAGTGCTACACTAGGTAGGAAGCAATACAGCAGTGCTACACTAGGTAGGAAGCAATACAGCAGTGCTACACTAGGTAGGAAGCAATACAGCAGTGGTACACTAGGTAGGAAGCAATACAGCAGTGCTACACTAGGTAGGAAGCAATACAGCAGTGCTACACTAGGTAGGAAGCAATACAGCAGTGCTACACTAGGTAGGAAGCAATACAGCAGTGCTACACTAGGTAGGAAGCAATACAGCAGTGCTACACTAGGTAGGAAGCAATACAGCAGTGCTACACTAGGTAGGAAGCAATACAGCAGTGCTACACTAGGTAGGAAGCAATATAGCAGTGGTACACTAGGTAGGAAGCAATACAGCAGTGCTACACTAGGTAGGAAGCAATACAGCAGTGCTACACTAGGTAGGAAGCAATACAGCAGTGCTACACTAGGTAGGAAGCAATACAGCAGTGGTACACTAGGTAGGAAGCAATACAGCAGTGCTACACTAGGTAGGAAGCAATATAGCAGTGCTACACTAGGTAGGAAGCAATACAGCAGTGCTACACTAGGTAGGAAGCAATACAGCAGTGCTACACTAGGTAGGAAGCAATACAGCAGTGCTACACTAGGTAGGAAGCAATACAGCAGTGCTACACTAGGTAGGAAGCAATACAGCAGTGCTACACTAGGTAGGAAGCAATACAGCAGTGCTACACTAGGTAGGAAGCAATACGGCAGTGCTACACTAGGTAGGAAGCAAAACAGCAGTGCTACACTAGGTAGGAAGCAATACAGCAGTGCTACACTAGGTAGGAAGCAATACAACAGTGCTACACTAGGTAGGAAGCAATACAGCAGCGCTACACTAGGTAAGAAGCAATACAGCAGTGCTACACTAGGTAGGAAGCAATACAGCAGCGCTACACTAGGTAGGAAGCAATACAACAGTGCTACACTAGGTAGGAAGCAATACAGCAGTGCTACACTAGGTAGGAAGCAATACAGCAGCGCTACACTAGGTAGGAAGCAATACAACAGTGCTACACTAGGTAGGAGGCAATACAGCAGCGCTACACTAGGTAGGAAGCAATACAGCAGCGCTACACTAGGTAGGAGGCAACACAGCAGCGCTACACTAGGTAGGAAGCAATACAGCAGTGCTACACTAGGTAGGAAGCAATACAGCAGCGCTACACTAGGTAGGAAGCAATACAGCAGTGCTACACTAGGTAGGAAGCAATACAACAGTGCTACACTAGGTAGGAAGCAATACAGCAGCGCTACACTAGGTAGGAAGCAATACAGCAGTGCTACACTAGGTAGGAAGCAATACAACAGTGCTACACTAGGTAGGAAGCAATACAGCAGCGCTACACTAGGTAGGAAGCAATACAGCAGCGCTACACTAGGTAGGAAGCAATACAGCAGTGCTACACTAGGTAGGAAGCAATACAGCAGCGCTACACTAGGTAGGAAGCAATACAGCAGCGCTACACTAGGTAGGAAGCAATACAGCAGTGCTACACTAGGTAGGAAGCAATACAGCAGCGCTACACTAGGTAGGAAGCAATACAGCAGTGCTACACTAGGTATTAAGCAATACAGCAGCGCTACACTAGGTAGGAAGCAATACAGCAGCGCTACACTAGGTAGGAAGCAATACAGCAGCGCTACACTAGGTAGGAGGCAATACAGCAGCGCTACACTAGGTAGGAAGCAATACAGCAGCGCTACACTAGGTAGGAGGCAATACAGCAGCGCTACACTAGGTAGGAAGCAATGCAGCAGTGCTACACTAGGTATTAAGCAATACAGCAGCGCTACACTAGGTATTAAGCAATACAGCAGCGCTACACTAGGTATTAAGCAATACAGCAGCGCTACACTAGGTAGGAGGCAATACAGCAGCGCTACACTAGGTAGGAAGCAATACAGCAGTGCTACACTAGGTAGGAAGCAATACAGCAGTGGTACACTAGGTAGGAAGCAATACAGCAGTGCTACACTAGGTAGGAAGCAATACAGCAGTGCTACACTAGGTAGGAAGCAATACAGCAGTGGTACACTAGGTAGGAAGCAATACAGCAGTGCTACACTAGGTAGGAAGCAATACAGCAGTGGTACACTAGGTAGGAAGCAATATAGCAGTGCTACACTAGGTAGGAAGCAATACAGCAGTGCTACACTAGGTAGGAAGCAATACAGCAGTGCTACACTAGGTAGGAAGCAATACAGCAGTGGTACACTAGGTAGGAAGCAATACAGCAGTGCTACACTAGGTAGGAAGCAATACAGCAGTGCTACACTAGGTAGGAAGCAATACAGCAGTGCTACACTAGGTAGGAAGCAATACAGCAGTGCTACACTAGGTAGGAAGCAATACAGCAGTGCTACACTAGGTAGGAAGCAATACAGCAGTGCTACACTAGGTAGGAAGCAATACAGCAGTGCTACACTAGGTAGGAAGCAATACAGCAGTGGTACACTAGGTAGGAAGCAATATAGCAGTGCTACACTAGGTAGGAAGCAATACAGCAGTGCTACACTAGGTAGGAAGCAATACAGCAGTGCTACACTAGGTAGGAAGCAATACAGCAGTGGTACACTAGGTAGGAAGCAATACAGCAGTGCTACACTAGGTAGGAAGCAATATAGCAGTGCTACACTAGGTAGGAAGCAATACAGCAGTGCTACACTAGGTAGGAAGCAATACAGCAGTGCTACACTAGGTAGGAAGCAATACAGCAGTGCTACACTAGGTAGGAAGCAATACAGCAGTGCTACACTAGGTAGGAAGCAATACAGCAGTGCTACACTAGGTAGGAAGCAATACGGCAGTGCTACACTAGGTAGGAAGCAAAACAGCAGTGCTACACTAGGTAGGAAGCAATACAGCAGTGCTACACTAGGTAGGAAGCAATACAACAGTGCTACACTAGGTAGGAAGCAATACAGCAGCGCTACACTAGGTAAGAAGCAATACAGCAGTGCTACACTAGGTAGG
Source organism: Morinoia aosen (assembly GCA_030386875.1). Classification (NCBI taxonomy): domain Eukaryota; kingdom Metazoa; phylum Arthropoda; class Malacostraca; order Amphipoda; family Talitridae; genus Morinoia; species Morinoia aosen. The sequence continues at coordinate 53,594,031 of CM059571.1, forward strand.
AAGCAATACAGCAGCGCTACACTAGGTAGGAAGCAATACAACAGTGCTACACTAGGTAGGAAGCAATACAGCAGTGCTACACTAGGTAGGAAGCAATACAGCAGCGCTACACTAGGTAGGAAGCAATACAACAGTGCTACACTAGGTAGGAGGCAATACAGCAGTGCTACACTAGGTAGGAAGCAATACAGCAGCGCTACACTAGGTAGGAGGCAACACAGCAGCGCTACACTAGGTAGGAAGCAATACAGCAGTGCTACACTAGGTAGGAAGCAATACAACAGTGCTACACTAGGTAGGAAGCAATACAGCAGTGCTACACTAGGTAGGAAGCAATACAGCAGCGCTACACTAGGTAGGAAGCAATACAACAGTGCTACACTAGGTAGGAAGCAATACAACAGTGCTACACTAGGTAGGAGGCAATACAGCAGCGCTACACTAGGTAGGAAGCAATACAGCAGCGCTACACTAGGTAGGAGGCAACACAGCAGCGCTACACTAGGTAGGAGGCAACACAGCAGCGCTACACTAGGTAGGAAGCAATACAGCAGTGCTACACTAGGTAGGAAGCAATACAACAGTGCTACACTAGGTAGGAAGCAATACAGCAGTGCTACACTAGGTAGGAAGCAATACAGCAGTGCTACACTAGGTAGGAAGCAATACAACAGTGCTACACTAGGTAGGAAGCAATACAGCAGTGCTACACTAGGTAGGAAGCAATACAGCAGTGCTACACTAGGTAGGAAGCAATACAGCAGTGCTACACTAGGTAGGAAGCAATACAGCAGCGCTACACTAGGTAGGAAGCAATACAGCAGTGCTACACTAGGTAAGAAGCAATACAGCAGTGCTACACTAGGTAGGAAGCAATACAGCAGCGCTACACTAGGTAGGAAGCAATACAGCAGCGCTACACTAGGTAGGAAGCAATACAGCAGTGCTACACTAGGTAGGAAGCAATACAGCAGTGCTACACTAGGTAGGAAGCAATACAGCAGTGCTACACTAGGTAGGAAGCAATACAGCAGTGCTACACTAGGTAGGAAGCAATACAGCAGTGCTACACTAGGTAGGAAGCAATACAGCAGCGCTACACTAGGTAGGAAGCAATACAGCAGTGCTACACTAGGTAGGAAGCAATACAGCAGTGCTACACTAGGTAGGAAGCAATACAGCAGTGCTACACTAGGTAAGAAGCAATACAGCAGTGCTACACTAGGTAGGAAGCAATACAGCAGCGCTACACTAGGTAGGAAGCAATACAGCAGTGCTACACTAGGTATTAAGCAATACAGCAGCGCTACACTAGGTAGGAAGCAATACAGCAGCGCTACACTAGGTAGGAAGCAATACAGCAGCGCTACACTAGGTAGGAGGCAATACAGCAGCGCTACACTAGGTAGGAAGCAATACAGCAGCGCTACACTAGGTAGGAGGCAATACAGCAGCGCTACACTAGGTAGGAAGCAATGCAGCAGTGCTACACTAGGTATTAAGCAATACAGCAGCGCTACACTAGGTATTAAGCAATACAGCAGCGCTACACTAGGTATTAAGCAATACAGCAGCGCTACACTAGGTAGGAGGCAATACAGCAGCGCTACACTAGGTAGGAAGCAATACAGCAGTGCTACACTAGGTAGGAAGCAATACAGCAGTGGTACACTAGGTAGGAAGCAATACAGCAGTGCTACACTAGGTAGGAAGCAATACAGCAGTGCTACACTAGGTAGGAAGCAATACAGCAGTGGTACACTAGGTAGGAAGCAATACAGCAGTGCTACACTAGGTAGGAAGCAATACAGCAGTGGTACACTAGGTAGGAAGCAATATAGCAGTGCTACACTAGGTAGGAAGCAATACAGCAGTGCTACACTAGGTAGGAAGCAATACAGCAGTGCTACACTAGGTAGGAAGCAATACAGCAGTGCTACACTAGGTAGGAAGCAATACAGCAGTGCTACACTAGGTAGGAAGCAATACAGCAGTGCTACACTAGGTAGGAAGCAATACAGCAGTGCTACACTAGGTAGGAAGCAATACAGCAGTGCTACACTAGGTAGGAAGCAATACAGCAGTGCTACACTAGGTAGGAAGCAATACAGCAGTGCTACACTAGGTAGGAAGCAATACAGCAGTGCTACACTAGGTAGGAAGCAATACAGCAGTGGTACACTAGGTAGGAAGCAATATAGCAGTGCTACACTAGGTAGGAAGCAATACAGCAGTGCTACACTAGGTAGGAAGCAATACAGCAGTGCTACACTAGGTAGGAAGCAATACAGCAGTGCTACACTAGGTAGGAAGCAATACAGCAGTGGTACACTAGGTAGGAAGCAATACAGCAGTGCTACACTAGGTAGGAAGCAATATAGCAGTGCTACACTAGGTAGGAAGCAATACAGCAGTGCTACACTAGGTAGGAAGCAATACAGCAGTGCTACACTAGGTAGGAAGCAATACAGCAGTGCTACACTAGGTAGGAAGCAATACAGCAGTGCTACACTAGGTAGGAAGCAATACAGCAGTGCTACACTAGGTAGGAAGCAATACAGCAGTGCTACACTAGGTAGGAAGCAATACGGCAGTGCTACACTAGGTAGGAAGCAAAACAGCAGTGCTACACTAGGTAGGAAGCAATACAGCAGTGCTACACTAGGTAGGAAGCAATACAACAGTGCTACACTAGGTAGGAAGCAATACAGCAGCGCTACACTAGGTAAGAAGCAATACAGCAGTGCTACACTAGGTAGGAAGCAATACAGCAGCGCTACACTAGGTAGGAAGCAATACAACAGTGCTACACTAGGTAGGAAGCAATACAGCAGTGCTACACTAGGTAGGAAGCAATACAGCAGCGCTACACTAGGTAGGAAGCAATACAACAGTGCTACACTAGGTAGGAGGCAATACAGCAGCGCTACACTAGGTAGGAAGCAATACAGCAGCGCTACACTAGGTAGGAGGCAACACAGCAGCGCTACACTAGGTAGGAAGCAATACAGCAGTGCTACACTAGGTAGGAAGCAATACAACAGTGCTACACTAGGTAGGAAGCAATACAGCAGTGCTACACTAGGTAGGAAGCAATACAGCAGCGCTACACTAGGTAGGAAGCAATACAACAGTGCTACACTAGGTAGGAAGCAATACAACAGTGCTACACTAGGTAGGAGGCAATACAGCAGCGCTACACTAGGTAGGAAGCAATACAGCAGCGCTACACTAGGTAGGAGGCAACACAGCAGCGCTACACTAGGTAGGAGGCAACACAGCAGCGCTACACTAGGTAGGAAGCAATACAGCAGTGCTACACTAGGTAGGAAGCAATACAACAGTGCTACACTAGGTAGGAAGCAATACAGCAGTGCTACACTAGGTAGGAAGCAATACAGCAGTGCTACACTAGGTAGGAAGCAATACAACAGTGCTACACTAGGTAGGAAGCAATACAGCAGTGCTACACTAGGTAGGAAGCAATACAGCAGTGCTACACTAGGTAGGAAGCAATACAGCAGTGCTACACTAGGTAGGAAGCAATACAGCAGCGCTACACTAGGTAGGAAGCAATACAGCAGTGCTACACTAGGTAAGAAGCAATACAGCAGTGCTACACTAGGTAGGAAGCAATACAGCAGCGCTACACTAGGTAGGAAGCAATACAGCAGCGCTACACTAGGTAGGAAGCAATACAGCAGTGCTACACTAGGTAGGAAGCAATACAGCAGTGCTACACTAGGTAGGAAGCAATACAGCAGTGCTACACTAGGTAGGAAGCAATACAGCAGTGCTACACTAGGTAGGAAGCAATACAGCAGTGCTACACTAGGTAGGAAGCAATACAGCAGCGCTACACTAGGTAGGAAGCAATACAGCAGTGCTACACTAGGTAGGAAGCAATACAGCAGTGCTACACTAGGTAGGAAGCAATACAGCAGTGCTACACTAGGTAAGAAGCAATACAGCAGTGCTACACTAGGTAGGAAGCAATACAGCAGCGCTACACTAGGTAGGAAGCAATACAGCAGTGCTACACTAGGTAGGAAGCAATACAGCAGTGCTACACTAGGTAGGAAGCAATACAGCAGTGCTACACTAGGTAAGAAGCAATACAGCAGTGCTACACTAGGTAGGAAGCAATACAGCAGCGCTACACTAGGTAGGAAGCAATACAGCAGTGCTACACTAGGTAGGAAGCAATACAACAGTGCTACACTAGGTAGGAAGCAATACAGCAGCGCTACACTAGGTAGGAAGCAATACAGCAGTGCTACACTAGGTAGGAAGCAATACAACAGTGCTACACTAGGTAGGATGCAATACAGCAGCGCTACACTAGGTAGGAAGCAATACAGCAGCGCTACACTAGGTAGGAAGCAATACAGCAGTGCTACACTAGGTAGGAAGCAATACAGCAGCGCTACACTAGGTAGGAAGCAATACAGCAGCGCTACACTAGGTAGGAAGCAATACAGCAGTGCTACACTAGGTAGGAAGCAATACAGCAGCGCTACACTAGGTAGGAAGCAATACAGCAGTGCTACACTAGGTATTAAGCAATACAGCAGCGCTACACTAGGTAGGAAGCAATACAGCAGCGCTACACTAGGTAGGAAGCAATACAGCAGCGCTACACTAGGTAGGAGGCAATACAGCAGCGCTACACTAGGTAGGAAGCAATACAGCAGCGCTACACTAGGTAGGAGGCAATACAGCAGCGCTACACTAGGTAGGAAGCAATGCAGCAGTGCTACACTAGGTATTAAGCAATACAGCAGCGCTACACTAGGTATTAAGCAATACAGCAGCGCTACACTAGGTATTAAGCAATACAGCAGCGCTACACTAGGTAGGAGGCAATACAGCAGCGCTACACTAGGTAGGAAGCAATACAGCAGTGCTACACTAGGTAGGAAGCAATACAGCAGCGCTACACTAGGTAGGAGGCAACACAGCAGCGCTACACTAGGTAGGAAGCAATACAGCAGTGCTACACTAGGTAGGAAGCAACACAGCAGCGCTACACTAGGTAGGAAGCAATACAGCAGTGCTACACTAGGTAGGAAGCAATACAGCAGTGCTACACTAGGTAGGAAGCAATACAGCAGTGCTACACTAGGTAGGAAGCAATACAACAGCGCTACACTAGGTAGGAGGCAATACAGCAGCGCTACACTAGGTAGGAAGCAACACAGCAGTGCTACACTAGGTAGGAAGCAATACAACAGTGCTACACTAGGTAGGAAGCAATACAGCAGCGCTACACTAGGTAAGAAGCAATACAGCAGTGCTACACTAGGTAGGAAGCAATACAGCAGCGCTACACTAGGTAGGAAGCAATACAACAGTGCTACACTAGGTAGGAAGCAATACAGCAGTGCTACACTAGGTAGGAAGCAATACAGCAGCGCTACACTAGGTAGGAAGCAATACAACAGTGCTACACTAGGTAGGAGGCAATACAGCAGCGCTACACTAGGTAGGAAGCAATACAGCAGCGCTACACTAGGTAGGAGGCAACACAGCAGCGCTACACTAGGTAGGAAGCAATACAGCAGTGCTACACTAGGTAGGAAGCAATACAACAGTGCTACACTAGGTAGGAAGCAATACAGCAGTGCTACACTAGGTAGGAAGCAATACAGCAGCGCTACACTAGGTAGGAAGCAATACAACAGTGCTACACTAGGTAGGAAGCAATACAACAGTGCTACACTAGGTAGGAGGCAATACAGCAGCGCTACACTAGGTAGGAAGCAATACAGCAGCGCTACACTAGGTAGGAGGCAACACAGCAGCGCTACACTAGGTAGGAGGCAACACAGCAGCGCTACACTAGGTAGGAAGCAATACAGCAGTGCTACACTAGGTAGGAAGCAATACAACAGTGCTACACTAGGTAGGAAGCAATACAGCAGTGCTACACTAGGTAGGAAGCAATACAGCAGTGCTACACTAGGTAGGAAGCAATACAACAGTGCTACACTAGGTAGGAAGCAATACAGCAGTGCTACACTAGGTAGGAAGCAATACAGCAGTGCTACACTAGGTAAGAAGCAATACAGCAGTGCTACACTAGGTAGGAAGCAATACAGCAGCGCTACACTAGGTAGGAAGCAATACAGCAGCGCTACACTAGGTAGGAAGCAATACAGCAGTGCTACACTAGGTAGGAAGCAATACAGCAGTGCTACACTAGGTAGGAAGCAATACAGCAGTGCTACACTAGGTAGGAAGCAATACAGCAGTGCTACACTAGGTAGGAAGCAATACAGCAGCGCTACACTAGGTAGGAAGCAATACAGCAGTGCTACACTAGGTAGGAAGCAATACAGCAGTGCTACACTAGGTAGGAAGCAATACAGCAGTGCTACACTAGGTAAGAAGCAATACAGCAGTGCTACACTAGGTAGGAAGCAATACAGCAGCGCTACACTAGGTAGGAAGCAATACAGCAGTGCTACACTAGGTATTAAGCAATACAGCAGCGCTACACTAGGTAGGAAGCAATACAGCAGCGCTACACTAGGTAGGAAGCAATACAGCAGCGCTACACTAGGTAGGAGGCAATACAGCAGCGCTACACTAGGTAGGAAGCAATACAGCAGCGCTACACTAGGTAGGAGGCAATACAGCAGCGCTACACTAGGTAGGAAGCAATGCAGCAGTGCTACACTAGGTATTAAGCAATACAGCAGCGCTACACTAGGTATTAAGCAATACAGCAGCGCTACACTAGGTATTAAGCAATACAGCAGCGCTACACTAGGTAGGAGGCAATACAGCAGCGCTACACTAGGTAGGAAGCAATACAGCAGTGCTACACTAGGTAGGAAGCAATACAGCAGTGGTACACTAGGTAGGAAGCAATACAGCAGTGCTACACTAGGTAGGAAGCAATACAGCAGTGCTACACTAGGTAGGAAGCAATACAGCAGTGGTACACTAGGTAGGAAGCAATACAGCAGTGCTACACTAGGTAGGAAGCAATACAGCAGTGGTACACTAGGTAGGAAGCAATATAGCAGTGCTACACTAGGTAGGAAGCAATACAGCAGTGCTACACTAGGTAGGAAGCAATACAGCAGTGCTACACTAGGTAGGAAGCAATACAGCAGTGCTACACTAGGTAGGAAGCAATACAGCAGTGCTACACTAGGTAGGAAGCAATACAGCAGTGCTACACTAGGTAGGAAGCAATACAGCAGTGCTACACTAGGTAGGAAGCAATACAGCAGTGCTACACTAGGTAGGAAGCAATACAGCAGTGCTACACTAGGTAGGAAGCAATACAGCAGTGCTACACTAGGTAGGAAGCAATACAGCAGTGCTACACTAGGTAGGAAGCAATACAGCAGTGGTACACTAGGTAGGAAGCAATATAGCAGTGCTACACTAGGTAGGAAGCAATACAGCAGTGCTACACTAGGTAGGAAGCAATACAGCAGTGCTACACTAGGTAGGAAGCAATACAGCAGTGCTACACTAGGTAGGAAGCAATACAGCAGTGGTACACTAGGTAGGAAGCAATACAGCAGTGCTACACTAGGTAGGAAGCAATATAGCAGTGCTACACTAGGTAGGAAGCAATACAGCAGTGCTACACTAGGTAGGAAGCAATACAGCAGTGCTACACTAGGTAGGAAGCAATACAGCAGTGCTACACTAGGTAGGAAGCAATACAGCAGTGCTACACTAGGTAGGAAGCAATACAGCAGTGCTACACTAGGTAGGAAGCAATACAGCAGTGCTACACTAGGTAGGAAGCAATACGGCAGTGCTACACTAGGTAGGAAGCAAAACAGCAGTGCTACACTAGGTAGGAAGCAATACAGCAGTGCTACACTAGGTAGGAAGCAATACAACAGTGCTACACTAGGTAGGAAGCAATACAGCAGCGCTACACTAGGTAAGAAGCAATACAGCAGTGCTACACTAGGTAGGAAGCAATACAGCAGCGCTACACTAGGTAGGAAGCAATACAACAGTGCTACACTAGGTAGGAAGCAATACAGCAGTGCTACACTAGGTAGGAAGCAATACAGCAGCGCTACACTAGGTAGGAAGCAATACAACAGTGCTACACTAGGTAGGAGGCAATACAGCAGCGCTACACTAGGTAGGAAGCAATACAACAGCGCTACACTAGGTAGGAGGCAACACAGCAGCGCTACACTAGGTAGGAAGCAATACAGCAGTGCTACACTAGGTAGGAAGCAATACAACAGTGCTACACTAGGTAGGAAGCAATACAGCAGTGCTACACTAGGTAGGAAGCAATACAGCAGCGCTACACTAGGTAGGAAGCAATACAACAGTGCTACACTAGGTAGGAAGCAATACAACAGTGCTACACTAGGTAGGAGGCAATACAGCAGCGCTACACTAGGTAGGAAGCAATACAGCAGCGCTACACTAGGTAGGAGGCAACACAGCAGCGCTACACTAGGTAGGAGGCAACACAGCAGCGCTACACTAGGTAGGAAGCAATACAGCAGTGCTACACTAGGTAGGAAGCAATACAACAGTGCTACACTAGGTAGGAAGCAATACAGCAGTGCTACACTAGGTAGGAAGCAATACAGCAGTGCTACACTAGGTAGGAAGCAATACAACAGTGCTACACTAGGTAGGAAGCAATACAGCAGTGCTACACTAGGTAGGAAGCAATACAGCAGTGCTACACTAGGTAGGAAGCAATACAGCAGTGCTACACTAGGTAGGAAGCAATACAGCAGCGCTACACTAGGTAGGAAGCAATACAGCAGTGCTACACTAGGTAAGAAGCAATACAGCAGTGCTACACTAGGTAGGAAGCAATACAGCAGCGCTACACTAGGTAGGAAGCAATACAGCAGCGCTACACTAGGTAGGAAGCAATACAGCAGTGCTACACTAGGTAGGAAGCAATACAGCAGTGCTACACTAGGTAGGAAGCAATACAGCAGTGCTACACTAGGTAGGAAGCAATACAGCAGTGCTACACTAGGTAGGAAGCAATACAGCAGTGCTACACTAGGTAGGAAGCAATACAGCAGCGCTACACTAGGTAGGAAGCAATACAGCAGTGCTACACTAGGTAGGAAGCAATACAGCAGTGCTACACTAGGTAGGAAGCAATACAGCAGTGCTACACTAGGTAAGAAGCAATACAGCAGTGCTACACTAGGTAGGAAGCAATACAGCAGCGCTACACTAGGTAGGAAGCAATACAGCAGTGCTACACTAGGTAGGAAGCAATACAGCAGTGCTACACTAGGTAAGAAGCAATACAGCAGTGCTACACTAGGTAGGAAGCAATACAGCAGCGCTACACTAGGTAGGAAGCAATACAGCAGTGCTACACTAGGTAGGAAGCAATACAACAGTGCTACACTAGGTAGGAAGCAATACAGCAGCGCTACACTAGGTAGGAAGCAATACAGCAGTGCTACACTAGGTAGGAAGCAATACAACAGTGCTACACTAGGTAGGATGCAATACAGCAGCGCTACACTAGGTAGGAAGCAATACAGCAGCGCTACACTAGGTAGGAAGCAATACAGCAGTGCTACACTAGGTAGGAAGCAATACAGCAGCGCTACACTAGGTAGGAAGCAATACAGCAGCGCTACACTAGGTAGGAAGCAATACAGCAGTGCTACACTAGGTAGGAAGCAATACAGCAGCGCTACACTAGGTAGGAAGCAATACAGCAGTGCTACACTAGGTATTAAGCAATACAGCAGCGCTACACTAGGTAGGAAGCAATACAGCAGCGCTACACTAGGTAGGAGGCAATACAGCAGCGCTACACTAGGTAGGAAGCAATGCAGCAGTGCTACACTAGGTATTAAGCAATACAGCAGCGCTACACTAGGTATTAAGCAATACAGCAGCGCTACACTAGGTATTAAGCAATACAGCAGCGCTACACTAGGTAGGAGGCAATACAGCAGCGCTACACTAGGTAGGAAGCAATACAGCAGTGCTACACTAGGTAGGAAGCAATACAGCAGCGCTACACTAGGTAGGAGGCAACACAGCAGCGCTACACTAGGTAGGAAGCAATACAGCAGTGCTACACTAGGTAGGAAGCAACACAGCAGCGCTACACTAGGTAGGAAGCAATACAGCAGTGCTACACTAGGTAGGAAGCAATACAGCAGTGCTACACTAGGTAGGAAGCAATACAGCAGTGCTACACTAGGTAGGAAGCAATACAACAGCGCTACACTAGGTAGGAGGCAATACAGCAGCGCTACACTAGGTAGGAAGCAACACAGCAGCGCTACACTAGGTAGGAAGCAATACAGCAGCGCTACACTAGGTAGGAAGCAACACAGCAGCGCTACACTAGGTAGGAAGCAACACAGCAGCGCTACACTAGGTAGGAAGCAATACAGCAGCGCTACACTAGGTAGGAGGCAACACAGCAGCGCTACACTAGGTAGGAAGCAATACAACAGTGCTACACTAGGTAGGAAGCAACACAGCAGCGCTACACTAGGTAGGAAGCAATACAGCAGTGCTACACTAGGTAGGAAGCAATACAATAACATTACCTCCAGCACGTGAGGTCGGATGGTGCCGTTCAAGTGGAGGGTGAGGGCGTTCAGGTGACGCAGAGCTGAGGGGAAAATTTAATGTATCTTGTAAAAATGGCGAAATTTTTTACAAGTGAATAATGTCGAAAATCATCCGAGAATGATTTATACGTTTCTCCGTGAATGGTGCCAAAAATGTATCCGCGAAAGATGCAAAAGCTCTTGATTCTCCCTAAAACTACCTTAAGGAGGTCGCAAAAATTATTCACGAATGCCACAAAATTCCCACATATCATTATGGAAATCACTACAGCTCATCAAAATGCATCATTTCAATTGAAAAATAGTTCTTATACAACCAAAACGAACAGATGGAGTTTAATTACGTTAAAAATATGTTAAAAATAGTTCAGAGTAATTACATTAACCCTTACATTTGAGAAATGAAAATTAAAAGCTCGTTTATTAGCTTTATGCAGGGTATACTGTAAGTTTTTTTAGAGGGAAAACATGTAAGAAACTTCGGAACCATGTAAAATATCTTCAAATGCAATCAAAATGGTGGTTAGTCGTCGTGCGTTACTGCAATATTTGATTAAGGAAATATTCATGTTTCTTAGTGTAAAAATTCTGTCTCGGTCTGAAAAATCTGAAACAAATAATTCTGAAAAAATTTGAAACGAATAATTCTGAAAAAATCTGAAAAAAATAATTCTGAAAAAAATCTGAAACAAATAATTCTGAAAAAATCTGAAACAAACAATTCTGAAAAGATCTGAAACAATTCTGAAAAGATCTGAAACAAACAATTCTGAAAAAATCTGAAACAAATAATTCTGAAAAAAATCTGAAACAAACAATTCTGAAAAAATCTGAAACAAATAAGGAAAAAAATCTGAAACAAATAATTCTGAAAAAATCTGAAACAAACAATTCTGAAAAAATCTGAAACAAATAATTCTGAAAAAATCTGAAACAAATAATTCTGAAAAAAATCTGAAACAAACAATTCTGAAAAAATCTGAAAAAAATAATTCTGAAAAAATCTGAAACAAATAATTCTGAAAAAAATCTGAAACAAATAATTCTGAAAAAAATCTGAAACAAATAATTCTGAAAAAATCAAACAAATAATTCTGAAAAATATATGAAGAAAATAATTCTGGAAAAATCTGAAACAAATAATTCTGAAAAAAATCTGAAACAAATATATAATTACCCAAAAAAAGTTCATGTTCACAGCTAAAACAAACATTTACCGAAGAAAAAATTCATGTTGCTCCGTCTAAAAATCCTCTTTCTATCGTAATTGAAACAAAGAAATCATTGAGAAAACATTCTAGTTTCGTAGTCTAAAAATCCTGTCTCACGCGGAAGTGAAACAAACATTCACCCAATAAAATATTTAAGTTTCTCAGTCTGAAAATTCGGTCTCGATAGTAAATCTAACGAACGTTTACCCAAGAAGACATTCATGTTTTCCCGTTTTAAAAGCCAGTCACTCAACCAAACACCCAAGAAAACATCCACACTTCCGTCCAAAACGCCAGTCACTCAACAGTACACCCAAGAGAACATCCACACTTCCGTCCAAAAAGCCAGTCACTCGACAGTACATCCAAGAAAACACCCACGCTCTCGTCCATAAAGCCAGTCACCGAACTAAAGACCCACCCAAGAACACGTCCATGGTGCCCTCGTTCAAGAAGCCGGTCTCGTCGTACTGGGCGCCGGTGTCCGTCATGTCAATGCCGGAGTTGAAGAGAATCCTGGTCCAGTGCCCGCCCTCCGTGTCCGTGGAGGAGAGCTCGCAGTACACCTGGGGGAGGTGGGGGTTAGGGGAGGTAGGGGTTAGAGGAAAGGGGGGTTATTGAATAAGGAAAATTGAATAAGGCTTGAATAAAGTACCGACATTAAGGTTTATTTGACTTACCTTCACACTGGAGTCGAGCGCTTGCCCGGTTGGGATGACAATGTAGTAGTTTGAGGTCGTGAAGCCGAGCTGCTGCACCTCGTGGCAGTCGCGCGGGATGTCGCAAACTGCAACGCAATGCCAGATTACAGATTAAGCCTCTCTAACCGCAACATAGTGTTCCAAAGAGAAGTAGGAGGAAGGCACCATTTAGGCCCTTTTTAACACAGTCTACCAGAGACCAAGATGAACACAACACAAGGAAGATACCCACTTCCACCTCAGTCTAACACACACCAATAATTGGTTCGCTGCCTACCAGAGACGAAGATGCACACACCACAAAGAAGGCACCCACTCTCATCACAGATGTTCATGACAGGTACCCACCCTCATCACAGATGTCCATGACAGGTACCCACCCTCATCACAGATGTCCATGACAGGTACCCACCTTCATCACAGATGTCCATGACAGGTACCCACCCTCATCACAGATGTCCATGACAGGTACCCACCTTCATCACAGATGTCCATGACGGGCACCCAACTGCCCCGGCGGCACTGCGAGACGCGCCGCGGCTCTCCGGAGAGCCAGGCTTGGCCGGCGTTCGAGCAGGAGTACGCGGAGAGAAGGCCTGTGATAATTTCGTCCCTTGCGGCTGCGTCGATATCAGCACTGGTCCCTGAGCACTTTCCTATGGTGGTGGTCCCTGGACAGCAAACATGGGGATCAAAACACGCAAAAATTGAGTGAAATTGACTATCTGTAACGATGAAATCCACTGTTAACGAAAAATGTTTAAAAAAGCAGACGACTAAATAAAAAATCGACACAAGTGCAATTATACCACGCCTCTCTCGTCAATGAACAGCAGAATGTAATGGAAAACATCTTCGTTGATCTTTCATTATTACAGTAGAATTGTGTAATAATTTCTCAGCATTTTGACCTACGGGAAGGAAGTGAACTGTACGAGTTGCTCATTTATGCCTAATGATATCTCTTACTGATCGTATTCATTTTTACCAATAAACAGAAGAGCTGCTGTTTTCTGGTGAAAATACCAAAGTTGCGAACTGGAATCGAACCAGGGTTTTTTCGCCCATTGCGTGATACCGCGAAGGAATAGACCTCACATCACTCTACCGTGATGTCCGGCAACTCCTCTCTTCTGCCGCCTTTACCTGTCAGATTAATTTCCTTATAATCAGCAAAGGAGCAGCTGTTCCCTGTTAAAAACCCCAAAGACGCGATCTGGTATCGAACCAGGGCATTTTTGCCCAAATCGTGACGCCGCGAAGGAAAGCTCCACCTGCTCCCTGTCAGCTTCATTTTCTTACAATCATCGAAAGAGCTGTCGTCTGCTAAAAACCTTAAAGACGCGACCAGGAATCGAACCAGGGTTTTCATGCCCAAAGCGTGATGCTCACCGCACTCGACCGTGATCTCCTGCCATTTGCCGTCAACACAGTAGATGATAATGACCGAGTCTCCGGTGTTGAATTCCTTGTTATCGTTGCAGGTGTAGGCCATCATTTCGCCCTCCACCACCACCGTCGATGTCATCGCGGACTTCTCTGGAGGCGCCTCGGTGCAGCCGCCTCTGGCCTCTCGCGCAGCCCCTGGTGGATGGATAATGATTATTGTTTCGTTATTTCTCTGGTATTATTATACATTATATATGAAAGTTTTAGCCTCCCTTTACCACGACAAAGATGTTCCAAGAGAGGGAGGATGAAGGCACCATTTAGTATGAAGTTGAGAGAACGCGGAATCTATGCACAAGGTTCATAGAAACAGTAAGCTAAGAAAGAAGTTAATTAAATAAGAAAAAGTAGATGAAGAAAGTAGTAGGTGCTGAAAAAGAGGACAGTAGTCAACCGAAAAAAGATGACCGAACAAAAACCTATTCTATTTCAACAAAAGAAAGCCTACCTAACCTACAGCTCGGGCCCTCACATAATCCCCCTGGGAGCGCTAATTCCCAAACATACAATAGTTGTATCCCCCTGAGGGGTATTTCTCTTGCAACCCCAAGGGAAATGAATAATTGTCTCGCTTTATTGTTTCCACTCCCTTGGGAAATGGACAATGGCTTCGTAGTATTGTTTCCTTCCCGTGGAGCCTCGCAATAATTGTCACGTGTTGTTGTGTCCAACTCTTAGGAGAATGAACAATATTTTCGTATTGTTGATTTTTTACAGTTGGAATTTTGATGAAATGTAATTTTGAATTTCTATCGTACATTTGGTTAGTTAAGTTAGTGTGTGGTGACAGCAAACGGGTCCTAAGGAGAGGAAGGACGAAGACATCATGGAGTTTAGTGAATCAGGAATCTATGCACAAAGTGTATTGCCACACAAGATGATCCCTTTAGTATAGAAGCAGTAAATTATGAAGTTAATTAACAAAACAAAATAAATGAAGACATAATAAATATTATAAATATTTGCTAACCGACCAGTAGTCATTAACTTAATACCCATAAATACTTCATCAAAGCTAAATAAAGGCAGGATCCAACTAACGTTTGCTATTTTCAACACTACTTGCTATAATTGACCTTCAATTTGAGTCGAATATTGAACTCCAGTTTGACCTACCGAAGTTAGAGCGTTAAAATTAACGTTATTTTTTAGCCAGCTATATTCCAATAATTACTTACATAATAACAAAATACACGAGTACTGGACAACCGAAAAGTGAACACATTTTTTGGCATCCTGTATTATGAAGACTAACAGAATGCGATACTGACTCGTGCTTTCCAGCTGGTGCACAAGGTTAGAGTGCAAAATTTGGTGCGGGTCGGTACATTAACCAACGAAAAGTGTTCGAGCGCGAAGCTTTTCGAAGAGAACGGAAGAAAATGCGCTCGCAAATGATTCATGTATTACAAAATACTACATAGTGTACACGGCCAGTCAAAAATGACGGGATTCAATATTTTCCTTGAATTAGTCCTCCAGATGTGGATGTTTAACAAATATATCCATATCAACAGTACCCACGATAAAAATATTCTAGCATTTGTGCACTGGTGAAACTCGTATCACAGATACGGCCATTATAACTATCCTTATGAGCTTGACAGATAAAGGGAAGAAGCGGACCCAAATAAATATGTAAATCAGCATATAATTAAACAACGGGTATTATTAGCTTAGACTAGTGTACACGGCCCGTCAGAAATGACGGTATTCGATATTTCCTATAGACAAATCCTCCAGACGTGGATGCCCAACAAATATATCCATCCTAATTGTACCCGCGATTTAAAATATTCTTGTGCTTGTGCACTAGTGACAATCGTATCACAGATACGGTCATTGAGCGTCCTTCAAATGAAATCAAAGAAGCTGTCTCTTGAGAAGCAGACACCAAACGAATCTATAAATTTGTAAACAAACCAAGTGTACCGTTAGGCGCACAAGATTCCAGCGAAATCACGAAGCTTTGTAAAGGATGGACTTGAAAAAAAAATGAAGACGTAAAACTTGACGTTACTGGCTGGTAAACTTTCGGAAGTGTAAAATCCTGATTAACGTATTGATCAGCCTGCACAGATATTCGTTATTGTAAAAATCCTGATTTGTGTACATGATGCTATTCTATTATATTAATTTTATAGAAATGAAAAATGCTAACGTTCGTTTTTATAGCATACCGTAACGAAGTCGTTCAAGACGTCTTGTTCACTGCGTTTTCGCGGTTGTTAACGGTTGGTTTGGTTAGGTTGTGAGTAGCAGAATTGGGAAATTGACTTTACCATTCGATAATTTTTATCCTTCCGTAGAATTATTAAGAATACCATTGTTCGATATTCCACCTCGTATGATAAGAGCTATTTTTTTAAAAGGGTCGCGAAAAAAATGAAATGTCATTCATTCATTCATTCATTCATTCATACCGGTTCGTGAATGAGCAATTTGCCTTTTGGTACACATACGTCACAATCCGCCAGTACAGGAGCCAATAAAGAGGCAGTACACAGACAACACACACAATCCAGTACACAGGCTGCTACACGAGCTACACACAGGCAATACATAAGCAATACACTAACTACACAGGTAATACATAAGCAATACACTAACTACAAAGGCAATACATAAGCAATACACTAACTACACAGGCAGATATTTGGATCTTTTCCAGACAAGCCCCGCCACTAATGCAACCCACAAGTTATCCCACTTGTAACTTACAAAAGAATGCACCTATCGACATCAAATTACTCTCAAACAAAAGATTAAAACATTCTTTCGTTTGAGAGTAATTTGGAGTTGATAGGTGCATTATTTCAAAAGTTACAAGTGGGTGAACTTATGTGTTGCATTAGTGACGGGGCTTGTCTGGAAAGGACCCGGATATTTTACCAATAATATTGAACTCGATGGCTTTGCTTGAATTCAAATGAATCTTAGTGTACTCTATCTGAAATTAAATTTATACTCAGGAATATGCAGTAAATAGGAAAAGATCAAATTCATTACGCATTAATTCTGTGAACACTTCAGATCATACTATGAATAACTCACCAACATATCTTGAATACCAGATGGAAGTGTACATTTTATGGCTAAGCGAAGATTAGACTAGGTAAGATAGTCTACGCCGGCCATTTCATAACACACGTAACCTAAAAGAGAGGGTACTGGAAAGTACCACTTGGAGTGAAGTTTAGGGAACTCGGAATCTATACGCAAGGTGTGTTTCCACACAAGACTCTCGGTGCATAAAACGGTAATTTGAGACGCATATTAATGATACAAGATTCAAGTTGATGGACAAGGTTAAGTTAAATAAAGCAAAGTTAAGATTCAAACGAAAACTTTGACCTTAGGCTAGTTTCAATTTTCAAAGTTAACCCTACTTTGCTCCCACTTTACCATGGGTCATTTCTCACAACTCCACATTTTGGGTTTAAGGACTTTTTAACAGAGAAATTTGGGTAAATGTTGAGGATTCCACTTTTCGAATGCTAAACACAGTAAATCGAAATCGAAATAAACAAGTTTTCTTCTATGCAATTTCCGTCGTAAATGATTATTTTACGAATTATAGCGGTAGGTTTAGTTTCGTCTTTGATGACGAATGCGCTCAAATAAACAGCGGTAAATCTGAAGGAGATGACAGTTGTCGATTTTGTAAATTTCGATGCCTTAGCATAGTTAATTAGATCGAAATAAACAAGTTTTCTTCTATGCACTTTCCGTCTCAAATGAGTATTTTATTAGTTATAGCGGTAAATGCTTGAATCATCGTAATAACATCGAAATAAACTACTTTTCTTCTATACACTTTTTTCGTCAAATGAGTATTTAACGAGGTATAGCGGTAGGTTTGGTTTCGTCTTTGATGACGATCGCGCTGGAAGCGAGTGCGCATTGCAGCGTCGCTGTCCGACGCGCTCCTTGAATTACTAGCCGCTTCAAACACTGGAGTTGCGGTAAGTCATTTACCGCTATAACTAATAAAATACTCATTTGAGACGGAAAGTGCATAGAAGAAAACTTGTTTATTTCGATCTAATGAACTATGCTTAGGCATCGAAATTTACAAAATCGATAACTGACATATCCTTCAGATTTACCCAAATTTTTTTCCATTATTATTATTATATAAGAAAGTTTTAGCCTCCCTTAACCACGACAAAGATGTTCCAAGAGAGGAAAGGGGAAGGCACCATTTAGTTAGTTTATTAGTTTATTAGTTAGTTTAAGCCTCCCTATCCTCAACAAATGAGATATAAAGAGAGGAAGGAAGAAGGCACCATTTAGTATGGAGCTAAGGGAACGTGGAATCTATGCAGAAAGGGCACAGAAACAGAAAGCTAAGAAAGAAGTTCATGAAACAAGAAAAAGTTGAAGAAGAAAGTGGTAGGCGGTGAAAAACAGAACAGCAGTGAACCGAAAAAAGATGGTCCGTAACAAAACAAAAACCTATTTTACTACAACAAAAACGAAGCCTACCTAACCTAACCTTTAGCTCGGGCCCTCACATGGTTCCCCTGGGAGCGCTAATTCCCATAGATACAATAGTTGTATCCCCCTGAGGGGAAATTTTTTTCCAATAGGCCGGATCAGATTGTGTGAATCCGGATTCTTTTTTTGGCATTAGTTTTTATTGAGGGAAAAATAATTTTTAGTATGGCAATATTGAATTGAAGCTTAATGCTGATATTTTCCATAAAAATTTACAATGGTGGATGGCATAAATGTTGGTACTGACATTGGCAATAATATTCCATTAATCTTTGATATAGATTACTGACTATAGCAACGATATTCCATTAATCTTTGATATAGATTACTGACTATAGCAACGATATTCCATTAATCTTTGATATAGATTACTGCCTATAACAACGATATTCCATTAATCTTTGATATAGATTACTGACTATAACAACGATATTCCATTAATCTTTAATATAGATTACTGACAATAACAACGATATTCCATTAATCTTTAATATAGATTACTGACTATAACAACGATATTCCATTAATCTTTGATATAGATTACTGACTATAACAACGATATTCCATTAATCTTTAATATAGATTACTGACTATAACAACGATATTCCATTAATCTTTAATATAGATTACTGACTATAACAACGATATTCCATTAATCTTTAATATAGATTACTGACAATAACAACGATATTCCATTAATCTTTAATATAGATTACTGACTATAACAACGATATTCCATTAATCTTTGATATAGATTACTGACTATAACAACGATACTTCATTAATCTTTGATATAGATTACTGCCTATAACAACGATATTCCATTAATCTTTGATATAGATTACTGACTATAACAACGATACTCCATTAATCTTTGATATAGACTACTGACTATAACAACGATACTCCATTAATCTTTGATATAGATTACTGACTATAACAACGATACTCCATTAATCTTTGATATAGATTCCTGACTATAACAACGATATTCCATTAATCTTTGATATAGATTACTGACTAAAACAACGATACTCCATTAATCTTTGATATAGATTACTGACTATAACAACGATACTCCATTAATCTTTGATTTAGATTACTGACTATAACAACGATATTCCATTAATCTTAGATATAGATTACTGACTATAAAACGACATTCCATTAATCTTTGATATAGATTACTGACTATAACAACGGTATTCCATTAATCTTTGATATAGGTTACTGACTATAACAACGATATTCCATTAATCTTTGATATAGATTACTGACTAAAACAACGATATTCCATTAATCTTTGATATAGATTACTGACTATAACAACGATAGTCCATTAATCTTTGATATTGATCACTGTTTATAAAAACGATATTCCATTAATCTTTCATATA
The DNA here is from genome assembly GCA_030386875.1 of Morinoia aosen. NCBI lineage: Eukaryota > Metazoa > Arthropoda > Malacostraca > Amphipoda > Talitridae > Morinoia > Morinoia aosen. Next base: position 53,613,863 of record CM059571.1, read on the forward strand.
GATTACTGACTATAACAACGATACTCCATTAGATTACTAGATTACTGACTTTGAGAAGGATATTCCATTAATCTTTCATATAGATTACTGACTTTGAGAACGATACTCCATTAATCTTTCATATAGATTACTGACTTTGAGAACGATACTCCATTAATCTTTCATATAGATTACTGACTTTGAGAACGATACTCCATTAATCTTTCATATAGATTACTGACTTTGAGAACGATACTCCATTAATCTTTCATATAGATTACTGACTTTGAGAACGATACTCCATTAATCTTTCATATAGATTACTGACTTTGAGAACGATTCTCCATTAATCTTTCATATAGATTACTGACTTTGAGGACGATACTCCATTAAACTTTCATATAGATTACTGACTTTGAGAACGATACTCCATTAATCTTTCATATAGATTACTGACTATAACAACGATACTCCATTAGATTACTAGATTACTGACTTTGAGAAGGATATTCCATTAATCTTTCATATAGATTACTGACTTTGAGAACGATACTCCATTAATCTTTCATATAGATTACTGACTTTGAGAACGATACTCCATTAATCTTTCATATAGATTACTGACTTTGAGAACGATACTCCATTAATCTTTCATATAGATTACTGACTTTGAGAACGATACTCCACTAATCTTTCATATAGATTACTGACTTTGAGAACGATTCTCCATTAATCTTTCATATAGATTACTGACTTTGAGGACGATACTCCATTAAACTTTCATATAGATTACTGACTTTGAGAACGATACTCCATTAATCTTTCATTTAGATTACTGACTTTGAGAACGATACTCCATTAATCTTTCATTTAGATTACTGACTTTGAGAACGATACTCCATCAATTTTTCATATAGATTACTGACTTTGAGAACGATACTCCATTAATCTTTCATTTAGATTACTGACTTTGAGAACGATACTCCATTAATCTTTCATATAGATTACTGACTTTGAGAACGATACTCCATTAATTTTTCATATAGATTACTGACTTTGAGAACGATACTCCATAATCTTTCATATAGATTACTGACTTTGAGAACGATAATCCATTAATCTTTCATATAGATTACTGACTTTGAGAATGATACTCCATTAATCTTTCATATAGATTACTGATTTTGAGAACGATACTCCATTAATCTTTCATATAGATTACTGACTTTGAGAACGATACTCCATTAATCTTTCATATAGATTACTGACTTTGAGAACGATACTCCATTAATCTTTCATATAGATTACTGACTTTGAGAAGGATATTCCATTAATCTTTCATATAGATTACTGACTTTGAGAACGATACTCCATTAATCTTTCATATAGATTACTGACTTTGAGAAGGATATTCCATTAATCTTTTATATAGATTACTGACTTTGAGAAGGATATTCCATTAATCTTTCATATAGATTACTGACTTTGAAAACGATACTCCATTAATCTTTCATATAGATTACTGACTTTGAGAACGATACTCCATAATCTTTCATATAGATTACTGACTTTGAGAAGGATATTCCATTAATCTTTTATATAGATTACTGACTTTGAGAAGGATATTCCATTAATCTTTCATATAGATTACTGACTTTGAAAACGATACTCCATTAATCTTTCATATAGATTACTGACTTTGAGAACGATACTCCATTAATCTTCCATATAGATTACTGACTTTGAGAAGGATATTCCATTAATCTTTCATATAGATTACTGACTTTGAAAACGATACTCCATTAATCTTTCATATAGATTACTGACTTTGAGAACGATACTCCATAATCTTTCATATAGATTACTGACTTTGAGAACGATACTCCATAATCTTTCATATAGATTACTGACTTTGAAAACGATACTCCATAATCTTTCATATAGATTACTGACTTTGAGAACGATACTCCATAATCTTTCATATAGATTACTGACTTTGAGAACGATACTCCATAATCTTTCATATAGATTACTGACTTTGAGAAGGATATTCCATTAATCTTTCATATAGATTACTGACTTTGAGAAGGATATTCCATTAATCTTTTATATAGATTACTGACTTTGAGAAGGATATTCCATTAATCTTTCATATAGATTACTGACTTTGAAAACGATACTCCATTAATCTTTCATATAGATTACTGACTTTGAGAACGATACTCCATTAATCTTCCATATAGATTACTGACTTTGAGAAGGATATTCCATTAATCTTTCATATAGATTACTGACTTTGAAAACGATACTCCATTAATCTTTCATATAGATTACTGACTTTGAGAACGATACTCCATAATCTTTCATATAGATTACTGACTTTGAGAACGATACTCCATAATCTTTCATATAGATTACTGACTTTGAAAACGATACTCCATTAATCTTTCATATAGATTACTGACTTTGAGAACGATACTCCATTAATCTTTTATATAGATTACTGACTTTGAAAACGATACTCCATTAATCTTTCATATAGATTACTGACTTTGAGAACGATACTCCATAATCTTTCATATAGATTACTGACTTTGAGAACGATACTCCATAATCTTTCATATAGATTACTGACTTTGAAAACGATACTCCATAATCTTTCATATAGATTACTGACTTTGAGAACGATACTCCATAATCTTTCATATAGATTACTGACTTTGAGAACGATACTCCATAATCTTTCATATAGATTACTGACTTTGAGAAGGATATTCCATTAATCTTTCATATAGATTACTGACTTTGAGAAGGATATTCCATTAATCTTTTATATAGATTACTGACTTTGAGAAGGATATTCCATTAATCTTTCATATAGATTACTGACTTTGAAAACGATACTCCATTAATCTTTCATATAGATTACTGACTTTGAGAACGATACTCCATTAATCTTCCATATAGATTACTGACTTTGAGAAGGATATTCCATTAATCTTTCATATAGATTACTGACTTTGAAAACGATACTCCATTAATCTTTCATATAGATTACTGACTTTGAGAACGATACTCCATAATCTTTCATATAGATTACTGACTTTGAGAACGATACTCCATAATCTTTCATATAGATTACTGACTTTGAAAACGATACTCCATTAATCTTTCATATAGATTACTGACTTTGAGAACGATACTCCATTAATCTTTCATATAGATTACTGACTTTGAAAACGATACTCCATTAATCTTTCATATAGATTACTGACTTTGAGAACGATACTCCATAATCTTTCATATAGATTACTGACTTTGAAAACGATACTCCAATAATCTTTCATATAGATTACTGACTTTGAAAACAATACTCCATAATCTTTCATATAGATTACTGACTTTGAGAACGATACTCCATAAATAAATGATATAGATTATTGACGCAAGTAGTGGCAAATCACGTCAGTAATTTACATGAATAACGGCCCCCCATCATGAAGATAGACGCGTAAACATCAGTTGTAGATACGGTTATCGGAGGCAGCATTTCTGTCTTCAAAGATATTTATTCATGGGTCATCGGCAGCGGTCGAGCGTCACTAATATCTGCGCAGGCTGACCTATTGGTTGAGAATTTTGTACGTTGAAGAAAAGAAACAAATTTGTCTAGATTTTTTTGGGAATCTTTAATACCTAAAGAAAAAGATTTTTTTGAATCTTTACTCATTAAAGAAAAATGGTTTTTGTGAATCTGAACTTTTTAAAAAACAAGGTTTTTTACGAACCTCTTCTTGTAGAAGAATAAAAAAGAATTTATTAATATTTTTCTCTTGAAGAAAAAGATTTTTACGAATCTTAACTTCTTAAATAAAAATAACTTTCACGAATCCTAAATTCTCAAAGCAAAAGATTTTTTAGGAATATTTACTTTAAAATCGTTGGTGGACATAACATATCTTGATCATCTAAATTACTGCGACAGTATACAGGCTTATACAAAACAGGCACAGGCCGGGACACAAACAATAGATAGCCATTTAAAACAGATATGGGGAAAATGTCATAGAAAATAACGCAGAACACGATACGAGAATAACCCAACAACCTTCCATAGTAACATAAAAACCAAACAAGTGTCTACCAAACGCGGTTCGTCCAAACTGCGTGCCGACCATAAATGCTCTTTTGGATTGATTTCCTTGCCCAAATAAGGGTAGGAAAAGTGTTTGCAGTGCGCACGTTAACCAATATCATCTTTCTTCAATATAATCTTCAATATAATCTTTCTACTGAAGCTAGCCCACGCAGAAAAGGATTAAGAAAGTGCATGCTAGCGTGCAAGTTAACATAGGGTTGTCTTCCAAAATCATCTCTTTTCTGGATGTAATTCTGTGAAGAAAAATTGAGAAAAGTGGACAAGTACCGTATCTGTCAACCTAGGGTTCTCTTCTAATATCTCTTTTCTGTGTGTAATTTAATACGAAAAAATTGAGAAAAGTGTTAAAAAATTGGAAAACTGTTAAAAAACTATCGTGTCTGTTGACCTGAAGTTGTCTTACAAAAGTTATACCTGTTCTGGATTAAATTTCATACAGAAATGAGGTTAAAAAATATATGCATGTTAACAAGGGTTTACGCACTATCTCTCTCCAGGTTGTAATTCTACGTGAAAACAAGATTAAGAGAAGTCTACGCTAGCGAGCATGCTATTCTCATTATTTTAATTGATCTCGCGTTTAAATGTTGCTCAATATTTGCATTTTGTGTTCATGCAGGACTTACGCAGGCATTAAATCCGTAAATCCTGGCTAGGCTCTCTAGGGACACTCAAGTCTGTTCACTAGTCTCTTCAAAGCTGATGGACGTCAGTTTCAGGCAAAGTTTTAATCGTAACTCTAAGGAGCTCAAAGTCTTCTTTTTTGAGCTATTGGAAGTTTTTTTCTGAGCTAATGGAAGTTTTTTTTTGAGCTAATGGAATTTTTTTAAGCTAATGGAAGTTTTTTTGAGCTATTGGAAGTTTTTTCTGAGCTATTGGAAGTTTTTTCTGAGCTAATGGAAGTTTTTTTTCTCAGCTAATGGAAGTTTTTTCTGAGCTAATGAGAGTAGTCTTTTGAGCTAATGGAAGTAGTTTTTTTTTAGCTAATGGAAGTCGTATTTTCGAGATAAAAGATTTCGTCTTTTTGAGCTAATGAAAGTCCTGATTTTGAGATAATTGATTTTTTTAGAACTAATCGATGTTTTTTGTACGTCATAATTTAGTACGTCATAATTTTGCACTAATGTAGGTCGTTTACCTCAGTCAATGTCCCGCGATTGCCTTTGTCTGCAAAGCCATTACCATCACGCAAAGCTCGTTCCCTACATCTTTGTGATTATCAACATCGTCGTTAAGTAATAAATTTGTACGATTAATTTTTAATACACACAACGCCCCTAATTTTCACTATCCCTGAGCATCTAAGCATTCAACACGCACACTTTTACTGAATAATTTTCGCTACCCTGCATGCGTATAAGTGTCAAACACCTACACTTACCACGCATTTATTACGTACACTGCCTCCAAGTTCCGCAACCGCCCCGCATTTAAATATCTGTGATAGGTTCTTGACTTCCAGCAAATTTTGGAACCTTCAATACCGTGAGGGACGCGCATTTGTCTCGCATTTAAGTGATAAGCAAAGGTCAGCGTTGCCTGGACACCGTGTTTGGCTGCCGTACCGCCTTGGTGACCGCCCGGCCGTGGCGGTGAGACCTGATGGCATCTTCGCCCCGTGATTTGTGCACCCGCTGCGGGGGCTGGAATCTGATATGAGGTTATTTGAGGTATGAATTAGAGATTCGTGCAGTTACTTCCGGGGCTTGAATTTGATATGAGGTTTGAATTTATGGGGTGATTCGAGGTATGAATTAGTGATTCGTGCAGTTACTGCGGGGGCTTGAATTTGGTGTGAGGTTTGAATCTGATATGAGGCAATTCGAGGAATAAATGTCATAAATAATCCAAGCCTGCTGATCACCTATATTCCGCTCGACAGGTTCGTTATTCGTTGGCGTGCTTGAAATAGGTGTTGAGTGCGAGGGACTTATTAGTTCTCTTGCTATTTTTACAGTGGATTGTAGTTCTGTGTAAAAGTTAATTGCGCGTTTCAACGTCTTTTTAAGGTGCGTATAAAATAAGCAAGTTTTGCGCTAAAGTCAACGTAGAGTTTGCGTAAACAGCCCTTGCTCATAAAAGACGCTAAGTTTTTTCTTATTCTTCGATTGCATAAAAAATGTTACAGCATCCCAGCCTGGGAACAAATATCGGGTGAGAGCTAATATCGCTTGGGAACAAATATTACACTGGGAACAAATATTGCACTGGGAACAAATATTGCACTGGGAACAAATATTGCACCGGGAAAAAATATTTTTACCATAATTATCGAGCGATAAAAAATATTTTATGAAAATATATAGGGCGTGAAAATGAACATCTCATGTTTAAACAAATAAAGAAAGAAAAGAAAAGAAAAACCGCTCATTTCCCAAAAATTGCTGCATGATTTGAATTACAACACATTGGATTTTAAAATTTCTCAATATAACCCTATAGAAAAGGAATTACAGATTATGATGGTATTACTGATACGGAAAAATAAATACTCGGTGTGGGTTTTTGTGGGACATACTGAATTTTACGGACAAAATATTACATACGTTATTGAAGCATCAGTAACGGTAAATATATTAATAAACTATGGATAAAACATAATAGAATCTGATATATAAATATAAATACCTCAACAATAATGAAAGTGAGACACATTTAAAATTTTATCAGTAAGAAAGTATACGTATTTTGCTGTTGAATTCCAGCTCAAATGTTTAAAATATTATGAAATCTAACCGATGAAATGAAGCTGAAATATCTAGAAATCTTTTAAATCTTGCATTTGGAATCCTGCTTAAACATTAAATGTTCATACGAATTCTTCTCCAGAAATTAACCGTAATTTTTTAAAAATTTCATGAAATTTTGCTCATGAAATTCTGCTCAAACATTTAAAAATTTTATGAAATCTTGCTCTAAAATGCAGCGTAATTATTCAGTGATTTTAAATATTCTTGCTATTGAAATTCTGCTCAAACATTTGAAATCTGACGAAATATTGCCCATGATATCCAGCGCAAATATTTAGAACTGTTGCCAAGTCTTGCTTTTAAAATCCGGCTTATATATATTTAAAAATATCTAGAAGTGGCGGATGAAGTTAATTTAAAAATAATATTTTAAAGTATATAGGCAAACATTAAAAATCTATAGAAGTAGTGGATGGAATACATTTAGAAATAATATTTAGAAACATATACTCAAACATAAAAATGTATACGTACATAGAAGTGGTGGATGGAATGCACTTAAAAATAATATTTAGAAATATATAGTCAAATATCAAAAAGTAAACAAAATTGGTGGATAGAATACATTTAGAAATCTATAGTTAAACAATAAAAAATAAACAGAAGAGGTGGATGGAATACATTTAGAAATATATAGTTAAACATTAAAAATGCATAGAAATGGGACATAGAATATATTCAAAAATAATATTTAAAATATATAGAGAAGGCTGCGTGCAGGCGAAATGTGCGGCTACATAAGTACATGCCTGTCACCGTGACACATTTGTGGCTGTCACACGCGTACATCAGCGTACATTAGTACGTCCATAACTTGGAAAAGTTACCGAGAGTTTGTATAGATTTACCCTGAGGTCGGCACATGCATGCTAGAGCAAAAAGTTGTTGTATAAAGTTATTTAATGTTATTGCTATTCATGTGATTTCATGTTATTGTTATTTGATGTGATTTGATGTTACTGTCATTTTCGTGACATGATGTTATTATTTTAGTGGTTTAATATTTTATTTTTGTGATTTGATACTATTGTTATTTTTGTGATTTCATGTTATTAAATTTGTGATTTAACGTTATTTTTGGGATTTAATGTTATTATTATTATTTTTGTGATTTAATGTTGTAGCTATTTATGCGATTTAATATTGTTAATATTGTTCGAATATAATGTTATTGTTATTTTTGCGATTTAATGTTATCGTTTTGTTATTGTTATTTTTGAAAGAACTCAGAGCATGGGAATCTTTCTTCAACATTTGCACTGGTGACTATGGTGAGCATAGCGCACCTTTGTATTTTATATATTGACATATGAAATTAGAGCATTATTTAAGTGTGAAGGTGAGAAAGTGATAATTTTCCTCAATTTAGAACGGGCGTTGAACGGGTCTTCTTTTTCTTCAACCTGGTGTTTCATCGTCAAAACGGGATACTGGTTTCAACATGATAACGGGATACTGGTATCAACGGGATAACGGGATACACCCTTCAACCTGGTGTTTCAACATCAAAACGGGATACTGGTTTCAACATGATAACGGGATACTGGTATCAACGGGATAACGGGATACACCCTTCAACCTGGTGTTTCATCGTCAAAACGGGATACTGGTTTCAACATGATAACGGGATACACCCTTCAACCTGGTGTTTCAACATCAAAACGGGATACTGGTTTCAACATGATAACGGGATACTGGTATCAACGGGATAACGGGATACACCCTTCAACCTGGTGTTTCAACATCAAAACGGGATACTGGTATCAACATGATAACGGGATACACCCTTCAACCTGGTGTTTCATCGTCAAAACGGGATACTGGTTTCAACATGATAACGGGATACACCCTTCAACCTGGTGTTTCATCATCAAAACGGGATACTGGTATCAACGGGATAACTGGATACACCCTTCAACCGAGTGTTTCATCGTCAAAACGGGATACTGGTATCAACGGGATAACTGGATACACCCTTCAACCGGGTGTTTCATCATCAAAACGGGATACTGGTATCAACGGGATAACTGGATACACCCTTCAACCGAGTGTTTCATCGTCAAAACGGGATACTGGTATCAACGGGATAACTGGATACACCCTTCAACCGGGTGTTTCATCATCAAAACGGGATACTGGTATCAACGGGATAACTGGATACACCCTTCAACCGGGTGTTTCATCATCAAAACGGGATACTGGTATCAACGGGATAACTGGATACACCCTTCAACCGGGTGTTTCATCAGCAAAACGGGATACTGGTATCAACGGGATAACTGGATACACCCTTCAACCGGGTGTTTCATCAGCAAAACGGGATACTGGCATCAAAAATAAAACAATTATCAAAAATTATGATATTGGGATACATGGAATAATTTGCACAGACAATGTAACGTAAAGCTTTACCGTGCTTTGTGTAAGTTAAAGTCACTTTATTTCTTATAAACATGCACATATCTGTATATAAGGTATAGAAAAATCGTTCCCGGAACAATTTTGTATTCTAAATGATTGAACACGGATTTCTTTCGCTAGAATGTTTGGTTTTCCAAAGTAATTTTTAAATACGGTGATTTTTGTTTTTATGCTATGAAAAACTTCTGAGATATTCTTCTGTTTAATTCTATATCATTGAGAGGTAAGTTATGGGGGAACATGCGGAAGCAGTCTCTAAATACTAAATTAATCAATATTTTTTAAAGTTTTTAAGGTATGTGTTTTCGGGGAACTAATATATGAAACCTTCATATCGACTCATTAGGCTTATAAGTCGACTTACAAAATATCCAATCAGTTGAATAAATACAAATACTCGAACTTATTCAATGCTTTCTAAATGAATTTATGTGTCACGTGTTGAATCGCTCAACCTTGCATCCGAGGAAGTGTTTTCGTCGACAGAAAATATGGCCGAACATTTCCAAAAGTATTTTTTGATCAGCACGAAGGTTCTAACGCGTCACTCCAGCGTAAAATGACACGCCAATTACAATTACACAATTACACGCCAAGTACAATTACACGCTAATTACAATTACACAATTACAATTCAAGTACAATTACACGCCAATTACAATGACACAATTACACGCCTATTACAATGACACAATTACACGCCAATTACAATGACACAATTGCACGTCAATTACAATGACACAATTACACGCCAATTACAAAGACACAATTACACGCCAATTGCAATGATACAATTACACGCCAATTACAATGACACAATTACACGCCAATTACAATGACACAATTACACGCTAAGTACAATGACACAATTACACGCGAGCCAAACCACACGCCAGAGATCCATCATTCTACCACGAACAATGCTCTACTGTGCACTTAGAAAAGAAGACGTTCTTTGAAATATCTGCTGGTGGACCATGAGAGAATGGTATCGACCTGCACACTGATATTAATATCCTCTCGATATTGCGGCACATTGCTATATTTTATCAGGGGGCATTTAAATGATGCACTTTTGTCTACGTTCTTTAAGTTTATGATACTTGATTTGCATACACAGGTGGTACTTTGTGGTATTATGGCATTATGGTATGGTATTATGGAATGGTATTATGGTATGGTATTATGGAATGGTATTATGGTATGGTATTATGGTATGGCATTATGGAATGGTATTATGGTATGGTATTATGGAATGGTATTATGGAATGGTATTATGGAATGGTATTATGGTATGGTATTATGGAATGGTATTAAAGTATTATGGTATTATGGAATGGTATTTCAAGGGTCTTCTCACCATGTTATATTATATACCCCCTCTCCCATTAAATCCATTGATCTTTCAACCACGTATGTCAAGCATTCCTTTAATTTACTATTGTAGACCTCTCAGTTTAAATATATTTATATCTCATCCACAGGGGTAAAGAATTCTTTTGATTTATTATTATAGGCCTCTCAGTTGATATATAAAATATCATCCACATGTTCAAAGAATTCTTTTGAGTTATTATAGACTCCGCATTAAATATATAAATTTTTCCTCCGTACGAGTAAAGCATTCTTTTGGTTTATTACGGCTAGATCTGTCAGTATATATACTTTATATTTCTTCCTCTTGGGCAATGATTTCTTTTGGCTTATTTTCTCACGATGGAATGTTATAGGCTAAGTACACATGTTAATATTTTACCAAGATTCCTGTGAATAACGATATTTCATGAGGACCCGCAAATAATAATATTCCGTCGTCACTCTGCTGCCAGTGATGCAACATCGACCTTCTTAAAATATTAATACTAAAACTAATATCGGGCTTCTATCGAAATAACATTTGACAAAACGTCGATATTTTGAGACTGTACAACTTACCAATTATTTAACCGAAGAAAATTTGGCTTCACTTGCCACAAAAAATAAAAAAAACTGTGATGGAAATTGATAGAAAAATTAAATCTTCTTGCTCTGATTGGTTGTGGCTGAGCCAATAAATGGATAATGTTTGAGGTCAGCGGACCAATCAAAATGCGTGTATGTTCCACGTCTATTTTTAGCCTTCAACTTTTGGTATGCTTTACTATTTTCAGTGCAGCACATTTACAGAAAGCCCTCAGCAAATTAAAACTTGGTTCTTTTCGGGAAAAGATTTTATTTCTGAGTGCAATTGGAATCACGGTTTAGAAAACTCAAAATTACCAATTTAAGCGTTGTGTTCAAGGCAATACTGGCAAGATTTTAGCAACAATATGCTCAGCCAATATTGGCAAGATTTTCATACCAATAGCGGCGATATGTTCATACCAATATAGGCAACAGGCCAGTGTTAGTAGTTGCAATATACCTTTTTCCAATACTTAGCGAACGCAAGTATATAGATAAGAATAGAATATGAATATAGATAGTAAGAAGAACATAAAAAACAACATAAAGCATTAGTAAACCTCAAGTAAATTAGAGAATATAAGTACACAGAATAAGTATACAGATCGACCCATCACTAACTCACCCTTTTTGTAAACTGATAGCGTGAAATTTTACACCTTTGAAAACCGTTGTTCTACAAGTAACAAAAAAAACACTTACATAAAATATGCTATTGAAATTTAATCTTTTTTACATCTATGTGTGGGCTTCTGAGAGGCACATTTGAATGACATTCTGTACTTTTTACAGTCTTTTTTCAATATTAAATGTCGTAAGGCGAGATCGACTTGATCGTTAGCGTCAGAGAGAACCTCTCATCAAAGTCACCAAGGTATCAGTCTTGTCACTTCCACGAAGATGATCATTCACAAATATTAAGAGTACTATTCTGGTTTATTTTTGAGAAAACCTTCAGACTATACATCACAGAGCCATCATTGCGAAAACCTATGACTGTGGATGTTGTCCGTGCGCTGTGATGTAGAAATAATGTTGTCTTTTTTTTTGAAGAACTTCTATATCAAAACGCACGACTGATTCATCTTTTCACATTTAATCGCGCAAAAAATTAAATTATCAACGCTTTTATTAGTTGATGAGAGATTAATATCAATTGGATTTATACAAGATTAATGCTGCTTGGAGACTCGATAACTTTCCAATCATCAGTTGGAATTTAAACTAACGACTTTTTGACAGATTATTTTTTCAGACCCTCGAAACAAATCAGTAAGTAGCTGCTCGCTGACGGAAGAAGTATCTATAAGTACAACGATAATTATGACTAATAATTTTCTATAATAATGATAATTATTTAGCTGACCGTTATTGACGGAACAATGTAAGTGCAAGAAAGAGACGTAAGTCAGGAAATGATGACATTCTAAGTTGTTCAGCAGCTGAGGGAGATCAATGTAGGCCAAAGTTATTTTAGGCTTTATGGCAGCGTGGTGGCAGCTGGGCTGTGTGGCATGTTTAAGGCTCTCTGGCATGTTATAGACTTAATGGCAACAGAGGCGTATGGTATATTTTAAGCTTCATGGCAGCGTGGTGGCAACCAGGCTTAGTGACATATTTTAGATTGTACGTCAGTGCGGTGGCAACCTGCCTGTGTGACACATTTCACGCATTATGGCAGCGTGGTGGCAACCGGGCTGAGTGGCATACTTTAGACTACATGGCAGCTCGGTGGCAGCCAAAAGCAACGTATGCTGGCGGCTTCGCAGACGGCAGTAATTTGATGACGCACAAGTGCGGCAACTCCTGAGACTTGGAGACGTTTGACGTATTGACCGTTGGGTCGTGAACTGGTAGGCTTTGGTGAGACAGGGTAGGTTATTGACGCCAATGGTATGGGGGGTAAAGTTATTGAGGACAATGGTATTGTGGGTAAAGTTATTGAGGGCAAAGGTATTGTGTAAAGTTATTGACGGCAAAGGTATTGTGGGTAAAGTTATTGAGAACAAAGGTATTGAGGGTAAAGTTATTGAGAACAAAGTTATTGAGAACAAAGTTATTGAGAACAAAGTTATTGAGAACAAAGGTATTGAGGGTAAAGTTATTGAGAACAAAGGTATTGAGCGTAAAGTTATTGAGAACAAAGGTATTGAGGGTAAAGTTATTGAGAACAAAGGTATTGAGGGTAAAGTTATTGAGAACAAAGGTATTGAGGGTAAAGTTATTGAGGGTAAATGTGTTGTGTGTAAACTCATTGAAGGATAAAGTATCATGGGGTAAAATTTTTACACTGAAGTTATTGCGGGTCAACCAGAGGAGGAAGGCAGTGAAAGTATGAACATCGAGAGCGAAATCCACAGGAACTAATACATATTAACAGTAAAGTTGAATGCATTAAAGGTTTACGATCGACATGATTTCGTTTCGAATCAATCAAATTGCTAATAGATATTGTTTAGTGATTTTAGAAATATCCACTTGCACTATATGTATCGTGAAAATTAAAAAAAACATAGCGCTGTTAACTCTGCTTTTTGCGCAAGACGCTGGAAAAGATCACGCTATTTACCCCTTTCAGATTTTAAGATAAATGTCTCGAGATTAATTATAACTATTAATTTATTATTTATTTGTTTAATTCATTGAGCAATTCACCATTATATTAATTAATTGATTATTACTAATTACCAAATGATGTTGTAAGATTAGTGTTTCAACATCGATCATGATCGCTACTCGAGTGACTACATTCAATGCGACTTGCTAATCTCATGCGGAAGACAACAGGTGCTTTTTTCTGCACCCGGCCCTATATTTGTAAAACAAAACAAAACAGAAAATCGGAAGAACCGTGAACAATGAAAAATATTTGGAAACTTCACAACTCCATGAATAATAGAGAGAATGGGAACTTCCAGTAACTTATAACTTCATAAAGATGCATGTATTCTAAAAGTTAATTTGCTGAGCCGTTAGAGCCCGTGGGTGGTGCTTACACAAAATGAGAAATGTCTGTAAGGCAGGGTCATAGTTTAAAGTTGTAAGTACCTTCATCGGTAAAATTTTATGGTAACCATTTCAACTGAAATTCTAGCATCAGCATCTACGTGATCATCAATTATTTAACACCTCTAATTATTTTAATTGTGTGTAATTACCTAGTCAGAATATTAAATTCTCTGTTTATACTTGCAGATTTACAGCTGCTGACGGGTCAAGACCCGAAACTTTCGATTTAGTATTGACCACAAATATTTTAACACTGTGGACTTCTTTGATCTGAGCCCTTAACTTTGATTCAAAATTTACGCTTCAACACTTGATAGCATTAGGTTAATATAAGTTTTAATACTTAAGTTTCAACACTTGATAGCAATGATTTTAACTCTTAAATTCCAACATTTAATAACAACGATTTCAACATTTGAGATTCAACACTTGCTATTAATAATTTATTGGCAAGTCGGTCATCTAACGATTTAAAGAATGGATCAGTAAAATACGTTTATCTGATAAACAGGAATGTACGCATTAGAGTACTCACCAAAAACGAGCAGAACCATGATGGAGAACCCATAGGTTGGAGCCATTTTCTTGGAAGAGGCTTGGCCGAATGATGGAAAACTGAGCGAGAACATGGCTAAATATGAGGGAAAATAAAATGAAGCTGTTTATCAAGGTAAGAAAGAATCCTTAGGGCAGCGAGAAATTATTAACCTCTAATACTATGCTTGAATCGGGGGAATATCTATGAACTTTCCATGGTTGATGAATTAATATCTAACATTAGGCTCAAATTTGAGGAATATCAGTGAATTTTTCATGATTGTTGGGGCAGGATTTTTTGAAAGAAATGAGGGTGCGTCAGTCACCAGGGCACTTACAGTTGGTACCTCTACTGGTACAAGTACCCGGATGTACTGGTACTTGTTCTTCTATTTAGATACTGGAACGCCTGCACTTACATGTGAAATTTTTATATACAAGGACTTATTACATGGACCTAAAATCGATGACTGAGTCCATTTATCAGCATTCAAACAACTGCATGATGCATCCCAGGGGTTTGACTCTTATCAAAAGAGTGGTGATCAGTGTTTACACTGATTAAAACAGTTATCGTTTTTGAAAAGGTTGCAAGGCAAATAAAATTTCATTGATTTATGCCGTTAAATGAGTGGTGATCAGTGGTGTTTGACTCTTATTAAATGAGTTTTATTGCCTATAGATCAAATTCGGTGATTTTCTCTGAACCTGCGACCATATTCTCATGAATAAATGATATTTGTGGAATGGATGTCAGATGTCGCTGACTGTCGCGAAGAAGAGGGGTCTGGAAAAGACAAAGAATACATTAACCATCGTTCAGATACGTGAGGGTTACACCAAACACCAATGATAGATAATTGCACTCTACATACAGATATATCGCACACTGTCATTCCTGAAAGTATGTTGGTGCACACTGCAATTATATTGCACACCACACAATGCAGCTATATCACACCGCAGCTATATCACACACTGCAGCCATATCACACACTGCAGCCATATCACACACTGCAGCTATATCACACACTGCAGCTATATCACACACCGCAGCTATATCACACACTGCAGCCATATCACACACTGCAGCTATATCACACACTGCAGCTATATCACACACCGCAGCTATATCACACACCGCAGCTATATCACACACCGCAGCTATATCACACACCGCAGCTATATCACACGCCGCAGCTATATCACACACCGCAGCTATATCACACACCGCAGCTATATCACACACCGCAGCTGTATCACACACCGCAGCTATATCACACACCGCAGCTACATCACACACCGCAGCTACATCATACACCGCAGCTACATCACACACCGCAGCTACATCACACAACGCAGCTACATCACACACCGCAGCTACATCACACACCGCAGATATATCCCACACTGTAGCTGTATCACACACCGCTGCTACATCACACACCGCACCTACATCACACACCGCAGATATATCCCACACTGCAGCTGTATCACACACCGCAGCTACATCACACACCACAGCTACATCACACACCACAGATATATCCCACACTGCAGCTGTATCACACACCGCAGCTACATCACACACCGCAGCTACATCACACACCGCAGATATATCCCACACTGCAGCTGTATCACACACCGCAGCTACATCACACACCGCAGCTACATCACACACCGCAGATATATCCCACACTGCAGCTGTATCACACACCGCAGCTACATCACAGACCGCAGCTACATCACACACCGCAGATATATCCCACACTGCAGCTGTATCACACACCGCAGCTACATCACACACCGCAGCTACATCACACACCGCAGCTACATCACACACCGCAGCTACATCACACACCGCAGATATATCCCACACTGCAGCTGTATCACACACCGCAGCTACATCACACACCGCAGCTACATCACACACCGCAGATATATCCCACACTGCAGCTGTATTACACACGGCTAAATTCCTGCAAGTATGTTACAAGGATTCAACATCTCCTGTCAACTTCTAAAAGCGTTTGATTGCTACACGATTGCTTCTGATAACAAAACCTGAATAAGAAATGAAACACGAGCTGAGCTGCAATTCTGCTTCACAATTGATTGGTTAAAACAAAGAAATGATTTTTCACTTCTAACTTTGCATACACTTGGTCACTGCCGTCACGCTCTTGCTTGTTCCATTGATTGAAATCGCATGACTTTGATAAGCGAGAGCTTTACGCTTCTGAAATGGATATACTTTTTTCGTCGTCAGTTGCTTGCGAAGTGAATTGCCAGGGTACACGGAGAAATTAATGGTCAAGAATGAACATAAAGTTTAAGAGAACTCTTCCATGTTTTACAATGGATTCGTCATTTCTAAATGGATTCGAATTAAAATGGATTCGTTACAACTGGATTAGTTCAAAGAAAATACACCGCTAGCTATTTTAGGATTGGTTTGTCATGTAGTACGAATTTGAATTAAGTAGGTTTCATCACAAATGGATTGGTTCAAAGAAAAGAAACCAAACTTAAGTTAATCAAATGTAACTGTTCTAGTGAGCTAGCGAGGCATTTGAGTTAGCAAATAATGGGTAAAGTCCCGGCGCCATGACACGTGTTACTGGTACAAGTAAACCGCAAGTAAAATTCCTTCTTGCTATATTCTCATAAAAGGGATAGTCAACTCGTTAAATTTAAAAAATGAAATCCTTGCAAACATTAAAGAAATTATTTTACTTTCTGAGGTATTCTGTAATGATGCACCGCTGTAACATTCTTGGTTATTGTTGAAGAAATTTGGTGAATGATGGAATCATCATGATTCTGAACTTATTGTGGTTGTCGAATTTTCTTTCCTCTAATTATACACTTTATTTTGTAAAGGATTTCTAATTAGACAAAATGTTGCAGCTTTTGAAACTGAATTATTATATAACAGCCCTGCACACAGGGTACACTGCACACAATGTACACTGCACACACAGGGTACACTGCACACACAGGGTACACTGCACACAATGTACACTGCACACACAGGGTACACTGCACACACAGGGTACACTGCACACACAGGGTACACTGCACACACAGGGTACACTGCACACACAGGGTACACTGCACACACAGGGTGCACTGCACACAGAGTACACTGCACACACAGGGTACACTGCACACAGGGTATACTGCACACAATGTACACTGCACACACAGGGTACACTGCACACACAGGGTACACTGCACACACAGGGTACACTGCACACA
Source organism: Morinoia aosen (assembly GCA_030386875.1). NCBI lineage: Eukaryota > Metazoa > Arthropoda > Malacostraca > Amphipoda > Talitridae > Morinoia > Morinoia aosen. The sequence goes on from CM059571.1 coordinate 53,631,923, forward strand.
CAGGGTACACTGCACACAATGTACACTGCACACACAGGGTACACTGCACACACAGGGTACACTGCACACACAGGGTACACTGCACACACAGGGTACACTGCACACACAGGGTACACTGCACACAATGTACACTGCACACACAGGGTACACTGCACACAGGGTACACTGCACACACAGGGTACACTGCACACACAGGGTATACTGCACACAGGGTACACTGCACACACAGGGTATACTGCACACAATGTACACTGCACACACAGGGTACACTGCACACACAGGGTACACTGCACACACAGGGTACACTGCACACACAGGGTACACTGCACACAATGTACACTGCACACACAGGGTACACTGCACACACAGGGTATACTGCACACAGGGTACACTGCACACACAGGGTACACTGCACACAACGTACACTGCACACACAGGGTACACTGCACACACAGGGTACACTGCACACACAGAGTACACTGCACACACAGGGTACACTGCACACAGGGTACACTGCACACAATGTACACTGCACACAGGGTACACTGCACACAGGGTACACTGCACACACAGGGTACATTGCACACACAGGGTATACTGCACACAGGGTATACTGCACACAGGGTACACTGCACACAGGGTACACTGCACACAGGGTACACTGCACACACAGGGTACACTGCACACACAGGGTACACTGCACACAGGGTACACTGCACACAGGGTACACTGCACACACAGGGTACACTGCACACAGGGTACACTGCACACAGGGTACACTGCACACACAGGGTACACTGCACACAGGGTACACTGCACACAGGGTACACTGCACACACAGGGTACACTGCACACAGGGTACACTGCACACACAGGGTACACTGCACACACAGGGTACACTGCACACAGGGTACACTGCACACACAGGGTACACTGCACACAGGGTACACTGCACACAGGGTACACTGCACACACAGGGTACACTGCACACAGGGTACACTGCACACACAGGGTACACTGCACACATTATCCTAAGTTAGAAATATAAAATAAAATAATTGCAATCAACATGTAAATACTTTGGGGCATATACAGTAATATATCCAAGTAACAGTGTCTAAATGACGACAAAAATACTCTACAGTAACGAAATAATCTATGAACTTTCTTATAAATGAAGCTCAAATGTTGCAATTTTGTTAATAATGTTACCTTTTTCTAGATTAAATTTTTGTTTTCTTCAGTAAATCACCGGGATTCAGGTCATCAATATTAACTTTGAATGCCAAGGAAATTTGCATTTTTCGCTGGTATTTTTATGGTGCAATTTTATGCGAGTTGGAGCAAAGTTACTCCGAAAAAAGTATTTTGTAAAAAAGACGAAATGGAGCCGAGTACGATATTCCTCGAAGATTTTACGTTATACAGTTACATTTGCATTTCTATATTGTTGTAATTTATAAATATTTCTATTTTACATTTACATTCATTTCTTATTTTCTAGTTATTAATTATAAACATTTTTTGTTTCATATTTACATTGTATAAAAGAGTTAGGAATACCTGCCTTGAGTACTAAAATGTGATTTTTAGTTTTTGTTTTCTGTGTCAATTGAGATACCTAGCGCAGAGCTACAGAAATTCATGACAAATGTTCAATGAAGTGCGAAGAAGACAACATTCTAAAATTTACAGAAAAAAATACAACTTACATCAAGCTTTGCAATTTAAAAAATACCTGATGAGTCACCTGACATTCGCATACCTAAAAAAAAACCTTATGTTTTTTTAAAACAAAGTAAAATTTACGGTAAAATTCCAGAAAAATTTACTTTAATTATTAAAATATATTATATTATACTTACAATGTAGTACACTTTCAATTTACAGTACATTTCTCTGGAATTTTACCGTACTACAATACAGTACGGTAGTAAAATTACAGTATTACATAGTACATTTCTGGGATTTTCACCAGACAAACCCCGTCACTAACGCAACACATAAGTTCACCCACTTGTAACTTTCGAAATGATGCACCTATCGACTTCAAATTACTCTCGAACGAAAGCATGTTTCCATCTTTCGTTTGAGAGTAATTTGAAGTCTGTTGCATTATTTCGAAAGTCACAAGAGGGTGAACTTATGTGTTGCATTAGTGGCGGGGCTTATCTGGTAAAGATCCCATAAATGTACGACAAATGACGACATTCAGTAGAAATTCAGTAGATATTCAGTAGATATTCAGTGGATATTCGTTAGATATTCAGTAGATATTCGTTAGGTATTCAGTAGATATTCGTTAGATATTCAGTAGATATTCGTTAGATATTCAGTAGATATTCAGTAGATATTCAGTAGATATTCGTTAGATATTCAGTAGATATTCGTTAGATATTCAGTAGATATTCGTTAGGTGTTCAGTAGATATTCAGTAGATATTCGTTAGATGTTCAGTAGATATTCAGTAGATATTCGTTAGATACTCAGTAGATATTCAGTCGATATTCAGTAGATATTCGTTAGATATTCAGTAGATATTCGTTAGATATTCAGTAGATATTCAGTAAATATTCGTTAGATATTCAGTAGATATTCGTTGGATATTCAGTAGATATTCGTTAGATATTCAGTAGATATTCGTTAGATATTCAGTAGATATTCGTTAGATGTTCAGTAGATATTCGTTAGATATTCAGTAGATATTCGTTAGATGTTCAGTAGATATTCGTTAGACATCCAGTAGATATTCAGCGTTTCACGACAGATCGGCACCTGAACCTAACCTCGTAGGTGCCCACAATTATCCCCCTTAGAACACCTCATCATAGATGCTAAGTTACGCTTCGACCCACTGCGCACGCCTTCGTTAGGTTCAAAAGTTTGCTCCACGCTTTGAGAACTTGTAACATTGCGCTGACACGCAAGGCTTTCTTCAACTTTCGCTGTCAAACTTTCAAATATTTTAACTTATACTTTACTATATTTTTACTTCAACCTTACAATGTTCTCACTTCTACTTTACTATATTTTAAGTTCAACGTTACAATATTTTAACTTATACTTTACTATATTTAGCTTCAACCTTCAAATATTCTAACTTCAACCTTCCAGTATTTAAACTTCACGCTTAAAACTTCGTTTCATGAATTTTGTGACCAAAGATGAAAAGACTGATCGCCCGTTGGGGAGAAACGATTCCTTTGATAGTATGTCCCACAAAAACCCGAACCGAGTATTTATTTTCCCGTATCAGTAATACCATCATAAGAAAACCATAAGCATTTAATTTCTAAAAAAAATTATCTTTCAAATTAACCTATAGAAAAGGTATTACTGATTATGATGGTATTAGTGATGCGGGAAAATAAATACTCGGGTTTTTGGGACATATTCTATAAAGCAGTGTAATAGCTATGTGTTAAATAGTTGGTGAGGCGTATCCACATTGGGCGCCAAAGGTTAGATAGTTTCCCTATTTTAGGGTTCTGAGGGCCGTAAGATCCAAGGCTTTTATTCCGCAGAATCTTCCTGATTTTTCAGGGATATGAGAGAAGTCAGTTGCTGAGTATTTATTTTATTAAGGCGAGGGCTTTTCAACAGTTTCCAAGTTGCGAATATTATTCAGTAATTTTCGGAGTCCGATCTGGTTACAAGGTTTGAAGATTTGAGCTTGTTTTTCAAGCTTTCGAAAATTTGAGTCGAGACGAATCAAGCTAAGTTTTTCGCGCTGGTAATACAGGCTTAGAAAGTTAGAGCCGAAATGAAATTCGAGCTGTTGAAATTTAGAAATCTGAGACGGATATAGGGTTCGCAAGTATCTGTGATACGCCAGTTCGATTATTTGCGAGAGAATTATTTTTCCTCCCGCGAAATTACAAAGCACTAGTCGGCATCTCTGACAATAGCCTGGCACTATGCTTATTTTAAGCTATTTTTCGATTAAAAACAGTTTTCATTAGAGAATGTTCATAAATCGGAAAAATTTACAAACGCAGTTCAAATAAATTTCATGTGAGCATGTTTTCCTATTAAAATACAAATGCTCTAAATTTTTTAATTAAATGAAAAAATATTTCAAAAAACTGTGTTTGTCAACTCATAGTAATCACAAAATGTACCGATCTAGCTGATTAAGATATATGTCAATTAGACGTACAAGCAAAGCAGCACCAGTTATTCGATGTCAAAATCGATTTGGATGTGTGCCGGTTGTAGCTATGATGATTTTTAAACTATCATGCATATTTTTGTGCATGAAGAAGTAAAGCAACATACTTTCACCCAAAAGAAAAAATGAAAATTAATTATTCGCTTGCAGCATCTCACTAAGTTTTTTTCGGTGCTGCTATAGCGTGAAATATACCTCTATCTAGTTCTACAGCGTTAGGTTACTAAAGGATCTTACTTATTTTCATACATTCAATTTAGCGACAAACACTTAATTTGTGCATCTCAAACTGCACCTGTATAGGCCATATATGGCGGTAGACCTCACGCTATAGCAGTACCGTTTTTTCTCCTTTACATCATAACCCCAAAATACCAGCTAAGTTATTCAAAATGGTGAAAAAAACAACTCGCAACGACTATCTCTGAATCAAAAGAACTCACCTTATGATAATGCGAGTGATCTTTCAATCAAGCCGTCAAGTTTGTGAAGTTTCCAACCAGTCACTGTTTCTCCGGCGGCCGCCAAGCTTCAAATGCCCGGCGTGAACGACAGAGGTCGCTCTGAAGTGTTGAGTTGGAGCATCGTATCCCGGGGCAACTGGCCTTGTTTTCGCAACGCAAATTGTTGTCGAGTGACCCGCTCATAGCTCGTCTATTAACCACACGAACGTCCGAGTCGTAGAAGTCTCGTGAAAAACACGAGGGTCTATCCGACCATATTCATATCTTTCCTAATAATAATGACCGAAGACTTTTTTATTCGTTTTTTAAGCACCATGAAATTCGAGTTGCCATTTTTGTCAAGTCAATGCAGGTAAGACTGTTAACTCGTTAAGGTAGAGCGTGCTTAAAACACAAAAATTCTCAAGAAGATCACGTTTTCAACGATCATTTGGGGCGCTGTGTGAGCGCAAATGACAAGATCGAGAATATTGATTTCTTTTATAATGGTAAACGTTCCGCAGCCAAGTCCTGACGTAGTGTAAAGTGCTGACGGTAATTTGGTCGACGTAAATTGCACTCGTCGAGCAAATTGTTCTATCGATTGCACATTAATTCTAAGTTCCTAAGCCATTTTCTTCTCAGTAGAAACAACATTAGGTATTTAAGATCGATATGCACTCACGAAGATCGTCTTGATTTTATTCGTTTGAAATTGTACTCGATTGATAGTTTTTAAGCTTCTAAAGTCGTATTTATCTGTCACGTTTTCAATTTGCTTGTAGTTATTTTTAGTTTTGTAGAAAATAATGCCTTAAATGAGGCTGGATGTTACTCGAAAATACGAACGAAGAACATTTTTTACACGATGATTAATTCGACTTTGCATAGTATACCCAACAACTAAATCATCAATAGTAACGAATGTAATTAGAGCGTTAATTTTAAATGATGCAATCCCCGACATTTGGGCTATTCAAAACCCTTTCACATTTTCCGAGGCAATCTTTAAGTTAATTAAAGATGGACAATTCTAGATGCTCCAATATTTCTGCAATATAAATTCATTTCGCTGTTTTCCCAGTACTCACCCAGGAATAGGTGCTAGTCATCAGATAGTTCGAATTTTGGATACCTGAAAGTTTCTAATAATATTTTAAAAATCTACCCACGCAATGCCCCTAATAAGTTCGCTTGAAGTCCCTTCGGATCAAAATTTCCATCCTTTTCTATAAAATGCTAGGCACTCTCGCATTGTTTTTGAATTACTGGTATTATTATAGTTTGTTTATCATTTTCAAGAACCATGATTTTTCACCTTAAAATAAGCATTTTAATTCCGCGAGCGGATTTAAACTAACAAATCATGGAAGTGAGGATACAAATGAGCCTTTTAAAAGCAAAATAATACAGCAGCTTGTTTCTCAAAACTCCATCAAGTTTTGACCCGCACCCTCGTTTTCTTCAGGAACACCTGACAGAAAACCGTCTTAATTTTTTGTAACACAGTTTTTCTGTCAACATTTCAACAGACCCAGAGTTTTCTGGCAACATTTCATGGAATCTGTAGACTTTGGGTGGGTGTTTGGGGCATGCTACTTCCCCTAGTCTTCGGGGGAGTGTTTTGGGAGAGGCATTTCCTCCCAAAAAGGGGCATTTCGATGTGGGGCATTTCCTTTGCTCATATACACGAGTATGAGGCTCCCATCTGTACTCATATTCCAGACATGAATTACTAATGGTACGAGGACTGTATAAAACTGTGCAGCGCCAGCCACCTGAGATAGAGCTGGCGTAGCAGCAATACATTGCTTCTTTACTGGCTTCACCTTAAATGATTTTCGCGCTTCCACAAACTAGTTTTTTAGAAACCGCGACGATTCGTTATCTCTTCTTTTTAAATTGAAGTCGCAGTGTCAGAATTTTTTTTAATTTATCATGTTTTGTTATTGGTTCACCAGTTTAAAAGCGTTACTGAGTGGAATTAAATACCTAAATCAGTGGAATGGGCATGCAAGATGTCACTCGGTCCAGTGGCGCAGCCAGCCCAAAATTTTGGGCCCGCCAACTAATGTTTTTTTTCGGAGGGGGGGGGGGCATACAAAAATTATCAGCAATCTTTTTATTCCTTCACTTAAAACGGCGACTGAAAATGACCCCCAGCTCAACATTTCGAGGGGGGGGGGACATTGGCCCCCGTGGCCCCCCCTTGGCTGCGCTACTGCCTCACTGACCGTTGCAGTACGATTGAGAGTGAGGAAAACATCAAAAATGGAAAGGAATGACAAGGTCATTATACGTTTTTGTTATATTTTCTAAATACTTGGTCCATATATTGAATTAAACATTGGGATCAATAAACTATCAGATATAGTAGTTGTAATATTCTCAAATTCTTACGCATGGATTTTCGTAATCTTAACTGCCTGATAGTTAGGCACATCAAGTTCACATTATTTTCTTTATTGAAAAACAAATGCAAAGAATCCGTGTTAAAAATGACGACAGTTGTTGAAATACTCGCAGCCAACAAAGATCTTGAGGCTGAAAGATAAAAATGCGTGACTAACGCCAACGTTCTAATACAAGCATTGTAGAAATGACCTAATGTCTATTCTCTCACTTCTACTTATTATGGAAGTAAGTTGCAAGGAATATTTTTCTTTGATCTCTGAATGACTTGTAGTTCACCGCTGGGCCAATAAAATAAATTTTCAATTCTGTCGATCAGACATAAAAGCGTGAAGTCCATTTTACAAGATTTTTCAGGAGAGCTCTTTTTATGAAGTTTGTTAAGGAGTTTTATTGAGTTAGAGTTTTTTATTACATGAATAGCACCTCCTACCACCAGAGGGCTTAGAGAGTTTAGAGGGCGTCAGGCATCTAAGAGAACCAAAATCTGTTAAAAAACAGAAAATTAGATTTCAAGAATTGGCGCTTGTTTTGTCTGATTAACAGAATTCATCAAACGTAAATTCACTTCATACAATTCATCAAACGAATGCAAGAAGATAAGAGCATCTTTTTCTCCTCAGATCTTAATTCTGCGTTGACAAATCTCATGTCCGAATGCTGATAAACATGAGTATCATGTCTCGACGACGATTGCGTGCATTTTGAAAGCTACTGCCCAAGATTGCACGGGTTTATTCATATAAGTTTTTGCCTCTACATGAACATGTCACAGAGGTTGGTAATTTCTCATTGCTCGCTTCAGTGACCAAAGTTTTTCAATTCGATTTATTATGTTGACTCTCAGAATCGTGGAATAATTGCGCTCTGAACGGAATTCATCATTTAAACTTTCATCTCGGACGTAATTTCCTGTGCTGAATGAAATTATGTTGAGGTGTAACTCATTGCACACCACGCTTACTTTCTTACACCAAACTTCTCTTTAATTTACCGTAGTTCGTTTGAAAGAAACTACACTTTTCACCTTGAATGCTTTATTAAACAAAATTTGCCTCTAACGTGTTCAATGAGTTTCACCGAACCCGCACTCTGTAATGTAGATGTTTTACTAAAGTTTATCTTAAAGTTAGCGTATGCATTCACATTCAAGGACACCCCACTCTTCACAGTATAATTTTTACGAAACTAGAACTTAAATATAACGAGTTCTAAGACTTGAACCGAATGAACACTTTTCACGGTGAATGTCTAACTAAATTTAACAATAAATCTAACGAGTTCAATGACTTCAAACGAAAGAACACACTGTTCACGGTGGTTAAAAAATTAAAAAATTAAAAGGAATTTTACTTGCGGTTAAATTTATCCTCAAATTAAACGTGTTCAACCTTTTACACTGTTCCTGTATGACACAAAAATGGAACCGAAAATTATTGTGGGACAAAAATGTAGAGCGTAGCTCGACCTGTGCTGCCATCACTGGTCAGCATCCTCATCACACGTGAGAGGCGAAAAAAGACTGCAGCCAACGATGTACGCGGTGTCAGACTAGGGGTACGAGGAACATTTATGGATACCGTTTCGAAATAAATAACCGGGCATTTCGTAAGTCAGAATTATCCCGAGAAATTTATGCTTATTTAAAAAGGTTGAAATTAATGTCAGTGTCTACATTCTGTCCTAGGTTTCTCAATTGTGAAGCTGGCACTGAGCTCTTTCACAGAGCTCATTATTCGTTTTCTGACAGCTTGTCCAGTTTTTGTGGCCCCGGCATTCCATGAAATCACTAAATCAAGGTACTGATTTTGGTTGGAAGCTTTTAATCTGTGTTCCCCCTTTGTAAGTTTGATTTTAGCAATTTACTCTATGTAACAAACTGTTTACCAGAAGATTATACATAATTACGCATATGAATAATTATTCATTTGTGATAGCAACAGGTGAAGATGCAATCGCTAATGAGTTCATATTCTTTTTCGGTCAACTTACCAACATATAGAATCATATCTGAGGTAAATTTTTCAACAAAACGCACTCCTGGCTGGTCTGAAGTCAAATTCCAATATAACACACCCATGGCTTGTGAAAAATGGACTGGAATTTCAGTGCTCCATCCCAAAGGCACTCGTAAAATGACGATAAAAGGTGTTTATCGATGACAGTTTGGAAGCTCTCTGAAATTAAAATACAGCATTAAGGAGGCTTCCATCATGAACAACTGAACAAGGATTTCCAAGAACGAATTTCATATAATACTAGAAACCAGATAAATTCGCTTGAATTCTCCAGGTTCCAACGGAATATTACATTTGCTGTTTCACAGACATTGAACAAAAATGGGAAAAAGTCTACGGTAATCACGCCAAATATTTAGGTTACTCACGTACAAAAATAAATAATAAGTCTACGGTAAATTTACCAAACATTTAAGTTACTCAAGTCACAAAGAATCAAATAAGTCTACGGTAATCATGCCAAATATTTAAATTACTCACCTATAAAATATAACGGTTCTCTCAGTAACCTTTCCGGAATTGAAACCAATGTTAAATTAATTGACGGCAGCATGTCTTATTGATTTATTTATTTCTTTTCAGATCAAAGGTGAAGTTTGTAACTTAAATCCTAATTAATATCACCATTAATAATGATGTCGAGAATCTGTTAAGAATAATCAATTTTGCGAATTAAAAATGAGAATTTTGGGAAAATTTTAATTTTGTGTAATAAATGTCTGGCTTTGTTTGGCTTACTTAGAAATATCTCAGAAAATCCCAGCAGTACAGGAGGGTTGCTTCAACATGTATGTTTTTATGCCGTATGTTTAACTCAGCAATGTTAGGAGGCCGCGATAAGATGCGAGAATCCAAAAAGATGTCTGTTTACATTGAGTGTTGTTTCTGGAGGGGTCTATTTTGTGGTGTTAGCAAATCTTTCATTAGGGCGAGCCCTTGGAAAACTTGAGACGGTCGAAAAAATGCCTACCCATGTGCAAAACAAAGCCGCCTTGTAGTCACACATAAATCGAGACACTCAGGCCGAGAGATACGGCAAACCAACGGTCGTTTTCGAAGGAGCAGAGCGTGAGAATGCGGTACTACCAATTAGAAGAGAGGGAAGGCGGTCGCAGTCAAGGTCCGAGGATTCTTATAAGCCGATATAAGTACAGAGGACAACCCTCAGGAAATAGGCTAGGCGGCGAAATGAACAAAAGGCAGTTCTACAACCGACGCCGCGACGCGAAGTATAAAAGATGAAACGCGGGTGTGTTCGGTGTAACAAACGTGCTCAAAGATATAATGAAAAGTGATTATTGGATATATTGAAAATTATACTAAGTTTCACGCCAAAATGTGATCATGAAATTCATACATTTTCTCGTTTTACTTGCAGAAGAGCAAATTAAACTCGCAGCGTGGGAATCAATTAATGGAACACTTAGGCGCAACGTCTCTGGTGAGGGTAAGAGCGAAGCCGTTTCTTGGGAAAAGATGATTTTCTTTTATAAAATTGTCTGAAATTTATTGGCATACAGTAATGAAAAATTGAAATGGTTTAAGGGAGCTTAATGGGTGCTATCATAATTAATAAGTTAAAATTTTGTCTTGCCAGGTGGGACGGAGTCATATGTCTGAGGATTGATCAGCTCGAATGAAAGGAAATCGACGTGTGAATATACTGAAGCGGAATAAGCAAAATAACGTCATCACTAGACATTTTCTTAACAGTGAATAAGGCAGTCCTTTGAACTGAAGCGAGTCACGGACGAATGTTTGTGGTTGAAGTGACCATTGCCCACTGTGCTGCTGGAACAACTGAGATAGAAATAGGACAAGATAGATGAATTCTCATGTGTAACTCTTGTAAACTTAGCGGCGGCCGACCAGCCAATATTTCTGTATAATTATGTGATGTAAGTCATTCAACGTATGCTATTTGATTTCATTACTCAATTGGCATTATTCCTAACACCATTCATTGTGTGTAAGCTCATTAATGTTTGTATGACGTATAGCTGGAAATTATAAATGTTAAGCATAGTTTATCCTGTGTATCATGCCCCACAATATTAGAAGCGATCAATCGTAATACCACGGAGGGCGCCCAGAAAATGCGCTACGTAAGTGGGTCAGCGATCACCGGTGAGTACCTTTTCTTTTTAGTATATATACTGTAGTGTCAATTATTTTCCATGAATTTTTGTGTCGTATGTGTATTCTTTGAAGGTGTGCCATTCCTCAATTCCGAGAGCCGGATCTTCCTGTTAATGAAATGTTAACAAGGAGGTGAAGGGCCCATTTCTCGTGACAATTACATTGATTTGTTTTCTATGTACTTTCAGGCCAGAGGTGAAGTGTGTAGAGTAAATCGTGGTCTAAATTACAATGAATAAATGGATAATTTTTCTGTGTAAATTACGCAACTCGTATTAAAAGCTATTCATTTGTATCGAATGAAATGTGTGTTTAACAACAAAATTTCATAAACAGACATCAAAATTTGTTTCACAAATTTTCCCTTCCTTGAGCAACTCCTCAATTTCCAGTTCAAGAAACACCCAATTCTTAGTTCAAGAAACATCTAATATCCAGTTCAAGAAACATCTAATTTCCAGTTCAAGAAACATCCAATTTCCAGTTCAAGAAACATCCAATTTCCAGTTCAAGAAACATCTAATTTCCAGTTCAAGAAACATCCAATTTCCAGTTCAAGAAACATCTAATTTCCAGTTCAAGAAACATCCAATTTCCAGTTCAAGAAACATCCAATTTCCAGTTCAAGAAACATCTAATTTCCAGTTCAAGAAAAATCCAATTTCCAGTTCAAGAAACATCCAATTTCCAGTTCAAGAAACATCCAATTTCCAGTTCAAGAAACATCCAATTTCCAGTTCAAGAAACATCCAATTTCCAGTTCAAGAAACATCTTATTTCCAGTTCAAGAAACATCCAATTTCCAGTTCAAGAAACATCCAATTTCCAGTTCAAGAAACATCCAATTTCCAGTTCAAGAAACATCCAATTTCCAGTTCAAGAAACATCTAATTTCCAGTTCAAGAAACATCCAATTTCCAGTTCAAGAAACATCCAATTTCCAGTTCAAGAAACATCCAATTTCCAGTTCAAGAAACATCCAATTTCCAGTTCAAGAAACATCCAATTTCCAGTTCAAGAAACATTCAATTTCCAGTTCAAGAAACATCCAATTTCCAGTTCAAGAAACATCTAATTTCCAGTTCAAGAAACATCTAATTTCCAGTTCAAGAAACATCCAATTTCCAGTTCATGAAACATCCAATTTCCAGTTCAAGAAACATCCAATTTCCAGTTCAAGAAACATCCAATTTCCAGTTCAAGAAACATCTAATTTCCAGTTCAAGAAACATCTAATTTCCAGTTCAAGAAACTTCCAATTTCCAGTTCAAGAAACATCCAATTTCCAGTTCAAGAAACTTCCAATTTCCAGTTCAAGAAACATCCAATTTCCAGTTCAAGAAACATCCAATTTCCAGTTCAAGAAACATCCAATTTCCAGTTCAAGAAACATCCAATTTCCAGTTCAAGAAACATCTAATTTCCAGTTCAAGAAACATCCAATTTCCAGTTCAAGAAACATCCAATTTCCAGTTCAAGAAACATCCAATTTCCAGTTCAAGAAACATCCAATTTCCAGTTCAAGAAACATCCAATTTCCAGTTCAAGAAACATCCAATTTCCAGTTCAAGAAACATCCAATTTCCAGTTCAAGAAACATCCAATTTCCAGTTCAAGAAACATCCAATTTCCAGTTCAAGAAACATCCAATTTCCAGTTCAAGAAACATCCAATTTCCAGTTCAAGAAACATCTAATTTCCAGTTCAAGAAACATCCAATTTCCAGTTCAAGAAACATCCAATTTCCAGTTCAAGAAACTTCCAATTTCCAGTTCATGAAACTTTTATATAACTTTCCTGCTTTCAGTCCTTGGAACATTTGAGCTCGCCAATACGTGTTCTTTGAAGCAGTTAATAAACCTAGTGGAACGTTTATCCAACTCGGCAACATCAATGCCTCCAAACATTTGAACAATGCACTTATCAAACTCCTTTCCCGGCTTAAGCTACTAAAAAGCTTCTCAAAGGTAATCCAATATTTAATTTTTCGCCAATTTCGGGGGCTGTATGTGAAGAAAAACATCTCTGACGGAAGGAAGCGAAACCTTGATAAATACGGTGGCTTTGCATGCCTTCAACCGCCGTTTGGGAAGCGAAAGGCTGATAAATACAGACCTTGAACCCTCAGTTTGTTATCGCACTCTTTGTAGTCGCTGACTTGACGATCTCACGGTTCCAAAAATTGGCGAAATATTTTAATCGGACCACTGGCTATTAAAACGAGAATCAGGACCAAAACAAGAGCCAGCGGAACAAAAACAGCCGCGTAAAATTGCTCTGAAGAATGTCAACGAGGGCTCAAGTTGAGCAATAACCCCTCATGGGGGGATGGGGTGGGGGGAACTTGGAGGTATCCGAAGAGGGTATTCTTGGGGACACTGGCGGGAAATTTGGAGATCCTGCGAGGGAAACGTCAAGGGAAAAATGAACGGAGACGAGCCTGTTGGAGTAAGATTTGTGAAGGAAACCGTGGGAATCGAGGATTGTGTGGGAAAATTTAGAAATGTATAAAAATATCTGGGGATAATTTTGATGCAAATTGAAACGTTTTAAATATACAGTAAATGCACTGCTGTTAAAGAAAGGAATAAGATTACGAAAATGGTCTGAATAGTTGAAAAGTCACTTGATAAAAAACACAGAGAGGAAATACGGGACATTGAACGAGAACAATACGAAAGAAGATGATTGAACTGAAAACAAAAACTGAGGTCAATTTAGAGATTAATTGAAAAGTGAAAATATAATATGCAGAGTTGGTATCGAATTAACAATCTTTTCAAAATTTTCAGAATGGAAGAAAATTAACTTGATGAAAAACGCAAGAAAATAAAAACAAAACCAGCTATAAATAAGCATAAGGTTTGAGCTCCGTGATAACTATATGTTAAACCTCCTCATCATTCATCTCTAATATTGTATCATCTTGAAATCTCCTCCGAAAAATCCCGGCGAGATACACATAAATATTCTAAAAAATGCACAGAATCATTCACACTCACACCATTCCCCCCCATCAACACTGTGCTCCAGTTCTGCCGAGCAATATAATCACGCGCACTCTTCTCGCACCCGTGAAGGCCTGATTAAGGTATTTTAAATGACACAGAGAGAGCGGTGTACAAGAACTTCCCAGAAGTTAGGGCAACTTGGAAGTTGTGCCACTGTAATAAGCGACAGAGACTTGCGCCGAGTTTCGAGCATCGGAGCCGAGAGCCGCGCAAATGAACTGCCGGAGTTGGCGGGAATATTTCCTTCTCCTGCTTTTCTTTTAGCCTTGGTAAGAGCTCGGCAAATTCTGCCTGTTTTGTGCACTGGTTTGGGGACCAGTATGGCAGTAAGAAAATTTTGGGCAACCACCATTATTGTCATAGAACATAAACAACTATCAGTACTGCCAGAAAATTTGGGGCAACCAGAATTACAGCCAAAATTTTTTTTCGCAACCAGTATTGCAATAAGAAAATTTTGGGCAACCACCAGTATTGTCATAAAATATAAATAACCAGCATTACTGCCATAAAATCAGGTGCGACTAGCATTGTCGTCAGAAAATTTTGGGCAACCAGCTTGGTAGTCAGAATATTTGGGGCAACCAGCATTGTAGTCAGAAAATTTGGGGCAACCAGCATTGTAGTCAAAAAATTTGGGGCAACCAGCAGTGTAGTCAGAAAATTTGGGCAACTAGCATCACGGCCAGAAAATTTAAGGCAACCAGCATTGTTGTCAGAATATTTGGGGCAACCAGCATTGTAGTTAGAATATGTGGGGCCACCAGCATTACTACCAGAATAAAATGTAGTTGGCTGTTTAGTTTCGAAGGTTAGTTAGTTATTGCAAATGGTAACCTTTACGAGCTAGTTGGTTGTTTTGCGGGATTAGTTATTTGAGTTAACTGGCTAGTTATTTAAGTTAACTAGTTATTAAGGATGATTAGATATTGGGTACACTACTCACTGGAGCTGCTGGGTCATTAGGTTATTCATTGGTTGGTGCTGGATATTTTTTGAGTTTGCTGGTTATTAGCGCCATTTAGTTCTTGCAGTTAGTTACTAATTGGACCCTTTAAAAAAACCACACCATATAAGTATCACCAGTATTTTTATGCCTTCGACAATAATTACTGATTCATTTTAAAAGTTTCCTTATTCTAATTTTTTTATTCTTAGAAACATGATTCAACGCAACAGTAATTAGGGCAAATACCAGAAAAGAAGCAATTGGTAATACCCCAAATACCATCCGACAATTGCTACCGGAAAATTGAAATTGTCCGGTCACAATTGCCTGTTGACTACCTTGAATTGTCTATGCGAGTTGAAAAGGGAAAGATGACTGTCTTCAATTGTCTACGCCAGTTGACAAGAGGCAGTTGACTGCGGTCATTTGCCATAGGCAGTTGACCGGTAACCGTAGACTGCGGTCAATTGCTTTGGGCCATTGACCGGTGACCGTTGTCCGGAGAGCAGTTTTCCGCGGGTAAATTTCACGAGCGATCAAACAAAGACCCATAATCTCGCGACTACACGGTTTAATGCTCTAAAACTTTTAACGAAATAAATAAAGTGTGATATTGAACCGATGAACTTACATATTCCGTGTCACTTCCGAAAACTTTCTTAAGTATTATTTTTATTATTTAATTTCAAAGCAATTGCGTCTAACTCTTTAATGAGCCTCTGAACTGCACTTTAAGCGATCTGAGAGCCCTAAACTATATATAAAAGCTCTTTTATCATATTTTAAGGCATTTTTATTATATATGAAGTTCCTTTTATTATTGTATATTATGTCTTCTTCATTATTACCTGTACATATAGAAAGGTTCTTTTATGATATATAAAGGCATTTCTAGTGGTTTTACGATGTTTTTAACTCAGTATCGAGCTTTAAGTAACTTTGCTACATGGTCTCTGGCTAATGTTGCAGTTGTGCCACAGTCAAAAGTAAAGTAGATATAAGAAATCTGTGCATCAGAGGCCTGTAAAAGTAACACTGAATAAATAACTTTCCATGTACGAGCTCTTTTTAGGGAATAAAATTATTTTTTT
This sequence comes from Morinoia aosen, assembly GCA_030386875.1. Classification (NCBI taxonomy): domain Eukaryota; kingdom Metazoa; phylum Arthropoda; class Malacostraca; order Amphipoda; family Talitridae; genus Morinoia; species Morinoia aosen. The sequence continues at coordinate 53,648,157 of CM059571.1, forward strand.
AGGGAATGAAAAAATTGGCCATGAAATTTAAGGTTATTAAAATTTTCCACCGCGCCTTGGGTTTGGGAAAATATTTAGCGTAAAAACCAGTGAAAAAATGTGACAAATCTGCATCGGCTGCCGTAACCAGTATGAGTGAAGTTAACACTGAGAAAGAAGTCATGAATGTTCCCTGTCTAGAAGTAAAAATTGTAAAAGATGAAATAGGAATTCGATAGGTAAATATCAGTCAGTGCAAAACTGAATTATTTTTCATTTTGTCGTATTCTTTTTCACAAAATACGCATACGAATACTGTGGATTTTATAATTTTTTCGCTCCGGCACATTGCATGGAGGCTAGAAAGTTCTTTAAAATCTTGCGGTAGAGAAATGCTGCACGACCAACAAAAGCTAAAAATACGTCCCCATAGAAACGCTTACAAATCCCCTCTTTTCTCCCCAATCAAAAATTGAAGCATCCGCGAGAGAGATTTGGAGTCACTTGCTCCCTCACTGGGCAGTTTGCTTTCGGCAAATCCTGGTATTTGATATCAAGTTGTACGCGCGCCCGCATCCTTTTTTTGAAGGGCTTCGAGCAAACACCGGCATCTATTGATGCTTTATTTCCAATCAAGCCTGATACATATGACCTAGTACATTGTTTTTGGCTTCAAATGTCTTATAACTAACAGCAGGTGTTGGTTGAAAGTCATTTGAACTAACTAGTTATAAGTCTTATAACTAACACCAGGTGCTGGTTAAAAGTCATTTGAACTAACTAGTTATAAGTCTTATAACTAACACCAGGTGTTGGTTAAAAGTAATTTGAATTAACTAGTTATAAGTTTTATAATTGAAAGTAGGTGTTAGTTATGAGATTTATAACTCATTCTCTTTGCCCCACAACACGTTTTTGATTTAGAGCGCATGCATCCGTTTTTGATGAGCTTCAAAAAAAGTTGCGCATGAACACCTTCCGGTACAAACAAAACAGCCCCAGTGAAAGTGAACAGGTCCTAATACTTCATAAAAACATGGATTTCTTGAATTCAGTGAGAAATTTATTTGCAGTAAGGGTGAATGCTTGAGTTAGGGCATGGGTTCCCAACCGGGGTAAAAATTATATTGCCCGCCGATGAATAATTATAACACTTGCTCATCTGAAAAGGGTACGTTTAATGTTAACGGGAGAAAGGAAAATATGTTCAGAAGTAATTTACATCAACGTACATATTTATTCAAATCACTGAGTATATTTTTAAAATAGGGGTACGTACCATCTGTCGAAATATTGAAGGGCTACAAGGTCAGAAAAATGTTGCCAACACCTAAATTACATTATGATGGAAGGATGGACATCAAAGCGTACCATGCTAGTGGTAAAGGTCATAGAATAACTCTAAAAATGTTTAGTTGGATTGTATTAGTTTGTGAATATAATATAATACATTAATTACTATTCGAATTTTATTTAACATAGGACTAAGATAAACCAACTAACAATTAATGAAGGGTGTTCAAGTGATAGTTGAGGGTTTTTTGATAATTAAGGGTGCTCTATGAAGGATGCTTAAAATGCTCAGAAAATACAAACTCATGAAAAGTTTGACCTCGCTTTAAGGATAGCGGGTTCAGGTTTACGAAAGGTGATAAATAGGCTTTTTGAGGCAGAGGGAACGTCGAAAAACAGTATTATTTTTTGCCTCATAATCTTTCTGAATATCTCAACTTAATAAAAAACCGAAAGAATGTCTGCCTTCACTGCCTGTCAGTGACACTCTAGAAATTTTATAACGCTGAGCCTTTTTTCCACCTGAGAAGTTTCAATTCTCCACCTGCAAGTAACCTGAACAGATAATTATTCTCCACCTACACAGGGCACAACCTTATTTCTAATTTGTTTCTTTCCTTCACCCGACATGTGTCCTATTCCTGCCTACCCACGGTTTGTCCATGTTTCTAATCTATGCATCCCTGCACATAACCCGACCTGTGTCCTATTCCTCACATGCGCACGGTATAACTAGGTTTCTAATCAATTCCTTTCCTTAATCTGACCAGTGTCCTATTCCCCTGTATGCGGAATGATTATGTTTCTAATCTATCCATGAACAAAATCTTATTAGTATATAATTTTCCACTTGTACACACACGGTATGACCATGTGTCTAAGTGTCTAATCTATCCCTGCACAACACCTGACAAGTTTCTTTTCGCAACACCTGCTCACGATCCGACCATTTTCATTTCGCCTCACCTGCACACGAGTTTCCTATTCTTCGGAACAGCTCCCGTACTTCACGAAGTTTAATTTCCTGCCATTGTTTCGGTATCTATTTCACATGTCGCCTTGCTGGTCTAAGCGTCTCACGAAGGGATCGGGATCCCTCACGCACAATTGAATACTCCTCCCCACGGTCTGAGTTCGACCAGTTTGGAGAGTGTGGGGTTAGAGAGCCTAATTTGCATCCGCCTTGCCTGGAAATGAAAGAAGTTTAAGATGAAACCGCATTGCGACCTCATCCAAACTGTCGAGACCTTTTGTGGTCGGGAACTTGCAAATTCTTGAGGGAGGGTATATTGACTAGCCTGGGTGTGAGGCTTGGTGCACCTTCTGTGTGATCTGGTATGAAAACGGTGTATGTGTAAGCTTAGACCGTGCTTACTTTTGTGTGCACTGACAGCGAACTGCGCATGTGTAGACCAAGATCGGCTTAAACTTATGTGTTCATTGAGTGAAAACGGTGAACGGATGTGCGAACTTAGACCGAGTGCACGTTGTAATGCATTGAATGAAAACGGTGTTTGCGTATCCCAAGATCGGCGTACACTTTTGTATGATCTGACAAACTTAGACCGTGCACACTTTTGTGTGCATTGAGTGCCAACTGTGCACACATAAACCAAGATCGGCATACACGTTATATACGTTCATTGCAAACGGAACGTGCGTATATTTAGACCGGCGAACTCTTTTGTGCTAACGAAATATGAGTTGACTTAGACACGCGCACATTTTTGAGTAGGTTTAGTACAGACAGCACAGGCGTAGAGTTAGACTTGCGTACACTTTTGTATACATTGTGTACAATGGGAGCATACATAGACTTAGACTTGCGTACATCTTTGTGTATATTGAGTACCAACTGAGTATGCCTGTTCTAAGGTTGACGTACACATGTACACATTGAGTGCCTTGGGGGTATTCGTAGACTAAGACTGGAGTAAACTTTTGGGCACGTCGAGTGTATGGGGAGAGTACTTTACCCAGTTTTACTTTTTCGCCGGAGCATGCATGTTTTTCACCGCCCAAGCGATCTAATTACTTTGTCGGCGGAAAACATGCATGCAGGCGGCGAAAAAGTTAGACTGAGTATGCTCAGTAGGATTGCTTTTTCTGTGGGCATAGTTCCTATGTTATTTCTGTGGTGCATAAATGGTGTCTCGAGTGTATCGGGTGTATAACTCGCTTTACATGCATGTATATAATTAAAGGCAATATGCACATGATTTACATATACCTAATGTATGACATGATGTATTCTGCACGTGCAGCAAAATCAAAGTCTTGTCGCATATAGCGTGTTCACGCGCATATCTAGTGTGTGTACAAGTGTGTATAGGATATCCAGTGCATCAAAAGTGTATAGAGAGACGTACAATTTTATTTTCTCTTTTATGCACCCAAACGTACAACGCAATAGACAGCTGTGAACGCTCTGGAGATGAAATCACGGTAGAGGAAACAAGGTCGGTTCAAACCAGTCTTCTTTTCGTTGACGGCGTGGTTTTGCTGATGTCACGGCAACGAACCAATAGCAGCGCTCATATTGCATCTTGTAGCACTGCTACCCCCAAATCTGGCTCCATTATTGGCCTAACGACATGGCGTTTTGGTGACGCCATAAAGTTTGTTTGAAATAAAGCCTTTCTATTGGCTAGCCGAACAAGAGGAGGTGTATTCTCTAACATAGAAACGACCCTACCTTGTTTCCTTTACCGTTCGTGCAATGCACGCGTGCATCAAGCAACAATAAGCGAATAGAATATATAATCAGCAACAAAAAATAGATGAAATCAATATCTTGAAATAAAACCAGAACAGTACTTGAAAATACTTTACCCCCGGAGAATTCCAAAAATCTGCGGATAACTTTCTGTGTTTAAAATTTTACAAATAATTAGAACGATAAATATATAGTTTGTAATCAAAATTTACTGGTAAATAGTTTATTATTAAATATTTTTAAAAATGTTAAAAATTTTTCAACCTGCTGAGAAATCCAAACATTGTTTTTTACAAAAAAGCTGCAAGCCTTTGGTTGTTATTGTTGTTGAATTTGTATGAAAATTATAGTTGGATTTGTGAGAAAAAGACCCTGTAGCCTGTCCTCAGCTAAACCAATCAGTTTTGAATTTTAGAAAAAGTTTGAGCTTGAATTTCGTTCTAACGCGTAAATATGTATGAGAAAATATATAAACATCCGTAAATTAACAATAATAATATTCGAAAAACTTAAGGTAGCTTGCATCTGGAATATATCAGGTTAAGCGGGTCGTTGAACTATTCACTGGCGTCCTTAATTCACTATAGAATCAAGAATCAATGCAGACCAAATCCCGACCACGAATCAATGCGTAACAAATGAATGTCAGGTTGCAAGTTTCTTGACGTCCTAAAATTTGAAAATGTTCAATTCAAAGCTGGAAGTTGATCTCAACTGTCGAAATATTAACGAAAATGGCGGCAAGCTCGCCAAGTTGGGGCAAAAAAACTTGACAGGTTTCATGGGAGCAAAAGTTTGCTTGACTTGTCCGGGCCTCGCGAGGGTCGAAATTTGTGGAATCTATGCTTGCTGGCGGAGGTTCAGGCGACCTGAATGTAGGGGACTTTCTGATGAAGTTACGAGCTTCCCGCCATCGCTATTTGGTTGGAATATGTTACTTTAGTTGATATAATACGCTAAATACGTTACTTCTGGATATATATTACTGGAAATATGTTACTTTTGATAATATTTTACTGTAAATATATTATTTTTGGGAATATATTACTGGGAATATGTTACTTTAGTGGAAATAATACGCTAAATATGTTCCTTTTAGGAATGTATTACTGGAAATATGTTAGTTTTCGAAATATATTACTGGAAATATAGTACTTTTGGGAATATATTGCGGGAAATATGTTATTTTAGGGAATATAGTATTGGAAATATGGTACTTTTGGTATTTATTACTGAAAATATGCTACTTTGGCTTCACTTCACCTGGAAATATGTAAGAAAATTGAATTCCATCAATTTTAGATGGTGAATTAAGTAGGTTATTCCATGGGCAGATATTCTCGTGAGATCTGTCAGAGGCATCCCAAATTACATCGTACATTGTTGTGTATTTCAGTCAAATTTCGCCAATTTTTACACTTAGTGTCATGTTAGACGAAATAACATTTTACAGTCTAACGGAGAAATCATATTCTTCGACAAGCCCAATACAAGAAATATTGTTCATACGTCTACCTACACTAAAAACTTTACGATGGTCCCTTTTTTGGATAGTGTCATTTTCCAAATAATTTTCTTGCTTCTTAACCAATATTTTCACCCTAATTACTTTCTCATTTTAGATACCTCGTACGATATAAGAACTTCTATCTGAACGTGGGCTCAAAAAATTGGACTACCAATGCAGAACGAGCCTGTGCCTATCTACTGAAAAAGATATTTTTAAATATTTCAATAAAATATGAGTTTCACGAAATTTTGGTGGTTTTCAGAATATGAATATTCTGGATTTTGAATAATTGTAAAAAATTGACTTGAAATGCTATAAAAACTTTAAAAATAAATGAATATCCTAAATATGAAACTTAATTCTATACACACTTTAAAAACAAATAGATGAATAACCTAAATAAATAATCTAAATGCCATACACACTTTAAAAATAAATAAATAACCAAATAAATGAGGAAAATGCTATTCACACTTCAAAGTAAATAAATAACCTAAATAAATCATATAAATGGGATACACATGTAAAAAATAAATAAATAATCTAAGGGCTATACACACTTTAAAAATTTGAAATTTGTGTCGCAAAAAACAGCTGCTTCAGGGATCATTTCAACACAACTCAGATGACGCTCAAGGAAATTTGCAGAAAAAATTTATGTAATTTTCGAAAAAAAAACAAAGTCAAATTACAACATCCATGGCATATTTTTTGTGAGGAAGCCTGGGAATAATTGTTTTTTGAAAAGTTTTCATCTAAAATCAAAAGCTTTTTTTCTAATCTGCTGCAGCTCAATTCGCTGGGGTGTAGCTCTGTGATGATTATCAGGAACCTTTTAAATTCTTTCATTTATATAATTTTTCTGATTTCTTCAGTTATACTTCCTCCCCAAGCAGTTGCTGAAATAACCCATTGGGTGACTTAAAGAGTGGTGGTTGCAGTTTTTACCTCCAAATAGTTATGAAGAAATGGGCGTAAATAAGTTTTTGGGAAGAAGCTTAATCGGGAGGAAAAACTAAATCTTATGAGAACAAAAATTGAGTTTCTAAAATATTCCTGATCCTTTCTTCATAGCCTATGATTTTTCGAAGTCATTTTCCATTAATAAAGGCCCTTCCATAAAAAAAACAGTTTTTTCACCTACTTTCGCTGCTGGCAACTTCTTTCCGTCAAAAATATGAATATACAAAACACGTCCATTTCTTAGGCTGGGGAATTCACAATAAATGTTCATCTACATTAAACAGGGTAGCTTATAAAAAAGCATTTAAATATCACAAATCCAACTCCACATTCTTCAGTAGGGCAAAAGTACAGGAAACAGAAGAATAAGAAAGACCGTATTAACAATTCCTCAATAACCCGTTTTGCTTGTAAGAAACACCGTATTAACAATTCATCAATAACCCGTTTTGCCCTCAGTAGGAAACACCGTAATAACGAATATCACAATAACCGTTTTGCTTGCAGCAGGAAACACCGTATTAACACCTCTTCAATAACCAGTTTTGCTTGCAGTGGGAAACACCGTATTAACACCTCTTTAATAACCAGTTTTGCTTGCAGTGGGAAACACCGTATTAACAATTCCGCAAAAACACTTCTTGTTCGAGTGCCTGAGAAGGTAACGATCAATGCCGAACAAAACAAAACAACTGGAAATAAACACGTGACAGCGGGGCTAATAAAGTCAAAGTCAGTAGGAGAGCGGAATGTTCTCAAGTCTCGAGACTCAATAGGCAATCCGTCTCTGGCCAGTGACGTGGACGCCATCTTGCGTGGTTTTGATCAACTGTGTAAGTTTGACAGGCGGCTTCTTGGGGAGACGCCCTCTGCTGGAAACCCCATTTGTCTTCACAAACCTTCCCCAGGGGTGGGGGAAGGAATGCTGGGGATTAGTTGAGGGGGAGCTACCGACGATGAAGTATTGAAGCTGTCAGTTAAGAAGCTTTACAAGCGCGGTCGTCTGAGAATAATGCGCTCGCGAGCGCGGCGTGTTTCACGCGGGTGTTGAATTCTGGTTTGATTGGCAGAATTTCTGGCGGTTTTTGTCAACACTTTGGCCGCCATTGGTTGAACTGACGGGATGTTTTGCAGATAAGCCCCGCCACTAATGCAACACACAAGTTCACCCACTTGTAACTTTCGAAATATTGCAACTATCGACTTCAAGTTACCCTCAAACGAAAGATGAAAACATTCTTTCGTTTTTCGAACGAAGGTTTCTGAAATAGCTTGCTTATTGCTGTAAAGGAATATACCTGCGTTTAGAGGACACAGATTTTCCACAAAGTGAGAAGCTACAGCACCTGGCCAATGTCATACGTATACAGCAATACAATTTTGTTTCAAATTTAAAATGCGATCTAAGAATAGTATAATCCAGTACTCAACGCAACAGCTAATGTATTCAGTGGTATTCAGAGCCACATTTTACGCCCGAACGTGTTGTATGGTGAATAGGAGTTTGTGGGACAGTAATGACAGTAAGTGGAGACAGTAATGACAGTTAGTGGGGACAGTAATGACCGTAAGTGGGGACAGTAATGACCGTAAGTGGGGACAGTAATGACAGTTAGTGGGGACAGTAATGACCGTAAGTGGGGACAGTAATGACAGTTAGTGGGGACAGTAATGACAGTTAGTGGGGACAGTAATGACCGTAAGTGGGGACAGTAATGACAGTTAGTGGGGACAGTAATGACCGTAAGTGGGGACAGTAATGACAGTTAGTGGGGACAGTAATGACAGTAAGTGGGGACAGTAATGACAGTTAGTGGGGACAGTAATGACAGTTAGTGGGGACAGTAATGACAGTTAGTGGGGACAGTAATGACAGTTAGTGGGGACAGTAATGACAGTTAGTGGGGACAGTAATGACAGTAAGTGGGGACAGTAATGACAGTTAGTGGGGACAGTAATGACAGTTAGTGGGGACAGTAATGACAGTTAGTGGGGACAGTAATGACAGTTAGTGGGGACAGTAATGACAGTTAGTGGGGACAGTAATGACAGTTAGTGGGGACAGTAATGACAGTTAGTGGGGACAGTAATGACAGTTAGTGGGGACAGTAATGACAGTTAGTGGGGACAGTAATGACAGTTAGTGGGGACAGTAATGACAGTTAGTGGGGACAGTAATGACAGTGGGGACAGTAATGACAGTTAGTGGGGACAGTAATGACAGTTAGTGGGGACAGTAATGACAGTTAGTGGGGACAGTAATGACAGTAAGTGGGGACAGTAATGACAGTTAGTGGGGACAGTAATGACAGTTAGTGGGGACAGTAATGACAGTTAGTGGGGACAGTAATGACAGTTAGTGGGGACAGTAATGACAGTTAGTGGGGACAGTAATGACAGTTAGTGGGGACAGTAATGACAGTGGGGACAGTAATGACAGTTAGTGGGGACAGTAATGACAGTTAGTGGGGACAGTAATGACAGTTAGTGGGGACAGTAATGACAGTGGGGACAGTAATGACAGTTAGTGGGGACAGTAATGACAGTGGGGACAGTAATGACAGTTAGTGGGGACAGTAATGACAGTTAGTGGGGACAGTAATGACAGTTAGTGGGGACAGTAATGACAGTTAGTGGGGACAGTAATGACAGTTAGTGGGGACAGTAATGACAGTTAGTGGGGACAGTAATGACAGTTAGTGGGGACAGTAATGACAGTTAGTGGGGACAGTAATGACAGTGGGGACAGTAATGACAGTTAGTGGGGACAGTAATGACAGTAAGTGGGGACAGTAATGACAGTTAGTGGGGACAGTAATGACAGTTAGTGGGGACAGTAATGACAGTTAGTGGGGACAGTAATGACAGTTAGTGGGGACAGTAATGACAGTGGGGACAGTAATGACAGTTAGTGGGGACAGTAATGACAGTTAGTGGGGACAGTAATGACAGTTAGTGGGGACAGTAATGACAGTTAGTGGGGACAGTAATGACAGTTAGTGGGGACAGTAATGACAGTTAGTGGGGACAGTAATGACAGTGGGGACAGTAATGACAGTTAGTGGGGACAGTAATGACAGTAAGTGGGGACAGTAATGACAGTTAGTGGGGACAGTAATGACAGTAAGTGGGGACAGTAATGACAGTTAGTGGGGACAGTAATGACAGTTAGTGGGGACAGTAATGACAGTTAGTGGGGACAGTAATGACAGTTAGTGGGGACAGTAATGACAGTTAGTGGGGACAGTAATGACAGTTAGTGGGGACAGTAATGACAGTGGGGACAGTAATGACAGTGGGGACAGTAATGACAGTTAGTGGGGACAGTAATGACAGTGGGGACAGTAATGACAGTTAGTGGGGACAGTAATGACAGTTAGTGGGGACAGTAATGACAGTGGGGACAGTAATGACAGTGGGGACAGTAATGACAGTTAGTGGGGACAGTAATGACAGTTAGTGGGGACAGTAATGACAGTGGGGACAGTAATGACAGTTAGTGGGGACAGTAATGACAGTTAGTGGGGACAGTAATGACAGTTAGTGGGGACAGTAATGACAGTTAGTGGGGACAGTAATGACAGTTAGTGGGGACAGTAATGACAGTTAGTGGGGACAGTAATGACAGTGGGGACAGTAATGACAGTTAGTGGGGACAGTAATGACAGTAAGTGGGGACAGTAATGACAGTTAGTGGGGACAGTAATGACAGTAAGTGGGGACAGTAATGACAGTTAGTGGGGACAGTAATGACAGTTAGTGGGGACAGTAATGACAGTTAGTGGGGACAGTAATGACAGTTAGTGGGGACAGTAATGACAGTTAGTGGGGACAGTAATGACAGTTAGTGGGGACAGTAATGACAGTGGGGACAGTAATGACAGTGGGGACAGTAATGACAGTTAGTGGGGACAGTAATGACAGTTAGTGGGGACAGTAATGACAGTTAGTGGGGACAGTAATGACAGTTAGTGGGGACAGTAATGACAGTTAGTGGGGACAGTAATGACAGTGGGGACAGTAATGACAGTTAGTGGGGACAGTAATGACAGTAAGTGGGGACAGTAATGACAGTTAGTGGGGACAGTAATGACAGTAAGTGGGGACAGTAATGACAGTTAGTGGGGACAGTAATGACAGTTAGTGGGGACAGTAATGACAGTTAGTGGGGACAGTAATGACAGTTAGTGGGGACAGTAATGACAGTTAGTGGGGACAGTAATGACAGTGGGGACAGTAATGACAGTTAGTGGGGACAGTAATGACAGTGGGGACAGTAATGACAGTTAGTGGGGACAGTAATGACAGTGGGGACAGTAATGACAGTTAGTGGGGACAGTAATGACAGTTAGTGGGGACAGTAATGACAGTTAGTGGGGACAGTAATGACAGTTAGTGGGGACAGTAATGACAGTTAGTGGGGACAGTAATGACAGTGGGGACAGTAATGACAGTTAGTGGGGACAGTAATGACAGTGGGGACAGTAATGACAGTTAGTGGGGACAGTAATGACAGTTAGTGGGGACAGTAATGACAGTTAGTGGGGACAGTAATGACAGTTAGTGGGGACAGTAATGACAGTGGGGACAGTAATGACAGTTAGTGGGGACAGTAATGACAGTTAGTGGGGACAGTAATGACAGTTAGTGGGGACAGTAATGACAGTAAGTGGGGACAGTAATGACAGTTAGTGGGGACAGTAATGACAGTTAGTGGGGACAGTAATGACAGTTAGTGGGGACAGTAATGACAGTTAGTGGGGACAGTAATGACAGTAAGTGGGGACAGTAATGACAGTTAGTGGGGACAGTAATGACAGTTAGTGGGGACAGTAATGACAGTTAGTGGGGACAGTAATGACAGTTAGTGGGGACAGTAATGACAGTGGGGACAGTAATGACAGTTAGTGGGGACAGTAATGACAGTTAGTGGGGACAGTAATGACAGTTAGTGGGGACAGTAATGACAGTGGGGACAGTAATGACAGTTAGTGGGGACAGTAATGACAGTTAGTGGGGACAGTAATGACAGTTAGTGGGGACAGTAATGACAGTGGGGACAGTAATGACAGTTAGTGGGGACAGTAATGACAGTTAGTGGGGACAGTAATGACAGTTAGTGGGGACAGTAATGACAGTTAGTGGGGACAGTAATGACAGTTAGTGGGGACAGTAATGACAGTTAGTGGGGACAGTAATGACAGTTAGTGGGGACAGTAATGACAGTAAGTGGAGACAGTAATGACAGTTAGTGGGGACAGTAATGACAGTTAGTGGGGACAGTAATGACAGTTAGTGGGGACAGTAATGACAGTGGGGACAGTAATGACAGTTAGTGGGGACAGTAATGACAGTTAGTGGGGACAGTAATGACAGTAAGTGGAGACAGTAATGACAGTTAGTGGGGACAGTAATGACAGTTAGTGGGGACAGTAATGACCGTAAGTGGGGACAGTAATGACAGTTAGTGGGGACAGTAATGACAGTTAGTGGGGACAGTAATGACAGTGGGGACAGTAATGACAGTTAGTGGGGACAGTAATGACAGTTAGTGGGGACAGTAATGACAGTTAGTGGGGACAGTAATGACAGTGGGGACAGTAATGACAGTAAGTGGGGACAGTAATGACAGTTAGTGGGGACAGTAATGACAGTGGGGACAGTAATGACAGTAAGTGGGGACAGTAATGACAGTTAGTGGGGACAGTAATGACAGTTAGTGGGGACAGTAATGACAGTGGGGACAGTAATGACAGTTAGTGGGGACAGTAATGACAGTTAGTGGGGACAGTAATGACAGTGGGGACAGTAATGACAGTTAGTGGGGACAGTAATGACAGTTAGTGGGGACAGTAATGACAGTGGGGACAGTAATGACAGTTAGTGGGGACAGTAATGACCGTAAGTGGGGACAGTAATGACAGTTAGTGGGGACAGTAATGACCGTAAGTGGGGACAGTAATGACAGTTAGTGGGGACAGTAATGACAGTTAGTGGGGACAGTAATGACCGTAAGTGGGGACAGTAATGACAGTTAGTGGGGACAGTAATGACAGTTAGTGGGGACAGTAATGACAGTAAGTGGAGACAGTAATGACAGTTAGTGGGGACAGTAATGACAGTAAGTGGAGACAGTAATGACAGTTAGTGGGGACAGTAATGACAGTTAGTGGGGACAGTAATGACCGTAAGTGGGGACAGTAATGACAGTTAGTGGGGACAGTAATGACCGTAAGTGGGGACAGTAATGACAGTTAGTGGGGACAGTAATGACCGTAAGTGGGGACAGTAATGACAGTGGGGACAGTAATGACCGTAAGTGGGGACAGTAATGACAGTTAGTTACGACAGTAATGACAGTTAGTGGGGACAGTAATGACCGTAAGTAAGGACAGTACTGACAGTTAGTGGGGACAGTAATGACCGTAAGTGGGGACAGTAATGACCGTAAGTGGGGACAGTAATGACAGTGGGGACAGTAATGACCGTAAGTGGGGACAGTAATGACAGTTAGTTACGACAGTAATGACAGTTAGTGGGGACAGTAATGACCGTAAGTAAGGACAGTACTGACAGTTAGTGGGGACAGTAATGACCGTAAGTGGGGACAGTAATGACAGTTAGTGGGGACAGTAATGACCGTAAGTGGGGACAGTAATGACAGTGGGGACAGTAATGACCGTAAGTGGGGACAGAAATGACAGTGGGGACAGTAATGACCGTAAGTGGGGACAGTAATGACAGTTAGTTAGGACAGTAATGACAGTTAGTGGGGACAGTAATGACCGTAAGTGGGGACAGTACTGACAGTTAGTGGGGACAGTAATGACCGTAAGTGGGGACAGTAATGACAGTTAGTGGGGACAGTAATGACCGTAAGTGGGGACAGTAATGACAGTGGGGACAGTAATGACCGTAAGTGGGGACAGTAATGACAGTTAGTTAGGACAGTAATGACAGTTAGTTAGGACAGTAATGACAGTTAGTGGGGACAGTAATGACCGTAAGTGGGGACAGTAATGACAGTGGGGACAGTAATGACCGTAAGTGGGGACAGTAATGACAGTTAGTTAGGATAGTAATGACAGTTAGTGGGGACAGTAATGACCGTAAGTGGGGACAGTAATGACAGTAAGTGGGGCAGTAATGACAGTTAGTGGGGACAGTAATGACAGTTAGTGGGGACAGTAATGACCGTAAGTGGGGACAGTAATGACCGTAAGTGGGGACAGTAATGACAGTTAGTGGGGACAGTAATGACCGTAAGTGGGGACAGTAATGACCGTAAGTGGGGACAGTAATGACCGTAAGTGGGGACAGTACTGACAGTTAGTGGGGACAGTAATGACCGTAAGTGGGGACAGTAATGACAGTTAGTGGGGACAGTAATGACAGTAAGTGGGGACAGTAATGACCGTAAGTGGGGACAGTAATGACAGTAAGTGGGGACAGTAATGACCGTAAGTGGGGACAGTACTGACAGTAAGTGGGGACAGTAATGACCGTAAGTGGGGACAGTAATGACAGTAAGTGGGGACAGTAATGACCGTAAGTGGGGACAGTAATGACAGTTAGTGGGGACAGTAATGACCGTAAGTGGGGACAGTACTGACAGTAAGTGGGGACAGTAATGACCGTAAGTGGGGACAGTAATGACCGTAAGTGGGGACAGTAATGACCGTAAGTGGGGACAGTACTGACAGTTAGTGGGGACAGTAATGACCGTAAGTGGGGACAGTAATGACAGTTAGTGGGGACAGTAATGACAGTAAGTGGGGACAGTAATGACCGTAAGTGGGGACAGTACTGACAGTAAGTGGGGACAGTAATGACCGTAAGTGGGGACAGTAATGACCGTAAGTGGGGACAGTAATGACCGTAAGTGGGGACAGTACTGACAGTTAGTGGGGACAGTAATGACCGTAAGTGGGGACAGTAATGACAGTTAGTGGGGACAGTAATGACCGTAAGTGGGGACAGTAATGACCGTAAGTGGGGACAGTAATGACAGTAAGTGGGGACAGTAATGACCGTAAGTGGGGACAGTACTGACAGTAAGTGGGGACAGTAATGACCGTAAGTGGGGACAGTAATGACAGTAAGTGGGGACAGTAATGACCGTAAGTGGGGACAGTACTGACAGTTAGTGGGGACAGTAATGACCGTAAGTGGGGACAGTAATGACAGTTAGTGGGGACAGTAATGACCGTAAGTGGGGACAGTAATGACAGTTAGTGGGGACAGTAATGACCGTAAGTGGGGACAGTAATGACAGTTAGTGGGGACAGTAATGACCGTAAGTGGGGACAGTAATGACAGTTAGTGGGGACAGTAATGACAGTTAGTGGGGACAGTAATGACAGTAAGTGGGGACAGTAATGACAGTTAGTGGGGACAGTAATGACAGTTAGTGGGGACAGTAATGACAGTAAGTGGGGACAGTAATGACCGTAAGTGGGGACAGTAATGACAGTTAGTGGGGACAGTAATGACAGTTAGTGGGGACAGTAATGACAGTAAGTGGGGACAGTAATGACAGTTAGTGGGGCAGTAATGACAGTAAGTGGGGCAGTAATGACAGTTAGTGGGGACAGTAATGACAGTTAGTGGGGACAGTAATGACAGTAAGTGGGGACAGTAATGACAGTTAGTGGGGCAGTAATGACAGTAAGTGGGGACAGTAATGACAGTTAGTGGGGCAGTAATGACAGTAAGTGGGGCAGTAATGACAGTTAGTGGGGACAGTAATGACAGTTAGTGGGGACAGTAATGACAGTAAGTGGGGACAGTAATGACAGTTAGTGGGGCAGTAATGACAGTAAGTGGGGACAGTAATGACAGTTAGTGGGGACAGTAATGACAGTTAGTGGGGACAGTAATGACAGTAAGTGGGGACAGTAATGACAGTTAGTGGGGACAGTAATGACAGTAAGTGGGGACAGTAATGACAGTTAGTGGGGCAGTAATGACAGTAAGTGGGGCAGTAATGACAGTTAGTGGGGACAGTAATGACAGTTAGTGGGGACAGTAATGACAGTTAGTGGGGACAGTAATGACAGTTAGTGGGGATAGTAATGACAGTTAGTGGGGACAGTAATGACAGTTAGTGGGGACAGTAATGACAGTTAGTGGGGACAGTAATGACAGTTAGTGGGGACAGTAATGACAGTTAGTGGGGACAGTAATGACAGTTAGTGGGGACAGTAATGACCGTAAGTGGGGACAGTAATGACAGTTAGTGGGGACAGTAATGACAGTTAGTGGGGCAGTAATGACAGTAAGTGGGGCAGTAATGACAGTTAGTGGGGACAGTAATGACAGTTAGTGGGGACAGTAATGACAGTTAGTGGGGACAGTAATGACAGTTAGTGGGGACAGTAATGACAGTTAGTGGGGACAGTAATGACAGTTAGTGGGGACAGTAATGACAGTTAGTGGGGACAGTAATGACAGTTAGTGGGGACAGTAATGACAGTGGGGACAGTAATGACCGTAAGTGGGGACAGTAATGACAGTTAGTTAGGACAGTAATGACAGTTAGTGGGGACAGTAATGACAGTAAGTGGGGCAGTAATGACAGTTAGTGGGGCAGTATTGACAAATTATTCTATAAATAACCACCGATCTTGATCATTGTGTGACAAATGAGTGTAGAAACATCTCAGAGCAATTAAAATCGTCAAGTGGAAGCCTCGTGCGTTGTCACGCATTTATGAAACTAAATGCAAAAATACAGCTTTAGAGTCCTCATTGTAGGAGAAACGACGTTCTCGTACCCCTGCAGGAAAGCCGAAAACGTCGTCATTTGAGTAGATATAACGCTTTCGGAAAGCCGAAAACGTTTCCGGGCGCTGACTCTGAATTCGGAACGCCGAGTGTTTCCTTCTTTTCACGGATTCCACGGAACTGGCCACGAGAGCCCAAAAGAGCGCCATTACCTCGGTATTGTGGAGAAGGCTGCGACATATTAACGTTTTTAATTACCACCACGGTCTCTAATGAACAAAAGCAGATGAGAAAACCCGCCGTAATTTCCGGAGCGTATGATCCGCGGCCGCGGCAGATGCGCCCAGTGGAGACTCCGGTCAAAAAAATAAAAATAAAAATTGTGTTACGGTGGATTTGCAACTGCCGTGTTGAATTACAGGGCCGACTCATGGTCTTCTTCCTGCCGAAACAGCGAATTGAAATGGGCCTAATGAAAAACAGAAAATTCTTCCCACGAAACTACAAGTCGTGGAGTTGAATTAAATTAAAAACAGGAAATTCTTCTCCAAAAAACATTTAATCCTGTAGTAGAAATAAATTAAAAATAGGATATTCTTCCCCCAAAACAGGAAATACTGGAAGTGAATTAAATATAAAAACAAGAAATTATCCTCACCCGATAGAAGCAAATCTTACAGTTAAATTAAGTTAAAAATAGGAAATTCTTCTGCAAAAAAACATTAAATCCTGAAATTGAATGAAATTATAAAACCAAAAATTCCTCCACCCAAAAACTGTAAATCCTGTTAGTGAAATAAATTGAACGCAGGAAATTTTTCTTACTCAAAAACAGTAAATCCAGTAATCGAATTATATATAAAATAAAAATTTTCTCTTAAAACCAGCATATTCTGTGATTGAAATAAATTGAAAAAAACGAAAATTCCTTCTACCGAAACCGAAAATTCTGCCAAATTAGCAAACAAAATTAAACTCAATTAAAAAGCACCCAAATTCTTTTACCGAAATAGCGGATTGTGTTTAATTAAAATTCACGAAATTAATCCTGTAAAAACCGACTAAAAAAAAATTAACCAAGAAACTCAGGCTACAGCGGTCAGCTACACAGCTATGATGGCAAGAATTGAGTGAAAATTCTGCCTTTTCCGTGTAGTGTAGCCAAGCCGACGGAACGACTCACGCTGCCAGTTGTACCGCAGTGATGAAGCCTATTTCTTCAATATCCTGCCCTCGGGAAAGGAGTTTTGAAGGCACGTAATGAAGTGGCCTGTGTCGGACAGCCTATTAATGGACGGCTTCCAACAAAACATTTTATGGGCACTTTTTCTCCAATATCGAGGCAAAATTCTCCCCGAGGAAGTTTCGGCTTTAATTGACTACATATTTGGAAGCAACTCCTTTTAAAATCCGGGGCTCGTATAGCGGGAATGCCTCGGCCTCGCTTCCCTCGGTAAGACTTTATATTTAATGGGCTCATATTACCGAGAAAGAACTCAAAATCTCCGCCTGGTGTGAAGGTATAAGCAAACTTTTGCGTCATCATCTGTGGAGTTCTACGTTTTGGAATGGCTCGCAGAAAATGCTCAAGATATTCTCAAAATCTCGCAAATTCTTGAAATCTTGAAATTCTTGAGATCTCGTAAATTCTTGTCGTGTTGAAAATTGTTGAGATCTTGTAAATTCTTGACGTGTTGAAAATTCTTTAGATCTTGTAAGTTCTTAAGGTGATGAGAAATATTGAGATCTTGTAAATTGTTGCAATCTTCATCATTTTTGAAACCATGTAAATTTTTGAGACATTGCAAATTTTTGAGATCTTGTAAATTCTTGACGTGATGAAAAATCTTGAGATCTTACAAATTCTTGAGGTTTTTAAAATTCATACTCAAGAACGCGTGTCCCCTTAGGGAATGCAGCACCCAATGAAATCCCCAAGTAATCCCTAGGTAAATGAGGCCACTTAATACATTTTGTGTTACACAAAGCACTTCGGCTGACAAGTGTCCGACTTGAGAAACTGGCGTAGAACATGTGATGTGTGAGCTGCATCTAGATTTTAGGTTAAAGAACGTGAATATATTCAACGACTGTTGTGTATCATAGAATGTTCTTAGAGGGTTCAGGTTCTAATAAACTGCATTGGAGTCGGGAAAAAATTCTAGTCAGAGAAATGTTGAAATCACTGAATAATGAAACACGGAATCATGAAATGACAGAACAATGAAACTTTCTCACACTTCCCAACTGATTATATCTCTCATAAAATGTGCGGAAGCTGAAATATTGCGGTTAAAATCGATGAGCATGGTGAAAAAATGAAGTATTCTTTTGGCGTATAACATATATAGCGAATCTTATTATTTCTCATCAATTAGTTTGAAACTTCCAAGCCACAGCAAAGGCGATCCTAAGAGAGCAAAGAAAAGAGACCGTTTTCGACGGAGCGTAGGAACGGGGAATCTATGCATCAAGTGTGTTCCAACGAAATAAACTCTGCGTTTAGAAACAGAAAGTTGAGGAAAAAGAGGAAGGTAACACATAAAGGTAACACATATAGGATACAACATCGAAGGCATGAACACTGAAAAACTCAAAGTGAGTACGAAAGACGGAAGTTCCAAAGGCTTATCTACAGCTCAGGGACCTAACAGTCTCCCCCTGGAGGCGCCAGTCCTCATAGCATAGGATAGAAAAAATTAACTAACCTAGGCCTATTGCCTATTCTATGCCTCCTCTGGGGAAACTTTCATTACGAAGAATCAATGATATTTTTTTTTCACAAACTGCCCTTCATGCGTTCATCTTAGAAACTGGCGTACGAATTGTAAGTAAAACATAAGTTAAAATAAAGGCAAAATAAAAATGTAAAATAAAAAAGTAAAAAAGGTAAAAAAGATAAAAACTGAAGGGCGAGATACAAACTGATAAGTAAAATACAGGTGAAACGAAAACGGTAAAAGAGGTAAAATAAAAAGGTAAAAAAGACGATAAAGGTGAACACTGAAAAGTAAAATGAAAAGGGAAAAATGTAAAAGGTAAAAACTGAAAGGCTTCGTACTACTCGCTGAGGAACATGCTAACCAGTTCTCAAACCTTCCAAAATGTGTAGAATTTATTTTGGAATAGGAGAAAAAATAAATGAATAAGTTGAAGTGTAATGAATACGTGAATAAGTTGAAAGGAGAACTCTTCTAGTCGCAGAGCTTGCTTTTCGCTCTCAAGGAACTGGACAATTATTCAGTTACTCAATTTCGATCATAGAGCTAACAACAAAAATGAGAAAATGTGTTAATGGGCCTTACTGAAAATGGTGACGCAACACAACGCCACAAGGAAGTGGTGACGCAACACAACGCTCAGCAGGAAGTGGTGACGCAACACAACGCTCAGCAGGAAGTGGCGACGCAACACAACGCTCAGCAGGAAGTGGTGATGCAACACAACGCCACCAGGAAGTGGTGACGCAACACAACGCCACCAGGAAGTGGTGACGCAACACAACGCTCACCAGGAAGTGGTGACGCAACACAACGCCACCAGGAAGTGGTGACGCAACACAACGCTCACCAGGAAGTGGTGACGCAACACAACGCTCAGCAGGAAGTGGTGACGCAACACAACGCTCAGCAGGAAGTGGTGACGCAACACAACGCTCACCAGGAAGTGGTGACGCAACACAACGCCACCAGGAAGTGGTGACGCAACACAACGCTCACCAGGAAGTGGTGACGCAACACAACGCTCAGCAGGAAGTGGTGACGCAACACAACGCCACCAGGAAGTGGTGACGCAACACAACGCTCACCAGGAAGTGGTGACGCAACACAACGCTCAGCAGGAAGTGGTGACGCAACACAACGCTCACCAGGAAGTGGTGACGCAACACAACGCCACCAGGAAGTGGTGACGCAACACAACGCTCACCAGGAAGTGGTGACGCAAAACAACGCTCACCAGGAAGTGGTGACGCAACACAACGCCACCAGGAAGTGGTGACGCAACACAACGCTCACCAGGAAGTGGTGACGCAACACAACGCTCAGCAGGAAGTGGTGACGCAACACAACGCTCACCAGGAAGTGGTGACGCAACACAACGCTCACCAGGAAGTGGTGACGCAACACAACGCTCAGCAGGAAGTGGTGACGCAACACAACGCCACCAGGAAGTGGTGACGCAACACAACGCTCACCAGGAAGTGGTGACGCAACACAACGCTCAGCAGGAAGTGGTGACGCAACACAACGCCACCAGGAAGTGGTGACGCAACACAACGCTCACCAGGAAGTGGTGACGCAAAACAACGCTCACCAGGAAGGGGTGACGCAACACAACGCTCACCAGGAAGTGGTGATGCAACACAACGCTCACCAGGAAGTGGTGACGCAACACAACGCCACCAGGAAGTGGTGACGCAACACAACGCTCACCAGGAAGTGGTGACGCAACACAACGCTCACCAGGAAGTGGTGACGCAACACAACGCCACCAGGAAGTGGTGACGCAACACAACGCTCACCAGGAAGTGGTGACGCAACACAACGCTCACCAGGAAGTGGTGACGCAACACAACGCTCACCAGGAAGTGGTGACGCAACACAACGCTCACCAGGAAGTGGTGACGCAACACAACGCTCAGCAGGAAGTGGTGACGCAACACAACGCCACCAGGAAGGGGTGACGCAACACAACGCTCACCAGGAAGTGGTGATGCAACACAACGCTCACCAGGAAGTGGTGACGCAACACAACGCTCAGCAGGAAGTGGTGACGCAACACAACGCTCACCAGGAAGTGGTGACGCAACACAACGCTCAGCAGGAAGTGGTGACGCAACACAACGCTCACCAGGAAGTGGTGACGCAACACAACGCTCACCAGGAAGTGGTGACGCAACACAACGCTCACCAGGAAGTGGTGACGCAACACAACGCTCACCAGGAAGTGGTGACGCAACACAACGATCACCAGGAAGGGGTGACGCAACACAACGCTCACCAGGAAGTGGTGATGCAACACAACGATCACTAGGAAGTGGTGACGCAACACAACGCTCACCAGGAAGTGGTGATGCAACCCAACGCTCACCAGGAAGGGGTGACGCAACACAACGCTCACCAGGAAGTGGTGACGCAACACAACGCTCACCAGGAAGGGGTGACGCAACACAACGCTCACCAGGAAGTGGTGACGCAACACAACGCTCACCAGGAAGTGGTGACGCAACACAACGCTCACCAGGAAGTGGTGACGCAACACAACGCTCACCAGGAAGGGGTGACGCAACACAACGCTCACCAGGAAGTGGTGATGAAACACAACGCTCACCAGGAAGTGGTGACGCAACACAACGCTCACCAGGAAGTGGTGACGCAACACAACGCTCACCAGGAAGTGGTGACGCAACACAACGCTCACCAGGAAGTGGTGACGCAACACAACGCTCACCAGGAAGTGGTGACGCAACGCAACGCTCACCAGGAAGTGGTGACGCAACACAACGCTCACCAGGAAGTGGTGACGCAACACAACGCTCACCAGGAAGTGGTGACGCAACACAACGCTCACCAGGAAGGGGTGACGCAACACAACGCTCACCAGGAAGTGGTGACGCAACACAACGCTCACCAGGAAGTGGTGACGCAACACAACGCTCACCAGGAAGTGGTGACGCAACGCAACGCTCACCAGGAAGTGGTGACGCAACACAACGCTCACCAGGAAGTGGTGACGCAACACAACGCTCACCAGGAAGTGGTGACGCAACACAACGCTCACCAGGAAGGGGTGACGCAACACAACGCTCACCAGGAAGTGGTGACGCAACACAACGCTCACCAGGAAGTGGTGACGCAACACAACGCTCACCAGGAAGTGGTGACGCAACACAACGCTCACCAGGAAGTGGTGACGCAACACAACGCTCACCAGGAAGTGGTGACGCAACACAACGCTCACCAGGAAGGGGTGACGCAACACAACGCTCACCAGGAAGTGGTGACGCAACACAACGCTCACCAGGAAGTGGTGACGCAACACAACGCTCACCAGGAAGTGGTGACGCAACACAACGCTCACCAGGAAGGGGTGACGCAACACAACGCTCACCAGGAAGGTGTAACGCCACCTAACGCCACCAGAATGCGTCAGAATGCGTCACCTGCCCACAAAAGACGCAGTTCCGTCACAACTGCGTGCGTCACACCGAGGGCGCATGCGCGACAAGATTCCCAAGAATTCCAGTTGGTTCTCTGGAATCTCGGGAATTCTGGAATTGCTGCCAGGGAATCACATTCCCGTAATTAATCTAGCAATTATATTTAGCGCTTGTATCAGGAATAATTTTTTTTAGGGATTTGTAATGACATTTAGATTTGTGAATCTATATATATTATCAGTTTTTTTCTTAAAATTTAAAAGGCGCAGAAATTTCTTTTTCATCTGTAGGTGAAACAAAAGGTCGAGGTGTAACATTTTTTTATGACCAGGTTTCAGAGATAAACTATTTACTTTATGAAATAAATTTTCGTTTTTATCCTAAGTCTAACGTACATATGTAGTTAGTAGAATAGGCAATACAGGAATAAATTAAGAATTGATAATTAACCAGAATTATGAAAATTGTGCTTACAGTCGACGTGATACCAGGGGTGGCATTAGAACGCTCTTCTCAATGACATTATAATGTTCTGTAATAATTCTATAATAACTTATTATAAAATCATAAATTACTTATAATTCTATAATAACAGCAATGACATTATAATGTTCTGTAATAATTCTATAATAACTTATTATAAAATCATATATTACTTATAATTCTATAATAACAGCAATGACATTATAATGTTCTGTAATAATTCTATAATAACTTATTATAAAATCATAAATTACTTGTAATTCTATAATAACAGCAATGACGTAATAATGTTTTTCACATTGCATTCAATAACATAATTAGGATTTTGAGTACTCTGGTCACAATAAAGTTAATAATAATAATTTATTTAATTACGATGCTCTAGCATCAAAGCGCTTTTACCACACAGCCTTGAGAAATACGATTGGTTTCCGATTTATTCAACAACAATATTGGCATCAACTAAATGCTCTTCACTACGCATTCAATAACGACATTGACATCAAAGCTTTTTTATCACTACAGTCTGAATATTAATGTAAAACACTACAGTATCAGAACACACACACGATCCCATCACTACAACACATCACCATTACACGTGTGATGAATTCGCATCATACAGCTTGAATGCTTCGCACAGCATACACACATCACACACCCTACACACATCACACAGCCTACACACTTCACACAGCCTACATAATTCACACAGCCTACATACTTCACACAGCCTACACACATCAGACAGCCTACACACTTCACACAGCCTACACACATCAGACAGCCAACACAATTCACACAGCCTACACACATCACACATCCTACACACTTCACACAGCCTAAACACTTTACACAGCCTACACACTTTACACAGCCTACACACATCACACATCCTACACACTTCACACAGCCTACACACTCCACATAGCCTACACACTTCACACAGCCTAAACACTTCACACAGCCTACATACTTCACTCAGCCTACACACTTCACACAGCCCACACACTTCACACAGCCTACACACTTCACACAGCCCACACACTTCACACAGCCTACACACTTCACACAGCCTACACACTTCACACAGCCTACACACTTCACACAGCCCACACACTTCACACAGCCTACACACTTCACACAGCTTACACATTTCACACAGCCCACACACTTCACACAGCCTACACACTTCACACAGCCTACACACTTCACACAGCCCACACACTTCACACAGCCTACACACTTCACACAGCCCACACACTTCACACAGCCTACACACTTCACACAGCCTACACACTTCACACAGCCTACACACTTCACACAGCCCACACACTTCACACAGTCTACACACATCACACATCCTACACACTTCACACAGCCCACACATTTCACACAGCCCACACACTTCACACAGCCTACACACTTCACACAGCCTACACACTTCACACAGCCCACACACTTCACACAGCCTACACACTTCACACAGCCCACACACTTCACACAGCCCACACACTTCACACAGCCCACACACTTCACACAGCCCACACACTTCACACAGCCTACACACTTCACACAGCCCACACACTTCACACAGTCTACACACATCACACATCCTACACACTTCACACAGCCCACACATTTCACACAGCCCACACACTTCACACAGCCTACACACTTCACACAGCCTACACACTTCACACAGCCCACACACTTCACACAGCCTACATACTTCACACAGCCTACATACTTCACACAGCCTACACACATCACACAGCCTACACACTTCACACAGCCTACACACATCACACATCCTACACACTTCACACAGCCTTACACTTTACACAGCCTACACACTTCACACAGCCTACACACATCACACATCCTACACACTTCACACAGCCTACACACTTCACACAGCCTACACACTTCACACAGCCTACACACTTCACACAGCCTACACACTTCACACAGCCTACACACTTCACACAGCCTACACACTTCACACAGCCTACACACTTCACACAGCCCACACACTTCACACAGCCCACACACTTCACACAGCCTACACACTTCACACAGACCACACACTTCACACAGCCTACACACTTCACACATCCCACACACTTCACACAGCCTACACACTTCACACAGCCTACACACTTCACACAGCCCACACACTTCACACAGCCCACACACTTCACACAGCCTACACACTTCACACAGACCACACACTTCACACAGCCTACACACTTCACACAACCCACACACTTCACACAACCCACACACTTCACACAGCCCACACACTTCACACAGCCTACACACTTCACACAGCCCACACACTTCACACAACCCACACACTTCACACAGCCCACACACTTCACACAGCCCGCACACTTCACACAGCCTACACACTTCACACAGCCCGCACACTTCACACAGCCCACACACTTCACACAGCCCGCACACTTCACACAGCCTACACACTTCACACAGACCACACACTTCACACAGCCTACACACTTCACACAACCCACACACTTCACACAACCCACACACTTCACACAGCCCACACACTTCACACAGCCCACACACTTCACACAGCCCACACACTTCACACAACCCACACACTTCACACAGCCCACACACTTCACACAGACCACACACTTCACACAGCCTACACACTTCACACAGACCACACACTTCACACAGCCTACACACTTCACACAACCCACACACTTCACACAACCCACACACTTCACACAGCCCACACACTTCACACAACCCACACACTTCACACAACCCACACACTTCACACAGCCTACACACTTCACACAGCCCGCACACTTCACACAGCCTACACACTTCACACAGCCCGCACACTTCACACAGCCCACACACTTCACACAGCCCGCACACTTCACACAGCCTACACACTTCACACAGACCACACACTTCACACAGCCTACACACTTCACACAACCCACACACTTCACACAACCCACACACTTCACACAGCCCACACACTTCACACAGCCCACACACTTCACACAGCCCACACACTTCACACAACCCACACACTTCACACAGCCCACACACTTCACACAGACCACACACTTCACACAGCCTACACACTTCACACAGCCCACACACTTCACACAGCCCACACACTTCACACAACCCACACACTTCACACAGCCCACACACTTCACACAGACCACACACTTCACACAGCCTACACACTTCACACAGACCACACACTTCACACAGCCTACACACTTCACACAACCCACACACTTCACACAACCCACACACTTCACACAGCCCACAAACTTCACACAACCCACACACTTCACACAACCCACACACTTCACACAGCCTACACACTTCACACAGCCCGCACACTTCACACAGCCTACTCACTTCACACAGCCCGCACACTTCACACAGCCCACACACTTCACACAGCCCGCACACTTCACACAGCCTACACACTTCACACAGACCACACACTTCACACAGCCTACACACTTCACACAACCCACACACTTCACACAACCCACACACTTCACACAGCCCACACACTTCACACAGCCCACACACTTCACACAGCCCACACACTTCACACAACCCACACACTTCACACAGCCCACACACTTCACACAGACCACACACTTCACACAGCCTACACACTTCACACAGACCACACACTTCACACAGCCTACACACTTCACACAACCCACACACTTCACACAACCCACACACTTCACACAGCCCACACACTTCACACAGCCCACACACTTCACACAGCCCACACACTTCACACAGCCCACACACTTCACACAACCCACACACTTCACACAGACCACACACTTCACACAGCCCACACACTTCACACAGACCACACACTTCACACAGCCCACACACTTCACACAACCCACACACTTCACACAGCCCACACACTTCACACAGCCCACACACTTCACACAGCCCACACACTTCACACAGCCCACACACTTCACACAGCCCACACACTTCACACAGCCTACACACTTCACACAGCCCACACACTTCACACAGCCCACACACTTCACACAACCCACACACTTCACACAGCCCACACACTTCACACAGCCCACACACTTCACACAGCCCACACACTTCACACAGCCCACACACTTCACACAGCCCACACACTTCACACAGCCCACACACTTCACACAGACCACACACTTCACACAGCCCACACACTTCACACAACCCACACACTTCACACAGCCCACACACTTCACACAGCCCACACACTTCACACAGCCCACACACTTCACACAGCCCACACACTTCACACAGCCCACACACTTCACACAGCCCACACACTTCACACAGACCACACACTTCACACAGCCCACACACTTCACACAACCCACACACTTCACACAGCCCACACACTTCACACAGCCCACACACTTCACACAGCCCACACACTTCACACAGCCCACACACTTCACACAGCCCACACACTTCACACAGCCCACACACTTCACACAGCCCACACACTTCACACAGCCCACACACTTCACACAGACCACACACTTCACACAGCCCACACACTTCACACAACCCACACACTTCACACAGCCCACACACTTCACACAGCCCACACACTTCACACAGCCCACACACTTCACACAGCCCACACACTTCACACAGCCCACACACTTCACACAGCCCACACACTTCACACAGCCCACACACTTCACACAGCCCACACACTTCACACAGCCCACACACTTCACACAGCCCACACACTTCACACAGCCCACACACTTCACACAGCCTACACACTTCACACAGCCCACACACTTCACACAGCCGTCACACAACATCTTGTTTAATCCGAGCGATATTGGCCCTCAATCCTCCATGATGACCCCTCCCCGAGGCCTAGAGCTGTGGGGTCCTATGGGGGTTGGGGGGGGGGCGATTAGTGAAGAGGAGACAGTTGGGGTAGGTTTATTCCACGGTAGGCTTATCGTCAGAGGCCTATCGGCGAGGGTAGGTTTATATCCACGATTCTTCGTGGTCAATCGGCTTGGTTGCATTTTATGTCATTCCTCTCCATTTCTGTGCAAGCATCAAACTAGACCGTCATGGTACCTATGTGTGTGTGTGTGTGTTTATCAATTGCAGACATTCTGCACCATATTACAAAGATAATGTGATTTTCTTTCTAATATGAAATTGTAAAGCATCCATGTAAAAAAAAAATAAATTCGTTGTGTGATCATCCATTTATACTGCAGTAATATACTTATTCGGCCTATAGTTATATGCTTATAATAATGTGATACCTATGTTTGTTTATCAATTGCCGACAATTTGCGCCATATTTCAAAGATAATGTGATTTTTTTTTTCTAATATGAAACCTTTATAGGACATTAATGTTTTCTTTCTTATTCACGTCCCACAATCGTTTTCATGTTTCTGACTTAAGTAGACTGTTTTGTGCCACTATTTTTAGTACGAAATTTTATAAAATTCATGCCATAATAAAAGATATTTTCTCCGTTTCCCTCGATTGGACTTTCTGGTTTATACTGACTGGTTTACGCTGATATTCGCGCACATGCTTACTTATATATATGTGTACGTGTGCACGCTATGCGTATGACACTAAATAGAATGCGTTTGTATTGCCTCGATGCATAGAAATGCATTTGTGTATCCTTACGAGTTTGGTGTAAGTATGTGTGTGCATGTGTATGTGTATATATTTGCGTGTATATGTGCACACATGTGTGTACTAGACTGACAACTAGCATTTTACTAGAGATAATGGTCTTTTTTCTGTTCACTCTCAACTTGTAACATTACCTAACTCGTCATCTTTATTATTGTAAAGCATTCATGTAAAAACTATACATTTGTTGTGCGATCATCCACTTTTTGTTTAAATAAAATGCTTATTAACTAATGACCGTTATGTTAAAATTGTTGGATTAGAAATACCAAACTTATAATCTTCTTGGTCCTCATGCTTATGTGTACGTGTATACATGTATATGTATGTGTGTATATATACATGTATATATTTGTATGAATATATATATGTATATATATACGGATGTATATTTACATATATATTTTTTTTCATGCTTCCTTAAAATGACACTTTTGACCATTGGCCGAAACAAGCGATTCATGTATTATTTCCTGGCGTCAAGAATTGCGAAGTTTTATGTCATGTACATGTAAACTGTCAAAAGTGTTTTCACCTCACAATGAAAATGCATCGTCCATGAAATGCCCTCAATCATTTCTTTTCGACTAGTGACACGAGTTTTACAATACTCGTGTGTGTGTATCATCTAAGTGTATTAATTTTAAGAGATTTTAAAAACCAATGATGGTACTTTTGTACAATCTATATTGGAAATATACTGTTTTCTTTCTCTTTCTTTCTTTGGTTAGCTCTATTTTCACGATAGGCATAGCCTCAATGGTCTATCGATGAGGTTAGGCCTATCATAAGAGGTGTATGGGTTGGGATCAGTGCTGCCAGCGACTACTTTTCGAGAAACCTAGATCGTACTTGGGAAAAAACCTAGATTTGAACAAAAAAACCTAGCCTCCTAAAATGTATTTTTGACAATAAACTTTTACTTGTGACACAAAAATAGTACAGAATCAATAAAAAAATACAGTTCACTTATCACAATATGTATTGTTCCTCGTCATTTCCCTCAAAATGACGACTTTTCCCTCATGCATTTCTCTGTCTGGCTCCCACGTAAGGGCATGATTGGCCATGCGTCTTCATATTTTAATTGCTTAGCCAGAATTCGGTCTCTGGTTGTAATAGCTTTCATGGACTTCGTCTGCGACGTTTTTACACTATTTACTTACGAGAAAATTCTCTCAGCGCAAGCTGAGGAATGCGGCATAACTGTTAAACTAGTCATAAATTTAGATAATTTTTCCTGGGCTGGTCAAGGCTATCTTTTATGAATCGAATGTTTAACCAAAATTCAGGAATACTGACATTTTCGGTGTTCTCTGTGCAGTGCAAGTCTTTAGTCATTCTGAAGCTTCGATATTCATCGTCAAGATCATCTAATTTGCTCTGAGGTACCAGATTTTTGACCTGCGCCGCCAATGTTGCAATGGATATCGGTGCATTATTAGCTGGTAAAGCTTTAGGGTTTAAGATTTTAACTTGCGCAGTCATGCTTCTCTCATCCTATGAAAATCTTCTTTTAATTTGAACACAAAATGCTGTTAAACAATGCACACAGTCTTTTTCTAAATTTGCTGATGATTTCATTAATGGGAAGGGGTTCTTGCTCCGACAATGCCAGTGTTCGCCCACCTAGAAATATATCATCTAGGGGTTTGAAAATTTGTTGTCACTTGGATCTATATATCGTACCTCACCAAAATAGCTAACATTTGCGTTACAGATACACTCATGCTCTCATAAATTGACACAGAAAATTTTTGTTTCCTACAAATGTTTAGCTCATTTTTTCTTAGTGCGCTATTACATCTTGAATTATACATTTAATCTTGCTTTGTTCTTTTAAAGTCAATCTTCTTGACAATAGTACTGTCACTGAAAGCTCGCTTGCAAGCTCTAAGAAAATGATCAATATGTACAAAAGGGACATGGTACTCGTAAAAACCTGTAATTAATGCTTCGGCAATAGCAATTTTATTAGTTTCAGACTTAGTACTGTAAAAAAAACTCGTTAAAACGTACGTTAGATATGGCAATTTCAAAGGATTTTTGGTGCTTTTCGGTATTTATGTGAGTTAGTAGCATAGACTTGGTTAGATTTTATAGCGTACCTGAGCAGCATTTACAATGGCACAATTCTTTACTATCTATGTCTCTTTGCAACCAGTCATTCGTAATCATTCTTCTCTGAAAGACTGTACGTACCATGTTTTCCTTTTGTTTTTTGGAGATTCTTCGCTCATGATTCTGCATTGCACTGTTTATACCAACTAATTATACAGAATAGGCAAAAACAAGCTAACGAAACACAACGACGATTTTACCCTTGCGAACAGTGCGGACAGCCTTCCACCTTATAATACAGTGACTACAATAGCGACTCACGCCGTCCGGGACACGGTTTAAATGGTCACTCTGTTTAAAACTCGTTGGCTGAAACGAGTAATATTTCCGTTTTCTCGACATGTATAATATTATTGTATATCTGTTACGTAGGGATGCTTAATTTTCATAAGCAAAATTGTATTGTAAGCCTCAATTCTTGTTTTGATTTTTGCGTTTAATGCATTCTCATTCTAAAAACCTAGATTTGGCTAGTTTCTCGAAGAAAAAACCTAGAAACCTAGCCTGAAGCTAAAAAACCTAGATCTAGGTTTAAAAACCTAGCGCTGGCAGCACTGGTTGGGATAGGCCTACACCCACGGTAGGCCAAGCCTCCAGTGAAAGAGAATGGGTTCTTTCAGAAGTTCACGATACCATGGAGCTAAATGCACTCAACATTATTTAAGGACACACTTGAATGATGTTGGATGGCCAACAACAGACCGCAGTTCTAAAGTCAAGTGGTCTGACCACCAGATGGACACACTTGAATGATGTTGGATGGCCAACAACAGACCGCAGTTCTAAGGTCCAGTGGTCTGACCACCAGATGGACACACTTGAATAATGTTGGATGGCCAACAACAGACCGCAGTTCTAAGGTCCAGTGGTCTGACCACCAGATGGACACACTTGAATAATGTTGGATGGTCAACAACAGACCGCAGTTCTAAGGTCCAGTGGTCTGACCACCAGATGGACACACTTGAATGATGTTGGATGGCCAACAACAGACCGCACTTCTAAGGTCCAGTGGTCTGACCACCAGATGGACAGGCCGCAGAGGCCCGAAGTTTCACTAAGTCAGACGAGAGGGTCGGGTCGGCAAGCCAAAGTGTGGAGGTGGTCTTTGACGACCGAGAAATGGGAATTGATTTTCGTCCTCCAAGTTTCATATGAGTTCAGGGGACTTGGTTGGGTCGTCCATGGAAGAAGGATGGGACTTGATGACTCGTGATCAACGATGGAACTCACCTCTCCGAAATGGGCTTAGGAATTCTACTTTAGGGAACGTATTTTACATTTTATCCGTCGCTTCAGAATTTTATTTTCGCATTTTTTAATTGAGTTTTTGAATGCGAAATTTTAAGATAACGACATAAACATAATTATCCCGTAAAGAGAGGTTAAGGGAGGTTAGAAATTAAGAAAACTTAACTGAATGACTCAGCAAAAATGAGCAAGATTGAAAATTCCGATAATCCAAAGTAAAGCAGCGGCTAAATTTAAAGGATTTATTAGGTATATAAACAGGAAATACATCAAATCTCAATCCGATGATTTAGAATTGCACTTTTCAAAATTGGTAAAAATTCCAGTTCTTGATGACACCTGATGATTAAGAAATTAGAGAGTAAATAAGAAAGTTTATTTAAGAAACATAGAAATAGTAAGTTATTCACCAAAGTTTGATTCAGCACTTTTCCATCTCCAGAAACGTAACCACATTAACCTTGCAATTTGCTTAATAAACTACGCTACTATTTTTGATTGTTAAATGGTATATTCTCACGATTACCGTGTGACAAGCTGCAAGAGTGCAGTGAGTAAATTTTCAAAAATGAAAGTATTTATTTTTTATAAAACCTTCAACTCTCAAAGTTAAGGTATAACTTTTGCTTGTCTTTTTGAACTGATGCAGGTCGAGTCGATAAAATGTTGCCTAAACTCAATTATTTCTCTTTCACTCCCGACGTACTCAATTATTTCTCCTACACGCCCGACGTACTCAATTATTTCTCTTTCACTCCCGACGTACTCAATTATTTCTCTTTCACACCCGACGTACTCAATTATTTCTTCTACACGCCCGACGTACTCAATTATTTCTCTTTCACACCCGACGTACTCAATTATTTCTCTTTCACACCCGACGTACTCAATTATTTCTCTTTCACGCCCGACGTACTCAATTATTTCTTCTACACGCCCGACGTACTCAATTATTTCTCTTTCACACCCGACGTACTCAATTATTTCTCTTTCACGCCCGACGTACTCAATTATTTCTTCTACACGCCCGACGTACTCAATTATTTCTCTTTCACACCCGACGTACTCAATTATTTCTCTTTCACACCCGACGTACTCAATTATTTCTCTTTCACGCCCGACGTACTCAATTATTTCTCTTTCACACCCGACGTACTCAATTATTTCTTCTACACGCCCGACGTACTCAATTATTTCTCTTTCACACCCGACGTACTCAATTATTTCTCTTTCACACCCGACGTACTCAATTATTTCTCTTTCACGCTCGACGTACTCAATTATTTCTTCTACACGCCTGACGTACTCAATTATTTCTTCTACACGCCCGACGTACTCAATTATTTCTCTTTCACACCCGACGTACTCAATTATTTCTCTTTCACTCCCGACGTACTCAATTATTTCTCTTTCACTCCCGATGTACTCAATTATTTCTTCTACACGCCCGACGTACTCAATTATTTCTTCTACACGCCCGACGTACTCAATTATTTCTCTTTCACACCCGACGTACTCAATTATTTCTCCCACACTCCCGACGTACTCAATTATTTCTCTTTCACGCCCGACGTACTCAATTATTTCTCCCACACCCCCGGCGAATAAGCTAGGTTCGACCTCCCCCACTATACAACTCGCAGGAACTCCAACACAGGTTCAAGGTGATTTGTTCCCGAACATCCGACATTCTAACAACAGAGAGTCAAGAAAACCAACAAATTAACATTCGGCATATCACGCACCGCCGAACTGCGTTGATCATGGTAAGTGATGCAACACGGCCTCAGTAATGGCCCGCTGTGGCTGTGCTTCTGCTTCATGTGACTTGGAGTTTATCAGTAATGTGACTTTCGCTGTGGCTGAAGTGACTTGGAGTGTAGGGGTAATGTGACTTTCACTGCGCCTGAAGTGACTTGGAGTTTATTTATGTTACCTACACGCCGCGAATTCGTCAGCGATGAATGCGGCAGGTGGCGATTTTCACAATACTATGCAAGGTTGAGGCATCGATGTTGATCTTTTCTTCGATGTCGTTGCAACGTAGAATTAAAAGGTGGCGGCAGATGCTAGGATTAAACCAGCACGGACCCTAGAAAAGGGGTTGACCCATTTTTTGTTGCCATTTTCTATTCGGTTGTATCTCTTAAAGTGTGTTAGAGCCAACATATCATATGCGCAGTATGAAAAGAAGAACCAGTGTAAAAGGGAACACTCATTTAATAGCAAACGTTTCAAAACCTCAGATTCCATCCTCAGAGCTGTAAAACAAGGGATATAAACGAAAAGCAACGAATTGAAAAAAAAACATAAAAAACTAACGTCACAACACAAGCACCGAAAATAGTTTTGCCTAACCATTAAAAACTGAATTTTCAAACCTTCGAAGCCAAACATAAAAATGCACCTCAATTCTAGCAATAACACAAACACACAATAACATCTACACAAAGAAACAGAACTACACCCATACACTTTCGAGCACACTCCTATTTACACAATTAGGGCAATATTTAATTTCATCGCACTTTGATCATGATTTAACTGAGGGCTACGGGTAAAAATGAACAAGGATTCCTTAATTCTGAGATCAAATTCATCTGCAGCTCTGCAGAGCTTGGAAAAATTCGAACTTTTATGAGGGATCACAGCCATAGTTCATAGCTCCCTTTCGACTCGTTCTCCGCTTGTTGGGCCACATGTGGACCAACAAGTGAATTGCTCATTCACGTGCTGTCCTAATTTCAGGCATTTTTGTCACGACGACAACAATCATTTGTCACCACCAGTCACCACCAGTCACCACCAGTCACCACCAGTCACCACCAGTCACCACCAGTCACCACCAGCCACCACCAGTCACCACCAGTCACCACCAGTCACCACCAGTCACCACCAGCCACCACCAGTCACCACCAGCCACCACCAGTCACCACCAGTCACCAACAGTCACCACCAGTCACCACCAGTCACCACCAGTCACCACCAGTCACCACCAGTCACCACCAGTAACCACCAGTCACCACCAGTCACCACCAGTCACCACCAGTCACCACCAGTCACCACCAGCCACCACCAGTCACCACCAGTCACCACCAGTCACCACCAGCCACCACCAGTCACCACCAGTCACCACCAGTCACCACCAGTCACCACCAGCCACCACCAGTCACCACCAGTCACCACCAGCCACCACCAGTCACCACCAGTCACCACCAATCACCACCAGGCACCACCAGTCACCACCAGCCACCACCAGTCACCACCAGTCACCACCAGTCACCACCAGCCACCACCAGTCACCACCAGTCACCACCAGTCACCACCAGCCACCACCAGTCACCGCCAGTCACCACCAGTCACCACCAGTACCACCAAGACACCACCATTCACCACCAGACACCACGTCACCACCAGTCACCACCAGTCACCACCAGCCACCACCAGTCACCACCAGCCACCACCAGTCACCACCAGTCACCACCAGTCACCACCAGCCACCACCAGTCACCACCAGTCACCACCAGCCACCACCAGTCACCACCAGTCACCACCAGCCACCACCAGTCACCACCAGTCACCACCAGTCACCACCAGCCACCACCAGTCACCGCCAGTCACCATTAGTCACCACCAGTCACCAAGACACCACCAGTCACCACCAGACACCACGTCACCACCAGTCACCATCAGTCACCAAGAAACCACCAGTCACCACCAGACACCACGCCACCACCAGTCACCACCAGTCACCACCAGCCACCACCAGTCACCACCAGCCACCACCAGTCACCACCAGTCACCACCAGTCACAAAGACACCACCAGTCACCACCAGACACCACGTCACCACCAGTCACCACCAGTCACCACCAGTCACCACCAGTCACCACCAGCCACCACCAGTCACCGCCAGTCACCGCCAGTCACCACCAGTCACCACCAGTCACCACAAGTCACCAAGACACCACCAGTCACCACCAGTCACCACCAGACACCACGTCACCACCAGTCACCACCAGTCACCACCAGTCACCACCAGTCACCACAAGTCACCAAGACACCACCAGTCACCACCAGTCACCACCAGTCACCACCAGTCACCACCAGTCACCACCAGTCACCACCAGTCACCACCAGTCACCACCAGTCACCACCAGTCACCACCAGTCACCACCAGTCACCACAAGTCACCACCAGTCACCACCAGTCACCATCAGTCACCATTAGTCACCACCAGTCACCAAGACACCACCAGTCACCACCAGTCACCACAAGTTACCAAGACACCACCAGTCACCACCAGTCACCACCAGTCACCACCAGTCACCACCAGTCACCACCAGCCACCACCAGTCACCGCCAGTCACCATTAGTCACCACCAGTCACCACGACACCACCAGTCACCACCAGTCACCACCAGTCACCACCAGCCACCACCAGTCACCACCAGTCACCACCAGTCACCACCAGTCACCACCAGTCACCACCAGTCACCACCAGCCACCACCAGCCACCACCAGTCACCACCAGTCACCACCAGTCACCACCAGTCACCACCAGTCACCACCAGTCACCACCAGTCACCACCAGTCACCATCAGTCATCACAAACTTCACTGTCCTCCAAAGGCTCCAAAAGTGAGGCACATCTAGAATTAATTTAAATTCCGTCAAGGCCGCCGTATATTGAGCAGCGCAAGTTGCCTACGCGGCTTCCTAAAGACAACAAAAAATTGGAACGATGCGAAAGCGTAAAGTTGCGACAGCCGACGCGGTTTGCTTTGAACGTCCGACTTTGTGTGCCATGGAGACGGTGTGGCTCTTGGAATCTTTTTGTTGTTTTGGGACCACTGAAACATTTGTGGTTCTTGGAACCACATATTTGTGGTTCTTGGAACCTTCTTATTTTTTTTGGGACCATCGAGACAATTGTGGTTAATGGTATCGTTTTTATTACAAGAAAGGCGGCATCAGATGAACGTGCGTATCAAAATTAGTCAACAGGTTGGCTGCGGTGGGTTAAACTCAAGTTTAATATTCAAATTAAACTCAAAGAGAAAAGTTGTCAGCAATTTCATAAATGCCGAACATTAACAGGGTCCGTCAAATACAATTAATTTTAAAGCGTTAAAACATTTCAAAGGACTCACCGATAGGTCGCATTGCAAGTGACGTGTCGAGTTGTTGGTAAAGGTAATTTGAATTTTACGTTATATGAAAGGTGTGCAATTTTCAGTGCATGAAAAAGAAATTGAATGAAACAGGCCGTTAACGGTTGTGTGATCTGCATATTTTGTATTCTAAAGACATCTTTTTAGAGCCAAAACATGTTTGCCCTTCAGAAACGTTTTTTTTACAAGAGTACGACCCAAATACTGAAAAAGCGACATTGTGAAAAAATTGCTGGCATCAGCGTGCTGCGAGAACACTATACAAGTCCTAAAGTAAAAGGTTAACGTGTTGTTCAAAGTGTGACCACTTTAAAGTGTTTAAAAGTAGAGTAAAAATATTTTGCCTAGATGTGCATCAGTATTTTGCCTAGATGTGCATCAGTATTTTGCCTAGATGTGCATCAGTATTTTGCCTAGATGTGCATCAGTATTTTGCCTAGATGTGCATCAGTATTTTGCCTAGATGTGCATCAGTATTTTGCCTAGATGTGCATCAGTATTTTGCCTAGATGTGCATCAGCATTTTGCCTAGATGTGCATCAGTATTTTGCCTAGATGTGCATCAGTATTTTGCCTAGATGTGCATCAGCATTTTGCCTAGATGTGCATCAGTGCTTTGCCTAGATGTGCATCAGTATTTTGCCTAGATGTGCATCAATATTTTGCCTAGATGTGCATCAGCATTTTGCCTAGATGTGCATCAGTATTTTGCCTAGATGTGCATCAGTATTTTGCCTAGATGTGCATCAGTATTTTGCCTAGATGTGCATCAGTATTTTGCCTAGATGTGCATCAGCATTTTGCCTAGATGTGCATCAGTATTTTGCCTAGATGTTCATCAGTATTTTGCCTAGATGTGCATCAGTATTTTGCCTAGATGTGCATCATCATTTTGCCTAGATGTGCATCAGTATTTTGCCTAGATGTGCATCAGTATTTTGCCTAGATGTGCATCAGTATTTTGCCTAGATGTGCATCAGCATTTTGCCTAGATGTGCATCAGTATTTTGCCTAGATGTGCATCAGTATTTTGCCTAGATGTGCATCAGCATTTTGCCTAGATGTGCATCAGTATTTTGCCTAGATGTGCATCAGTATTTTGCCTAGATGTGCATCAGCATTTTGCCTAGATGTGCATCAGTATTTTGCCTAGATGTGCATCAGCATTTTGCCTAGATGTGCATCAGTATTTTGCCTAGATGTGCATCAGTATTTTGCCTAGATGTGCATCAGTATTTTGCCTAGATGTGCATCAGCATTTTGCCTAGATGTGCATCAGTATTTTGCCTAGATGTGCATCAGTATTTTGCCTAGTTATGCATCAGTATTCTGCCTAGATGTGCATCAGTATTTTGCCTAGATGTGCATCAGCATTTTGCCTAGATGTGCATCAGCATTTTGCCTAGATGTGCATCAGTATTTTGCCTAGATGTGCATCAGTATTTTGCCTAGATGTGCATCAGTATTTTGCCTAGATGTGCATCAGTATTTTGCCTAGATGTGCATCAGTATTTTGCCTAGATGTGCATCAGCATTTTGCCTAGATGTGCATCAGTATTTTGCCTAGATGTGCATCAGCATTTTGCCTAGATGTGCATCAGTATTTTGCCTAGATGTGCATCAGCATTTTGCCTAGATGTGCATCAGTATTTTGCCTAGATTTCCACCGGCGTATTTCCCTGTAACGAATTTTACTGTCTACTGGATTCAAACATTCCCGTTAGGTAAACTAAGCAATTGTCTAATAAGTTGCCTAATTATTAACACATCACACAAATAACACATCAGGTTGTCTAATTAATAACACATCAGGTTGCATAGTTAACCCGACATCACATTAATAATACAACAGATTGCATAAATAACAAGACATCACATATATAACACATCAGGTTGCATAGTTAACCCGACATCACATTAATAATACAACAGATTGCATAAATAACAAGACATCACATATATAACACATCAGGTTGCATAGTTACCCACACATCACATTAATAATACAACAGATTGCATAAATAACAAGACATCACATATATAACACATCAGGTTGCATAGTTAACCCGACATCACATTAATAATACAACAGATTGCATAAATAACAAGACATCACATATATAACACATCAGGTTGCATAGTTACCCACACATCACATTAATAATACAACAGATTGCATAAATAACAAGACATCACATATATAACACATCAGGTTGCATAGTTACCCACACATCACATTAATAATACAACAGATTGCATAAATAACAAGACATCACATATATAACACATCAGGTTGCATAGTTAACCCGACATCACATTAATAATACAACAGATTGCATAAATAACAAGACATCACATATATAACACATCAGGTTGCATAGTTAACCTCACATCACACTAATAACACAACAGGTTGCATAAATAACAAGACATCACACATACAACACATCAGGTTGCAGAGTTAACCTCACATCACACTAATAACACAACAGGTTGCATAAATAACAAGACATCACAAATATAACACATCAGGTTGCATAGTTAACCTCACATCACACTAATAACACAACAGGTTGCATAAATAACAAGACATCACATATATAACACGTCAGGTTGCATAGTTAACCTCACATCACACTAATAACACAACAGGTTGCATAAATAACAAGACATCACAAATATAACACATCAGGTTGCATAGTTAACCTCACATCACACTAATAACACAACAGGTTGCATAAATAACAAGACATCACATATATAACACGTCAGGTTGCATAGTTAACCTCACATCACACTAATAACACAACAGGTTGCATAAATAACAAGACATCACATATATAACACGTCAGGTTGCATAGTTAACCTCACATCACACTAATAACACAACAGGTTGCATAAATAACAAGACATCACATATATAACACGTCAGGTTGCATAGTTAACCTCACATCACACTAATAACACAACAGGTTGCATAAATAACAAGACATCACATATATAACACGTCAGGTTGCATAGTTAACCTCACATCACACTAATAACACAACAGGTTGCATAAATAACAAGACATCACATATATAACACATCAGGTTGCATAGTTAACCTCACATCACACTAATAACACAACAGGTTGCATAAATAACAAGACATCACATATATAACACGTCAGGTTGCATAGTTAACCTCACATCACACTAATAACACAACAGGTTGCATAAATAACAAGACATCACATATATAACACATCAGGTTGCATAGTTAACCTCACATCACACTAATAACACAACAGGTTGCATAAATAACAAGACATCACATATATAACACGTCAGGTTGCATAGTTAACCTCACATCACACTAATAACACAACAGGTTGCATAAATAACAAGACATCACATATATAACACATCAGGTTGCATAGTTAACCTCACATCACACTAATAACACAACAGGTTGCATAAATAACAAGACATCACAAATATAACACATCAGGTTGCATAGTTAACCTCACATCACACTAATAACACAACAGGTTGCATAAATAACAAGACATCACATATATAACACGTCAGGTTGCATAGTTAACCTCACATCACACTAATAACACAACAGGTTGCATAAATAACAAGACATCACATATATAACACGTCAGGTTGCATAGTTAACCTCACATCACACTAATAACACAACAGGTTGCATAAATAACAAGACATCACATATATAACACGTCAGGTTGCATAGTTAACCTCACATCACACTAATAACACAACAGGTTGCATAAATAACAAGACATCACATATATAACACGTCAGGTTGCATAGTTAACCTCACATCACACTAATAACACAACAGGTTGCATAAATAACAAGACATCACATATATAACACGTCAGGTTGCATAGTTACCCACACATCACACTAATAACACAACAGGTTGCATAAATAACAAGACATCACACATACAACACATCAGGTTGCATAGTTAACCCCACATCACATTAATAACACAACAGGTTGCATAAATAACAAGACATCACATATATAACACGTCAGGTTGCATAGTTAACCTCACATCACACTAATAACACAACAGGTTGCATAAATAACAAGACATCACATATATAACACATCAGGTTGCATAGTTAACCTCACATCACACTAATAACACAACAGGTTGCATAAATAACAAGACATCACATATATAACACGTCAGGTTGCATAGTTAACCTCACATCACACTAATAACACAACAGGTTGCATAAATAACAAGACATCACATATATAACACATCAGGTTGCATAGTTAACCTCACATCACACTAATAACACAACAGGTTGCATAAATAACAAGACATCACATATATAACACGTCAGGTTGCATAGTTAACCTCACATCACACTAATAACACAACAGGTTGCATAAATAACAAGACATCACATATATAACACGTCAGGTTGCATAGTTAACCTCACATCACACTAATAACACAACAGGTTGCATAAATAACAAGACATCACATATATAACACGTCAGGTTGCATAGTTAACCTCACATCACACTAATAACACAACAGGTTGCATAAATAACAAGACATCACATATATAACACGTCAGGTTGCATAGTTAACCTCACATCACACTAATAACACAACAGGTTGCATAAATAACAAGACATCACATATATAACACGTCAGGTTGCATAGTTACCCACACATCACACTAATAACACAACAGGTTGCATAAATAACAAGACATCACACATACAACACATCAGGTTGCATAGTTAACCCCACATCACATTAATAACACAACAGGTTGCATAAATAACAAGACATCACATATATAACACGTCAGGTTGCATAGTTAACCTCACATCACACTAATAACACAACAGGTTGCATAAATAACAAGACATCACATATATAACACATCAGGTTGCATAGTTAACCTCACATCACACTAATAACACAACAGGTTGCATAAATAACAAGACATCACATATATAACACGTCAGGTTGCATAGTTAACCTCACATCACACTAATAACACAACAGGTTGCATAAATAACAAGACATCACATATATAACACATCAGGTTGCATAGTTAACCTCACATCACACTAATAACACAACAGGTTGCATAAATAACAAGACATCACATATATAACACGTCAGGTTGCATAGTTAACCTCACATCACACTAATAACACAACAGGTTGCATAAATAACAAGACATCACATATATAACACGTCAGGTTGCATAGTTAACCTCACATCACACTAATAACACAACAGGTTGCATAAATAACAAGACATCACATATATAACACGTCAGGTTGCATAGTTAACCTCACATCACACTAATAACACAACAGGTTGCATAAATAACAAGACATCACATATATAACACGTCAGGTTGCATAGTTAACCTCACATCACACTAATAACACAACAGGTTGCATAAATAACAAGACATCACATATATAACACGTCAGGTTGCATAGTTACCCACACATCACACTAATAACACAACAGGTTGCATAAATAACAAGACATCACACATACAACACATCAGGTTGCATAGTTAACCCCACATCACATTAATAACACAACAGGTTGCATAAATAACAAGACATCACATATATAACACGTCAGGTTGCATAGTTAACCTCACATCACACTAATAACACAACAGGTTGCATAAATAACAAGACATCACATATATAACACATCAGGTTGCATAGTTAACCTCACATCACACTAATAACACAACAGGTTGCATAAATAACAAGACATCACATATATAACACGTCAGGTTGCATAGTTAACCTCACATCACACTAATAACACAACAGGTTGCATAAATAACAAGACATCACATATATAACACATCAGGTTGCATAGTTAACCTCACATCACACTAATAACACAACAGGTTGCATAAATAACAAGACATCACATATATAACACGTCAGGTTGCATAGTTAACCTCACATCACACTAATAACACAACAGGTTGCATAAATAACAAGACATCACATATATAACACGTCAGGTTGCATAGTTAACCTCACATCACACTAATAACACAACAGGTTGCATAAATAACAAGACATCACATATATAACACGTCAGGTTGCATAGTTAACCTCACATCACACTAATAACACAACAGGTTGCATAAATAACAAGACATCACATATATAACACGTCAGGTTGCATAGTTAACCTCACATCACACTAATAACACAACAGGTTGCATAAATAACAAGACATCACATATATAACACGTCAGGTTGCATAGTTAACCTCACATCACACTAATAACACAACAGGTTGCATAAATAACAAGACATCACATATATAACACATCAGGTTGCATAGTTAACCCCACATCACATTAATAACACAACAGGTTGCATAAATAACAAGACATCACATATATAACACGTCAGGTTGCATAGTTAACCTCACATCACACTAATAACACAACAGGTTGCATAAATAACAAGACATCACATATATAACACGTCAGGTTGCATAGTTAACCTCACATCACACTAATAACACAACAGGTTGCATAAATAACAAGACATCACATATATAACACGTCAGGTTGCATAGTTAACCTCACATCACATTAATAATACAACAGGTTGCATAAATAACAAGACATCACATATATAACACGTCAGGTTGCATAGTTAACCTCACATCACATTAATAATACAACAGGTTGCATAAATAACAAGACATCACATATATAACACGTCAGGTTGCATAGTTAACCTCACATCACACTAATAACACAACAGGTTGCATAAATAACAAGACATCACATATATAACACGTCAGGTTGCATAGTTAACCTCACATCACACTAATAACACAACAGGTTGCATAAATAACAAGACATCACATATATAACACGTCAGGTTGCATAGTTACCCACACATCACACTAATAACACAACAGGTTGCATAAATAACAAGACAT
This sequence comes from Morinoia aosen, assembly GCA_030386875.1. Taxonomy (NCBI): domain Eukaryota; kingdom Metazoa; phylum Arthropoda; class Malacostraca; order Amphipoda; family Talitridae; genus Morinoia; species Morinoia aosen. The sequence continues at coordinate 53,692,267 of CM059571.1, forward strand.
CACACATACAACACATCAGGTTGCATAGTTAACCCCACATCACATTAATAACACAACAGGTTGCATAAATAACAAGACATCACATATATAACACGTCAGGTTGCATAGTTAACCTCACATCACACTAATAACACAACAGGTTGCATAAATAACAAGACATCACATATATAACACATCAGGTTGCATAGTTAACCTCACATCACACTAATAACACAACAGGTTGCATAAATAACAAGACATCACATATATAACACGTCAGGTTGCATAGTTAACCTCACATCACACTAATAACACAACAGGTTGCATAAATAACAAGACATCACATATATAACACATCAGGTTGCATAGTTAACCTCACATCACACTAATAACACAACAGGTTGCATAAATAACAAGACATCACATATATAACACGTCAGGTTGCATAGTTAACCTCACATCACACTAATAACACAACAGGTTGCATAAATAACAAGACATCACATATATAACACGTCAGGTTGCATAGTTAACCTCACATCACACTAATAACACAACAGGTTGCATAAATAACAAGACATCACATATATAACACGTCAGGTTGCATAGTTAACCTCACATCACACTAATAACACAACAGGTTGCATAAATAACAAGACATCACATATATAACACGTCAGGTTGCATAGTTAACCTCACATCACACTAATAACACAACAGGTTGCATAAATAACAAGACATCACATATATAACACGTCAGGTTGCATAGTTAACCTCACATCACACTAATAACACAACAGGTTGCATAAATAACAAGACATCACATATATAACACATCAGGTTGCATAGTTAACCCCACATCACATTAATAACACAACAGGTTGCATAAATAACAAGACATCACATATATAACACGTCAGGTTGCATAGTTAACCTCACATCACACTAATAACACAACAGGTTGCATAAATAACAAGACATCACATATATAACACGTCAGGTTGCATAGTTAACCTCACATCACACTAATAACACAACAGGTTGCATAAATAACAAGACATCACATATATAACACGTCAGGTTGCATAGTTAACCTCACATCACATTAATAATACAACAGGTTGCATAAATAACAAGACATCACATATATAACACGTCAGGTTGCATAGTTAACCTCACATCACATTAATAATACAACAGGTTGCATAAATAACAAGACATCACATATATAACACGTCAGGTTGCATAGTTAACCTCACATCACACTAATAACACAACAGGTTGCATAAATAACAAGACATCACATATATAACACGTCAGGTTGCATAGTTAACCTCACATCACATTAATAACACAACAGGTTGCATAAATAACAAGACATCACAAATATAACACGTCAGGTTGCATAGTTAACCTCACATCACACTAATAACACAACAGGTTGCATAAATAACAAGACATCACACATACAACACATCAGGTTGCATAGTTAACCTCACATCACACTAATAACACAACAGGTTGCATAAATAACAAGACATCACATATATAACACGTCAGGTTGCATAGTTAACCTCACATCACATTAATAACACAACAGGTTGCATAAATAACAAGACATCACACATACAACACATCAGGTTGCATAGTTAACCTCACATCACACTAATAACACAACAGGTTGCATAAATAACAAGACATCACATATATAACACGTCAGGTTGCATAGTTAACCTCACATCACACTAATAACACAACAGGTTGCATAAATAACAAGACATCACATATATAACACATCAGGTTGCATAGTTAACCTCACATCACACTAATAACACAACAGGTTGCATAAATAACAAGACATCACATATATAACACATCAGGTTGCATAGTTAACCTCACATCACACTAATAACACAACAGGTTGCATAAATAACAAGACATCACACATACAACACAACAGGTTGCATAAATAACAAGACATCACACATACAACACAACAGATTGCATAAATAACAAGACATCACATATATAACACGTCAGGTTGCATAGTTAACCTCACATCACACTAATAACACAACAGGTTGCATAAATAACAAGACATCACATATATAACACGTCAGGTTGCATAGTTAACCCCACATCACACTAATAACACAACAGGTTGCATAAATAACAAGACATCACATATATAACACATCAGGTTGCATAGTTAACCTCACATCACACTAATAACACAACAGGTTGCATAAATAACAAGACATCACATATATAACACATCAGGTTGCATAGTTAACCTCACATCACACTAATAACACAACAGGTTGCATAAATAACAAGACATCACACATACAACACAACAGGTTGCATAAATAACAAGACATCACACATACAACACAACAGGTTGCATAAATAACAAGACATCACACATACAACACATCAAGTTGTTTAATAATATAACTTTTTGATGACATTGAAATTCTTCTGCCGTGCAAACCCAGATCTTAGTCAAGTTTTTCAAGACGGCTAACACCTCTGTTCGGCTGTTATGATTATCCGAAATGAAACTATCGGGAAAAACTCTAAGTGTCTGTAGTTTTGCCTATAAAACTATAGGCAAAATGCACTGCATTATTTTAATTCATCTTTAACTATTTTCGGTTTCATTTAAAGTCATACTAATTTCAGAGTACATTAATAATCTCACAGTTATCTCACTTCACATTCATTAGCCTTTATTGCAATCTATCGCACCTGTGTGTCGTCTCGTACAACACTTTTTACTTGCAAAAACTTATACTGCAACCACTTATTTTTATTTAACTTATACTGCATACACTTATTTTTATTTAACTTATACTGCATACACTTATTTTTATTTAACCTATACTGCATACACTTATTTTTATTTAACTTATACTGCATACACTTATTCTTATTTAACTTATACTGCATACACTTATTTTTATTTAACTTATACTGCATACACTTATTTTTATTTAACTTATACTGCATACACTTATTTTTATTTAACTTATACTGCATACACTTATTTTTATTTAACTTATACTGCATACACTTATTTTTATTAACCTTATACTGCATACACTTATTTTTATTTAACGTATACTGCATACACTTATTTTTATTTAACTTATACTGCATACACTTATTTTTATTTAACTTATACTGCATACACTTATTTTTATTTAACTTATACTGCATACACTTATTTTTATTTAACTTATACTGCATACACTTATTTTTATTAACCTTATACTGCATACACTTATTTTTATTTAACGTATACTGCATACACTTATTTTTATTTAACTTATACAGACATCACTCTATTTACGAATTGTATTCTAATTTATTCGCATCCCTTCAAACAAAATCTCACTCGCACAAAAACTTGTATCGCTATCACAAATTTCCATTTTCAAAAATTTATTTTTTAACACGCATCCATTCAAGCAAAATCACAACTTGTATCTCGTATTAACAGTCCGCTTTCGGTGGTCATTAGCGGCGTCAACAATAAAATTGCTACAGAATAAATAATTCCGGCGTTTTTGAATAAATAAATTCGGCGTTTTGATGAGCTCTCTCTCCCTGCACCTCCCCGCCACGCAGTTTGGAGTTCATTAAGTCTCCAGTAATTGACCAGGTCTTTATTGTCTTTAGTTTTCTTCAAACGCTTATTAAAAAAATGAACAAACGTCTGCTCTGTGTACAAAAAATAAGAGAAAAAACTGTACCGCATCAAAACTCAATGCAGCAGAGGTAAAAAAACGATCGAAAAAATTTCAATGTCACACCACGTTTCTCAATGAGTTTTTTTACCCATCATTCATTTCTTTCAAAGTTTCATAGAAATAACACACAATATTTCTCTGCACTTCTGTCTCCCGCGGGACTTGCTTTACCACTTCCACTCGACCGCTTGTTTATCAGAAGGCCCCTCAAGAGAGATCGGCCATTTTTCCTGCAGAACGAAAGCGCACATTTTACCTTTTTGTGAGATGATTCAAGAACTTTAAATCTTTTCCAATCTATTAACTCGAGCAAAAAGATGGCGGCGCCCGAACTCTCATGTGGGACGACTTCGAGCAAACCGATGCTATTTCAGAGCCGAGTGATATCTTTGTTGAGGAGTGGAAAATGAACTTCTGGGTGGCACTGTTATGAACACCCACAAAGGTTCTTCATTAACCACTAAACACAGAACGATTGCCAGATAACAATCCGAATTGCAGGACTGAGGAGGATTGTCCTCCTGAGGAGGATTGTGCGTTACTGAGGAGGATTGTCCTCAACTCACGTAAGAAATGGCTTCGGCTTCAAAGATATTTTTAAAACGCTCCACGACACCGAAAACGGTTCCGAGAATTTGTTCTTTGCTTGTTCGTCTTCGAATCTTTTCTCCTACGAAAAAATGATTTAACCCAAGTCATGGAATCGAATCTATGATTGAAAAGACGAAAAAATAACTTTCCAGTTGAATTATTTCAAAAAATTTCCAGTTCAGAAAATTATTTTCTGATAACATAGGACTTCAGTAAGAAAATTTGGATTGAAATGTTTGAAAAAAGTGTTTTTTTTTAACCTGAAAGGATTGATATAAGTCTATCATAGGAATAGTCTGACAGAAACTTTATGAACTATTTGACCTGGGTGATGCATTTTGGTTAAGATAAAAATAGCTCGGTTATTTACATGCCAAAGTTCCTTGATGTGCACTGTGCATTAATGATCTAAAAAACGAATGTATTTTTCATCCATTTATTCCAACTAATTTTTACTACCAATAATTACTGCTGATTGCCAATGAGACGATATGACTCTGAGTGTAAAAGAAATTAGATATATACGAAAAAGAAATTTTTACTTCTTTGTTGACTACTTCTTCGAATTAATTTTACTAACAATGGTTCCTCTTTATTTTAAATGAAACGAAATATTTTTTTATTCAATAGAAAATAAGTTTGTGGAAGCAAAAGAAATTTCTAGATCTCTGACGACGTTTTTTTGAACCAATCAACCAGTGACATTCCGACCACCGCATACACGCATAAACTTGTTTTTCATTTAATTTTTTTATTTTTTTCCGTTATCTTCACGTCACAGTTTTTAATTAATTTACGTTATGATATTATTCGATAATATTTTAAAATAATTTATCGGCATTATTTCGAAGATTTTAATTATTTTGTTATCAGCGTGCGCACATGAAACTCAATCTATGTCAGCTTTATATTAAAAAATAATAACGCGCACAGATTTCATATTCAAAAAATTCTTTAGTTAATAATCTACAAAAGCTACAGCAATTTATTTAATGCGAATGCGCCCATGGGCTCAGAATGTTCGTGATAACAAAAAAAACTAATTTGAATTAGAACGCACGATTGACTCGAAAAGCACCAAACTACATACGGGAAGAACTTTGCTCAAAGCTTAGAATGCCTTATATCACTTTTCTATTTGAGTAGGATTAAAAATATTAAAGTATCGTGACACTCTCGTACGAACACCTGGGTCCTAACTGAGATACAAGAGGGAAAATTCCCATTTTCGGCGGCAACGCTGAAAAATCCTCATCCCCCTCGTAGAACAGAGGGAAAACCTTAGCGAAGCAAGCGCCGCTCTCAAGTGTGACCCAGAAACTGGGGATCCCAACTTCCATGGGACTAATGCTGCCCTGAACCTCTTCTTGCAGCCCTCAATGTGAGGGATTTGTGTCGCTGAATCCCTCATCCGAGGGAAAAACAGCGAGTTTTCCCTCACGAGGGCCCTGTAGCTCAAAGATCGCATCTGAGGCAATGGGCTAGAAAGAGTTACGCCTTACCGATCGCAGTGAGATGGATGGAGGAAGGTTAAGTATTGGTTGTGAAGACATTAACTTCGTGTTGCTTTGTTAGCGAAATAGAATTGAGGCTTTTCTACTGCGAAATAGTTCGGCAGAAAATACGCTGAAACTTTGTTTTGGGATGCATGGGTTTTGAAACGGTTGATGAAATAGTGACTTGATGTTAATTAATGCAATGATGCATTTGTGGATTGGCTATGGGAAATTGTATTTCTACAGTTCCTTTATAAGGAATTTCTAAAACAAAATATCAGATAGAAGTCAGGTGACTTTTCAACATGAGTACAAGAGATTCCAAATTAGCCTATAATATAAAAGAAATGCAGAATTATTGCAATTCAAGGTTATCTAGATATGCTTTGTTGGGAGTTGCTTTTGAGTAATGAAAATACGGGATTATTTTTTCCTTCATAAGGAATATAAAATCTCTCATTGATCACTTAGCAGAGTTTTAATTTTGTAAATGCATTGTGAACACGTTCAACTCATGGCTTATATAACCCAACGTATTCTGTGAAACGCAAGCAACCTCATTTCTAGGAGCAAAATCGGAACCTACACCGAGATGGTTCCAATCCTTTTAAATTTGAGGAGGTTTTCTGCTGACACTGCGCATTGTTAGCACAATGGTGCCTGAACCCTGACGACTTTCTTTAAGCTAAGGAATTAAAATAAAGTATTCTGAAGCAGGCCAGAGCTCGATATGCACTTAGGATACATTGTATATGAGCTGTGTTAGTTGCGAGTGGTTCTTTGAATTGACGAGACCTCGAAGTAATAAAAAATTTAATTTTGTATGTTAAGATGACGTGTAGCAGGCTCCATAAGTCACAAGTTTGAGGCCTCGTGTGGTAATTATGTAAGATAGTGACCGTCACAAAAGTGTGGTTCGAAGCATAGAAGTCACATCGAATTTTGCAATTGAAAATGTTTTACATTTTGAATGAAAGTTGAAGTTCCTATACTACGGTCTCAGATTTCAAACAATGGACCGATGCCTAGAAAAAAAAATCATCGAGAGATCGAAGACTTTGCATTTAGCGCGTTCAAAAAGTCTGTATCTCACGAAAAGTTGTCAAGCCTGTCGATGCAAAATGTTTTTTGCCCAAGAACGAAAATTTGGTACGCCCTCGCAAGAGTGTATTTTGTACCGTATTCCCTCAGTGTAATTGCGTTCGGAAAACCAAGATACTGAACGAATAAAAATGATAGTAAAGGTAGCTGGTTTAAAAATCATTTTAATAAGTGAACGTTTCGGCTTCCAGCTCAAGCCATTATTGACACTTGTACAAGCGAATCGAAAAACAGAGAATAAATACGACATGGTTAAAAGAGATTAGGAATACAACTTAAAATAGCACAATGAAAAGAGAATGGAGAAATTATAATGCAATTATTTTTCCAGTATTATCTCAGGCTTAGCCAAGCAATTTGCAACGTTTCCGTTGGTGGCATATTAGTTCGAAAAACCACTGTATAAATAATTTGCAATTTTTTTCTCAGCCTTGGCTAAGCCATTTGCACAGTTTTATTTCAATGTATTTGGCTTCGAAAAACTAAAATACTAATGATTAGCGATTTATCCCCGGACTTCGCTAAATACATTGCAAAGTATTCTTTCGATGCATGTGGGACCAAGCAAACCGATACAAATCATTCCCAGTCTTCTTCAAAGTTTTGGCCAGGCGAAGAACTTCAGAATAGGACGGACCCTCTATGTTTGCCGGCAGGCAATTGAGGCATAATCCGGAAGCCTGGACTTACTTTCAAGGGTGTCTTGATCTGGCCAGGCAATTCCCGTCCAACTTCACCGGTCCGGAAAACAGGCGGTCCGCGTATTCTGCTTGTCATGCGGACGACAGAGCTTTGGATCCGCCTGGGTCATGGACACCCGCGAAATATCCAATAGGAGGCGATGCAAAGCTCGCTGGAAGGGAGATTTAAAGTGGTGAGACCTCTGTCACGCGCCCGCTGAAACTGGAACCTAAATGTTTTAGTGAGAAGGTGGTCTAATTTGAAACTGGGATGCTGGAGGAAATATAGTTGAGATTCAGGTATTGAAATGTTTTAGCAAAAAGTTTGTCTAATTGGAAACTGTGCTACCAGAGGAAATATATGTGAGGCTCAGGTGTTACATTCTTTGTCTGAAGGCTGTCTCATTTGAAACTGTGATGCTGAAGACAATTTAGACGAAATTCTGGTGTTGAATTGAGACTGTTCGTTATTGTTGGTGTAGAAGATACTTTTTTCTTGGTCATATTGAAAAGATAAGTTTTCCACAGTTCTTTTATTTTTGTTTTAGGAGAAATGGAGCCAAAAGAAATTTTGATGATGCATAGATGTTGAATTAAAGATAGGGAAGTTTTTTATGCTATCAGGTTGAAAGTTTGCTGAACTTTTAAGTTTGTCATACTATTAGGTTGAATGCTATTTATTTCGGTCCTAAGCCCATTTTTTCTCGGGCTACAGTCTTGGCTTTCTGATCAGCCGGCATTGTTTTTCAATTTATCTCAAATTTATGCTTCGGCATTCGAAATTTATAGAAATGAGCTGGTGAAATCATCAGCATTCCGTGAACTACGCTGAAATTAGAAAAAATAACCAAATATATTGTTGAAAATGTCAATATTTAAATAAAAATCAGAATAACCTGAGTAGAGTTATTCACCTCTAGAGTTTTTAAATTCGCTCTGAACAATGCAGAATAAATTATTTTGGTCAACATGAAGGGCTTTCAAATTCGGGTGAAAATTTGCTCACAATAATTATCCAAATCCACACGGAAGATTTTCAAATTCGCTCTAACAACTCGGAGTCAATTAAAAATTGATTAAATCGAATTTAAATTTGAAGTTCAGTTCATAGATTCTTACTGAAAGTAACTCTAATCGCCATGATGACAGCATTAAAATACTCAAAAGAAATTCGCAGCATTTACATGGATTCAGAAATAAATTGATAATTTAAATTTACATCCAGTGATGAAGGAAGAAATATTGAGAACTCCAAACCCTCGTGCTGCCACTGGCAGTTCTCAGAACTCAAGCGACCTAATTTAACCTTTTCTCGAAATTGGCGCCACCTAAACCCCTTTTTTTGGGGCCTTCAATTTTTTCTCCTTCGAGATTCCCGGATTTTCTAATGCGTAAAGTCGCTCAATCAATCACGGATTTCGCGCTCCCGCCCGCATCTGACGAGCCAATACGTGGGAACTTATGGTATCGTGGGAACTTATGGTACCGTGGGAACTTATGGTATCGTGGGAACTTATGGTATCGTGGGAACTTATGGTATCGTGGGAACTTATAGTATCGTGGGAACTTATGGTACCGTGGGAACTTATGGTATCGTGGGAACTTATGGTATCGTGGGAACTTATGGTATCGTGGGAACTTATGGTATCGTGGGAACTTATGGTATCGTGGGAACTTATGGTATCGTGGGAACTTATGGTATCGTGGGAACTTATGGTACCGTGGGAACTTATGGTATCGTGGGAACTTATGGTACCGTGGGAACTTATGGTATCGTGGGAACTTATGGTATCGTGGGAACTTATGGTATCGTGGGAACTTATGGTATCGTGGGAACTTATGGTATCGTGGGAACTTATGGTACCGTGGGAACTTATGGTATCGTGGGAACTTATGGTACCGTGGGAACTTATGGTATCGTGGGAACTTATGGTATCGTGGGAACTTATGGTATCGTGGGAACTTATGGTATCGTGGGAACTTATGGTATCGTGGGAACTTATGGTACCGTGGGAACTTATGGTATCGTGGGAACTTATGGTACCGTGGGAACTTATGGTATCATGGAAGGTATGGTACCGTGAGAACTTATGTATCGTGGGAACTTATGGTATAGAGAAAATTTCGTTTTAAATTTCGCAACCAGCTGCAGAGCAGGTGGGTGGTTACTTTTAAAATGAAGCCAGCTTTTTGTAACTTTAAGATACGCTGTTTTCTCTGATGGCATGTTTGTGTTTTTGGAGACGTCTAATTGTTGTGCTAAATTCCGTTGGCACTTAACGAAAAACTATAGAAGTTTGAGCGTAAAAGCGATGTTTTGAGGTGATTTAATGGGAGTAGCTGATGAGAGGTTGATGAGAAACGCGTTGGACAAAAAATGAAAGAGAATTTTTAAGCACAAGGAGTAAAAAACTTTAAAAGAATGGTGATAGGTTGGTGTGAATATTGCTGAGGGCATAAGACTGTAGTGTAGTTTTAGAGTAAAAAAGGAGTGGACAAATTTAGAAGAATAATAATTCGCCGGTGGAAAACTTGTGCGAAGATATTGAAACGTCTTCAAGCAATTAGGAGTAGAAAACTTTTGAAGAAAATGATATGAACCAAAAAAGACAATATGTATGCACTCACATTTTCCTAGGAGTTTTTGGCTGTTCTAAAATTATTGAACTGTAAAGTCTCTGAAGAACTGTTTAATGCTCAGTTCTACTCTGGGGTCCATCCAGATATATTTTTTAATAAAACGGGTTTAACGTTCACAGCCAAATGTAACATCTGGCAACCATTTTGACTTGCCAGATGTTGAATACTCAAAAGTTAATCGAAAAATTACTCAAACTCACATTTTAACTGTAAAAATGATCAGCCAACTCGATGGGGAAAACTTGAGTTTAAGGCATCTGGCATCCATACACGCCTGTCAGGAGCTGAAAAGCCAAATTTTTAATCAGAAAATTAATAAAATCAAAATTTCAGCAGAAAAACACGAAGCCAAGTCGCCGAGGAAACTTGTGCTTCCGGGTGTACCTCTATGACAACGAACTGTTCGACGAATTGACTATGACGACGAATTGACTATGATGACGAATTGACTCTGACGACGAATTGACTCTGACGACTAATTAACTCTGACGACGAATTGACTATGATGACGAATTGACTCTGACGACGAATTGACTCTGACGACGAATTGACTCTGACGACGAATTGACTCTGACGACGAATTGACTCTGACGACGGATTAACTCTGACGACGAATTGACCATGATGACGAATTGACTCTGACGACGAATTGACCCCGACGACGAATTGACTATGATGACGAATTGACTCTGACGACGAATTGACTCTGACGACGAATTGAATCTGACGACGAATTGACTCTGACGACGAATTGACTCTGACGACGAATTTACTATGACGACGAATTTGCTATGACGATGAATTGACTCTGACGACGAAATGACTATGACGACGAATTGACTCTGAGGACGAATTGACTACGACGACAGTTTGACGAATTGATTATGACGATGAATTGACTCTGACGACGAATTTACTATGACGACGAAATAACTATGACGACGAATTTACTCTGACGACGAAATGACTATGACGACGAATTGACTACGACGAAAGTTTGACGAATTGATGATGACGACGAATTGACAATGACGTCGAATTGACTGTGACGACGAATTGACTATGATGACGAATTGACTACGACGACAGTTTGACGAATTGACTATGACGACGAATTGACTCTGACGACGAATTGACTCTGAGGACGAATTTACTACGACGACAGTTTGACGAATTGATTATGACGACGAATTGACTCTGACGACGGATTGACTCTGACGACGAATTGACTCTGACGACGAATTGACTACGACGACAGTTTGACGAATTGACTATGACGACGAATTGACTCTGACGACAAATTGAGTCTGCAGACGAATTGACTACGACAACAGTTTGACGAATTGATTATGACGACGAATTGACTCTGACGACGAATTGACTCTGACGACGAATTGACTCTGACGACGAATTGACTCTCACGCCGAATTGACTACGACGACAGTTTGACGAATTGACTATGACGACGAATTGACTCTGACGACGAATTGACTCTGACGACGAATTGACTCTGACGACGAATTGACTACGACGACAGTTTGACGAATTGACTATGACGACGAATTGACTCTGACGACGAATTGACTCTGACGACGAATTGACTACGACGACAGTTTGACGAGTTGACTATGACGACTAATTGACTCTGACGACGAATTGACTACGACGATAGTTTGACCAATTGACTATGACGACAAATTGACTCTGACGACGAATTGACTCTGTCGACGAATTGACTACGACGATAGTTTGACGAATTGACTATGATGCCGAAATGTTCGGAAATGGGGGTCTAGATCTAGCACCCTCCCTCACCACTTGACTTTTTGACCTTTCGTGCTTGAAGCCATCAGTGGATGGAGCTCATCCAGCTCAGGGTGATTGAGCTCGCTCAGTCACGGCAACATAAAGATGAACACGTTTAAAGGATGATATTAGGTTAAAGGATGATATTAGGTTGTTGAAGGATGATATTAGGTTGTTAAAGGATGATATTAGGTTGTTAAAGGATGATATTAGGTTGTTAAAGGATGATATTAGGTTGTTAAAGGATGATATTAGGTTGTTAAAGGATGATATTAGGTTGTTAAAGGATGATATTAGGTTGTTAAAGGATGATATTAGGTTGTTAAAGGATGATATTAGGTTGTTAAAGGATGATATTAGGTTGTTAAAGGATGATATTAGGTTAAAAAATGATATTAGGTTAAAGAAAGATATTAGGTTTAAGAATCATATTAGACTTATGAGAAATACGTTGTAGAAAAAAAATTCAGAGCTTAAAGGAGTAGAAAACTTTTAGAGAATGATAAATCGTTGATGTAAGAAATGTGCAAAAAATATAGTGAAGTTTTAAAGGAAGCAGGAATAGAAAAAATGGAAAGAAAATAAAAGTCGGTTGAGGTCAAACACGTATAAAAAAGTGTAATGAAGTTTATACCAAAAAGGAGAGGGCAACTTTTGAAGAATAATATTAGGTTAAAGAATAATATTAGGTTAAAGAATAATATTAGGTTAAAGAATGATATTAGGTTAAAGAATGATATTAGGTTAAAGAATAATATTAGGTTAAAGAATGATATTAGGTTAAAGAATGATATTAGGTTAAAGAATAATATTAGGTTAAAGAATAATATTAGGTTAAAGAATGATATTAGGTTAAAGAATGATATTAGGTTAAAGAATAATATTAGGCTAAAGAATAATATTAGGTTAAAGAATGATATTAGGTTAAAGAATAATATTAGGTTAAAGAATAATATCAGGTTGATGAAAAACGCGTTGTGCAAAAAATGTGACGCAATTTGAAAGCACATAGGAAAAGAAAATTTTTAAACACTGGTACTTCGTTCATGTAAAATATATACAAGAATATTGTGAAGTTTTGAAGCAAGTAGGACTAAAGGACTCCAATTCGGTTGATGTGAAACCAGTTGTACAAAAGTATTGGGAATTGTAAAGCAAATAGAAACATTTGCTTCAATTTCAGTTCAAGTCAAATTGTTTTACTTGCAAAACCCAGAGCTGAACGCAGGCTATACATACGCTTGAGAATTACTTAACGTAAAATTAATGAGATTTTGTTCTTGAGAATCTAATGATCAGTCATCAAAAGTGCCTAAATTTGCTCACTATCAATATTTGACCTACGTTAAAATGACCAACATTACAATTTACTCTGAACGTGCCACGTTGATGCTCATCATTTAAATTGTAGGTTAAAATATGGGGCTGGATTCCAAATGTTGACTCTTTTTCTGTCAGTATTGTAGATTGGTGCTACCTTTATTAATGATTGGTGTTACCTTTATTAAAGATTGGTGTTACCTTTATTAAAGATTGGTGTTACCTTTATTAAAGATTGGTGTTACCTTCATTAATGATTGGTGTTACCTTTATTAAAGATTGGTGTTACCTTTATTAAAGATTGGTGTTACCATTATTAAAGATTGGTGTTACCTTTATTAAAGATTGGTGTTACCTTTATTAATGATTGGTGTTACCTTTATTAAAGATTGGTGTTACCATTATTAAAGATTGGTGTTACCTTTATTAAAGATTGGTGTTACCTTTATTAATGATTGGCGTTACCTTTATTAAAGATTGGTGTTACCTTTATTAAAGATTGGTGTTACCTTTATTAAAGATTGGTGTTACCTTCATTAATGATTGGTGTTACCTTTATTAAAGATTGGTGTTACCTTTATTAAAGATTGGTGTTACCATTATTGAAGATTGGTGTTACCTTTATTAAAGATTGGTGTTACCTTTATTAATGATTGGTGTTACCTTTATTAAAGATTGGTGTTACCTTTATTAAAGATTGGTGTTACCTTTAATAAAGATTGGTGTTACCTTTATTAAAGATTGGTGTTACCTTTATTAAAGATTGGTGTTACCTTTATTAAAGATTGGTGTTACCTTTATTAATGATTGGTGTTACCTTTATTAAAGATTGGTGTTACCTTTATTAAAGATTAGTGTTACCTTTATTAAAGGTTGGTGTTACTTTTATTAAAGATTGGTGTTTCCTTTATTAAAGATTGGTGTTACCTCTATTAAAGATTGGTGTTACCTTTATTAAAGATTGGTGTTACCTTTATTAAGAATTGGTGTTACCTTTATTAAAGATTGGTGTTACCTTTATTAAAGATTGGTGTTACCTTTATTAATGATTGGTGTTACCTTTATTAATGATTGGTGTTACCTTTATTAAAGATTGGTGTTACCTTTATTAAAGATTGGTGTTACCTTTATAAAAGATTGGTGTTACCTTTATTAAAGATTGGTGTTACCTTTATTAAAGATTGGTGTTACCTTTATTAATGATTGGTGTTACCTTTATCAAAGATTGGTGTTACCTTTATTAAAGATTGGTGTTACCTTTATTAATGATTGGTGTTACCTTTATTAATGATTGGTGTTACCTTTATTAAAGATTGGTGTTACCTTTATTAAAGATTGGTGTTACCTTTATTAAAGATTGGTGTTACCCTTATTAATGATTGGTGTTACCTTTATTAAAGGTTGGTGTTACCTATATAAAAGATTGGTGTTACCTTTATAAAAGATTGGTGTTACCTGTATTAAAGATTGGTGTTACCTTTATTAAAGATTGTAACCTTTATTAAAGATTGGTGTTACCTTTATTAATGTTTGGTGTTACCTTTATTAAAGATTGGTGTTACCTTTATTAAAGATTGGTATTACCTTTATTAAAGATTGTAACCTTTATTAAAGATTGGTGTTTCCTTTATTAAAGATTGTAACCTTTATTTAAGATTGGTATTAACTTTATTAAAGGTTGGTGTTACCTTTATTATTTATAACTAAACGCTGTGTTTTGGCATGATGGTGTGAAACCTGGCTCTGTACACACTGTAGAAATTATCCTTTCATTTGAATTCTAAAGTGCATATGTATAAAAAAAAATCACTAGGGCTCCCATCTTGGGCCTGCATCTCTCACGGTTGCATCAATGTTACAATTTTATTTCAGTAGTTGATATAAGTCGCAGGTTATTTATACACTTCGCATTTGTTGTCCCTATCTTTTGTGCCAATCCATCGCTCCATAAAGAAAAACCTTTTTTTTCGGCTTTAAAATAACCACATTCAAATGCGTATCTTAGCGATCTAATTTTTATATTAACAATACAATTTCGCTAACACTTTTCGCGAAAAATTCAACGACTTTATCCATTCCACATCCTCAGCGAAATGATTAACACAGCACAAATCAAATTCCACGGACAAACAGAATCAACAACTTCGAAAAATTACTTTAAAAAGAAAATCACTAAAAACAGCTGTAGCACACACACACACACAAACAAACACACACACAGTAAGCGGAACGCATCAGCCTGTTTTTCCAACTCCCTCAGGGAGACAAGACACAACACTCCACGGAAGAGCCCGCCGTGTTGCACATAAGTGGTCTCCGTCATAACGAATATTGGTTGCACCGCACGCGTCTGGCGCGCATTATTTTGCGGCGGAATGAAATAAGCAGCAGAGTAAGGGACCGTGGGGCACGTATCTCATGTGAAACTGCTCATGTCATCTGCAAATGAAGCTGTAGCCTGAACTCCGGGTGCGATATTGCAGCTGTAGACCATTACAGCTGTCATATTTTTGCGTGGTATTACAGCTGATACATACTTCTGCGCGGTATTACAGCTATTTTATACATACCTATACATACCTATTTTGTGTGCGGAGTAGAGAATTATGAGTGTTTTCTTTTATCCCAGGGGGTATCGACCCATATTCTAGGCGGAAATGTATGAACCCATTTTCTGGACGGAGTGGGGAATTCTAGTACAATCTCCTGTTCTCGATGAGGAGAAACACCGAGCTAGCTCAGCCGGGATTCGAACCCGTGGCTCTTCGTGTGAATGGTGGGCGCTTTTAACCCCTCGGCCACCGTGGCCACAGCTGACCCTGGCTTCGTGGACCGTTTTTTCAGTCGTCTCTAAGTTTTTGTAATTTTTTTCATCCGTAAACAATTACGCATTTTTTCAGTTGAAGCGTCAATGATTATTGATCATATACTGGTGAAGGTAGAATATGGTTATGAAGTAAAGTCACACACACTTTTGATACTGTTATTATTTTACCCAAGTGCATGAAAAATAATTTGCTCACTGAATTGCAAATACGACATTTTCATGATGACAATAAGCCCTCCTAACCAAATGCAAATATTCATTGAGTGTTCTAGAATATTTATGATGCACGTCATTTAGAATATTTTAGTGCATGTTAAAATCCTAACAACCTAGCGTAAGAACGATGCATATAAAAAACTGATAAATATTTTTATTTTGTACAACAAGGTAGGGGCTCAGGAGTATAATTCAGTTTAGGTTAGTCCAGCTAACTCTCGCATCATGGTAACTGGGTCTCGAAATGTTCCTGGGACTTCATGATAGAACTCATACTCAATACTTTAGAACGGAAAAAGGCCAAAGAGTTAAATTAAATTCCGCAGAATGATTTTTGGTATGTAAATTTTTTCTCTAAGTTCTTTCTTAACACGTTAGCCGCGATGAGTTAAATTGAACTAAATTTTCAATTCAAATTTAAAGTCAATTGCAAGATGCAATAATGAAAATAGCATACATTAACTGGATCGTGCCTTCACTTAGTTTTGATTGAGTGTTTATAAAGATTGAGTTTGTGAATCCTGGTCGGTCAGCAGCATTATGGAAATTGCCTCCGTGTACCACCGGCGGCCCACGTCGCGACCAGCGCAAAATCCTCGCCTTCATTACAATTTATCTGTTGGGTCATATTTGTTTTGTTTGACAACATGTTGCCAAGGCCACCTATCTATAAAAACTCTTCATTTGTGGCTAAAAACATGGTCATCTTTTCCGCACGAAGAATTTCATTCTTTGCTTAAACATGAATGCATTAATCGAAACTTGAATGCATTCATCGAAAAACGGTATTCATACGTAATTCGAAAAGCTATAATAATTCTATGCCTTTTGTGCTCAAACAGGATTATCTTTTGGGAATAATCTTTTCCATCAATTGGATAATTGATCTTTTTAATTACAACGCTGTTACAACTTTGCTCTAGCTTGACTATTTTTCGGCATAATACTATACCAATACACAAAACCGAAATATTATATCTACAATTTTCTTACCTAATAATACCCTTGGTGTGTGTTTATTTCTATATTAGTTTGGTGTCCGCTCCTTGCGTGTGTCTGTGACGCTCACAAGGACGCTCAATGACCGTATCTGTGATACGAGTTTCACCAGTGCACAAGTACAAGAATATTTTGATGGCGGGTACTGTTGGGATGGATGTATTTGTTTGACATTCACGTCTACTGTAGAGTATTTACTCAGGAAAAATACCGAAACCTGTCATTTCTGACTGGTCGTGTACGTTGGCAAATCATAATGCTTATCCTACCTTGCTCATACATAACTCTCTTTCGGCACAATACCATCCATTCCACGGTAGAGGAAACAAGGTATGTTCAAACTAGTATTTTTTTCGTTGACGGCCTGGTTTTGCTGACGTACGGAAACGAACCAATAGCAGCGCTCATATTGCATCTGGTAGCACTGCTATCCTCAAATCTGACTCTACTATTGGCCTAACGACATGGCGTTTTGGTGACGTCTTAAAGTTTTTTTAAATAAAGCCTTTCTATTGGCTAGCCGAACAAAAGGAGATGTATTTTCCCGATAGAAATGATCCTACCTTGTTTCCTCTACCGAGATCCATTCTCGGCTCGAAATAGACGTTACTTCGACGACCACCACAGCGCCCTATCCATCTCGCGCCAAGAGCGCATCCTTCACGTATCCTCCGTATCCTCGGATGCTGGAAACATCCTCGTGGATCCCTACAGCCAGTTAAGGCGAGCGTGGATCTCACCATCGGGGCTCACAGCGGCGGTCAATCACCGTCCCTCAAAATTCTGGATTTCCTAAACCCCACAAATTGTGCACGAGGCTCCAGTTCCCTCGTATTTATTGGGGCAAAAGTGAGAAGTTTGGGAAATCTTATCGCCGCTCAAAACATGGCGAGCGGCGCGAAGACTTGAGCGAAGTGCGACGTTCAAAGAATTTTATGGCGCACAGAAAAAATGAAGCGATTCCTGGATACCGAAATCGTCGCGTTGAGAATATTTTCGAATGGAATTTTATGTTGCATGTTTGCTTGTTTGAATTGGGGGTGATCGAAATTATGTAATGGAGAAATTTATACTAATTTAGGAATGAAACTTTGTGTTGCGTGCAAGAAATGTTTGTGGGAATGAACTTAGCGGCATTTGAATGGGAATAAATTCCTAATTTTTTGTTACCTGCTATGTACAGAGTGTTGCATGAAAATTTATCTAGTTTTTGATACAATTTCTCATGTATTTTTATATTTCTTCGCAACCAAGTTTTCTTTCATGACATTTAATTTTTTTTAATTCATTGTTCTTTTCTATGACTAAGCTCATTAGAAAGAAAATATACCTCCTCTTGTTCGGCTAGCCAATAGAAAGACTTCATTTCAAACAAACTTTGTGACGTCACCAAAACGCCATATCGTTAGGCCAATAGTGAAGCCAGATTTGGGGGTAGCAGTGCTAGCAGATGCAATATGAGCGCTGCTATTGGTTCGTTGCCGTGACGTCAGCAAGCCCACACCGTAAACGGAAAAAAGACTGGTTTGAACCTACCTTGTTTCCTCTACCGTGGTAATCACCACACCAGAACAGCTCTCTGTAGTTCATTGCGGTTCATAGCTAACAAATAACGTCATTAACAAGCTTCAAATAAAATTTAACGTCACAAAATCCTGAAGACGAAGCATAAAAAACATCGGACCCCGGCGGAGCGGGACGCCACGTCCGTAAATCCTCCTCCGGGAAAGTCGCCGCCGGATTTGCGGATTACTTGTGAAAATTTCAATACGTTGTTGGCGAAAAAGCTGCCAGAGTCGAGCTTTCTCAGCGCTTCCAGAAAGTTTCCTTGAAAAAAAGGCCTGGTTTTTATTCTTGGGATTGTGTTATTGCTTGAAAAATACTTCTGTCTTTTGCCCCGCAATTTTGGTTTCAAATGTTGCTTTTGCCTTCGCTCTGCTGAACCGAAAGTCACGTGTTATGAGAGCTGTTGAGTGAATTTGTAATTCATGTTGAATAACAGTAGGCAAAAAGGATCTCTTTCTTTAGAAAACAATACATGCTTCGTCGGGCCATTCTTCGAACCCGTTCGTGTTTCTATGGGCACAAAAATTGCTGAGGATTTTTGAGAATTTTTATCAATAATTTTTCCAAAAGTTTTTCTGAATATAATTTTTGATAAATTTTATACCAAAATTTGCGGAAAATAATCTTCACAAAATATTCCCAAAAGTACTCGACGAGAGTTTCTGTACAAAATCCCTTGTAAAAACTCTAGAGGGTAATTCGTTCAAATTGTTTCGCCCAAATCAATCACCGAAAAAATTAAAAAAACTTCTTCACAAGAATTTCTCCTGAAATACGGTATTTTTTCCCAAAATATTTTATAATCATCTGCACCGGAGGTATTGTACATTTCCCTATGGAAAACTGAACAATAAAAAACTGAATTATTTTCATTTTTCATGCTCTGGAACATTTTAATTCCCAACCGCAGTGACACAATTCCACACACAACACCGGTGAAATCAAGGCCTTCATATCTATTTAAGATTTAATTTCTGATAAAAATTTTAATGTGCCCCACTAAAAATCTAAATTGAATTTTTTATAAATCTTAAATAATTTCTAATTCTAAACTTGAAATTAATTTCTAATTTAAAACCCAAAAGCAATTATAATCACTTCGTCGTAAATAAAAATGAAACAATAAAAACAAAAAGTCTACATACTACAAAGAAATTCCCGTCTTTTGTCCTGTGTAGACAAAATTTAAGTCTGAAATGTTTTCTTAACGGGAAAACTTCATATGTTTCATAATTCTGAATTGACTTTGTTTGGTCGATGCAATTAAGCGTTTATGCGTATTTTTGCTATGAAATATTTATAAAATGGATGAAAATACAAATTGATCTTCAGTATTTTCTCTCAAAAATAAATGTAGTCATTGGTTAAATGCGTAACTAAAATTTAAGACATCTTCTCGGCTATATTAATTTTTATAAACTTTATATTCTTTAACTCAATTGTACCTCGAAAAATAGATATGAGTAAATATATATGCGCATACATATATATATACTTCCATGCATGCATCTTTGTATATATATATACATAATTCGGTAATGACTCGTATTGGTTCAATCCTGTAGGTTAAAAATGAATCAAATTGACTTGAATGGAAAATAATCCTGGTGATTATATCTTGGTGAATATATTGACATGAGAAAATTAATTGGCATGAATAAACTAATGGATTTTAGTAAATTAATGAAATTAATTGCACGAGTGAATAATTGGCTTGAGAAAATGGATAGACTGAGTAAATAAATCACCTGACCAAATTTATTGTGGAAGTAACGAAATGTATTGGCATGAGAAATAAATTAATGATGCAGTAACAAAAAAAAATCCCATTTAGAAAAAACCGCTTTCTATTTTCTTATAATGAATCAAATAAAAGTTCATTCAGCAAAAGCTATCAACGGAAGACAGAAGAGTGTTCCCCCGCCTATCTTTTTCCTGAGGAGCATCCACAATTTTCGCCGCCCCATACAAAGTCTGTGCTGGGGCGGCAAAAATCATAGCCGCATAGATATAAAGTTAAACTGTGTCGCCGGCACACAATGCTATCGTTTAGTACAAACCCTCCCGCGCAGAAAATCGATTAAAATTTCAAAGGAAACAGCGCGACGAAAACCTGCTGAGCAAAAGTCCACTCACCGAAAGTCCGCTTCACAACCTGGTGCACGACTGGTCCCTATAGTGTGAATAAATACCTAGTATCCTCAACGTCCGATAAACTTGTTTTGTGGTATGAATCTTGTAGTTTGTACAATTTAGTTTAGTTTGAATTTAGTACGCCTCTCACGGGGCGCGTTTAACAGTTCACAACTTAACAGAAACACGTGCTGTGAATATAACATTTGCGCTACCTGCTCAATAAAAACCTGCTCAAAGGATACCAGCACTACAGACACCAGCACTACAGACACCAGCACTACAGACACCAGCACTACAGACACCAGCACTACAGACACCAACACTACAGACACCAGCACTACCGACACCAGCACTACAGACACCAGCACTACAGACACCAGCACTACAGACACCAGCACTCCCGACACCAGCACTACAGACACCAGCACTACCGACACCAGCACTACAGACACCAGCACTACAGACACCAGCACTACAGACACCAGCACTGCAGACACCAGCACTACAGACACCAGCACTGCAGACACCAGCACTGCAGACACCAGCACTACAGACACCAGCACTACAGACACCAGCACTACAGACACCAGCACTGCAGACACCAGCACTACAGACACCAGCACTACAGACACCAGCACTACAGACACCAGCACTACAGACACCAGCACTACAGACACCAACACTACAGACACCAGCACTACCGACACCAGCACTACAGACACCAGCACTACAGACACCAGCACTGCAGACACCAGCACTACAGACACCAGCACTACACACACCAGTACTAAAGACACCAGCACTACCGACACCAGCACTACAGACACCAGCACTACCGACACCAGCACTACAGACACCAGCACTACAGACACCAGCACTACAGACACCAGCACTCCCGACACCAGCACTACAGACACCAGCACTACCGACACCAGCACTACAGACACCAGCACTACAGACACCAGCACTACAGACACCAGCACTGCAGACACCAGCACTACAGACACCAGCACTGCAGACACCAGCACTGCAGACACCAGCACTACAGACACCAGCACTACAGACACCAGCACTACAGACACCAGCACTGCAGACACCAGCACTACAGACACCAGCACTACAGACACCAGCACTACAGACACCAGCACTACAGACACCAGCACTACAGACACCAACACTACAGACACCAGCACTACCGACACCAGCACTACAGACACCAGCACTACAGACACCAGCACTGCAGACACCAGCACTACAGACACCAGCACTACACACACCAGTACTAAAGACACCAGCACTACCGACACCAGCACTACAGACACCAGCACTACCGACACCAGCACTACAGACACCAGCACTACAGACACCAGCACTACAGACACCAGCACTCCCGACACCAGCACTACAGACACCAGCACTACCGACACCAGCACTACAGACACCAGCACTACAGACACCAGCACTACAGACACCAGCACTGCAGACACCAGCACTACAGACACCAGCACTGCAGACACCAGCACTGCAGACACCAGCACTACAGACACCAGCACTACAGACACCAGCACTACAGACACCAGCACTGCAGACACCAGCACTACAGACACCAGCACTACAGACACCAGCACTACAGACACCAGCACTACAGATACCAGCACTACCGACACCAGCACTACAGACACCAGCACTACCGACACCAGCACTACAGACACCAGCACTACAGACACCAGCACTACAGACACCAGCACTACAGACACCAGCACTAGCGAAACCAGCACTAGAGACACCAGCACTACCGACACCAGCACTACAGACACCAGCACTACAGACACCAGCACTACAGACACCAGCACTACAGACACCAGCACTACAGACACCAGCACTACAGACACCAGCACTACAGACACCAGCACTACAGACACCAGCACTACAGACACCAGCACTACAGACACCAGCACTACCGACACCAGCACTACAGACACCAGCACTACAGACACTAGCACTACAGACACCAGCACTACAGACACCAGCAGTACAAACACCAGCACTACAGACACCAGCACTACAGACACCAGCACTACAGACACCAGCACTACAGACACCAGCACTACAGACACCAGCACTACAGACACCAGCACTACAGACACCAGCACTACACACACCAGCACTACAGACACCAGCACTACCGACACCAGCACTACCGACACCAGCACTACAGACACCAGCACTACAGACACCAGCACTACAGACACCAGCACTACAGACACCAGCACTACAGACACCAGCACTACAGACACCAGCACTACAGACACCAGCACTACAGACTCCAGCACTACAGACACAAGCACTACAGACACCAGCACTACAGACACCAGCACTACAGACACCAGCACTACAGACACCAGCACTACACACACCAGCACTACACACACCAGCACTAATGACACCAGCACTACAGACACCAGCACTACAGGCACCAGCACTACAGACACCAGCACTACAGACACAGCACTACAGACACCAGCACTACAGACACCAGCACTACAGACACCACCACTACAGACACCAGCACTACAGACACCAGCACTACAGACACCAGCACTACAGACACCAGCACTGCACACACCAGCACTACACACACCAGCACTACAGACACCAGCACTACAGACACCAGCACTACAGACACCAGCACTACAGACACCAGCACTACAGACACCAGCACTACAGACACCAGCACTACAGACACCAGCACTACAGACACCAGCACTACACACACCAGCACTACACACACCAGCACTACAGACACCAGCACTAGCGACACCAGCACTAGAGACACCAGCACTACCGACACCAGCACTACAGACACCAGCACTACAGACACCAGCACTACAGACACCAGCACTACAGACACCAGCACTACAGACACCAGCACTACAGACACCAGCACTACAGGCACCAGCACTACAGACACCAGCACTACAGACACCAGCACTACAGACACCAGCACTACAGACACCAGCACTACAGACACCAGCACTACAGACACCAGCACTACAGACACCAGCACTACAGACACCAGCACTACAGACACCAGCACTACACACACCAGCACTACAGACACAAGCACTACAGACACAAGCACTACAGACACCAGCACTACACACACCAGCACTACAGACACAAGCACTACAGACACAAGCACTACAGACACCAGCACTACAGACACCAGCACTATAGACACCAGCACTACAGACACCAGCACTACAGACACCAACACTACAGACACAGCACTACAGACACCAGCACTACAGACACCAGCACTACAGACACAACCACTACAGACACCAGCACTACAGACACCAGCACTACAGACACCAGCACTACAGACACCAGCACTGCACACACCAGCACTACACACACCAGCACTACAGACACCAGCACTACAGACACCAGCATTACAGACACCAGCACTACAGACACCAGCACTACAGACACCAGCACTACAGACACCAGCACTACAGACACCAGCACTACAGACACCAGCACTACACACACCAGCACTACACACACCAGCACTACAGACACCAGCACTAGCGACACCAGCACTAGAGACACCAGCACTACAGACACCAGCACTACAGACACCAGCACTACAGACACCAGCACTACAGACACCAGCACTACAGACACCAGCACTACAGACACCAGCACTACACACACCAGCACTACAGACACCAGCACTACAGACACCAGCACTACACACACCAGCACTACAGACACCAGCACTAGCGACACCAGCACTACAGACACCAGCACTACAGACACCAGCACTACACACACCAGCACTACAGACACCAGCACTACAGACACCAGCACTACACACACCAGCACTACAGACACCAGCACTACAGACACCAGCACTACAGACACCAGCACTACAGACACCAACACTACAGACACCAGCACTACAGACACCAGCACTACAGACACCAGCACTACAGACACCAGCACTACAGACACCAACACTACAGACACCAGCACTACAGACACCAACACTACAGACACCAGCACTACAGACACCAGCACTACAGACACCAGCACTACAGACACCAGCACTACAGACACCAACACTACAGACACCAGCACTACAGACACCAGCACTACAGACACCAGCACTACAGACACCAGCACCAGCACTACAGACACCAGCACTACAGACACCAGCACTACAGACACCAGCACTACAGACACCAGCACTACAGACACCAGCACTACAGACACCAGCACTACAGACACCAGCACTACAGACACCAGCACTACAGACACCAGCACTACAGACACCAGCACTACAGACACCAGCACTACACACACCAGCACTACAGACACCAGCACTACAGACACCAGCACTACACACACCAGCACTACAGACACCAGCACTACAGACACCAGCACTACAGACACCAGCACTACAGACACCAGCACTACAGACACCAGCACTACACACACCAGCACTACAGACACCAGCAATACAGACACCAGCTCTACAGACACCAGCACTACAGACACCAGCACTACAGACACCAGCACTACAGACACCAGCACTACAGACACCAACACTACAGACACCAGCACTACAGACACCAGCACTACAGACACCAACACTACAGACACCTGCACTACAGACACCAGCACTACAGACACCAGCACTACAGACACCAGCACTACAGACACCAGCACTACAGACACCAGCACTACAGACACCAGCACTACAGACACCAGCACTACAGACACCAGCACTACAGACACCAGCACTACAGACACCAGCACTACAGACACCAGCACTACAGACACCAGCACTACAGACACCAGCACTACAGACACCAGCACTACAGACACCAGCACTACAGACACCAGCACTACAGACACCAGCACTACAGACACCAGCACTACAGACACCAGCACTACAGACACCAGCACTACAGACACCAGCACTACAGACACCAGCACTACAGACACCAGCACCAGCACTACAGACACCAGCACTACAGACACCAACACTACAGACACCAGCACTACAGACACCAGCACTACAGACACCAGCACTACAGACACCAGCACCAGCACTACAGACACCAGCACTACAGACACCAGCACTACAGACACCAGCACTACAGACACCAGCACTACAGACACCAGCACTACAGACACCAGCACTACAGACACCAGCACTACAGACACCAGCACTACAGACACCAGCACTACAGACACCAGCACTACAGACACCAGCACTACAGACACCAGCACTACAGACACCAGCACTACAGACACCAGCACTACAGACACCAGCACTACAGACACCAGCACTACAGACACCAGCACTACAGACACCAGCACTACAGACACCAGCACTACAGACACCAGCACTACAGACACCAGCACTACAGACACCAGCACTACAGACACCAGCACTACAGACACCAGCACTACAGACACCAGCACTACACACACCAGCACTACACACACCAGCACTACAGACACCAGCACTACAGACACCAGCACTACAGACACCCAGCAATATAGCAGCAAGACACACTGTATGGCTCTCGGGACAAAACAAGCCTACTTTGAGCAGGCCTAGGCACCATAGGCCGTGACAAAAGTGATGATGCAGGAGCGGAGAGCCTACACGCATCGTCGCGTATTGACGGGTGTGTTGAAGTAGGGCGGGCAGGCGGGCAGGTGGGCAGGCGGGCGGGCGGGCAGGCGGGCAGGCGGGCAGGCGGGCAGGCGGGCAGTCGGGCAGGCGGGCAGGCGGGCAGGCGGGCAGGCGGGCAGGCGGGTAGGGCAGGCGAAGGGGAGAAGAAGAGAGAGAAAGAGAGCGAAAAAAAGATAAGAAAGGGAAAAAGAGATGGAGAGGAAAAGGTCAAGAAAAAAAAACAGGGAGGAATGAGAAACATCAAGAAAGAGAGAGAGAGAGAGAGGGGTAAGAGAGGTATAAAGCAGCAAGCTCTCTCAAGGCTCTCCCTCATCAAGAAATGTCCTGCGTATCGGAAGAGATAACAATTACGCTATTTAATAAAAAAAAAATAAAATACAAGTAATAAAAAATAGAAATAACAATTATGTTATTTTCTGCAGTAGTGAACTCATGTTTCCTTGGGTGATTTCAACATTTACATGAATGGATATTAATCGCTCTCAACAAAATCTTTGTTTTGACAGAAAAATCATTGTTTTGTGATTTCGACGTTCACATGAAAAGT
Organism: Morinoia aosen; assembly: GCA_030386875.1. Taxonomy (NCBI): domain Eukaryota; kingdom Metazoa; phylum Arthropoda; class Malacostraca; order Amphipoda; family Talitridae; genus Morinoia; species Morinoia aosen. The sequence goes on from CM059571.1 coordinate 53,719,642, forward strand.
TATTAGCGACTCATAACAAAATTATTGTTTTAACGATGAAATCGTTGTTTCCAACTATTTAAAGCTCTTTAAATTGTTTAAAAATTACTCAATTAATGAATACATTTTTCGGCGGTTTTGGAGCCCAATTTTACGATTTTATGTTTCTTTCTGACGCCGTGGGCATAATTATAATAAAATTTTCATTATAATTAAATATTCATGTTCATTCATATAAATGATAATATAATGTGATTTTCAATATAATTCTACCTGCCTTCCAGGGAAATGGGTAATGCACATATAATAGCAATGCACATATAATTTTAACAGAAGACTCCGTAATTATAACATTTTTTCGGAGTCAATATCTTCAAAAGATTTAATACATGTCGTTTGCAAGAACTAAAAAACAATTATAATTTCTTCGTCAAAAAAAAAAACACACCAAGAGGAGACTTCATATGTATATTAAATTTAAGGTATGTCATTTGTAAAAACTAAAATAACAATCATGATTAAATCGTCAAAAGAAGATCCAGGAAATGCTGATTGGTGCCGAGCGCATCAAAGCGTGAATGAGAGAAGTGAATTAGTTCACATTTTGCATAATTTCTGGCTGATTTTGATGTAATTATCCAGCACCCACCGCTCGGCCCGTTTCTCTATTAACTCTTTCCGCGTGGTAAAAATGTCCAGTTCAAAATCAATCCATTGATGATTATTTTTCTATTGAAAGTTCTCGATGTTTTCTGATTTTTTGCCAAGCTGTCTGTTGTGCAGGAGTTTCTTTTAAGTCGAGGATGTACTTAGAATTTTAATTCATCCTGCTGATTATCAGTCTTCAGAAAACGTGGAGGCAGTTTTTACTGAGCGCCGTCGCGTTGAGTTTATATTTATTGCTGACTTGTAGGAGTAATTTCTCTTCTCTTTATTGCTGACTTGTAGGAGTAATTTCTCTTCTCTTTATTGCTGACTTGTAGGAGTAATTTCTCTTCTCTTTATTGCTGACTTGTAACAGCCCCCGTCTATTGTAACAGCTCTGCCAGTGTCCCTTGTAACAGCTCCACCACCGTCCCTTGTAACAGCTCCTTTGTAACAACACGTGGTAACCGCTAACATCTCTTGTAACAGCTCCACCACGGTCCCCTGGAACAGCTCCGCCACCGTCCCTTGTAACAGCTCTTCCACCATCCCTTGTAACGACAGCTACCTTGTAGCAGCTCGCTTGTAACAACAGGTGGGGACACAAGCAATCTTGCAGGGGTTCATATCCAAGCTTCAGCGGCAGCTGCAGCGCGGCAGGTGGGGCAGCAATCTTGCCTGCGCTGCATAACTCAGCCTGCCTGGCGGCTAGCTTGTGTTCATCCTCGTGGAAATTGAATAAAAAGTTCTGTGGTAGTGCTTGGATGTATGAATCTCAATAAACATTTAATAATCTAAAACTGAATCCGCATTGACGCGTCTTATTCTTAAAATGAAAAGCAAGGTGAAAATCGCTGTACGAATTGACATTTTATTATTACAAATAGTAAAGTCTAAATGAATAAAATTGAACGTTTCGAACTAAACAGTTCATCTTCAGCAAAGAAAAGAATTCTGCGACAAAACAAAACGAAAATGAGTAAATTGAAACTATACTATGCAAACGAATACTACAACATATACAGAAAAAGTCGTAGATGTAAAACTAAAATATAAAACAAAACAAAAATTAAAAAACCTAAACTAATGATTATGTATTTGCAACGAGAAGAGGAAAAGCACTTTGAGTATCATTTAGAGGGGGTCTGAGCTTAAAGATGTATAGCGACTCGAGGATGCGTAAATCAATCATATGAGGGGCACCTGCAAGGATTTTAAAATGATTTACGGAAACAGGGACGTTACAGTTTTCGGCATGGGATCGAACAGAGGACAGTGGAGGAGAACCAAGTGGACGACCGGTTCTACAGCTGCGCCCAGCGTGCTCGGCTGTTTTGTTTTATATTTTAGTTTTACATCTACGACTTTTTCTGTATATGTTGTAGTATTCGTTTGCATAGTATAGTTTCAATTTACTCATTTTCGTTTTGTTTTGTCGCAGAACATTTAATAAGATCTGTTACAGTACTGGGTTTTGTAAATATTAGTAAAAATTAAAAAGAACTATAACGGTGAATGTATTCCTCCATCTCCAGTGGGCCCTTAGTGCAACTTTAGGCTTCCGTGCAAGCTTGAGGTGCTTGGCAAACAGCGAGTTTGAAAGCGTTGTGGCGTCAATGGCTGTACGCACGATGGTTGTTAACAAATTTGGTCAAAAATACGAGTAATAGTGACCCTAAAAACTGAGCCAAAAAAGTGTAATATTGAACAACAGGCGGGATGTAGGATGTGGTACAGCAATACTTCGGTAAATAATTCATTTGCCCACTGAGTTCGAATTTTGAACTCAAGGGAAACGGTTACGAAATGATTATGAGAGATGTTCATCACGAAACAGTTGTCTTGATTGATGGGGGAGGATATAACCGGCTTAACAGTTGTTTTAATCGATATCGAGTGAAATAACCAATCTTATACGTGAATAAATTGATGGTGAGAAAAATAACCGACATAATATTTGTTTAATCGATATCGAGTGAAATAACCAACTTAATGCTTGTATAAATTGATGTTGAGAAAAATAACCGACTTAATATATGTTTTAATCGATATCGAGTGAAATAACCAACTTAATGCTTGTATAAATTGATGTTGATGAAAATTACCAACTTGAAAGTTCTTTTCTAAATAAGTGTTCTTTAGACAAGTGTTCAGGGAAATTAACAACTAAACAGTAGTTTAGATTGATATCGAAAGAAACTACTGACGAAACAGTGGTATAAACTGATACTGAAAGAAAAACCTGACTAAAAACTTGAGTAGATCGATTTTGAAGGAAACAACCGACTAGACAGTTGTGCAGATTTATGACGAGGGAGATAAGAGACTTGAAAATTACATAAACTGAAGACTATGGGCACGACTGGCTTTCTTGTAACGCCATGAGAAGCAAAATCGCACACGCAGTTTGCGCTATGTCACTGTGTTCGAAAGTTGACGCGTTGTGTTCACTTGTGCGTGCGTAACTAAAAGTACGAGCAAATGTAGGCCAAGAAATATTTTTACTGAAGAAGTTGAACGCAACATGAACATGCCTGCAGCAATTTGCGTAGAACTACATAGGAAATAAAATTTCAGACGAGGTGAACGTTGTGTTTGTGTTTGAAAAGATCGTCAGGGAATAGAATACTGTTCATCAATTTCAGAGAAATGTCCTTGTGTGTTCCAAGAATGTAAATTAATTTTGCTGCCCTCGTAAAATTAGTCCAAATACGATCATCCTCTGAGTAACATTGTAATGAAAGCATTTATTCTTCTGCTCTGTTTGGATAAATCTAGCCAATGTTATTAGTATCTCATTAGTATTCCTCTTTACAATTTCGTTCAATTTGGTAGATATTTCACCCGTAACTGCAAGCCTATAACATTTTCTCGTGCATCAATTTTACCAATACAAAATATGCGCTGGTTTCACAGTTAAGTTTCCAGTTGTAATGCGTTATCAAATCTAGATTATGCAACAACGAAAATACATTTTTCCAAGTTTTTCTCAATAATTTGTTTCGACTTTTGACGTGGGTGTTACGATACCCGGATGTGTATGTCAACTAAGGATCGTTTTGTTAAGATATTTTAAAAAACAATGATGGTGTTTGTATCTTCTTTATTGGAAAATAAACTGCCTTTTTAAAGTTAAATTTATGTCTACCAGTAATTAAGCCCCAACCTAATTTCGTTAATTATGTTAAGTTCACGATTTTAAATTTTTCATTTAACTCAGTACAAATCTGCGTAAACTTCAGACAATTACTCCACGAAACCGAGACACTTTAGTAAGTCATCTGTATACGAAATCAATGAAGGTATAGTGACACACTTATGTGTGTCATGGTCTAAAACGACACACTTGAGTGTGTCAACCATGACATACTTTGCATGAGTCGGAATTATTTCAAATAAATATTTCTTCACTTCCTCAAAATACAAACAAGTGTGCCAAAATTCCTGTGAGTGACAAGCTTACAGTAATGTAGCAAATTTTCATTACATTTATTCTTCTGCCTTTGAATGTTGGTGAATAATTGATGCATATAATTTTTACATACCTTTTATGTGGACGCGAACATGCATTATTTTTTTTCATTCATCTTATGCCTTTATCTTTTTTCATGCCGAAATAGCGTCTGCTTAAAGATTCGAAAAAAATGCATTGATTATGTCAAAGACTCACTTGATAGGACATGACAATGACTCACTGAAAAATGAGGTACAACAACTCAACTCAACTTTGCAGCGCTGATCTCTCGATTAATTCGAACACTTTGAAACTTAACCAGAATTTCAAAGTGTGTAGCAAGGAAACTAGAGTGTCTTTGGATAATTAATTAAAAATTTCTTATGGAAAAAATGCATTAATTTGTATCACAGGTGAAGCGAAGTCACTTCGGTAAGCGTTCAGTTATTAAGTCTCTAAGTTATAGTTAAGTTACAGTTATAAAATCTTTAAGTGTGTGTTGGAAAAATCCTAATTATAATGCTGCATCATCTCGCATATACCTAAGTTTATTGAGTTAAAATTAGCGATGTTAAATTGGTTAAAATTATCCAATGCAATTCTGATTCAAGATATGTTTGGCTGCGGATTACTAGAAATGAATTTCAACTGGGATTCAGATAAAAATTAGCCCTAACTATTCACCACATGTCATCCCTGATTGAAGAGATGATTGACCGAGAACAACAGTCTATGATCAAGTTTTACCCGCAGTGGATGGGGTTCGCGTAAGATGACTTATAAGTCAAGAATTGATTTTATAAGTGGCTTCACACATAACTTGACGGTATGATCAAGTTTTAGCCGCTGTGGATGGGGTTCGAGTAAGATAACTAATTTTTATAAGTCAAGAATTGATTTTATACGTGGCTTCACACGTAACCTTGTCGGTAGCGTCATGGCAACGACGAAACTATTGCGTACGTTTTATTTGTAAAGAGCTTTTGAGCTCAGGCAATTATACGGGATCAAAGTAGCCATGCGCCTCCTCCTGATCTTTACCATGGGACTTCAAGTAGAATTCTTAGAAATGCTTTTTTGAAACTTCCGTGATTTTGCTTTCATTTCCAAAGTTGAAAAACTATTCATTGTATCAGATTGATATTTCAAACAGAATTTCTTAGAAATGCTCCATCAACTTCAGTAATTTTGTCTGCATTACCAATAGCAGGAAACACTTGATCATTGCACCTTTGGATTTTGAGCAGAGTTTCTTAGAAATGCTCTGGGGACTTTTGCGCTTTTGCCATCACTTCTATTTACAAAATGTGAGAATATATATTCGTTTCCAAGAACATCCTTCTCATTTTTTAATGCAAAATCTTCAGTCACGCATAAATTGATTCCGAATTTCAAATTGATTTCGAATATTCTGCATCATCATTACGAGTTTTTCCCATCATTCCAGAAATTCTCCATCATCATTAGCAGTTGGATCAGAGCCGAAATTTTCATGAGAACTTCTAGTGAATAATTTCGTGTCGACAATGAATAAAAACTGGAGTTAATAGGACGGGTTTCAAATGAACTACTTGAGAACTTACGTCAGAGTCAACGAGAAGTGAGGCGAAGCACCGGCAAGCGCGTTTGATGTTCATGCAGCGTACTTCTTTCTGCGCATTTTTTAACAAGGTTGAGAGTTAAATTTCTGTGTCTCGAAATGGCAAACAATAATCCAAGTGTTTTTAGTAATGCACAAATGGGCTTATAACGCCCTCTAATGGGGTGGTCGTTGACAGGCGTCGAAGATCATTTGTTGGTTATTTGAATTTTTTATATTGTCTTTATCGACCGAGAGATTAAAATTTACCTTGACCCTTCCATGAATTTTCCATTTATGCTGGTAACCATCCCGCTTCTTATTTGTTCACCTTAACTCCTATTGTAGCAAACATTGAAAATGTTATTATAATGGTACTTATGATTTTAAAATAGAGAGTAATTATATAACTTAAGTGCTCGATATCCAATGTTTAGGATCGCTCCGTATAAAATTCACTCAAATTATGAGCAAAGTACCCTCATATTAATATCATTACTTCTCTGGAAATTGTGCCTTAATACCCTCATTTCAATATCATTACATCTCTGGAACTTGTGCCTTAAATACCCTCGCATCAATATCATTACATCTCTGGAAATTGTGCCTTAAATACCCTCGTATCAATATCATTGCATATCTGGAAATTTCCTACCGCTGCTTGGCTTGCGAAGAACAACCTGATACAACCATCTACAGAGTCATCTCATCCATAATTTTGTACACTTATAAGACGATCTCCATCACTCATGTCTCGCACTTCACAATCAGTCGATGCATCGGACAGATGTGCGTTGGTACTAACATTAATTTTTTCCTCTCGCAGAATTAAAATACTGATTTTCAAAAAGAGCAGCTTTTTACATTTATATCACGTGCATTTTGTTGCTAAAGGATGTACTCACCGTCGACTCAAGTTTTATGGAACTCGTAAAAACGAAATAAAGAACGACCTACACGTATGGTGAGTCTGTAACAAGTTTACTATAATTCCATTTGACTTACTTGTTTTGATTGAGTGTTGAGATTAACCGGTGAAGACTGTAATCATATAAAATCAACATCTATGTATGGGAAAATGGTGTGTGTGTGAAAAAACTTTAAGAAAGCTACAACTTCCTTATCATTCAAAGGCCCGGTCGCAACACAGTATCCTCTTCGTTGGAACTAAAACTTGGAACTCAATACCTGCGGAGATCCGTGATAGTAATTCTTACAAGGTATTCAAAAGAAATCTTGAGTCTCACTTCCTATCGGAATATCAGTCGTATAAGATTACCAAGTCAAATCTTGTCTCCTACATAACTGTTTCCAATAATGAAATTTGCCAGGGGTAATATGTAATATGTAATTTGCCTTCAGTCTGCTGTTAAATCTTTTATCGAATATACTGTCAAATAAAGTCCATATAACCTATGTTGTAAAATGAAATATCTGATATCGAGTAAATTATCTCACTGATCAGTCTAATGCGAAACTAGGTTAAGTGATTTATGTTAAACATTATTGTACACCCTAGAATAACGTGATGGTAGGATGCCCCAGAAGTCGCTGAACTTGTTCGGGCCCACAGGTAGCTATACTCAAACTTGTCCATTGTACTAGACTTAAGAAACATTCTACCTCTGTATCTCCTGTGGTAAATAAATGGTTTATTTAAACTTCTCTTAACATCTCTAAGCTGTATTTAACGAAGTTTAAGCGATTGTAATTTACTAACGATGCTTCATGTACCGCCTATACAGCATCTAATGTACGCAGAAAGCTGTCAAATATTACACAACACAATTCCTAGATAGAGTTCTGATGAAAAAAGAAAAATTAAAAAAATCCTGAGAATTTGTTTTCCCATATTCCCGACAGATTTAATTGCCACGGAGAATGCAACCAGTCCCTGATGGACTTCGAAGAGACTCAAAAACTCATCCGTTCGCGATGGAACTGCAAAAATCAGCTCCGCCGGATGCCGGCACCAAAACGCGGACTCGCACAACTGCGGACTGCGCAAAAGTGGCAGATGCCACTCCGCGCTTTGGGTAAAATTCTCATTCGATTGTTTGTAGTTATTGAAAACCGCTTGAACGGCTAGAAAATTGCGCTGAAGAACCCTTTGTAGAAGTCATGGATGAATTCGGTTGGGAAAATTTGGTTGTGGCCTAGATTTGGTTGCGAAAATTCTTTGGTTTGGGAATAAATTCGGTTGTGAAAATCAAGTTTTGATTTGAATTCGGTTGAGAAAATTCGGTTGTGGTACATTATCGAGTCTCTGTATTATCGTCATTATCGTTATCCTCTGAAATGCACATTAGGCGTTTTGCTGTGCGTTCAGCGCAGAAGATCTCAAAAGCTTTCCGCGTGTTACTCTCATTCAAAAATATTAACGTTCATATCACAAATGTTAACATTCATATCACAAATATTAACATTCATATCACAAATATTAACATTCATATCACAAATATTAACATTCATATCACAAATATTAACATTCATATCACAAATATTAACATTCATATCACAAATATTAAAATTCATATCACAAATATTAACGCTCATATCACAAATATTAGCGTTCATAGCCTTCTCACATATAAACGTTCACTTATAAAGTCACCGCCCACAACTTCCCGTGTGCGGCTGTTCCCTAAACTTGATCTCACTTGGCAGCTGTTCGGAAGCTCTTTGAGGGTTAATATTGAACGAGAACGTTGGATTAAAAGTAATCGAGTAAAAGATTTAAAGATTAAAAGTAATCGAGCTCCTTAAAACTTGACTGAGCTGCCTGAGGACTTATATCAAATTCTAAGCCAGCGCTTCTCAGCCTTTCTATTGTCGTGTACCCCCTTAGCTCAATGTTGTACCTTCATGTACCCCCAGCGCAGTTAAAGGCTAAAGAAACTATAAAAATACACTAAATGATTAACAATTAAATATACTTAAACGGTTGTATGTAAATAAATACTGTACATTTAAACATATGAAGTATGTTAAGTGTACCCATTGGGGTACATGAAACCCCGGTTGCGAAGCCCTGCCCTAAGCCATTTCATGTGGGAAGTAGCTAGATTAAAATAAGCTCTCGAGTAGACTGCATTGCGTTGTGTCCATTATTTGAGTTCCATGATATTAAGAGAGCTGATTATTTACTACATTGGTAGTATTTTACGAACAATGTAAGATTGGTCACATATCTATTTCCTATTGAGTCAGCGTACATGTTCAGTGAATTTAAGCATACAGTGTTCAGTAGATAAGATTGGTCACATATCTATTTCCTATTGAATCAGCGTACATGTTCAGTGAATTTAAGCATACAGTGTTCAGTAGATAAGATTGGTCACATAGCTATTTCCTATTGAGTCAGCGTACATGTTCAGTGAATTTAAGCATACAGTGTTCAGTAGATAAGATTGGTCACATATCTATTTCCTATTGAGTCAGCGTACATGTTCAGTGAATTTAAGCATACAGTGTTCAGTAGATAAGATTGGTCACAAATCTATTTCTCATCCAATTTGGTCCCATATCACATCACTATTATAAAAGTAGCCGCGTCCGTCCGTCCGTCTGTGTGACCCCCTTTTCCAATCGATAGCTCTGAAAGCAACAAGGATAAAGCTTAATAAATACAAGAAGTTATTCTATTGCATTATTTTTCTGTGGCGATTCAATTCCCTTCCACTTGGATTATGGTATCCGGTATACGCAATCGGCCTATTTTTATAAATATAAATTTTTTTTGGAGCTTTCACTGTTGAAATTCATCATGTTGCTTTGATTTTTTTGATTGATAATGCGAGTATAAATGTTATAAATTCGTTTGACCAATAACCTGGTTACCACTTAGTAAAAAGACCAAGATTTTGGAACTTGAGCTCTCGTTTTCGAAATTGTGATTTTCTTGACAAACTTCGAAGAGATAATAGACGTTATTCAAGAATAAAATTTTATGGGAGAAAATACACCTCCTTTTGTTCGGCTAGCCAATAGAAAGGCTTCTTTTCAAACAAACTTTATGACGTCACCAAAACGCCATGTCGTTAGGCCAATAGTGGAGCCAGATTTAGGGGTAGCAGTGCTACCAGATGCAATATGAGCGCTGCTATTGGTTCGTTGCCGTGACGTCAGCAAACCCACACCGTCAACGAAAAAAAGACTGGTTTAAACCTACCTTGTTTGCTGTACCGTAACGTGCCGTCGCCCCAGTCACGCCCAGGCACCAACGCAACACATTCACTATCGCCCTACATTAGTCATACACTAGTTTATGCACTAATAGTTATACTTTATTTATACACCAGTTTATACACTAGTCACACACTAGTCACACACTAGTCACCCACTAGTCATACACTAGTCATACACTAGTCATCCACTAGTCATCCACTAGTCATACACTAGTCCCACACTAGGCCCACGTTAGTTATACACTAGTCCCACACTAGTAATACACTAGTCTCACACTAGTAATACACTAGTCTCACACTAGTAATACACTAGTCCAACACTAGTAATACACTAGTCTCACACTAGTAATACACTAGTCTCACACTAGTGATACACTAGTCTCACACTAGTGATACACTAGTCCCACACTAGTAATACACTAGTCCCACACTAGTAATACACTAGTCTCACACTAGTAATACACTAGTCTCACATTAGTAATACACTAGTAATACATTAGTCTCACACTAGTAATACACTAGTCATATACAAAAAGACTGATGGTGGAGTTAAAGAATGTCCAGATTTAGAGTTGTTAATTGAACTCAACGAAAGATTAGTAACCACAGTAAACAACAGTCAAACGAATCAATAGGCGAGGAGTAGCACTGATCGGGCCCGAGTGCACAACACGCAGCTCTTGCCGCACGCCAGCGCCCACCGCTTGACCCGCAAGACCTAGACCCAACGGCCTGTAGGAAAAAACAAAAGACTTGAGCCTATTAGGACATGAAATAACCCCGAACAACTTCAACCCCAACCGGACAGCTGATATATCGGCTGCGGAATGGCGTTCCAATTCTAGTTATAAGTTATACGTTATAAGGTTCCAGTTATAAGTTATAAGTTATAAGGTTCCAGTTAACCGTTACACGTCATACGTTATAAGGTTCCAGTTAACCGTTACACGTCATACGTTATAAGGTTCCAGTTATAAGTTATACGTTACACGTTATAAGGTTCCAGAGTTATACGTTACACGTTATAAGTTCCAGTTATAAGTTATACGTTATACGTTATAAGTTCCAGTTATAAGTTATACGTTATAAGGTTCCAGTTATAAGTTATACGTTATACGTTATAAGGTTCCAGTTATAAGTTATACGTTACACGTTATTAAGTTCCAGTTATAAGTTATTATTCGAATGCGTGTGTGGCGTTGCACCCTAATTGACCAGAGCACGAAATTGATACGTTGACAGCAAATCACAATGGCCAACCAACCCACGTACCCCTCAGTGCTATCCAGTGCTTCGAAGTAAGACGGAGAGGAGTAACACGGCCCTCGGTGAGTTATGCTTCCATGGTCAGGTCACACGTCAGCGGGCGAAGAGGCGAAGAGGCGAACTCTGTCCCCTGACGGAGTGACCAATTCGCACCACACTCCACCACGGTCTTCCGGCGCCAAACTTCAGCAGTACCTACAGGCCCTCATTCGGTCAACCAAGAAGCTCCGCACAATACGCAGCCCTCGACGACGGCCACGCTGACCAGGATTGCATGACAGCTGATCTAGTGACACTGTGCGAGGCGAAATCTGGGGGAGACTGCAGAGGGTTGCATGGCAGGTGATTTATATAGACATGTCTATGTCGTAGTCACCTGACCAGAACAATTCACCGTTAACGCACAAATCGTGACTGGTCAACTCAATGAATAAAATTCCTTTGAGAGGTCGCCCTATTAATGAGGTGACCTATATGGATTTCCGCACAAGTCTCACACTAGTAATACACTAGTCCCACACTAGCTATACACTAGTCCCACACTAGTTATACACTAGTCCCACACTAGCTATACACTAGTCCCACACTAGTTATACACTAGTCCCACACTAGCTATACACTAGTCCCACACTAGTAATACACTAGTCTTACACTAGTTATACACTAGTCCCACACTAGCTATACACTAGTCCCACACTAGTAATACACTAGTCCCACACTAGTAATACACTAGTCTCTCACTAGAAATACACTAGCTATACACTAGCTTTATACCAATCAACATGAATGTGTAAAAGAGTTTTGCGATGTGTATCAAACCCAAAGAAAAATTTAACATTTTTCTTATGTTTAATATGTAATGTTTTCAATCTCATTTGTATCCAATGTCTGAAAACGAACATTTTTCATCATTCCAAACTTGTTTGGTATTTCTTCTTAAAATAGCGCCTCGTTAATAACAAGCAGCTATTATATCATTGATCATATATTGCTTGACACTCAAAAGTTTAAAGTTGAAATCTAGAAAATTGATTCTAGCGATGAAATTCATTTCATTAACTTACTGAAAGGAGAGTTAATCTTGCTCGATAATGACGTAAGCTCCATCTTTTGTATCACTTTAAAAGCCTTCTGCATTAAATCGCAACAAAATGTGGCCGTGGAGAAAGAATTATTCCCTTGCCTTTTTTATCTAAATATACCTTCTCACCAGACCGCCACAGCCTGAGGCTATACGAGCCTCTAACTCACTTGCATAAATTCTTTACGAGCTCCGAAGATTTTGATCTAAATGATCGGGCTGACGATTTTGTACAGAAACAACACTAGTTACCAAAACTAGTTACCAACACTAGTTATCAACACTAGTTACCAACACTAGTTATCAACACTAGTTATCAACACTAGTTACCAACACAAGTATCGTGCAACAACACTAGTACCTTGCAAATACAGTTGTAACGATCGTTCACTTCTTTGAAAGCTTGCCACAGAACTATTTTAGCTCTTCGGTATTTGTACTTGTTGTTTTTTGTTATTAAAGTCAGAGGTGAAAATCACTTGGTTATGAACAAGAGAAAGCTTGTTAGCACTACTCAACATTGCCTTTAGGTTGAACGCAGTTTGAACGATGTACTATGTAGTTTGAACCTACGTACTGTAATATTTGAATGTTTGCAAGAGAACGATATCGGCTAATCTGCATCTCATGCCGTATTAGTAATGGGTTATTGCTTATTAAAGTCAGAAGTGAAGATCCCTTGCTTATGAACAAGTGAAACAGTTTTTCAGTACTACACGACTTCACCTTCAGGTACGAAAATTCCGCATGCCTTCTTTGAATGTTTGCAAGAGGACTAATGTTGTTGTGCTGCCTTGCTTGTTGTTTTCGTACATGATTTATTAATGTACTCAGGAGGGTAAATTATCTAGTTGTAGGGTGAGGGTAAGTTAGTCTATTTTAATTGCTTGCAAGTATGTACTTACGTGAGTACATTTACTTATTGTAATACACTTCCTCATTGTAATACACTTAATTATTGTAATACACTTATTTATTGTAATACACTTACTTATTGTAATACACTTCCTCATTGTAATACACTTACTTATTGTAATACACTTCCTCATTGTAATACACTTACTTATTTTAATACACTTACTTATTTTAATACAGTTATTTATTGTAATACACTTACTTATTGTAATACACTTACTTATTGTAATACACTTACTTATTTTAAAACAGTTATTTATTGTAATACACTTACTTATTGTAATACACTTATTTATTGTAATACACTTACTTATTGTAATACAATTACTTATTGTAATACACTTATTTATAATAATACACTCATTTATTAAAATACACTTATTTATTTTATTGCATTTATTTATTGTTATGCACTGTTTTATCGAAATAAATTTATTTCCTAAAATACTTTTATGTATTACAATCCACTTATTTATTATAATTCGCTTATTTATGATAATGTGCTTATTTTTATAATGCACTTATTTATCGTAGTACACTTATTAATTAAAATAACTATTCATTTTCGTACGCTTATTTATTAAAAATACTTATTTATTATAATACACTCATTTATTTTAATTCACTTATATATTATAATACACTTATTTAGTACAAAATTTTTTATATTACTCTTATTCATTTCAATACACTAATTTATTTAACCCCTCGTGTAATCCCACACATGTCTCCCATTTCCCCGCATCTCACACGTAAGGTTTGCAGTCGTTAAAATATCACAAAAAATACCATTTTCCACTCAGAGAAGCTTCAAATTATTAAAAACGCTATGCACTTCGTTAGCAAATTAGCTTTAAAACTATTAAAAAATATATTTTTCGTTCAGAGAAGCTTCAAATTATTTTTGTTAACTGAGCATTTTATATTGAGACAGGGGCCAAATTATTCCCAAAAATTGAGCTCGTAAGCACTATATAATTTTCGAAAAACTACGCCTCTTGCACACAGTGAAGCTCGAAATTATTTCGAATATATCAAACATTTCTAATGCAGATCAAACTACGTAAAACTGAGCATTTTTCGTGATGAGGAGCTTCCAATTGTTTCAAAACGAACAAGCAATAAAAAACAATACACGGGAGCTTCGAATGTTTCTAAAAAATCAAACCGTTTTTAGTACGGAGGTGCTTCAAATTACCTAAAAACTGTGCATTTTCCGTACTGAAAATCGTTAAATTAACCCTCAAAATTGAATCATTTTGCATAAAGAAGCGTCGAATTATTCTAAAAATACTCAGCTTTTTCCATACAAGGAAGCTTAAGATCATTTCTATTTACTTGCACCAATTAGTCGACTTTTCTGTGTACATTAGCAGCATTTGCCGAGGGTATTTCAAAATCCATATTTTGTAAAATTTAATGAACTCCAGCTAATCTCGGACCGAACAAAAGATCATCACTAACGATCTCGTGCAGCGGTCAATTCCTCGATGATTAAAGCAGCAAATCCTTGTGAAGTGCCGGTCGTGCGTGGCTTTTTCTGGCTGGTGGCTGTGTTTTGTTGAAATCCGCTGACTTTGTTGTTGCATTTATTTCGTGTTGTTCTGTTCTTGTTGCTTTTGCAAGGGTTTTTGTAGCCGTTGGCTGTGTTTTGGTAAGCTCGACTGAATTTTTTGTTGAAAACATTACATTTTGTTCAATTCTTGTGCTTTTTTAATATTTTTTCTGCCGGTTGCTTCGATTTTTTTAAACTGTTGATATTTTTATTGAATTATTTTTTTCATTGTTGTTTACCTTTTGTTTTGTTCGAACTGTTTTCCTTGAGCTTATTGTCTCCGGTGGCTGTATTTTTTAAACTCGGCTGACTATTTTGGTCACAATACTTAGTTTTGTTGAGACTTCGTGCTTTTTGAGCTGGTTTTCTAAGAATTTTTATGGCCTTCGGCTGTAATTCTTTATGCTCTGCTGACTTTCCTGTCAAATTCAATGAGCAGTTTTTGAACTTTTGGTTTTTGAACTGTTTTACCTTGAAATTTTTGCCTCTGGTGGCTGTAGTCTTCCTAAACTTCACAAAATTTTTGCCGAATACGATCAGTTCTGTTCTATGTTTGTACTTGTGATGTTATTCTTTTTGTTGCTGTGCAGCAAGTTGCTTGACACACACTGCCATAAATGTTCACATGAAGAAACCTATATATTTACATATATATATATATATGTATATATATATAAATGAAATAGATTGATATATATATATATATATATATCAATCTATTTATATATATATATATATATAAATGAAATAGATTGATTTCTGGGAAATCTCCCTTTTAGGATAAAAAGGACAACAAACGTGGCTAAGAATATCAACATAAAAAACAAACGTTTCGGAGTATAAAAAATTCATCTTCAGTGTTCTGAAATACAATAAATCGAAGTATTAAAACATTGTAACTATAAATCTTCTGAATAACTCGGAGAAGTTAATCCGATTTATTCAGAAGGTTCTAGTTACAATGTTTTAATACTTCGATTTATTGTATTTCAGAACACTGACGATAGATTTTTTATACTCCGAAACGTTTGTTTTTTATGATGACATACTTAGCCACGTTTGTTTTCCTTTTTTTCCTAGAAGTGAGATTTCCAAGAAATCAATCTATTTCATTTATGTATATATATATATACTCACCTGAAGTTTTCATTATTTCACTTCATAATCCTTCAGCGTCTCCCTCTCACTTTCACTGGCGGTAAATATTAAATTCCAGGAAAGTAATTGCTATGAAAATCAATGAAAAATTTATTTACGCTCTCCGCTAGCAGGTTTGAGCAGTAAAATAAATGATTAATTAATAATAGTCAATAGATAAAAATAACAGTTTCTATTTAATAATGGCAATTTTGCTAAAAAACTATATATTGCAGAGATGAAAAGAACCGTATGACCGTACCGTGACTACCTGTAGTATCTCAATATAGGCCTCGCAGCCGGATGTCCTTATCACATTTGGTTTGGGATATCGCGGCACCGGCGGAGGCGTCTTAACCGCAGGGCGAAGCCGACGGAAGCGCTTGTTGCGCATGGCCCTATGTCCTTATCGTACTTGGGTTCGGATGGGTCGGAAGCGCCCCGACCGCAGGCGCCGGAACCGTGCCTTGGGGCGCATCGCATTGGTATGCACCGGAAGAGCATTGTTTAACTTCCGAGCGCTATAGCTTATAAGCTGAGTCGGTGTATCGATGAGGCAGTACAAGAATAGGAACCTAGCTAAGAGTTTCCTTCTCCTACTCCTTGAAGTTAAGGCTTCTGATACGTTAGTTAAAGCTACCGATACTGTAGTTTGCAGCTACAGTTACTAAACCTCGTATCGTGATGAAAAACCACGATACTACACTACCACAATCATAATTTCGTATGATGACTTTCTACGTAATGAATATTATATGATTTTCTACGTAATAAAAGTTATAGATAATTTCTACTTGTACTGCACCTGGAATATAAAAAAAAGTTCCTCGCTAAGGAACCTTTAAATTTTGTACTTTCTAATTTCGTTGTAAATTGCACGCCTTCTTGATGAAAATATCTGGATGATAAAATGATTCATCCATCTCCACTCCCTCATCCTTCTCAATTCCTTAATCCATCTCCACTCCCTCATCCACCTCCACTCCCTCATCCACCTCCATTCCCTCATCCACCTCCACTCCCTCATCCATCTCCACTCCATCATCCACCTCCACTCCCTCATCCACCTCCATTTCCTCATCCATCTCCACTCCCTCATCCACCTCCACTCCCTCATCCACCTCCACTCCCTCACCCTCTCATCCAACAATCAAGGCTAGCATGACACAACAGAGGGGCTCCGGACGATGTTGTCGTTTTTTCGTCTGAAAACTGAATCTGTATGCAATTTCGATTTTTTGAACGTTAAAGCGAGGTGTGCTGTTTTTAAAGCGAATTTCCTGGTAATTTCGATTGTTTGGACGATAACACAACGTGGATACTTTTTCAAGGTGAATTTCCCTGTAATTTGGATTTTTTAGCCGATAACACAAAGTGGGCATTTTTTTCGTGCGAATTTCCGTGCAATTTGGATTTTGTGGCCGATGATGCAAAGTCTTTAGTTTTATTCTACAGCGTTTATCTTAAGTTTTGTTGCACTGGACTCGATTGTAATTTGCTTTTCAGGCTCATGATGGCACCATTATTTCATCTGGTGCTATACCTAAGTGCAGAATTTTGGATTATTAAAATGTTGATTCTATAAACTCAAAGAAGTAACGCTGGTTCAATTTATGTGATTCAAAAAGGTGATTCAGTAAATTGAATTAGGTATCTACGATTCAGTTAATGTGATTCAAAATGTTGATGAGATAAATTCAAAGAAGTAGAGATGATTCAGTTGGTTCTGAATTCTTTTTCACACACTGGATTAAAGTTCAGTTGGTTGCACTCCTGTAGTTGTTCTGATTTTCTGATCGCTCAAAGCTTTCGAAATTTATGCCTACCCCCTCATGATATGACTACCTCCTCATGATATGACAACCCCTTCATGATATGACAACCCCCTCATGATATGACTACCCCCTCATGATATGACTACCCCCTCATGATATGACCACCCCCTCATGATATGACAACCCCTTCATGATATGACTAACCCCTCATGATATGACTACCCCCTCATGATATGACTACCCCCTCATGATATGACTACCCCCTCATGATATGACTACCCCCTCATGATATGACTACCCCCTCATGATATGACTACCCCCTCATGATATGACTACCCCCTCATGATATGACTACCCCCTCATGATATGACTACCCCCTCATGATATGACAACCACCTCATGATATGACTACCCCTTCATGATATGACTACCCCCTCATGATATGACTACCCCCTCATGATATGACTACCCCCTCATGATATGACTACCTTCTCATGATATGACTACCCCCTCATGATATGACTACCCCCTCATGATATGACTACCCCCTCATGATATGACTACCCCCTCATGATATGACTACCCCCTCATGATATGACTACCCCCTAATGATATGACTACCCCCTCATGATATGACTACCCCCTCATGATATGACTACCTCCTCATGATATGACTACCCCCTCATGATATGACTACCCCCTCATGATATGACTACCCCCTCATGATATGACTACCCCCTCATGATATGACTACCCCCTCATGATATGACTACCCCCTCATGATATGACTACCCCCTCATGATATGACTACCCCCTCATGATATGACTACCCCCTCATGATATGACTACCCCCTCATGATATGACTACCCCCTCATGATATGACTACCCCCTCATGATATGACTACCCCCTCATGATATGACTACCCCCTCATGATATGACAACCCCCTCATGATATGACTACCCCCTCATGATATGACTACCCCCTCATGATATGACTACCCCCTCATGATATGACCACCCCCTCATGATATGACTACCCCCTCATGATATGACTACCCCCTCATGATATGACTACCCCCTCATGATATGACTACCCCCTCATGATATGACTACCCCCTCATGATATGACTACCCCCTCATGATATGACTACCCGCTAATGATATGACTACCCCCTCATGATATGACTACCCCCTCATGATATGACTACCCCCTCATGATATGACTACCCCCTCATGATATGACTACCACCTCATGATATGACTACCCCCTTATGATATGAGTATCACTTCACAAAATATCCCCTTTGTATCATAATATGAGTCTTCCCTCTGATCTGACTCGTCGGATGGAGTCTTAAAATGGTGAAAATTTGTGTGGGGTCCGTTGTGTTTATACTTTTGGTGGGTCCGTTGTGTTTATACTTTTTGTGGGGTCCGTTGTGTTTATACTTTTTGTGGGGTCCGTTGTGTTTATACTTTTTGTGGGGTCCGTTGTGTTTATACTTTTTGTGGGTCCGTTGTGTTTATACTTTTTGTGGGGTCTGTTGTGTTTATACTTTTTGTAAGTCCGTTGTGTTTATACTTTTGGTGGGTCCGTTGTGTTTATACTTTTTGTAAGTCCGTTGTGTTTATACTTTTTGTGGGGTCCGTTGTGTTTATACTTTTTGTGGGTCCGTTGTGTTTATACTTTTTGTGGGGTCCGTTGTGTTTATACTTTTTGTAAGTCCGTTGTGTTTATACTTTTTGTGGGGTCCGTTGTGTTTATACTTTTTGTGGGGTCCGTTGTGTTTATACTTTTTGTGGGTCCGTTGTGTTTATACTTTTTGTAAGTCCGTTGTGTTTATACTTTTTGTGGGGTCCGTTGTGTTTATACTTTTTGTGGGTCCGTTGTGTTTATACTTTTTGTGGGTCCGTTGTGTTTATACTTTTTGTGGGGTCCGTTGTGTTTATACTTTTTGTGGGTCCGTTGTGTTTATACTTTTTGTGGGGTCCGTTGTGTTTATACTTTTTGTGGGGTCCGTTGTGTTTATACTTTTTGTGGGGTCCGTTGTGTTTATACTTTTTGTGGGGTCCGTTGTGTTTATACTTTTTGTGGGTCCGTTGTGTTTATACTTTTTGTGGGGTCCGTTGTGTTTATACTTTTTGTGGGGTCCGTTGTGTTTATACTTTTTGTGGGGTCCGTTGTGTTTATACTTTTTGTGGGGTCCGTTGTGTTTATACTTTTTGTGGGGTCCGTTGTGTTTATACTTTTTGTGGGTCCGTTGTGTTTATAATTTTTGTGGGGTCCGTTGTGTTTATACTTTTTGTAAGTCCGTTGTGTTTATACTTTTTGTGGGGTCCGTTGTGTTTATACTTTTTGTGGGGTCCGTTGTGTTTATACTTTTTGTGGGGTCCGTTGTGTTTATACTTTTTGTGGGTCCGTTGTGTTTATACTTTTTGTGGGGTCCGTTGTGTTTATACTTTTTGTGGGTCCGTTGTGTTTATACTTTTTGTGGGGTCCGTTGTGTTTATACTTTTTGTGGGGTCCGTTGTGTTTATACTTTTTGTGGGGTCCGTTGTGTTTATACTTTTTATGGGTCCGTTGTGTTTATACTTTTTGTGGGGTCCGTTGTGTTTATACTTTTTGTAAGTCCGTTGTGTTTATACTTTTTGTGGGGTCCGTTGTGTTTATACTTTTTGTGGGGTCCGTTGTGTTTATACTTTTTGTGGGTCCGTTGTGTTTATACTTTTTGTTGGGTCCGTTGTGTTTATACTTTTTGTGGGTCCGTTGTGTTTATACTTTTTGTGGGGTCCGTTGTGTTTATACTTTTGTGGGGTCCGTTGTGTTTATACTTTTTGTGGGTCCGTTGTGTTTATACTTTTTGTGGGGTCCGTTGTGTTTATACTTTTTGTAAGTCCGTTGTGTTTATACTTTTTGTGGGGTCCGTTGTGTTTATACTTTTTGTAAGTCCGTTGTGTTTATACTTTTTGTGGGTCCGTTGTGTTTATACTTTTTGTGGGGTCCGTTGTGTTTATACTTTTTGTAAGTCCGTTGTGTTTATACTTTTTGTGGGTCCGTTGTGTTTATACTTTTTGTGGGGTCCGTTGTGTTTATACTTTTTGTAAGTCCGTTGTGTTGATACTTTTTGTGGGTCCGTTGTGTTTATACTTTTTGTGGGGTCCGTTGTGTTTATACTTTTTGTAAGTCCGTTGTGTTTATACTTTTTGTAAGTCCGTTGTGTTTATACTTTTTGTGGGGTCCGTTGTGTTTATACTTTTTGTAAGTCCGTTGTGTTTATACTTTTTTTGGGTCCGTTGTGTTTATACTTTTTGTGGGGTCCGTTGTGTTTATACTTTTTGTGGGGTCCGTTGTGTTTATACTTTTTGTGGGGTCCGTTGTGTTTATACTTTTTGTGGGTCCGTTGTGTTTATACTTTTTGTGGGGTCCGTTGTGTTTATACTTTTTGTAAGTCCGTTGTGTTTATACTTTTTGTGGGGTCCGTTGTGTTTATACTTTTTGTGGGGTCCGTTGTGTTTATACTTTTTGTGGGTCCGTTGTGTTTATACTTTTCGTGGGGTCCGTTGTGTTTATACTTTTTGTGGGGTCCGTTGTGTTTATACTTTTTGTGGGTCCGTTGTGTTTATACTTTTTGTGGGGTCCGTTGTGTTTATACTTTTGTGGGTCCGTTGTGTTTATACTTTTTGTGGGGTCCGTTGTGTTTATACTTTTTGTGGGGTCCGTTGTGTTTATACTTTTTGTGGGGTCCGTTGTGTTTATACTTTTTGTGGGGTCCGTTGTGTTTATACTTTTTGTGGGGTCCGTTGTGTTTATACTTTTTGTGGGTCCGTTGTGTTTATACTTTTTGTGGGGTCCGTTGTGTTTATACTTTTTGTAAGTCCATTGTGTTTATACTTTTTGTAAGTCCGTTGTGTTTATACTTTTTGTGGGGTCCGTTGTGTTTATACTTTTTGTGGGTCCGTTGTGTTTATACTTTTTGTGGGGTCCGTTGTGTTTATACTTTTTGTGGGGTCCGTTGTGTTTATACTTTTTGTGGGTCCGTTGTGTTTATACTTTTTGTGGGGTCCGTTGTGTTTATACTTTTTGTGGGGTCCGTTGTGTTTATACTTTTTGTGGGGTCCGTTGTGTTTATACTTTTTGTGGGGTCCGTTGTGTTTATACTTTTTGTGGGTCCGTTGTGTTTATACTTTTTGTGGGGTCCGTTGTGTTTATACTTTTTGTGGGGTCCGTTGTGTTTATACTTTTTGTGGGTCCGTTGTGTTTATACTTTTTGTGGGTCCGTTGTGTTCATACTTTTTGTGGGGTCCGTTGTGTTTATACTTTTTGTGGGGTCCGTTGTGTTTATACTTTTTGTGGGGTCCGTTGTGTTTATACTTTTTGTGGGTCCGTTGTGTTTATACTTTTTGTAAGTCCGTTGTGTTTATACTTTTTGTGGGGTCCGTTGTGTTTATACTTTTTGTAAGTCCGTTGTGTTTATACTTTTTGTGGGGTCCGTTGTGTTTATACTTTTTGTGGGGTCTGTTATGCTTGAAAAATTCATTTAAAAATTGTTAAACAAACTAAAAATAACATGGGATGCTTGGAGATTATGAACGCAACTGCTGATCATCTGTTTATTTGAAATGTAAGTAATTTACACGTCGTACAACAAGTACGCTAATGCTGCACTAAGAGCTTTTAAGGAGGTTGAGTTACATTTTTTGAGAATAATTGAAGGTTCCATTCAATTGAATAATTTTAAGTTGAATTTGAGAATTATTGATAGATGAATAAGAGAATAATGGAAAACCAAATTGAAGAATAATTGTGAATTGAATTAGAGAATAATTGAAAAATGAATAAGAAAACAATTGAGAGTTGAATTGGAGAAGAATTGAAAATTAAATTAGAGAATGATTGAAAGTTTGAAGCGAATTTAGTAATTCAAATGGAGAGGCGCGCTTCTAAATTATATTGAATCTCAATTATGCGAGTGTGCGCATACATGCCAACGTGTGAGTGTGTCACGTACAGCGCCAGCTTATGTGTGGTGCGAAACCCTGTTGACAGGAGTTGACATCCTGTTGACAGCAAGCCGAGAACCTGTTGACAGGAAAGGGAGAAGCTGTTGACAGGAAGCCGAGAACCTGTTGACAGGAAGGGGAGAACCTGTTGACAGGAAGGGGAGAACCTGTTGACAGGAAGCCGAGAACCTGTTGAAAGGAAGCCGAGAACCTGTTGACAGGAAGGGGAGAAGCTGTTGACAGGAAGGGGAGAACCTGTTGACAGGAAGGGGAGAACCTGTCGACAGGAAGCCGAGAACCTGTTGACAGGAAGCCTAGAACCTGTTGATAGGAAGCCGAGAACCTGTTGACAGGAAGGGGAGAAGCTGTTGACAGGAAGGGGAGAACCTGTTGACAGGAAGGGGAGAACCTGTTGATAGGAAGCCGAGAACCTGTTGACAGGAAGCCGAGAACCTGTTGACAGAAAGCCGAGAACCTGTTGACAGGAAGGGGAGAAGCTGTTGACAGAAAACAGAGAATGTTGACAGGGAAGCGAGAACTGTCAACAGGGAGGTGAGACGCAGGAGCCTTGACGGAGAGGACAGCGAAACGAGGAGTAAATGAAATTTGAGGAGTAAATTCCCAAGACTTTTACACGAGAAATTCCCCTCTTGAAAAAACCCAAAATGTTTTACTTGTTTCACGTTCTTTTACATGCAAAAAAGATACTCTCTGTGATCTCTGACTCCAAACAAGCTTGTTACCGATACAAGTATGTGACTTTTAAACCATAAGCCTTCTTCATGTACTTGAAAACTCTCAACAAGTGCATGATTTTTAAACTACAACCATTCTACAGATAGATAACTTAAACAAAAACCCTCATGAAAACAGCATGAACTGCATTGGAAAAATAAGGCATTACTAAAGACCTGTCCAACGGACGCGAAAGATCCGCCAGCTCGATATCGTCACCGCGTTTCCAGCCGTCATCACCAATGCTGGCCTTCGGAAAACTTTTTCCGAATTACGGGATACGGGGGACCTATCCCGGTCCCCCCCCCCCTGCCTGGGGTACTCTGAGCATGTAAGGCAACTGTTTTGGCTAAAATTATTATAATAAATACTTTTCAAGCCCTAAAGTTTTAACGTTTTCATTTCAAACCCTCCAATTTTAAGGTTTTCATCAAAAACCCTCAAATTTTAAGGTTTTCATCACAAACCCTCGAATTTTAAGGTTTTCATCACAAACCCTCCAATTTTAGGGTTTTCATCACAAACTCTCAAATTTTAAGGTTTTCATCACAAACCCTCAAATTTTAAGGTTTTCATCACAAACCCTCAAATTTTAAGGTTTTCATCACAAACCCTCAAATTTTAAGGTTTTCATCACAAACCCTCAAATTTTAAGGTTTTCATCACAAACCCTCGAATTTTAAGGTTTTCATCACAAACCCTCAAATTTTAAGGTTTTCATCACAAACCCTCAAATTTTAAGGTTTTCATCACAAACCCTCAAATTTTAAGGTTTTCATCACAAACCCTCGAATTTTAAGGTTTTCATCACAAACCCACAAATTTTAAGGTTTTCATCACAAACCCTCCAATTTTAAGGTTTACATCACAAACCTTCCAATTTTAAGGTTCACATCACAAACCCTCCAATTTTAAGGTTTTCATCACAAACCCTCAAATTTTAAGGTTGTCATCACAAACCCTCCAATTTTAAGGTTTTCATCACAAGCCCTCCAATTTTAAGGTTGTCATCACAAACCCTACAATTTTAAGGTTTTCATCACAAACCCTCCAATTTTAAGGTTGTCATCACAAACCCTCCAATTTTAAGGTTTTCATTACAAACCCTCCAATTTTAAGGTTGTCATAACAAACCCTCCAATTTTAAGGTTTACATCACAAACCCTCCAATTTTAAGGTTCACATCACAAACCCTCCAATTTTAAGGTTCAAATCACAAACCCTCCAATTTTAAGGTTTACATCACAAACCCTCCAATTTTAAGGTTGTCATCACAAACCCTGCAATTTTAAGGTTCACATCACAAACCCTCAAACTTTAAGGTTTTCATCACAAACCCTCAAATTTTAAGGTTTTCATCACAAACCCTCGAATTTTAAGGTTTTCATCACAAACCCTCAAATTTTAAGGTTTTCATCACAAACCCTCAAATTTTGAGGTTTTCATAACAAACCCTCAAATTTTAAGGTTTTCATCACAAACCCTCGAATTTTAAGGTTTTCATCACAAACCCACAAATTTTAAGGTTTTCATCACAAACCCTCCAATTTTAAGGTTTACATCACAAACCTTCCAATTTTAAGGTTCACATCACAAACCCTCCAATTTTAAGGTTTTCATCACAAACCCTCAAATTTTAAGGTTGTCATCACAAACCCTCCAATTTTAAGGTTTTCATCACAAGCCCTCCAATTTTAAGGTTGTCATTACAAACCCTCCAATTTTAAGGTTTTCATCACAAACCCTCCAATTTTAAGGTTGTCATCACAAACCCTCCAATTTTAAGGTTTTCATCACAAACCCTTCAATTTTAAGGTTGTCATCACAAACCCTCCAATTTTAAGGTTCACATCACAAACCCTCCAATTTTAAGGTTTTCATCACAAACCCTCCAATTTTATGGCCGGTCATGGGATTTCATTGAGGTATTTCAAGTCTTCTCAAATACTCCCATTTCGATTTTATTTCCAAAATTGCTTAAAAAATGTATTCTGAAAATTACAGCAAATCCATTGGACACTTTGTTTGCAATAATTACTGAATTGGGCTTAAATATTAGGACCAGAAAAATATTTAGCTGGAAGGTACAAACAAATATCCCTTCAAGTGTTGATTTGTGACCAATATTCAAACATTTATGTGTAAGTTTAAAAATATTATTTGCTCATTGAATGCAATCTTTAAATTTTTTTTAACTGATAAACAAATTTTCTCGTGATTTCTTTCGTTCGCTCATGACTAGACATTCAAACTTGTTATACAAAATGCTATTTGATGTTTATAGGAATATGAAACTTCAAATTTAAATATTTAGTGCTTGCATTTGAATGTTGGTGAATAGTTAATATTGATTTATAATTATTTAATCATTAATTAGTTATGATTATTATTAATTATGTTTTTTAAAAATAAAATTTATAATTAATAATAATTAATATTAATAATAAAAAAGTGTGTTCTCACTTTTTGATTACCCAGCACTCGTGAATTTTACTTTGATGTACGTTTTTATTGGTACCGATACAGGTCTAGAGAGTTAAATTAGAGAACTAACAAATTTAAAGTTAACAAAGGTAGAAAGTTAACAAGTCGCGAGAGTTAAAGAACATTACATTCAACAAGACTAACTGTCATAATAATAACTCAGTTGCGCGTGAAACAAAATCTAATAATTGTACATGAGCGATCATCAATTTAAGAATGCTTTAATTATTTGGTTCCCTTGTATGTTTATTCCGATACCCCTACCGTATACTAGAGGAGTAATGAGATCCAACACCATTACGGCACCACCTTCCCATTAATGAGCAAGGCAGTCTGTGTGAATTAGGTTGTGTGTGTCTGTGTGTGCGTGTGTAGTTTTTTCTTTGTGCATCCATGTTCACAGAACATGTGTTATTTGCGACCGTTCACAAAAATGAGATTTATGTGGTAATGAGAATTTATTTCAAGAAAAAATTATTTTTCCCGTATTTTGCGTTTAATTCTGCATGCGATTTGGTCTAGCGCGGTGTGAGTGTGGATCTGTGTGTGTGTGTGTTTCTGTGTGTGTGTGGGGGGGTGTCTGTGTGTGGGGGTGTCTGTTGTACGCACGCTTAACAATCACACAGAGCTGTGTGGGTCCAAACTTCACAATATGGAGATGTTCGGTTAATTATGCGTGCACTTGAATATTTATTGATGTGTGTGCGCATGTATGCGTGTGGACACTTCGAGACAAAAAAGTATGTTCGTGCTACAATAAATAAGCTTGGGGGGTGTTGTAAAATACTGACGTTTGTGCATCAACAAAATTCTCACTAGTGTGTGTATTCCAATACGCAGATCTTTGCATCTGTATATCACAATATACCAAGCTGTGTGTGCTCCCAACACACAAAACTATTCATACTTACTGTATACCCATATAAACCAAACTGATAGAAATCCAGCACACAAATCTATCCATACACATGCCCCAATATACCAAACTGAGTTTGAAGTCAGCACTCAAAGCCAGGTATAGTATATTAGCTCTCTAATACATTACAATACAGGGACAGCACAACACAGGGCAGGAGCTGTGTATGGACTGCTAGATAGGTCACAAGGCATGAATTTCATTAATATCCTTGTGTTTGCTACCTCCCCAGAGGGCCATTGACCTCTGGGCAGAGATAATGGGAAATGCGAAGAAGCAGAAGCGATGTAAAGGGAGCTGTTGCTGCTGCTGTCTCTGGGACACTGTGTGAATTGTGCAATGTTTGTTACGAGCGTCACGTAGTTTAGAACTTCATTTCCTTCGAATAAGATGTCTATCATACTTATATTGTGGGAGATATGAAACTATTAATATGAGCGTCGGCTTTTTGCTTATATTATGGGAGATATGAAACTGTCAATATGAGCGTTGGTTTTTTAACGAGTTAACTGCTTATATTGTGATGGATATGAAACTATCAATATGAGCGTCGGCTTTTTAGTAAGTTGACTGCGGTGGGCTAAACTGAAGTCGATTTTCGACTCAAACTAGAGTTGGTTTTAAAGATGAATTTGAAAATAATGAACGTCAATAAGATCGTGATTTCTTTTAGTTTTCATTTAATATTAATGAAAATTGAGGTTGTGACTGTTGGTCGGTCAGCGCGTTTTGGAAATCCCGGCAGTGACCACCGGTGGGTCACTTCGCGGGAAATGTGGTAATATACACGTCTGTTTTCAATCGCTTCGGTTTTCATTTTACCTGATGCGCTTTTTGTTCAACACAAAAGGTGGAACAGTGATTTTAAGTACTTACGATGTTTACACTTTACATCGTTTCTTTTTAAACATACATCTCTTTTGAGAATCAAATACAAAAATGATACATTAAGCTCGGTGTTTTGCTTTGAGAATAAATTGCTGCCATAACTCTCAAGTTAAAATAAAAAAGGGAACAATTGTTTAAGTATTATCCATACACACCTATAATATACTGCTAAGTATGACCGTCGAGTGTTTATATATTTACGTGTTTTGAGTCACGCTGTTGGGAATAGGTAAAAGGAAATTAGCCCTGGCGGTCTTGCTTTCAGTTCACCTGTAAATTAATACACTCATTTCCGCTGTACAAGTGCACTATAATCGGTCAATTTCAAATAAATTAGACTCCAGTCCGTATCGTGGATACCGAGTTCGGCGGGGTATTGCATATTACAATATACTGCATTACATTGTACTGTGTTGCCATTTACTGTATTGCGTATTACAATATACTGCATTACATTGTACTGTGTTGCCATTTACTGTATTGCATATTACAATATACTGCATTACATTGTACTGTGATGCCATTTACTGTATTGCATATTACAATATACTGCATTACATTGTACTGTGTTGCCATTTACTGTATTGCGTATTACAATATACTGCATTACATTGTACTGTGTTGCCATTTACTGTATTGCATATTACAATATACTGCATTACATTGTACTGTGTTGCCATTTACTGTATTGCGTGTAACAATATACTACATTACATTGTACTGTGTTGCCATTTACTGTATTGCGTATTACAATACACTGTATTGCGTGTTACAATATACGTACACAAGCTCGCAGTTGCTTTCAGTAATGCTGAATTTCTGTATCTAGGATATGACACGAATGGCTGCAGCTACTTCTCATGTGGCTCAAAAATCATGTATTCCAAGTGTTCATCATTGTCACAAGGAAAATAAGTTGCCTTTGAAATGAGCTTAAGCGTGGAAACTCCACTCGGACGAAAATTCGTTCAAGAAAGGTATTGAATCCCGTCATTTTTGATGGGCCGTGTACACTAGTAAATAAATAAACCTATTCAAAAGCTCCATCCTTAATTGCTTTAGACCGTCTTTCATCTCTAACATAGTTTCAAGTGACAGACAAAACTCTAACAGCTAAATAAGCGTGTTGAAAAGAGCCATCTTTCCTTCTCAATTGATTTAAACCTATCACAACCCCATCATTATTTCGAACAACTAAAAGGACCGATGATCATCGCTTGGGTAGCCCAAATAATTTTGTATGACAGCGCTGAGGTCGCATCTGAAGTACGGCCTGAAATACGAAGCTTTCGTCCGTCCATCTCACGGTGACCAGTTCCTTCTTTCCAGCTCATTGCTCCAAATGCGATCTTTGAGCTACACGGCCCTCGTGAGGGAAACCTCGCTGTTTTCCCTTCGGATGAGGGACATTTCCTCTCGGATGACGGACACAGCGACACAAATCCCTCACATTGAGGGCCGCAAGAAGAGGTTCAGGGCAGGATTAGTCCCATGGAAGTTGGGATCCCCAGTTTCTGGGTCACACTTGAGAGCGGAGCTTGCTTGGCAAAGGTTTTCCCTCTGTTCTACGTGGGGGATTTCTTGGTCTCTGCAACAAAAATGTTCTTTGTCACTACATCAAAGATTTTCTTTGTCGCTACAAAAAAAATGTTCTTTGTCGTCACAACAATAAGAAATTTTCTTTAAAAGCATTTTAACTAGTTTACTTGCGTCTTTATTAAATTGGGTAAATATCTAATTTATCTAATAATTTTTCTCAGCTAATCTAGGTTTCATCATTCTTTTTTGCGTTTTTTGACTGAATGCATGTTTTTTTATTTTCATGTATATGTAAATATTTTTATATATTTATATAAAATATTATTATATTTTCATGTATTATAAAGTATGTGCTAAATGTGAGTGTTGATATTTTCAAATTTCTCTGCTGAATGCTTGCTTTAATGATTCTCAGTAAATTGCAAGTTAAAACGCATTAATGTTCCTCTGCTAGGTGTATGCTTCAAAATTCCTGAGCAAAATTCCTGAGCAAAATTCATCTTTTAATGTTTCTTCTCACCTAAGTACGAGTTTCAGACCGAGAGAAACTCTGCTGATTTGCTCAATATCTCACTCGAAATTACCGCCGAATTTTTAAATATAAATTGAGACAATGTATAACAATTATCATAACAATGACTATAATGCTATACCACTAGCAAAATCATTCCATATTTCGTTGCACGCAACTTTAAACGGAATAACGATAGATGAAATGCTGTACAACTCCAGGAAGTTAACACTCCGGGAGTCGAATCGAATCTAATCGA
The DNA here is from genome assembly GCA_030386875.1 of Morinoia aosen. Taxonomy (NCBI): domain Eukaryota; kingdom Metazoa; phylum Arthropoda; class Malacostraca; order Amphipoda; family Talitridae; genus Morinoia; species Morinoia aosen. Next base: position 53,749,550 of record CM059571.1, read on the forward strand.
ATCGAAAATCAGAGTATCTATAAGCTGGTGCAAATTCTCACACTAGCGAGCTATTATAAAACTTGCTATTGTAACTTGAATTAAATGATTAACTTTGACTGTGCGTCATACTTTGTATAATGCGTCCAGTGTGTGGGTTGGTGCGTCATGTCTACAAGCATGCGTCTAGTGTGTGGGTAGGTGCGTCAGTTATGTTTGAATTGACTTAACACGTTGACTGCGGTGGGTTAAGCTGAAGCTCAATATTCAACTAAAAATCAAAGTCAAAAGTTGTCAGCAATTTGATAAATACCAAACATTAACTGGGTATATCAAATACCGTTAATTTCAAAAAATCTTTAAAATTTTTCAAGCGACCCATGGACGGGTCGTATCGCAAGCAGCGTGTTAATTGTGCGGTGAAAATTCCCTCCTGCTTTCAAATTATTCCTGGTATTCGATGGACATGTTGCAACCCACGGTAGAGGAAACAAGGTAGGGTCATTTCTAAGGGAGAAAATACACCTCCTCTTGTTCGGCTAGCCAATAGAAAGGCTTTATTTCAAACAAACTTTAGGACGTAACCAAAACGCCATGTCTTTCGGCCAATAGTGGAGCCAGATTTGGTGGTAGCAGTGTTACCAGATGCAATATCAGCGCTGCTATTGGTTCGTTGCCGTGACGTCAGCAAAACCACACCGTCAACGAAAAAAGACAGGTTTGAACCTACCTTGTTTCCTATACCGTGATTGCAACCCTTCCTTGCAATGATCATGCGCATTTCACGAACAACTCAGCGAGAAAGTTCACATCGCCTTCAAAAATGATAATTCGTCGGACGTGACATTTGACGCGAATTCGAAATGCATGAATAAGTCCAGCACACAACGAGGGAAGCGAAAAAATCCGACAGTTAAGTGAAGTGTGTCTCAATATACTAGATACGATGGAATGAAAAGTTCCAGCTTACAATGTATTCTGGATGTAGACATATGCTGGATACTGGCGTTTGCTGGATACAGACGTATACTGTATGTTGACATATTCTGGATACAGACGTATACTGGATACAGACGTATACTGGATACAGACGCATACTGGGTACGGACGTATACTGGATAAGGACGTTTGCTGGATACAGACGTATACTTGATACAGACGTACATTGGATACAGACTCATACTGGACACAGGCCTATGCTGTATACAGACGAATATTGGATCAATAAGCATATAGGATGCAGCGTATTGGATAAAGAAATTAGCAAATACAGTTTTCCAGAATATTGGATGCTGCACTACCTTGGATCCTTGTGCCCAGGATACAACAGTATACAGGATCCCTGTATACATCACACAATCCTGTATCCTAGAGTTCAGGATACAACAGTATACAGGATCCCTGTATACATCACACAGCACCACACATACCAACATACAAAGTACTGAAGTACGCTAAAATCTTTTCACTAATCAAAGTTATTTTCCCCTCGTTTATTGTTGAGGAACAGCGTCCCCTCTGCGAGGGTAAAGCTGACGACTTCCTACTCGAGTTACTGGAGCAACAAATGCGTTTTTTGATCATTCTTCGAGGAGCGGTGATTGTGTTAGCGCGTCCTGATGAAATCCTGATTGCAGATGATTGTTCCTGGCAGAATTGTCCGTTATTGTGCATCTTGATATCCAGACACAATGATGGGTTATTGATGTGGATCTGATTGTTGCTTTGGAGAATAATCCGTTATTGTACATCCTGACATCCAGACGCAATGATGTGTTATGTGTGTAAATGTGCAACACATAACACAACACATGGGTAAATGCAACAAATGTGCAACACACAACACAACACATGAGTAAAAGCTACAAATGTGTCACGTGCGCGAATAAAATAAAACGTGAAATTCTCGGGCATTATTGCTGTGAGGAATATCGAATTAAGGACTATTAGAAGTAATAAATTAAAAATTATTGATAGGTAGTCAATTTTTGGGTATAACGGCTATAAGTATTATTAAATTGGTGGGTAATAAAATTTCCGGTATTACCCGCATAAAGAGTATTAAATTGACGAGTATTAAAATTTTGGGCGTTACTGGTATAAAGGAGTAAAAACTCACATTACGTTTATATGGTTTAAAATTCACCAGCAGTTTTTAAGAAAAAATTATCTGCAATTCTAAAAATAACACAAACTTTTCAACATTTATCAGGGCCAACCCTATCTGTATAAAAGAAGCTGTTCTAAAATGCTTAGCTACTTTCCTCATATTAGTACGGGATGGCCTAAACCACACAACTGGCAGGATTGCATACACCATTGAACGTGCTGGATGGCCTAAACCCTAAACTGTCTTGATGACCTAAGCCATGCAACGGGCGGGAATGCCTAAACCATGAACAGGCTGGATGGCCTAAGCCATGAACAGGCTGGATGGCCCAAACCATGAACAGGCTGGATGGCCCAAACCATGAACAGGCTGGATGGCCCAAACCATGAACAGGCTGGATGGCCCAAACCATGAACATGTTGGATGGCCCAAACCATGAACAGGCTGGATGGCCCAAACCATGAACAGGCTGGATGGCTCAAACCATGAACAGGCTGGATGGCCCAAACCATGAACAGGCTGGATGGCCCAAACCATGAACAGGCTGGATGGCCCAAACCATGAACAGGCTGGATGGCCTAAGCCATAAACTGGCGGTCTAGGGTTCCTGAAGTTTCGCAGGAATTTTTGACTTGCCGGTCCAAAATTTCATCCCAAATTATAAAATGCTGTCACCAGCGCATGTCTATAATAGGGAAGTTTGGCCAGGTCTCTAATAAAGGAAGGCTTGCTCTGTCTAAAATTATATAATTATGAACGACTGACCCTGCTTATAATAAAGGAAGGTCGACCCGGTCTAAAATTAAGGAAGGCCAGCACGGATTACATTTAGAGAATAAAACAAGGCCCTTCTTGTTTAAAGTTAAAGAAGTCCGGCCTGGTCAATGATAAAGGAAGGCCTGTCTGGGCCATAATTCGATAATTGTAAAAGCCAGCCCTGCTCGAAATAAAGGAAGGCCTGCCTGGGCTATAATTATATAATTTTAGAAGGCCAGTCCAACTTAAAATAAAGGAAGGCCTGCCTGGGCTATAATTATATAATTTTAGAAGGCCAGCCCTACTTAAAATAAAGGAAGGCCTGCCTGGGCTATAATTAGATAATTATAAAAGGCCAGCCCTGCTTAAAATAAAGGAAGGCCTGCCTGGGCTATAATTATATAATTTTAGAAGGCCAGCCCTACTTAAAATAAAGGAAGGCCTGCCTGGGCTATAATTAGATAATTATAAAAGGCCAGCCCTGCTTAAAATGAAGGATGGCCTGCCTGGGCTATAATTAGATAATTTTAGAATGCCAGCCCTACTTAAAATAAAGGAAGGCCTGCCTGGGCTATAATTAGATAATTATAAAAGGCCAGCCC